>JAUMJJ010000396.1:0-600000 GCA_033556795.1 Tapera naevia
AATGCGGGTCTGCTCTGCTCATGCGCAGTTTCATAGGAGGTGCGGCGGGGGCGGGTGAAAGCTCGCTCTGCGCATGCGCAGATCCGGGGCGGTGGGGAAGCAGGCAGTGTCTCTCTCTGCGCATGCGGAAGGCCCCTGGGCGGGGTTTACGGCGCTTCTCAAGCGCTGATTGGTTGCGCGCGGGGCGGGTCGACACGGACCGGAAGTGACGTGTGGTTGTGCCCGTGCCCGGGCAGCGGAGCCAGCGGAGGCGGCGGTGAGCGCGGGTAGGGCCTTGCCGTGGGCTGCGCCCTCCCGCCCGCAGGTGAGCGTGGGCCGGGCCGCGCCGCTGTCGCTCCGGGAGGGGAGCAGGGGAGTGGGGTCAGCGGGGCGCGCGTACGTCTCCGGTCCGGCGGTTCTGGGGCGGTTCGGTAAGTGAGGCTCGATGCCCTTTGGCCCTGCTGGGTGCCCCTGCCCGGGCATGGTGAGCGGCGTCCGGCGCCGCTGTCTGACGCCCAAGGTAGGGCCCGATGCCCTTTGGCGCTGCTCGGTGTGCTGACCCGGTTCGGTGGTCAGGGCCCGGTGTCTTTGCTTGGTGGCCCTACCCATCGCGGTGGGCAGGACCCGCTGTGTGCTTCTGCCCGGACAGGGTGAGCAGGGCCCAGGGCCTTTGCCTGGTACTCCTGCCCGGTGCTAGTGTTGCAGCACAGGGGCTAAGCGCCGTGACAGGGAGCTTCCCAGCCCCCACGCCACGTTGTTTGCACTGGCAGAGCATTCCTTGCGCTGTTCCTTGCACCTTGGTGGTGGGTTAGGGATGTGTCAGTAAACAGACTTAGCTCAGCACCAAATGCAGCTACTGCTGAGGTTTTCTGCTCCTCAATGAGTGACAGTGCTGGGCAAGTGAGCATGGTGAGGCCTTGGTACAAGTTGCCCAGAGAGCTGTTGCTGCCCCATCCCTGGAGGTGTTCAAGGCCAGGTTGGATGGGGCTTTGCACCCCCTGATCCAGTGGGAGGTGGGGGGGTTAGAACTGGATGGGCTTTGAGGTCCCTTCCAATCCAAACCATTCCATGATTCTGAGTTGTCCACTGGTCCCAACTGGTTCATGGCCTCAGTGAGGAAATGATGGACGCCGATGCTGTCGTGGGATGGAAAAGTGTCTGGAGCGGCTCCTAGGGATCTCCCGTCTGAAAAGGGCTGTGTTCTGTATCCCTGGCCAGGCATCAGTTGTGCAGTCAGTGAACTCAGGTGTTCACAGTCCTAGTCAGCTTTTCTGTTTCCTATGGGTCCCTCCCTGCTCTCCAGGGTAGATTTTACCCACAGGCTGTAGAAGGGTCCGACCACACAGGGCCTCGGGCAGACATTTGATTTCTGCTGTGAGCACAGTAAATAGATCAGTGCAGATTTGTGGGGGTGCAAGCATCCCAGTGCAGAAGTGTGTGAGGTACAGCAGCAGGCACCTCTGCAGGCTGCAGCAGCAAGGCTTTTTCCTGCATAATAACCCAGATGCAGTTACTTATCATTGCTGTTACAGGTTTTGTGTTCCAGCTGCAGCCTTTACTTTTTCCGTCTGTGGGCTTCATGATTTCTGTGTAGATGTCCAATCAAGTTATGAACTTAGCACAAACGCAGAAGGAAGAGAAGGTGTTTTAGCTGCCAAACAGGTCTTTTTTTAGTGTTCCCCTTATAATTTCTGCTGCAAAAATATAATAATTCAGATTTGAAAAGACCTCTAAACTCATCCAGCCCAACCCCACGGTGTCTACTAAACCCTGTCCCCAAGTGCCACATCCACGTGTTTTTTGAACTCCTCCAGGGATGGAGACTCCCCCACTGCTCTGGGCAGCCTCTGCCAGGGTTTCACCACTCTTTCAGTACAGTAAGTTTTCCTGATATCCAATGTAAACCTCCTCAGCACAACTTGAGGCCATTTTCTCTTATTCTGTTGCTTGTTACTGAGCAGTAATAATCCTGTTGGATGGAGCTTTGCGTTTTTGCACAGATGCCTAAAATACTTCCTTTTACATATCTTTTTTCTCAGTATAGGGTTGTAATGGGAGAGGGATAAGCGTACTTATCTTTTAATGGGTAAGAGATGTTCTCTCCCTAGGCTGTAAGCTGTCACTTCTCTGTCAGTGCTATTATCTTCTGTATTTAAATGTTGGCAACTAATTTTATACTTCCAGATTAAGCCCTTTGTAAGTGGGCTCACTGCAAATTGGATGTCAGTTACGGAGCTATAAAAGTGACAAACTTCTTAATAACAATAAAAGAAGTGGGGTCTTGAAGTCTGTGTAGTTACTTAGCCAATCAAAACCAAGGCAGCTCTGCAGTTCAGAAGCGGGGTGGCTGCTCTGTTCTCTGCAGAACAATAGCTGTGTTTCCTCGAGGTCAGGATCCTGACACCACGTTCATACCCTCCGCCCTCTCATGGGATAATAACTGTGAATAAAGAGCTGCAGAGCTGCTGAATTGTGGTGATGGTGGAATGGGAGCAGGTATCCCAGTGCTTGCAGGTGTTAGGGTGCAAACTACAGCTCTTTGGAGGAGGGTTTGGGGTTCTGGGGAGCAGTGGGCGGGAAGGAGGACCCTTCTCTCTGCCTTTACTGATGGCTCTGGGAAGTGTGGGTGTCTGAGGACTTGGAAATGGTGCTTCACACCAGGACTCTCTGTCAGCATGGGACCTGCTCTCTTGTCCACCCTGGGAAACCCCACACCAGCTCTCACCCTGTCCTTCGTGGCAGCGGAGGCAAAGCCACCTCCTGGTGTTCCCTGGATCTGGTCTGTCCAGAGGGACAGGGCATTTATCTCACAGTACAAGGCACTTGGTGAGGTGAGGAAAGGACCTCCCCCTTCTGTGTGCTCCTCTGCCCTTGCAGAGCACAGTGCTCTCTGCTCCAGCACCCCTGGTGCTGCAGCCTGGGCCCCACTGTCTCTGTGGGTCTCTTCCACCTCTTTGTGCGGAGGGAGGAACTCTTCTGATCCAGGTGAGGAGCAGGGAATGGAGAGGTGGCCCCTGATGGCTGGTGGGGCCCTACCCACAGCCCTGGGCAGAGGGGAGCGCAGCAGCTGGCCACAAGGTGAGGAGCTGAAAGTTGGTTAAGAACTGCTAAAACTTCGCTCAAATAAGCCAGTTCAGGTCTTTGTTTCTCTGTATTTTCATTTCAGTCATTGTTCAGGATGAGAGGAAATGGCCTCAGGTTGCTCCAGGGGAAGTTTAGATTGGACATTCGGAAACATTTCTTCACTGACAGAGTGGTGAAGCCCTGGCAGAGGCTGCCCAGGGCAGTGGAGGAGTCTCCATCCCTGGAGGGGTTCAAAAACCATGTGGCCATGGCACTTGGAGACGTGGTTTAGTAGACACAGTGGGGTTGGACTGGATGAGCTTAGAGGTCTTTTTCAACTTTAATGATCCCGTGTATTTGGTGCTTTGGATAATAAGCGTTTTACTCCAGAACAAAAAAAAAAAAAAAGAAGTGGTGGTAGTTGATTGTTTATTTAAGTCAAAGATTAAAATAACACGAGCTATTAATAAACATTTGGTTGTCCTGGGTTCAACTTGCGTGAAAAAGGCGAGCGCCTAAGGATTGGAAAAGTAAATTGGAAAGTAATAAACTCCAATTAAGATAAAAGCAAAAATGGGAAAATGTGTTTTAAATGCTATGTGTGGCATGTCTAACGTGAGTAATGGAGCTGTGGGGATGCAGCCCTGAGTAACGCGTTACAAATGCTGTTTGTCACAGATGGACCAGTCGTCTCCAGCCTACATGCTCGCCAACCTTACCCACTTGCATTCCGAGCAGCTCCTGCAAGGCCTGAACCTCCTGCGCCAGCATCACGAGCTCTGCGACATCGTCCTCCGAGTCGGCGATGTCAAGATCCACGCCCACAAAGTGGTGCTTGCCAGCATCAGTCCCTACTTCCAAGCCATGTTCACCGGGAACCTTTCGGAGAAGGAGAACTCGGAGGTGGAGTTCCAGTGCATCGCAGAGGCGGCCCTGCAGGCCATCGTGGAGTACGCCTACACGGGAACGGTGCTCATCTCGCAAGACACCGTCGAGTCGCTGCTGCCGGCCGCCAATCTCCTCCAGATCAAGCTGGTGGTGAAGGAGTGTTGTGCATTTCTGGAAAGCCAGCTCGACCCTGGCAACTGCATCGGGATCTCTCGCTTTGCGGAGACCTATGGCTGCCACGACCTCTACTTGGCCGCCAACAAGTACATCTGTCAGAACTTTGAGGACGTTTGTCAGACCGAAGAGTTCTTCGAGCTGACGCACTCTGAATTGGATGAAATCGTTTCCAATGACTGCCTGAACGTTGTGACGGAGGAAACGGTGTTCTACGCGCTGGAGTCCTGGATCAAGTACGACGTGCAGGAGCGGCAGAAGTACCTGGCCCAGCTGCTGCACTGCGTTCGGCTGCCGCTGCTGAGCGTGAAGTTCCTGACGAGGCTGTACGAAGCGAACCACCTCATTCGGGATGACCACACGTGTAAACACCTGCTAAACGAGGCCCTGAAGTACCACTTCATGCCTGAGCACAGGCTGTCCCACCAGACCATGCTGATGACACGGCCTCGCTGTGCTCCCAAAGTTCTCTGTGCTGTGGGGGGAAAAGCAGGACTCTTTGCGTGTCTGGAAAGGTAAGCGGTGGTGAAGTGGGGTGGGATGGGCGGGCGGTGCGATGCTCTGCGTGTTTGCTGTCCCCCAGGGCCAGGATGGAGGCAGTCATGTGTGCCATGGAGTTGGCAGGGCTGGAGTTGCTGTGTCCCATAATAAGAGCTCATAAACAATTTTTTGAACGAGGACGGGTGTTGAGTTCAAAATGCTTTTTGATATCATGAGTGATCTTCAGTGTTCTGGCGTTTGATTTGTGCCAACACAAGCAGGTGTAAAGCCTCATAGTTTTAATACTGTTGGTTGAGAGTTCAGTTAGTAAGTTTGTATGGGACTTCTTTATCCTTTCAGGTCTTTTCATTCTAGGTAATTTTTCCTTTGTCTACTATTATTCCAGACAATCAAATCATACAGTTTAACCTAGTGCATGACAGATATGCTCTCCAATAACTCAAAATTCCTTGGAATTAAACTAGTCTTAATCAGAGCAGAGCGAAGGGGTGTTCCTTAGCCATGTACCATTCTTGATTGTAACGTAATCCTGACTTCAGTCCCTGGTGCTGAGCAGGTGTCCACGTCTGAGTAGGCAGACACGGGTGAGTGGCCCATCTTTCTATTCCCGATTTTCAAAAGGAACCTCTGGAGCACATCACTGAGCTAATCCATGTGGGCAAAAGGGTGTTCTATGGAGAAAAACAGCGTTCTTCCCCACACTGGTGTCACAGAATCACAGAGCAGTTGGGGTTGGCAGAGCCCTCTGGAGATCATCCAGCGCAGCCCCAGTGAAGCAAGGTCACCTCCTGCAGGCTGGGATGGGCTCCCTTCCCTCCGTGACGGGAGTCAGACTATCGAAAGAGAAGGCTCTGGGGAGACCTTAGAGCAGCCTCCCAGGACTGAAAGGGGCTCCAGGAAAGCTGGGGAGGGGCTCTGGATCAGGGAGTGCAGGGACAGGATGAGGGAAATGGTTTTCAGCTGAAAGAGGGGAGATTGAGATGAGATCTTAGGGAGAAATGTATTCCTGTGAGGGTGGTGAGGCCCTGGCCCAGGTTTCCCAGAGCAGTGGTGGCTGCCCCATCCCTGGAGGTGTTCAGGGCCAGGCTGGATGGTGCTTTGAGCCCCCTGATCCAGTGGGAGGTGTCCCTGCTGTGGCAGGGGGTTGGAACTGACTGGGCTTTTAAGTCCCTTCCAACGCAAACCATTCCATGATCTGTCTGGGTCCACACACGCAGGCATTTGTACTTGTACACATCCAGTGCTTTGGTGTTGAACCTTCCCTGTGTGCTCAGTGTTTCCTGTTTCGAGGCAGATGGCCTGAGCTGGTTCTACAGTGGAATTCTGGGATGTTCTACTTGGAGATATCCTTTCCTGTGACAGTTCTGTGCTTGCATACACACAGTACATGTCAGAACCTGAAGGGATCTGTGTGCTCTTCTCCCGCTGTATTTAGAGATGTTGTCAAAGTTAAAGTTTCCCGATAACAGGAATCAATGTTAAACCAGATGTTGGGACTGGGAATTGTTTGGTTTATAAATTTTAAAAAAAGAAAAGAGGGGTTTATGCTTAATAAAAAAATTTGAGTGCATGAAGTCATCCTCTGATGTTCTTCAGCTCCATTTCTTTCACAGCTTCTCCAAACTGTAACAGCATCGCCTACCAATGGAGTGTGGATTATTTGGATTTTTTTTAAACAAAGATGCTCTGTATTGCTATGAACCATGTGTTAATGCCTACAAAAATTGTTCTCCTTGATTTGTAATGTTAGTCTTTCCTAAACTATTTTTTCAGCTGGTATTTAAGTTTAACCAAGATACAAAACCAAAGTCAAAGTTCAATTGTGTAATTCCCATACAATTAGAAGTGGGAAACCTTAATCCCACTCTTCTCGTTCCACTTTTCCTGTCCTTGCAGGAGGGCTGGTTTTGCACTCACCATTAGTTGCTGCTTCATCATAACAAAGCCCTTAGAGTACCTTTATTGCTGCTCTGTTTCCACTGGGCTGCAGCTGCCAAGAGCCAACGCGGTGCTCCAGCAGCCCCTGGACACTCCGGCAGCAGCCGTTGGCTCTCTGCTGGCTTCACTTTCTTGCCTCATTTTAAAGCAGATCACATTTCCTGTGCACTAAATATTCTTTTAAATAATGTGATTTATTAACTGAACTCTTTGGATGGATTGACTCGACTTTATATGCCATAGGCTGGACCCGCCGTTATTTAATGCTCAGTGTAACTGAGAGCAAATTAGTGCTGTTTTGAAAGCAGATTTTTCAAAGTCGTTTCCTACTTCAACATTTTCTTTAAATTACCCAGTGTTTGTAAAATATGTATTTATAAAACTATAAATGGTACTTTCTGATTGTAAGCTTGTATGTGTGTGCATGGACATGGGCTTCCCCCTCTCGTTTTCCCTTCTCCAGTCTCTGCCTCTTCCGATGCTTTTTTCCAGTTTACCCTTCCTGTCCCTCTGGTTTGTGTTTTAAGCTTGCCCAGATCGCAGCCTGGCTTCAAAAGCTCCGTTGCACATCATCCACAGTGCTCTCCTGCAGTCTGCTTGGTTTGTACTTCCCAAATCCATCACTCCAGGGCTGCTTGCTGTGTTGCTGCCTCGCACAGGGACACCCTGGGTTTATAACTCTTTGGAACAGTCAACAGCGTTGGATTTCAGCTTGTGTTTGGGCAAATGTCAGGCTGGACCTATGAAATAACCTTAAGGCTGTGCCTCCATGCTCGTTTGCACTTGGCAGCTTCGGAAAGTCAGGTTTGCTCACTTAATCTCTGTTTATTTCCTTCCAGTGTTGAAATGTATTTTCCCCAGAATGACTCCTGGATAGGCCTGGCACCTCTCAGCATTCCCCGCTATGAGTTTGGCATATGTGTCCTAGACCAGAAGATCTACGTGGTAGGCGGGATCGCAACCCACGTGTGTCAAGGCATCAGTTACCGCAAGCACGAGAACTCAGTGGAGTGCTGGGACCCTGACACCAACACGTGGACATCCCTGGAAAGGATGTTCAAGAGCCGGAGCACGCTGGGAGTGGTCGTGCTGGCAGGAGAGCTCTACGCCCTGGGTGGCTACGACGGGCAGTCCTACTTACGGACTGTGGAGAAATACATCCCGAAGGTGAAGGAGTGGCAGCTGGTGGCCCCCATGAACAAAACCAGAAGCTGTTTTGCGGCGGCGGTCTTGGACGGGATGATATACGCCATCGGGGGCTACGGCCCTGCCCACATGAACAGGTACCTGCTTCTGGGGTGTCAAAAGCTGGACACCAGCAAACCTCACTGTTAGGCTTGTGTTCAGCAGCCAATTAAAATGATTCTAATGTAGATTAGCAATGCGCAGCGGGGCTCGTTAATCCTTGTCCTGTGATATCCGTTTGATAACTCAACTGGGACGTCTTTATTTTAGCTTACCTTTATGTGTTCCTTCTTGAAGCTGGGTTGTTTGGGTGGATTTTAAATCCTTAAGAAGGGGAAGTGACAAAGAGAGAGACATAAATGGATATCTTTGAGAGAGGTGGTGTGGGACAGCTGGTCTCGCAGGTGTTCAAGGTGGTTAACAGCAGCTCAGTGTTGTGGGGCTGCTGTGCTCCCACCCCAAGGCCACGTGTTGTCTGTCTCCCGGTGCTGCACCTCGGTTACTGAGCCCTTGGGAGAGGCTGCTTAGTGCTGTGGGAACCCTGGGGCCTCCAGCCTGTGGAATATTTGGATGTGCAGTTAACTTTACATTGACAGCACCGATTTGAGAAGAATGGGCTTTTCACATGATTAATGTATACAAAATACCTTGGGGGAATCTTAAAGTAGCCTCGCTGGTGCTGATAAGGTCCAGACTGCTGGCTCTGGGATAGGAGCAGGCTTGCTTCAGAACTGATGTTCCCAAGGAGGTCCCTGGTACCAGCCCACACTTTAGTTGTTCAGTTCCGCACTCTGCCAAATGGATTTGGTTATGCAAATAAATCATTTGTACTCTTCTTTTCATTAGAATGGGGACAAATCAGCCAGATGTCCCTCCAGGAAACAAATTAATAAACTACAAATCTACATAGCAGATTAAAAAATGGAAATGAATTATAGGAAGGGGTGCATTGGTTGTTTAACAGCGCAGGAGAACAACATTGCACTGCTTGTTAGTTGTCCTTACTTTTTATATACAACAGTTTGTGAAGCAAAGGTTCAGTTCCCCAATAGTAAGGTGTAGTGAAGTAGTTTCCATTTGCAAGATGCAAACCATTTTTAAATTACTGAAACGCAAAACAGCAATAAATTGAACTGTTGGGTAGGATTGTGAGAGGATTCTGTGAATCATGTGACGTTATTCTAGTCTCATATTTTAAATTCTGACTGTAATAGCAGTGAAATCGTGAGCACTGACAACAAACCATCCCTAAAAGTTTTCTGTTGACTCCAGAATTTCTTCACATGGGAATCTGAGCTGGGATAACTCCACTGTGCTCTTGTTGCGTGAGGTCACTCTTGGTTCCTTACTGTCTGTGTCCCATACATGTGCTTTCCTGGTAGATGAGACAAAGCAAAGGCAGTAGAGGAGCAGGTGCAGCAGGAGATGTGGTGGGACCTCTGGGATGCTCACGTCACCACAGCCTGGCTGCACAGACCATAAAAAACAGAAGATAACCCAGCCCTTGCTCTTGCCAGCAGTGGTTCCCCAAAGCGGAATGCTCGGTAACCCCCTCCCAGGGAATGTCAACCTTATCCCAGAGTCTTTATCAAGCTGATGCCCCTAAAGGGAAAGCTCTTAACACATCAACACTGTGTGCAGTAGCCTCACTCCATGTGCCACATCTTCTCTCATCCTCAGTCAGAAAGAAATTGCCAGCAGCTCCTGTACAATTATAATCAGATAGTTAATTATTTGCCTTTTTAAATTTAATTTTTATTGAGTAATTCTGGTTTTATTATAATTATTCCAGGGTGCAAGTAATATGTCTGGCCATACATTCACTGGGTTGATATGAGCTCCAGCAATAAAAGAAGGCACCTTTCCACTGACTCTGACTTTTCTGCCCCTCGTGCTGCTGAAGCTGCACGGAGGCATGGAACGGCCACGTTCCGCGAGTGTCAGTGACTCTGGCCATCTGTACAGTTACAGGGATTAAATAAAACCCATAACAATGCTGATAATTCATTTCCATTTCATCCTGAAGGCCTTTTTGTCCTTAGTGTTTTGATAAGCACCCTCTTTGCTGCTTTTCCAACCTACATACTCTCCACGTTTTTTTTTTCTCTCTGCCTGTTATTTTCAGGCAAGCCTCCAGGAATTTTTTGATTTGCTGTGTTACCCTTCAGACCTGCATTGTGCTCGGCTTTTCATGAGTTGTTTTATTTATAAGTAGCTTCAGTTATCCTTGAAAGAGCTTCCAGCCCTGAAGCCAGCTTTGAACAATCTTGCTTTGTTTCCTTGTGTGGCCAGGAGGTCCGGGGTGGTGGCTGAACATCAGAGATGCGGCTGCACTGCAGTTGCTGTGTCAGGATGGGATGTGGGGAAAGTGCCTTTTGCCAGCACTGAGAGCCTCCAGCTGCATGAGCTTTGTTATTTAAGGACGTGGGGATGTGATGAATGCTTTGGAGGTGACAACACCGGCTGGAGTGCCTGTGTGCTGCTGTTGGGTAGCACAAAGCAGCCACATCACGGAGTTTTCCATCAGCTCCAGCACTTCTTTGTGTTGCGTTGTAACATTGGCTGGCAGAACCACCTGGACCTCTGACAAACACAGGTTTCTTGCAGAGGGGAATTCAGCTGTCACTGCAATCCCAGCCTCACGAGTTGTTTGTTTGCGTTTGCAGTGTGGAGCGTTACGATCCGAGCAAGAACTCGTGGGAGACGGTGGCTTCCATGGCTGACAAACGAATCAACTTCGGTGTTGGGGTGATGCTGGGCTTCATTTTTGTGGTAGGAGGACACAACGGTGTCTCTCACCTGTCGAGCATCGAGAGGTACGACCCACATCAGAACCAGTGGACGGTGTGTCGGCCCATGAAGGAACCCAGAACAGGTAGGGGCATGGAAAGCTCTTGGCAGTTTGCTGGGATAGCCTTTAGAAATGAGCTCGTGTTTCACCTGAGAGCTGCAGTGACTTGTGTAGAGAGCACTGGACTTCATCTGCTCTGGTGGGAGATGTCCCTGCCCATGGCAGGGAGTTTGGAACTGGATGGTCTTCAGGGTCCCTTCTAACCCAAACCATTCAATGATTCAGTGATCTGTGAATGAAGAGCCCTGTAAAAGAATGAGTGGTTATTTCTGTTTTTAATTACTGTCCTGTTTCTTAGTACTGAGCTGTTAGAAAAATAATATGCAGTAATATTTGTATTCTACCTTCTCTTTTTTCATTGATTTTGAGTGAGTTTCAGCCATTCTGTGGTTACAGATCTATTGTATTTCATTTTACACTGAGACTCAGTTGTGCATCCTCTCTCCTTGACAAGGCGTGTTGGGACAGAAGAGTGTTGTGTCATAGGAAAGGGTGTGAGAACAGTGAAAAAGAACCTGAACAGAGAGGGATTCTTCATTGACACGCGCTTGCTTTGAAGACAGCCCAGAGAAGGAGATGCTGGGAGACTTTGTCCATTCAGCCTTTGAATGAGGGGATGTGGTTCTGATTAGGAACACAAATGATGCCTGTGTCCACAGTTGGTGATCACCATCTCTTTTTGTCTTCCCGACAGGCGTTGGAGCAGCTGTCATTGATAACTACCTTTACGTCGTCGGAGGTCATTCCGGATCATCCTATCTGAACACTGTCCAGAAATACGATCCCATCTCGGATTCCTGGCTGGACTCAGCTGGGATGATGTACTGCCGCTGCAATTTCGGTTTGACTGCACTTTGATGACTTCACGGACCCGATGCAAAGGTGGAGCTTCATCTGCTTGCAAACAAACCCTGCTGGTGGAGATCGTAAGCTGTGTTTCCTGAAGCTGGAAAGCTGAGGGAATGCGGTGAAGTGGGATTAAAATGAGGGAGGATTTGTGTTCTTCCAGCAATTGGCCTTTGCTACTTCAAGCGGCGCAGGCAGCGGGAGTGGAAAGCTGCTTCCCAGCTGGGTTTAGATGGCACCCTGTGAAGGGCAGTGGATTTGAGAGCGCCGTACGCACCCGGGACATGGTTAGCAAACACTGTCCACCCAACCCGACTCTCCAGAGCGTTTCTCTCCTCCTCCTGCCTCCTGCGGACACGAAGTTTGCTGTGCTTGGGCGAGAGCCGTGCGAATGCGTTGTGTGACTGGAGAGTTTGCTGGTGGCTGTCTGGCTGTGTCTTCACCTTAAGAGAATGCCAGTGCTTCATGATATTTTTTACAAACAGTAACTAAAGGGCTGCCTTGTTCCTGTATCTCAAGGTCTGTAAATAATTACCACTGTAGTCTGTTGCCTGTACACTCTCCTTGTTACCTGCTTCCTGGTAGGGGGCCCGGGATGATGATCGGTGACTGCTGAAAGAAACTCACAAGGCAAATTTATTGCCTCTTAATGAAGTTTTTGGATCTGATGAAGTGAATTCACATTTATAACTTTCCCTTATGTTTTCATTTTTGTGGATAACTGAGCACTAGCTGAAATGACTTGATCTCACCGGCCTGCTGTGTGTTCTCAGCTGAAATGCAAGGGGAAATTACAGCAGTTGTTGGTCGGAAGGTGCCGCAGCAGCGTTCGTAGCATGATGTAAAATACCTTCTCAAACACAACTCCATCCCGGCCTCCTCCCAAGCGCTCTTGTCTCCATATTCCATGTGACTTCCTTTTCTTAAACGAATGTATGATTGCTTTCTCAGAGTGATATAAAACCGGTGCTAAATGTAGGACTGAGCAGTGAGGCTGTTGCTGATTTCAGTGCGATAAGCGTTCAGCATGATTGTTCTGATTGTCCTCGTGGGTTTGTTATGTGCTTGATACACCTGTGCCTATGGAAACTGTCAGGAATAACCCCATGTCCTGAATGAGCTCTGTGTGTTATCTTATTTCTTTTCCAGATGATCTACGTTTGTTCTCACAAGTAGATGGATAAGGGGGCAAGTAGAGAGGTCCTGTCTCGGGTTCTTCTTGCCCGTAACACGAGTCACAGTGATGAGAAGCACGGGGAGTCAGTGCTCACCCCGAGCACACGTCCTGTGTGACAGAGGCCTGATGGTCAATTCCTCTGATAAACCAGAGAGAAATTGGTGATAGCCCTTTGCCCAGTGAAAACTGGGGCAGAGAACCCACAGCATCGCTTTCTATTTATAACCATTATTTAAAACAGATGGCTGAATAAATCTGAATTATAGCTAATTTAGAACAGTTTGGTTTGTCTTCTGATTTTAGCTAGGAGTTGCAGTTAGCTTAAGTTTCTGTTTTGATGTCTGTAGCTGCTTTGCCAGGCCTGGTATGGAAGAGTTTTTCTGCCTCCAGAGTTACTTTCCCCTTGTTTTAACATGTTAATTAATGTTAGTTTCCTCTTGTTTTTCAAGCTCTAGAGTATTATTTTTGAAAGTGCAATAATATTTGAAATAGTTGCTTTAAAAGCCATTTCTTTATAGGCCTGTGAAGTGGAGGGGTCTGGTTTGTTCTGCATTCCTGCAGAGCTGACAGCAGCCGGGCAAACAGCGGTGCTCCTCGTTCTTCCATAGGCCAGCAGGCAGGGTTTAGACAGGCAAGGAGATGAGGGTGTTTTCACTCTAAGTCGTTATTCATGCTCATTCAGACAGTAAAATCCTGCACGTGTTCTTCAGATTTGGGAGAATTAAGCAGGACTTTCAAAGCAAATGAAGTTAACAATTTCTGCATTGCAGTTTTTGACCCACTGAGGACTCCGGTTATATAGCAATAATGGCCTGACCTAATGCCTCTGGTGACTCTACAGGGCACGTGTAGCTGCGTGGCTGTGCTTGGGGAGGAGCAGGAGGGGAGCAGGTTTGGGGATGAGCAGCCATGGCTCAGCCCCTCATGCAGGCTTCTGCTCATTCTGGGCAGGTTTCTGTGTGCTGGTTCACGGTCCAGTCTGTCTTGCAGAGATGCCATTGGTTGTCATATTTCCTGTGTGCACTGGAGAGGCAGATGTTTAGCAAGCTGATGTAAGGAAAATCCCTTCCCTAAAGGAGAATTTTATGCCTTTTATTGATGGGAGGCTTTCCTTGCAGCTTGGTACCTGCAGTAGGATTCCCTGAGTGGAGATGCTGGTATGGATGTTCTGACACACCCAAGGGTGGTGAGCACAGAATGGTGCAGGGTACAGAAATCACTTTGACTTCATCATAACAAAAAGTCCCTCGTCAGGGTGGTGGTGATGGTTGTTCAATGTTTATAGAAACATCTTTCTCTTAGAGAAGGTAAAGCAGTTAAAACTGCAAACTGTTTCACTCTCTTTACCTCGGCCGCGGCGCTGTTAAATCAGGTCGGAGATGGACCCCATATTGTGTAGCGTGGAAGACAGCAGCATGAACAGGTTTTTAGTGTGCAGGCTTGGTATGAAGAACAGGAAAAAGCACCTGCTGAATTATCCTGCTGCTGTTAGATGAACTGTTCAGCTTGGAGCAGATCCAACAGCGGATCCAGTTAGGGATCTGTCCCTTCAAATCGATGATGTGTTTGCTGTTCAGCTGCTTGTTGTCCTGTTCCCTGAAGTGCTTGGCTGTAGGAAGACCAGACACAACAATCCGTTTGAACCTGCATTTAAAGAACAACACTCTCACTGTAACGTCTGTCTTGTGTTTAACAATTAAGGACCTTCAAACAAGATGTCACACAACTACAAATTATCATCCAGTTCTAACTCTTCATCACTCAAAACTCTCTGTAAAGCACTTTAAATGGATGTGAGTTCGTATGTGTAAGTGCAGTTCCTGAGTTTCTCCTTCTTTTTAAAATATCTGTGAGCTTCTCGACAGTCTCTCCCGCTAGGAATGCTTTTCTTCCAGAAAGCCTGGTTGGAATTTCTCGAGGGACGGATGTGTCCAGCGTGCATTCCAAATGGTTTTAACCGTGTCTGGGCGCGTCACTCCTGTGAATCTGCCATCTCTAAGTCCCCACTCACTGTATGAAACAATGCAAAATGTCCAAGCTTGCCTTAAATCCTTGATATTTATCTGAAACGCAAAGAACTGGATGATAATTCCTACTTTTTTGCCTTATGCGCTGTGCTGTATTTTAAACCCAAGGACAATGATAACTTTTAGCAGGATTTAATAACTGTACATAGAATATTGAGCTCCTTGACTGGGGTTGGGAGTACGGAGTGATCTGTGTAGTTTTTGTGTACGTAGGGTGTTTTTATGTGCACATCTCTTCTAGCAGCAGCGTTCTGGTTTGGTTTTTGTTTACAAAGTGGCATTTGAGTTTGACAGGACGATAGCTGTGCCCTGCATCCTCGGTCTGTGCCCCGTGTGTTTGCCCCGTGGTGATGCTCTGTAAGTGCCGTTGTAGCTGTTCCACTGAATGTGAAACTGTTTAGTAAATAAACCTGGGGAAAAACCTGGTGTTACCCTGTTCATTGGAGGGTGAATGTAAATGCACTGTCACTGTTGTTGTCCCTCCTGCAGCAGAGCCTCAGCCCTGCCAGGTCACGGCTGGAGCTGAGGCAGCGAGCGGCAGGGCTGAGCTGCCAGAGAGACCCCGATCCTGGGAACTGCATTGCTGGGCCTGCAATCCCATCAGCAATAGAAGCTGCCCTGGAAGAGGATTTTGGCACCTGGCTTGCTGCTTCCCATCTATCTCTGTAGCCATAAGTAATCGGTGACCACCAAAGGGACCACCAAAGGGACACACACCCCCCGCTCGTTCCCACTCTCCTTGGCAGCAGAGCCACGCTCTGGGAAGCTCCCAAACAAACCAGTCTGTCCTGGGGAAGACTCAGCATTGCTGGGTGGCCACAGGAGCCCCAGGGCCCAAGGCTGGAGCCCCAGTGCCAAGGTGGCTGCAGCTGAAGGGTTGCAGTTTGCTGTTTGACAGTTCCTCACACCATGTTCGAGGTGGTGGCTTTGTTTTGGGTGGTGGCTTACACAAAGTGACAACAGGCCCCCCGCTCTCCAATGCTGAAAGGGAAAGGTAAGGTTTGGCTATTGTGCAGTAAGATTCTGGTTTTTGCTGGCTTCAACTAAACACAGGCAAAAATGGTTGATCTTTTCCATATTTGAGAGCAGGGATTAACGTGTTTAACTCATTTTCTTGCCAAAGGCCTGAATTCAGCTTCTGTGGGAGATGCTTCTCACCACTGATACTTGGGTACTCAGTGATGCTCTCTGTGAAACACACATTGTCATCTCACCTGTGACCTCCAGCTGGAAAGCCTAAGAAAGCTGTATTGTTGCTCAAGGAGTCCTATAAACACCTGTTTTGGGGGGCGGTGTCCTCAGGAAGGGTGAGAGGGCTGAGCAGGAGCTGGGTGCAGTCCCTGCTCACAGGTGTGGGGCACTGCATCCCCATCCTTCACCCAGGCTGTGTCAGCACCTGGGCCAAGCACTGAGATGCCACTTTTATTCCCACAGACAGAAGATGCTCTCACATTATAGTGCTCTTTGTTTTTTCTCATTTTGGTGTAAATTGCCGTTGCAGCTCAGCTGGCACTAATGCCCTGGCTTGTGCTCTCTACCTGTGCTAACACAGGCAACCAGTCCTTCATATGGCTGGGGGTGAGGGTGTGTTGTGGTCAGTGATGAAGACTCAGCAGGGGCTGGGGATGGTGGAGGAGACAGGGAAGCACTTTGGCTTTAAACCTTGTTTTTTTTCTAATGCATCCACCAGCATTAAACTAGAAAGGAAACAGCCAGTGCCCATCAGCTCTGAGGGAGAGAAGAAACCACCTCTTTTTTCCCCCCTCAGAGGCACACCAGTGGGTTGTGCTCTTAAGTGATTCTCTTGGAAATTCAAGTCGGTAGAAAAATGATATTGCTCTTGGTAATGTTACTTGAGAGTTAGAGCTGAGCACATGCTTGAGTGCTTCACTTAATTGGAGATGAAATTCAAATACCAGTAGCTTTGAGCTGCATGTTTGGGTACAGATTTTAGTCCTAACACCTCCAGACTGCGGAGCAGTTGTTTGTCCCATTATAAATGCTGGGATGCAGCAGGTATTTTATTCTGGTGCAGACCTGGATTTGCCTTGCAGAGTCTCTTCATGCACATTGAACACTGCAGGGTGAGGAGATCGTGTTCTGTGTTGTTAACTGGTGTGTTTTAAAGATCCTGCATAAGCCAGGCTGAAGGCAGCAGTTTGTACCCACCAACTGCACCAACACTGCCAGCAAGGGGATGCTTCTGGATGATTTTGTTGTAGAGAAAGGAATAGGGACACAGCTCAGCTCCCCAAACCCTGCTGTGCCTGGGCTGCACGTGGAATCGTGCCCTGAGATTCCAAGTGCAAGGACCTGAGCTGTGCCCACACCCCAGCTCACAGTCAGCGCTGAGGAAAGTGCTCAGGGCCAGAGGGTCCAACCTTGGGGCTGCTCATGGGCTCCATCACCTCTGCTGGCCCCAGCACCCAAAAGGCACAGCGTGTTTTGTCTCCTGTAGAGAAAGTATTGAAGAGATGAATAAAGGGGTCAAAACCCCTTCCCCAAACTCCCCAGCCTCTGCCTGCATCAGTGAATAAACCACCAGCAGGGCCTGCTTTTGTTCTACCAGCAGAGTAACACTCTGGTGTGTCTGCCCTCTGAGGTCACCTCTTCAGCACAAAGGTTACAGAACACAAAAATTCCTCCAAAGCCTTGATCTGAAAAGCATTTTAAAGCAAGGGAGCTGTGAACAGCGCGGTCTCTGTGCACATCCACACTGCCAGCGTCCTTTTACACCAATTCAGGGTAAGGCAGATCTCCAAGTAATGTTTGAAATGAAGTTTGCTGCTGTCTCTTCTTGGTTGCAGACGCCAAAGCAGGGGAGTTGCCCAGCTAATGCACAAATCCATCAGTCAAACACTGCCAGAAAGCCAGCACTGAGAGGAACAGCGTGGAGATAGAGTGAGGCCTCCTGCAAGCAAAGGATGCTGCTGCAACTCAGCTGGAGAAACCCAGCCCTCTGCCATGCGGAGGTGGGCACAGCCCCTGTGCAGATCTGCTGCCTGTTCCACAGCCCCAGCAATGACCTGAGGCCACGGGAGTGGTCTGAAGGCAAGAGCCAGGCTGCAGGTGGGAGCGAACTTCAGAGCAGGTAAAAATGCACTGAGTGCCTCCAACTTCAGTGCTGCTCACAGAGCAGAGGCTGCCCCTCGAAGGAGAGACAAAGAAAGGCTCCGGCATGCTGCCGGGAGCCTTTCCACAAAGGATGCTGTGAAGGAGCCTGTGCAGGGCTGTGGAAGAGCACTGTGAAAGGGAATGGCCCAAGTGGCACTGGGTTTGGGACGACGACAGGCTCAGGAATGTGCTTCAGGGCAAGAAGGGGAGTTCAGCTCCTCTGACCCCAGGAGGAGGAAACCGGGCAGAGCCTCTTACTGCCCCCCTACCTCAGTCATGGAATGCTTTGGGTTGGAAGGGACATCAAAGCCCATCCAGTCCCACCCCCTGCCATGGGCAGGGACACCTCCCACTGGATCAGGGGGCTCCAAGCCCCATCCAACCTGGCCTTGAACACCTCCAGGGATGGGGCAGCCACCACTGCTCTGGGCAACCTGGGCCAGGGCCTCCCCACCCTCATCGTGAAGAATTTCTTCCTAAGGTTTAATCTCAATCTTGTGCTACCCAGGAATTCCCTGGCTTTGGGGACAGGAGGGTTCCCTTGTCCCTGCCCCAGGCTGGTTCCTGGGGTGCCAGGGACAGGAGATGTTACTCTGTGTGTGTGGATTTAGGAGGAGCCCGGGGTCCCACGGTGGGTGTCAGGGCTGCCCATGCCGTGTCTGCCTGGAGCTCCTCCAGGCAGGGATGTCTCTTCCTTGCTGGGTTTAATTCATTGTGTTCAGGAAGGCTGGAATGAAGGCAAGTGTTTCCCTGAGGAACCGGATTTCAGAGGCTCTTTCATGAAAATGAAAAGCCTCTTTTTATTTTTTTTCCCCTTTCTTTAAATTGTGAGCTCTGGTGGTGAGGGATGATGGGAAGAGGAGCCTGCAGTGGGACTGAGCGAGCACTGGATGTCGGTGTTGATTCATGCAGGGACAGGCACAGCTGGGGAACAGCCCCTGCCCCCCATATTCCCAACTGAGCCCCATCCCGCCCCCAGAACAGTTGCCAGAGAGTTCCATAAAGCCAAACCCCTGCCCTCTCTGTGCACCCGACCACCTCCTCACGCCCCAGCGAGCATCTCCACCTCGGCACAGCTCCCACCTCCTCTGCACATTGGCATTTCTCCCCCAGGATCCTGCTCTGGACCCCCTCCCTCTGCACAGCCCCTGGCCCCACTATGGACTTCCTGACATGCTGTATGGGACAGAGCCCTGGTGTCTGATTCACAGGTGCTGCCCACCTGGCCAAAGCTGCTGTTTGACTCCTGCTGTCCGTGCCAACAGCTCAGCATCCAACCTCCCGTCATAGAACCATGGAATTATTTGGTTGGAACCAACATTTAAGATCATCGAGATCAACCATCCCTGTCCACTACTCAGCCAATCCCTGAGTACCTCATCTGCCTGGCTTCTAAACTCATCCAGGGGTGGGGACTCCACCACCTCTGCCAATGCTGCAAAACCCTTTCAGGAAAGAAGTGTTTCCCAATACCCAGTCTGACCCTGCCCTGGCACAACTTGAGGCCATTTCCTCTCCTCCCATCCCCTGTCACTGGGGAGAAGAGACCAACCCCCACCTCCTCACAACCTCCTCTCAGGCAGTTGGAGACAGGGATGAGGTCTCCCCTCAGCCTCCTCTTCTCCAGGATAAACAGCCCCAGCTCCCTCAGCTGCTCCCACAACCCCTGTTCTCCAGCCCCTTCCCCAGCTCCGGTCCCTTCTCTGGACACTCTCCAGCCCATCCATGTCCTTCTCTTATTCTAAATAATACCTCTTATTCTAAATATCTCTTGTTCTAAATATCATCTCTTGTTTTAAATATCTTCTCTTGTTCTAAATAATATCTCTAATTTATGGGGAATATCCTTTCTCAAATACTAAAAAAGAAAGAGCCTCACTCAGCAGAGAGCTTGATTAAAGTTGAACATTTTGGAGAGGGAAGGAGACTGTGCTTAGAAAACAGGGGATTTTTCCTCTTGGTAAAAAAGGATAAAACCTCAAAAGAAAAATTTCAGTGTGGGCAAACTTCTCCAGCCCCAGGAGGAAAGGAAGCTGAGGCCCTGTGTGCTCCCACACTGCCTCCCATCCCTGCCTCTCCGGAGTCCCTGGAGATGGTCCCTGCCCAGGGGGTCCTGGAGGTGCAGAGGCAGCAGGATGGGACCAGGGGGTGTGGGATGCAATGAAACTGCAGAAAGTGCCTCCCCACCCCGGGTGGGTGTTTGCTTTGCAGGGTGCTGGGCACAGTGAGGGTGCAGCCCCCATGACAGGGTGTCAATTCCTGCAGGAGCTGGGCGAGACCTGGAGGGGTTTGGGGAGGTTTCTAACAACCCCCGGGAGAGCACAGGGCTTTAAACTCAAAAACACATGTTGTGCTGGGATCAAACAGGGATTTTCCTTGCAGGTAAGGAGGGCTCAGCACACACTGTTTTCATGTGAGAGGAAGATAAAATAAATCCCTCGATATCTCCTGGCATTATTTTTCTGCTGCTTTTTAAACGATGAATCAGTGTTCAAGTGGAAAAGATCAGCGGTGGCACCAACTCACCCTGCGGCAGCGGGGCTGGGATGATGGGGCAAGAGAAAGGGGGGACGGTGGGGCTGGGATTGGGATGGTGGGACCAGAGCAGGGGTGATGGTGGGGCTGGGATTGGGATGGTGGGACCAGAGCAGGGGTGATGGTGGGGCTGGGATTGGGATGGTGGGACCAGAGGAGGGGTGATGCTGGGGCCAAGGATGTAATGATGAGATGAGAGGAGGGGGAGATGCCAGGGCCAAGGATGAGATAATGGGATCAAAGGAAGGGGTGATGCTGGGGCTGGGATAAGGATACAGGAGCAGGTCCACAGAGATGATCCGAGGGCTGGAGCCCCTCTGCTGGGAGGACAGGCTGAGAGAGTTGGGGTTGTTCAGCCTGGAGAAGAGAAGGCTCTGGGGAGACCTTAGAACAGCCTCCCAGGACTGAAAGGGGCTCCAGGAAAGCTGGGGAGGTGCTTCTTACAAGGGCCTAGAGTGACAGGATGAGAGGGAAAGGCTTTATATTGGGAGGAGGGAAATTTAGATGAGACATTGGGAAGAAATCTTAACACTGAGGGTGGGGAGGCCGTGGCCCAGATTGCCCAGAGCAGTGTTGGCTGCCCCATCCCTGGAGGTGTTCAAGGCCAGGTTGGATGGGGCTTTGAGCCCCCTGATCCAGTGGGAGGTGTCCCTGCCCATGGCAGGGGGTGGGACTGGATGGGCTTTGATGTCCCTTCCAAGCCAAACTATTCCCTGATTTATGATGGGACGAGAGGAGGGGGTGATGCTGGGGCAGAGGTTGGGATGATGGGACATGAGGAGGCTGTGACGATGGCAAACCCTGCCCTGGGATTGGCAGCAGCATTGTGGGGGCTGTCCCCATGCCCAGGGTGACCTCAGCAGCTCCCTGGCATTGGCCACACTGGGGGACAGGGCAGAAAGCAGGTTTGAGGTGGCAATTGATGTGGCTGGCTGGAATCCAGCGGGAAGGTCCATGGAGACCCCTGCAGTGCCCCTCATTGGCTGTTTGGTTACTGATGAAACCCTCACAGTTTTAAAGCAGTTGGGACAAAAGGATTTTAAGCTCTGCAAGGATCTTACATGTATCCCTGTGACATCTGACACGCTAATCTTATGGGCATAGATTAATTACAAATGCTATTTCTGTAGGCTTAACTTCCTATCATAAGGTCATTGCTAAAGGATAAAAGCTGGGGAGATGGTGTGGAATAATAATGCAAGAAGCCACAGGATTCCTCAGGAGAGCAAGCAGTGAATTGCAAGTTTCACTGGAGGAGGACAGGGCAGGAGATAGTGGGGAGTGGCAGCTTCTCCTGTCTCTCATGCTTTGGACATTTCAGAGCAGCTCTGGGAAGCTGCTTGTCCTGCGCTGCATCCAAAGAAATGTGGTCAGCAGGGGAGGGAGGGGATTCTGCCCCTCTGCTCCACTCTGGAGAGACCCCACCTGGAGCCCTGTGTCCAGTTCTGGAATTCCCAACATAAGAAGGAGATGAAACTGTTGGAATGGGTCCAGAGGAGGCCACAGAGATGATCCAAGGGCTGGAGCCCCTCTGCTGTGAGTTGTTCAGCCCAGAGAAGGCTCTGGAGAAACCTTAGAGCAGCCTCCCAGGACTGAAAGGGGCTCCAGGAAAGCTGGGGAGGGGCTTCCTACAAGGGCCTGGAGTGACAGGGTGAGAGGGAAAGGCTTTATATTGGGAGGAGGGAGATTTAGATGAGACATTAGCAGGAAATCTTAACACTGAGGGTGGGAAGGCCCTGGCCCAGGTTGCCCAGAGCAGTGGTGGCTCCCCATCCCTGGAGGTGTTCAAGGCCAGGTTGGATGGGGCTTGGAGCCCCCTGATCCAGTGGGAGGTGTCCCTGCCCATGGAAGAGGAGTGGAACTGGATGGGCTTTGAGATCTCTTCCAACACAAACCATTCCATGATTCCATAAAACACAAACCAGTGGGTGCCACTGGGAGCCGGGCGGTGCCGCTGTGCCAGGGGCTGGATGCTGGTACCAGGACAAGGTGTGCAGCGGTCCTGGAGCTGGAGGATCCTGGAGCTGGATGATGTCACTTGCAGGGGTAGAGCCAGAGCAGTATTTATTGCACGTTGTGTTTTGGAGCTGGTGATGCTTTTCAGGGCACCCATAAACCAGTTCCTTCGATCCCTGGTGCTTGTGCCTTTCTAAGACCAGTTCCAAGGGGGTGCAGTGTGGGACCTCCTGCTGGGAGAGCGACTGAAGAGAGGCTCCGGTTCGCATCTGGGAAGTAATCCACGGGGCAGGGAAAGCTTCCCTCGGTCCCGGTTCCCAGCCTGGAGGCGCTGAGCGGCCCGCAGGAGCCGGCAGATGGTAGCAAAGCTCCGCCGCAGCCACCGCTCGCTGCCTCGGGCTCAGCCGCTCCCGAACTGCCCCTTGCGCATCCCTCCAGCGGCAAGCGCTGCCTTTGCTGGGATTCACCCAGCGAGTCCCCAGTGCCACTGCCAGCCCCGGGGGGTCGCGGTGGGGACCCTGGATGGATGGCTCTGGGGCTGGCGGGGGGTTTGCCGGTGGGGTCGTGCAGGGGGTGACAGCTCCTGGTCCCCCTTGCAGCCAACCAAAGCAGAGCTGCAAGGCAAACTCTGGGCACTGCTGAGTACCTTCTGCAGCAGGCGGTGCTGTGCAGGAAAAGGCAATTTCAGCCTCACGTGCTTCTCCTCGTCTTTGAAACAGCCTTAGGAAAAAGGGAATTTGTGATGTGACATCGGGGTGCTTGTAGTGATCACTGCAGTGGGAGTTGGAATCGCAGCATCATAAGGTGGTTTGGCTTGGAAGGGACCTCAAAGCCCACCCAGTTCCACCCCCTGCCATGGGCAGGGACACCTCCCACTGGATCAGGGGGCTCCAAGCACCATCCAACCTGGCCTTGAACACCTCCAGGGATGGGGCAGCCACCCCTGCTCTGGACAACCTCGGACAGGGCATCCCCACCCAGTTTGTTTGTTTGTTTTTCTTTCCAGAACATCTAAAACCTGAAAAGATCTTTTACCCCACTCTTTTATCTTCCTGGAAAACACAAACTGAGATGTAGAAATATCATTTCTGGAAAAGTGCCAGTGAGAAGTGACAGCAGAGTTATGGGATTTGAGGGGTGCTCTGCCTCCTCCTGCCGTGCGTGGATGGGGGACCAGTGTCCCCATCCCATCCCAGTGGAGATGTGTGTGCTCAGGATGGGATGCACACATTTTCCTGGAGCTGGTGATGTTTCCTGCTGTTGCCGGGGGTTTGGCTGTTCAGTTATTCCAGCTCAGGACCCATGGTCATGGTTCATCATTTTCACCCCAGCAGAGAGGGTACATTTTGGGCTTTCCTGGCTCACACAGGATTATGGAATCACAGGAAGTCTTGAGTTGGAAGGGACCCACAAGGACCATCGAGTCCAGCTCCTGTCCCTGCACAGGACAACCCCAACACTCACCCCGTGTCACTGAGGGCATTGGCCAAATTGCTTCTGGAATACTGTCAGGCTGTGACTGCTTTCCTGGGGGGCTGCTCCAGTGCTCCACCACCCTCTGGGTGAAGAACCTTCTCCTGATGCCCAGTCTAACCCTGCCCTGGCACATCTTCTCACCCATCCTTCAGCTCCAGAGAGAAGAGATCAGCGCCTGCCCCTCCTCCTCCCCTTGTGAGGAAGCTGTAGCCGGGGTTGCACCGCAGCAGACCAGACCACGGCTCTGCTCAGGGGAACCACTGCCAGGTCTCCTCTGCAGGCTGGTGGGGACAGGGTTCCCTACTGGGATGGAGCTGGTCATGATTGCACTGCTCTCCAGTAAGGGAACTGAGTTTTGATCCCACCTTCAGACCACGAGTGGTCTCATGCCATGTGTGTGGAGGAGAAATGGGATCTGAAGCCCAGAAGAAGACTTTCTCTGACCCAACCTGAGGCACTGCCCAGCCCAGGAGAGGCTGTGGAGCCCATCCCCACGCTGGGATATTCCCTGCCCCATCCCTGGAGCCTTTTTAGCCCTTGGAGATATCAACTTAGGCTTTGTTCAGGGGGAAAAGCACAGTGTGGGAAGAGATAAATATTTCCAATTACCTGTTAATGAAGTGTTGACTGATAGGAGGAAACCACAAGGCGCAGGAGCTGCTATTAGTGTGACATTTCAACCCTATTAGTCAGATTAACAATTAGATGCACAGTGCTGATGAACAAGAAACTCAGTGCATAAATTTCCCTGGGAGAGTGTGACGACCTCGCACGGAGGAAATGTGGAAACAGATGCTGAATGTGAGGAAGAGTGAGCAGGGAATGGGGCCCCTGCGGGTCTCCAGGTGCCAGGCACAGCACTGGAGATGTGGGACTTGGTACCACAGAAGGAATGGGAGTCTAAGGTTTCAGGATCTGCCCTTTAAAATGGGAGACAACCCATATATTTGGATGAAGTCACTAAGGTTTGTGTTTCTCCCAGCAGCATCGCACGAGGCACGGAGGTTCCTGGACCCCGTGTCCTGTCTGTGCCCTCTCAGGTGGGCACTGGGGATGCTTCAGGTGTCTGGATGCATCCCGGGCTGTGACCACGGTTGGACTTGATGATCTTTTCCAACCAGGTGATTCTATGATTCTATGTTGATGGACCCCCAGATGTTTCACATTGGCCACCTACAGACCAGCACCCTGGGGTGCAGGGTCCTAGGGAGTGGGTGAAAGGGTGTGAAAGGCTGAGGGGACTGTGACCACATTGTCTGGGTTGGGGGTGTCTGCACGACCAATGTCTGCATGGCCAATGTCTGCAGATGGTCAGGTAATCCTCACCCCAGTTATGCTCTGGGTGGACTTAAAACCAAGGTTAATGATGATCATGCTCCAAAAGCAGCCAGTCCACACAGTCCACGAGCTGGGGTGGTCCTTCTCCAGGTGAGCATCCACACCCTCTGCCCTCCTCCGGGAGCTGAGGGTCCATCCTGGGCAGGAATCACCCCACCATGTGCTCTAAGAGAGGTGCCAGGAGAGCAAAGAAGATTGACTTGCTCTGGAATTAGGAGTTGATTGCAAACAAATTGGCTCCTTCGTTGCCGTTCCGCGGGAGCCAGGTTTACAAGATCATGTATATTAATAACCTCCGATCTCTCAGAAATATGATTACAAACCCGTGTTTGCCATTCATTCTGTGCAGGATAATTTGACATTCTCTGAGCAGAAGCGTCGTTAAGAATTGTTCATCTCAGGGACAAGGACTGGGTGACAAACTTCCAGAGTCCTCTGGCAGCCAACTGTGACCTTCAGCGTGGGTGAGCTGTTCCATCAGGCTGCCACCACCAGCCAGAGAGTGCTTTTATCTGCCCCAGGAAGGTTCTGGATGGTGTTTGTGTGCTGAGAAGCCAGCAGGGCTGCAGCCACTCTCCTGCTTTAGTGAGTGTGCAGGTGGAAGTGCTCTGCAGAGGGATCTGTTCAGGCTGGGTCCATGGGCTGAAGTCACCTGTATGGGGTTCAACAAGGCCAGGTGCTCATCCTGCACTTGGGCCACAACAACCCCGTGTAACACACCAGGCTTGGGGCAGAGTGGCTGGAGAGCTGCCTGGAGGAGAAGGCCCTGGGGGTGTTGGTTGGCAGGGGCTGAACAGGAGCCAGCAGTGGCCCAGGGGGCCAAGAGGGCCAATGGCATCTTGGGCTGTGTCAGACACAGCGTGGGCAGCAGGAGCAGGGCAGGGATTGTGCCCCTGCACTGGGCACTGGGGAGGCCACTCCTCGAGTGCTGGGGTCAGTTCTGGGCCCCTCACTCCAAGAAGGACCTTGAGGGGCTGGAGAGCGTCCAGAGAAGGGACCGGAGCTGGGGAAGGGGCTGGAGAACAGGGGTTGTGGGAGCAGCTGAGGGAGCTGGGGCTGTTTATGATTCTATGATTTTACTTCTGAGTGTTCTGAAACTTTTCCAGTGGAAGCAACCCGGAAAGTAAGAAAAACATGACAAAGGCATAAAATGGGCGGTTTTGCTGCTGGAGCAATCAGTGGGATGAGAGCTGGGAGTGTCCCTGGGGCCACAGAGTGATGGAGGAGAATCAGAGAATCCTAGAATCACATCATCTGGTTGGAAAAGACTTCTGAGATCATCGAGTCCAGCAGTCCCTGTCCACTATTGAACCAGATCCCTGAGCACCTCATCCACCCATATTTTAACCCCCTCCAGGGATGGGGACTCCACCCCCTCCCTGGCAGCCTCTGACAGGGCCTGAGAACCCTTTCCATGAAGAAATGTTTCCTGATGTCCAATCTGACCCTGCCCTGGTGCCACTTGAGGCCATTTCCTCTCCTCCCATCCCCTGTCACTGGGGAGAAGAGACCAACCCCCACCTCCCCACAACCTCCTCTCAGGCAGTTGGAGACAGGGATGAGGTCTCCCCTCAGCCTCCTCTTCTCCAGGATAAACAGCCCCAGCTCCCTCAGCTCCCCCTCGTAGGGTTTGTTCTCCAGGACACAGCACCCTGAGGTCCCAGCAGCTGACACAGAACGAGGACACGTCTTGGTTTGCGTCACCAAAGCTGGAGCACGAGAGCAAGTTCCCGACCCTCCAGCACCACTCTGTCACCTGTTCCTTCCCATCCTTGCGTAACGAGGTGAGGTGGAGAACAGCAATGGGCAGATGATTTTGTGACTTAGGTAAATCACCAGTGACATTTGTTTCCTGAACTGAGAAACAAATAAGCTGCCTGGCCACTAAACTGAGCAGAAATAGTTATTTTTTACTAATTTCCTGCAGTTTTCCTACAGAACAGGCAGGAGCATTGACACTGATTACTTGTTACATCATTAATATTTAACAGCTTGCCATAATAAAATATTTAAACTCAAAGATATTGATTTTTAGCACTTTAATACAGTTGCAGCACAAACAGGATTAGCAAGGTCTCATATGCAGTGCTTTAATTAAATCCATAAACCACACTTCTTTAATAAACTTGCACACGAAACTTGATTTTAAATAAATGCTTTAAAATAGGCAGGAGATTTGGGTCAACAGGAGGCTGTGTGGGATCTGGGGGATTCGGGTTTGACCAGAGCATGTCCCAAGGTTGCTGGTGGGGACTCTTGATCAGGGAGTGCAGGGACAGGACAAGGGTTTTGAGCTGAAAGAGGGGAGATTGAGATGAGATCTTGGGAAGAAATGTTTTGCTGTGAGGGTGAGGAGGCCCTGGCCCAGGTTGCCCAGAGCAGTGGTGGCTGCCTCATCCCTGGAGGTGTTCAAGGCCAGGCTGGATGGGGCTTGGAGCCCCCTGATCCAGTGGGAGTTGTCCCTGCCCTTGGTAGAGGGGTGGAACAGGATGGGCTTTGAGGTCCCTTCCAATGCAAACCATCCCATGATTCTATGACTCCTCCCCACTGTGGGACCTTGGTTGACATTTTGGTCTCCTCCACATGAGTGTTTAAGTGTTGCCTTCAAGAAAGGAATAATAAGAGTTTAAGCTGAGGTTTTGTGCCCCCAGGTGCCACAACAACACACATTTTGAACCCCTCCAGGGATAGACTCCCCGACTGCCCTGGGCAGCCTCTGCCAGGGCTTCACCACTCTGTCAGCAAAGACATTTTTTCCAATATCCAATCTGAACCCCCCCTGACCCAACCTGAGGCCGTCTCCTCTTGCCCTGTTCCCTAGACCAGGTGGTGCTTGTGAGAACTGGCCTGAAGAACGGGCACAGAGAGTTGTGGACACACGGGGCAACCTCCCTGGAGAGCCTGAGCAGAGGGAAGGGTCCCTGGGTAGGGGTGATGAAAGGGACGAGGCATCTTCTGCTCTCCTGGGAAAGGCAAGAGGATTGACAGGGAAAACTAGGCTGAGTCTTTTTGTCTCCCCAAGACACTGCAGTGCTCCAGGCCATGGCTGAGCAGCTCCTTGCTGGGAGAGCGCTTTGGTTTTCAGGACAGAGTGTTTAAATCAATGTGGAGCTGGAGAACATCTCCAGGATGTGTGTGCTTGGCTGCCGGAGTGTTTTCCTTTTTTATACATTTCAAACACCGAAGCCTCCAGCCTTGTGCTTCCTTCAGTCCTGTTCATTTGGAGCTTCCAGATGTAGGGCATCATCTCCCTGGTGTCCTGCTGAGCAGCCCGAGGAGGAGAGGCTCCCTGCGGGCTGCCACTGGGGAGATGAAATGCATCTCAAATGGAGCTGGCAGAGCTCCTTACAAGATTCCAGACACTCTGGAGAGGGGTCTCTGGAGCTGCTCCCTCTCTCCGGTTCACAGCACAGAGTGGGATTTGCCAGACCTTGAGCAGAGGCTGCTCACAGCGCTCTTTTCCCCTGAGGGTGGGTCTGATGGCCCCAGGAGTGAGTGCCCCAGTGCTCACAGGTTCTACCACCCTAGGGGAGCCAGACAAAAGCTTCCCTGGAAATACCTGGGCTGACAGTTGGACTGGATGGTCTTAGAGGCCTTTTCCAACCTTAATGATTCTGTGTTTCTAAGTCCCGGTTGTTTGTTTGCTGCCTTCTCCCAAGGGAGGGAGGGGAAACAGGGGCTGAGCTCTGCTCTCTGGGGACCTGGGACAGGACTGGAGGCAATGGCAGGAAGATGTGCCAGGGCAGGGGGAGATTGGACATTGGGAAGAGGTTCTTCCCCCAGCGGGTGGTGGAGCACTGGAACAGCTCCCCAGGGAAGCAGTCAGGGCCCCTGCTCTGCCAGCATTCCAGAAGCATTTGGCCACTGCCCTCAGTCCCACGGGGTGAGTGTTGGGAGTGTCTTGTGCAGGGACAGCAGTTGGACTGGATCGTCCTTGTGGGTCCCTTCCAACTGTGGTCATTCTATGATTCTGTGATTCCATGATGATGCAGCAGCAGCATCACCTCCTTGGCATCCTCCCCAGGAACACTATGGTATTAGACACCAAGACCTACCCAAAGGACTTGTTTTATGCCCAAACGTGGGTCAGCCCCAAAACAGAGGTGGGCAAAGGGCAGCCTGGACCCGAGCAGTGGCTGCAGGTGCCCAAGGGCACAGATGCTCTTGGTGTTTGAGATCAGACGCTGGGTTGGCTCCAGCTGAGCTGGCTGAGCTGTGGGTTTGGGACTGCTCAGGCTCCCCTCCTCCCTCCCCACAGCCTCCAGCAAACCAAGCTCACAACAAATATTTCTTGTTGCTGCCATTGTGATTTTTTTTTATTTTCCCTGTGCACTTCTGCAACTTAAAAATGCTGAAACTAATTTAAGCCCCTGCATTTATTTTTACTACGTTCCTCGGTGCCCAGGCTGTGTTTCCAATTACCTTCAGCTCAGGGAGATATTTTCCTGCTTAATTAAAAGAAACAAGAAGAAAGCAGCCTGAGGCACCTTGGACTGGAGCAACATGAGCAGGGCTGGGGCAGACTGGGATACTCCTCTTTCCCTGCCCGTTCACCCTGGGGCTGCAGGAGCTGGGCTGGTGGCCACCAGGGCCCAGGGACCCTCTCCAAGGGGCAGGCTCTGAGGGGATCCCACCTGCAGGATGCTCTCAGGAGGACAGGGCGATTTTGCTTGGATGCCTGATGAAAGCAATTTCCCTCCTTGACTTTGACCTAAAGACTGCCTTGTACCCACAACTTCAACTCCCCAAACCCTTCCCAGGTGCAGGAATTTTATTTCAAAGAACCATAGAATCACTTGGTTGGAAAAGACCTCTGAGATCATCGAGTCCAACCATCCCTGTCCACTACTGAACCAGATCTCTGAGCACATCATCCACCCATCTTTTAAACCCCTCCAGGGATGGGGACTCCACCCCCTCCCTGGCAGCCTCTGACAGGCCCTGAGAACCCTTTCCATGAAGAAATGTTTCCTGATGTCCAATCTGACCCTGCCCTGGCACAACTTGAGGCCATTTCCTCTCCTCCCATCCCCTGTCACTGGGGAGAAGAGACCAACCCCCACCTCCCCACAACCTCCTCTCAGGCAGTTGCAGACAGGGATGAGGTCTCCCCTCAGCCTCCTCTTCTCCAGGATAAACAGCCCCAGCTCCCTCAGCTGCTCCCACAACCCCTATTCTCCAGCCCCTTCCCTAGCTCCATTCCCTTCTCTGGATGTGAATGGTTTGGGTTGGAAAGACCTTAAGGATCATCCAGTTCCAGCCCCCGCCATGAATTGATTTGGGAAAACACAAAGTTCCCTCTTCACAAAAATACCCCAAAGAAAATACAATTGTACAAAATCACATTTTTTAGCGTCACTCTGACCAAGAGCATCTTCTGGTTTAATGTGATCATTTATAATCTGGAGGCAGAAGCCTCCTGCAATTTGATTTACATGAAACAAGTTAGAAATAAATTTTATGAAGCTGGAGAACTCGGAAATGTCAAACACAAATGAATTGCCTTGAAGGAAAGGTGGTCTGGGACTCATGGCTGGTACCTGGCGTCCCTGTGGCCGCTCCAGAAGGCTGTTCAGGGCAGAATTAATTAGTGATGCTGAGCAGTGGAAGGGCACAGATGGTGCTATTGGTGTATAATAGTTCCTTTATTATTATCTGTTGAATCAGGTAAGTGAAGCTGAGATGTACGGACCTGGAGGCAGCCTCACGTCTGATATCAGCAGAATTGGCTTAACGATAAGTAAGTCCTTCACATGGAGTGTGGCTTTTGAGACTAATTTACCCTTTCCCTACACAGCCCAGAAAAGCAGCCTCCTAAATTAATCACAGAATCAGCCGAGGTGGAAGGGGCCCACATGGCCCATCCAGTGCAACTGCTGTCACTGCCCAGGACACTCCCAACACTCACCCCGTGGGGCTGAGGGCAGTGGCCAAATGCTTCTGGAATGCTGGCAGAGCAGGGGCCCTGACTGCTTCCCTGGGGAGCTGTTCCAGTGCTCCACCACCCGCTGGGGGAAGAACCTCTTCCCAATGTCCAATCTCCCCCTGCCCTGGCACATCTTCCTGCCATTGCCTCCAGTCCTGTCCCAGGTCCCCAGAGAGCAGAGCTCAGCCCCTGTTTCCCCTCCCTCCCTTGGGAGAAGGCACAAACAGCTCTGAGATCCCCTCTCAGGCTCCTCTTCTCCAGCTGAACAGACCAAGGGGCTTCAGCCTCTCCTCACACACTTCCCCTCCAGACCCTTCCCCAGCTTTGGGGCCTCCTCTGGACACTCTCCAGTGCTTTGATGTCCTTTTTACCCTGTGGTGCCCAAAGTGCCCCCAGTGCTCCAGGTGGGTCCTCCCCAGTGCAGAGCAGAGCAGGACAATCCCCTCCCTCTCCCGGCTGGCGATGCCCTGCTGGGTGCCCCCCAGGACACGGTTGCCCTCTTGGCTGCCAGGGCACTGCTGGCTCATGGCCAACTTGCCATCGTCCAGAGCCCCCAGGTCCCTCTCCCCAGGCTGCTTAATTAAGTGCAGGAAAGAGCACAAGAAGGGTGCAACGAACATTTCCCTTCCAATTCCAAGCTTTTATTTCTGCAGGTCTTTTCAGCAGCACTTTTTGATGAAGCACCAGGCTGCCTACTCTGGGGAAGCCGCGTTTGCCATGGCCGCGCTCCGTGGAGCGACTGCGGAAATGGACAAAACAAATGTTATGAAAGCAACATGATTAAATTTTCTGACTGTGGTTGCCACGATGTTCAGAAATGCATGAAATGAATGAGAATTGTTCATTGTTTTGTTATCTATGCCAGGTTGCCAGGGAGGGGGGAAAAATAGATTTCCGGAGAATTAAAATCATTTTTCAATATGTTAGATAAATATCAGTGCTTTTGAAGAGGAGTTTGAGCTGGCTTGAGATATTTTTCAATTAAAAAAAAATGGAAAGCTTAATCCACAGGGTGTGCACAGGGCCTGGCAGTTTGCAGGCTGGGGTGGCTGCCTGGCCTCCCGTGGCTCTCAGACGCCTATGAGCAGTGATGCTGCTGGTGGGTTCCCTCAGCTGTGGTGATGTCCAAGGGTGTCCCACCATGTGGAATGAACTCAATTCTTCTGGAGGTGAATCTGAGACTGGAGCCCAGGGGTTGTGGGAGCAGCTGAGGGCCTTGGGGCTGTTTATGCTGGAGAAGATGAGGCTGAGGGGAGACCTGATCACTCTCTACAACTGCCCAACAGGAGGTTGTGGTGAGGTGAGTGTTGGTCTCTTCTCCTGAGTTACAAGTGATAGGATAAGAGGAAATGGCTTCAAGTTGCACCAGGAGAAATTTAGATTGGATATTAAGAAACATTACTGACAGAGTGGTGAAGCCCTGGCAGAGGCTGCCCAGGACAGAGGGGGAGTCTCCATCCCTGGAGGGGTTAAAAAGATGTGTAGATGTGGTGCTTCAGGACAGGGTTTAGCAGGCACATTGGGGTTGGGCTGATGATTGGACTGGGTGATCTGAGAGGCCTTTTCCAATCTTAATGATTCTATGATCTTGTTGGTGAAGGAACATCTCAAACTGGCCCAGGCTGCCATAACCTGAGCATCTGAAACCTAAAAATCTACTTTTTGCTACATCTCCATCAGAGTGAGGTGCCCATAGGGGTTCCTACACGGGGAAACCCCGGGGAAGCCTCCAACCAAAGCTGTTTGCCCTTCAGGCTGCTGTTTGACTCCAAGACCCCCAACCATGCTGCTGATCTCTATTATTCCTTTCCCTGTGAATACCCAGCCAAACCTCAAATACATTACAATTGAAAGGGAATTTAGAATGCAGCCCAGTGTTTTATAGGCAGGCCTGAATTGTCTGTAATTTGCTTGGCCTGAAGCAGAGAAAAGGCTCTCATCGACTGCATCGAAAATAAGGAAAAGATGATGCCAGGATTTTTTTCTTGATGATGGATGCTAAGTGAGCAGAAAACCTGTGGTTAACAGACCCTGGGAGGTGAGCCAGGGGTCTGAAGAGCCCTGAGCGCTGTGCCGGTGCAGCTCAGGCGTGGGAAGGATGAGGCCCTGCACGTATGGGAATAGCATGAAGTCCCTGAGGCTGGTGGGGCATCACCTGCAGCAGCTTCGGGCAGTGTCCTGAGAGGAGCCCGGCCACGGCTCATGGGAGGGACATGCTGCAGGAGTCCTAAAGTGTTGTTTAGAAATGCAGGAGGGGGGAACAACTGCCCTGGGAAGAAAGTCCGTAAGAGATCGAGCTCTGCCTGCTGTGTTGGACAGCAGTGGCTGAACATGAGCCAGCAGTGGCCCAGGGGGCCAGGAAGGCCACCAGCACCCTGGCCTGGATCAGCCATGGTGTGGCAGCAGGAGCACGGAGGCGAATGTACCCCCTGCACTGGGCACTGGGGAGGCCACCCCTCGAGTGCTGGGGTCAGTTCTGGGCCCCTCACTCCAAGAAGGACATTGAGGGGCTGGAGAGCATCCAGAGAGGGGACCGGAGCTGGGGAAGGGGCTGGAGAACAGGGGTTGTGGGAGCGGCTGAGGGAGCTGGGGCTGTTTATCCTGGAGAAGAGGAGGCTGAGGGGAGACCTCATCCCTGTCTGCAACTGCCTGAGAGGAGGTTGTGGGGAGGTGGGGGTTGGTCTCTTCTCCCCAGTGACAGGGGATGGGAGGAGAGGAAATGGCCTCAAGTTGCCCCAGGGCAGGGTCAGATTGGACATCAGGAAACATTTCTTCATGGAAAGGGTTCTCAGGCCCTGTCAGAGGCTGCCAGGGAGGGGTTGGAGTCCCCAACCCTTGGCAGGCGTGTTAAAAGGTGGGCAGATGTGTTTCTCAGGGATCTAGTTTAGCAGTGGACAGGGATGGCTGGATTTGATGATCTCAGAGGTCTTTTCCAACCAGACAATTCTGTGGTCCTGTATTTGGTGGCCACCTCACGTTTCTTCATTACACAGCTCCCAGCACTCTACAGTACCTGCTTTTTCCACGTGCAGGTTTCAGTAGTTAATGAAGCCTTGCTTGCCTGGATATGAACAAACCCCACCAGTGCTTCCCCCAGCCCTGCCAGGGAAGGCCACAGCAAAGCAGCACAAGGCCCCTCTGGTCCCTCTGCTCTGGGTGCCTCCCAGGACACCGTGGGTTCCTGGGCTGGGAGCACACGTTGCCAGCTCATGTCCAGCTTTTCATCAGTCAGCACTCCAAGTCCTTCTCTTCAGGGCTGCTCTTGATCACACCATTCCCCAGCCTCTACAGAAACCAAAGATTGTCCTGACCCAAGTGCTGAACCTCATGATATTCACATGGGTTCACTTCTCCAACTTGTCCAGGGTCCTCTGGATCCATCCCTTCCCATCCCTTCCCAACCACATCACACAGCCTGGTGTCCTCAGCAAAGCTGCTGGGGGTGTTTCCCCTGGCGAGGCAGGGTCACCTGTATCCCCTGGCGTGGGCTGTGCAGAACACTCAGACCTGTTCTGCACAGGGGCACTGACAGGTTCATCTGATCTCCTGCTGGGCTCCAGGCAATGGGCATGAGGTTACTTGTTATGGCTGTGGTGTGTACAACATTCTTTAATGACTCTTATAAGAGATGTAAGGGGAATGGAGATGATAAAGGGAAAGCGCGTTGGCCTCAGATGCAAATCTCGGGCCCTGCAGATCTCTAATATCATTTTCTCTTCAGAAGGGAAACGATGATTAAATGCCCTCCTCAGCTTGCAGTGGTCTGCAGGCAGCTCAAATCTGCTTCTTTTTGCTGTGGCTCCATGCAGAGCCATGCAGATGTAGTAAAATATCATTTGCCTTTTCCTTTCTTCTGCTCTGAAGCGGGAGGGGTTGGGGTTGTGTAGGGATGGACTGGGGAACACCTCGAGTCCAGTGGGATCACCCCTAATATAAGTATATATTAAAAATATATAAAATATATATATAATACATATAAAATATATAAAATATAGACATTTATATAAATATATAGAAACCCTTAGTATAGAATATTTATAACTCAGTGCCCACATCTAATTCCTGCTTCCCCTGACCCAGGGATCTGCTTTTCTCAGCCCTCTCTCGGGTGCTCCTCTAGTGATGCCAATTGCTAACGAGCTCTGTTTCTCATTTGTAGCTTGCCCACAGTGGGAGAGTTCATGTAAATAGGTCAAACATCCAGATCTGGATGTTGAAGCCTTTATTTCGTGTTGGGAAGCAAAACCTTTAAAGGTTACAGAAATCTTTGCTGTTGCCTCACCACGTAGTCGTAAACTTCTTGGTGCTTGGCTTGGTGCTCTGGGGATGCTGCTCTGCTTGGTCCCACCACGTTGGGGGATATCTGGTCCCCATCCTGTTTGGGGGAGGCTCAGTCCTCACTCCTTTGAGGGATGCTCAGATCCCACCCTGCTGAGGGGTGCTTGGTCCCCATGCTGTTGGAGGATGCTTGGTCACCACCCTGTCAAGGAATGCTTGGTCCCCCCATCAGGGGATGCTTTCCCCTCATTTTAAGAGTCAAATGGTGTATTTTTTAAAAGCCATTTATTTCTGAAGTGAAGTCTCCAGGTAACAGATGATGAAAACCTCGAGCGAGCTTCTTCCTTCCAGTGAGAGACTTGAGCATTTAGGAAAAATGCTTAAACTTGCAAAGTTACCCTGACATTGTAATTTTTGCATACCTAATAAACCATGGCCTCCTTAAGTGAAAAGTGGGGATTTTCATGGAATGCTACCCTTTTCATTACTGCATACATCTTCAATTTAATTTGGCATGGGACGCATCAACCTTGGCTTTTGGAGACAAGGTTAGAGCCTGCAGAGCATGAAAATGAGTTCTTCTAAACACTTTTTTTGGTCATTTTCTACTCTACCGGGTGCAGATTTTGAAAGAACACAGGAACAGGAGTTACATTTTACATGGTTTGGCGTGAAATTATTAAAGGAGATGTAGTTCCTGCCCTCCAATGCAAACTGTCTCATTTTTTCCCCCAAGAAGACAGAGCAATTTGAGCCACAGAATAAAACCATAGATAACGTGCACCTATTTTACAGCATATGCTTTGAAATATTCTCTTGTCCAGGAACTCCAAAAATAGCCTTCTGTTCCTCTTTGGAGAATGTAATCTTTTTCATTATTACCAGTTTATTGTTAAAAAGGGATGATTAAAAAAAAAAATCCAAGGCTATCATGTTTCTAGCTCTTTGGTCAGGTCTGCTGTGGGTGTTTTGCCACCTCCTCTCCCATGGGGAGCACGGGGGCCTCTGCCACCCCCACGGGTTTACAGCAATGTGGGCAGGGATGGCAAAAAGGGAGTGAAGATGGAGATGAAACACAAGGCTTTGGTCTGTGGAAATGAAACAGTGCTGCTGGCATGGTTGGGTGGAGCTGCAGTGAGTGATGTGGTCTCCCCTCAGCCTCCTCTTCTCCAGGATAAACAGCCCCAGCTCCCTCAGCTGCTCCCACAACCCCTCTTCTCCAGCCCCTTCCCCAGCTCTGTTCCCTTCTCTGGATGCTCTCCAGCCCCTCAAGGTCCTTCTTGGAGTGAGGGGCCCAGAACTGACCCCAGCACTCGAGGGGTGGCCTCCCCAGTGCCCAGTGCAGGGGCACAATCCCTGCCCTGCTCCTGCTGCCCACGCTGTGTCTGACACAGCCCAAGATGCCATTGGCCCTCTTGGCCCCCTGGGCCACTGCTGACTCCTGTTCAGCCCCTGCCAACCAACACCCCCAGGGCCTTCTCCTCCAGGCAGCTCTCCAGCCACTCTTCCCCAAGTCTGGTGTGTTACACGGGGTTGTTGTGGCCCAAGTGCAGGATGAGCACCTGGCCTTGTTGAACCCCATACAGGTGACTTCAGTCCATGGATCCAGCCTGGCCAGGTCAGAGCCTTCCTGCCCTCAAATCTAACTTGGTGGCATCTGCAAACTTGTCACAGAGTCAGACCAGGTTGCTCAGGTAGGATCTGCCTCTCCTAAAGCCCTGCTCACTGGGTCTGATCCCCTGGTTGCTCTGAACCTTTGCTTTGTTTACAAATCAGTTTACAATCAGTTGCCTTGTTGTGTGTTGATTTTACTCTGTTTGCTTTTAGTGAAGTGAAATTGTTTCATGCTTGTTTTGTCAATAAGTTCAGCTTCCCAGGAGGTCCTGGCATCACCTTCTCCCAGAGAAGGACCATGCTGTTGGTGAAAGCAGGGGAAAGAAGGGTTCTGCTCCAGGGAAATGGCAGTGCTGTGCTCCATCCCGAGCCCTTGGATGAAAACAGTTTGACTCTGCCCTTCCCTGGCTGAAATTCCCTGCAGGGAAGCTCAACAGCTGGAGGTGGGAAGCAAGATGCTGCCTGGAGTCAACTGCTCTGGCTCTGGACTGGGCTGCAGAGGAGGGATGGTGCTGCCAGGGCTGCTGCCCCAGGCTTGCATCAGCCAGGAACAGCCCCAGCTGTTTTGCATTGGGTCATGGTTGGAGGAGAAGCCCCACAGCACGTGTCCACGTGCTAATGCTGGAGAGATGCAGGTGCCCACAGGGATCAGCAGCAACAGTGGCTCTTGGCTATCAGGGTTTATAACTGAGCCTCTGCTTTTAGACCCCAGGAACTCAGAGCAAAGGAGCTCATGTCCAATACAGAGCTCTGACTGGGTCCATTTCTTCTGAACACCAGTGGTGGGTGTTGTCCTTCTCCCTGGGTCTCAGGGCAGCTCAACCTGCTCTCATGCCACTGGAAGCCTTAAGGGTCAGACTCTGTAAAGATGGATCATAGCCCAGCTTTCCAAATGGCAAACTTCAAAACAGGGATGTAGCCTGGCCCTACTCACAGAAAAATACAGAGCTCTTTTTCCACGTAACCCAAGGATATTTCCTGAATCCCAGAAAAGCATTCCTTTCAAGGCCAGGTTGGATGGAGCTTTGAGCCCCCAGATCCAGTGGGAAGTGTCCCTGCGCATGGCAGGTGGAACTGGCAGGTCCTGTATTGTAGTCCTCAAGCAGGACCCAGCCCAGGAAACCACATCACATCAAGGGTAAGAGCTGCTTGGAGCACAAAGCCAGAAAGACTTCCCCTTCCCCTCATCCCTACCCCTGTCCCCATCCCCACGAGGCCCCGTTGGGGCCATCCAGTTGCTCCCAGTGATGCTCCCCACAGCATTATGAAATACAGGGGCACCCACAGCGTTTCCAGATGAGATCCTGAGCTGCTTCACAGGTCTGCTAATAAAGAGTGCCACCAGGTTAAGTGTGGATTACTGGTGGCTGCGGAGAGCAGGCTCCCACCGTGCTGCTGGGCCAGGGCTAATGAACTAAAGTGTTTATTTCATGCTTCATTTCTATGACTAAATGGCTGTGATATATAAGGTGATTATTCCAGCCTTTCTTCAGCCGCAAGCTTATGGCCATTAGCAACGTGGGAAGCATCATTAGAGGAGAAGTGCTGCACACGTGTTTCTGTGAGCCACCCATTAGGTGTTAAATCTGAGCATCTACATGCTGTGGGTACAAGTAAACTGAGCAAAATAGTATCTAAGGAATTACTTGCACTTCACACTGTCAGTACTTCGCAGCAATCTTTTGTTCTGTCATTAACGTATGTTCTGCCCACTCTTGGAAGCCTTCAGATACTTTTGTCCTGGTTTTGCCATGAAACACACTCCAAGTTTCACTGTTTTCCTGTAGGATTTACAGCCCCATGAGTCATGTTGCAAGCTCTGACGCTGGTATGGTGGATGTGCACCTGCTGAATCACGGCCGTTCGCTCTGACGGACGTGCTGTGAGACCACCCAAAATACCTACAGCTCCCACACCACTGATGGCTGCTGCTTTTCTCCATGGTGGCTCAGCTTTGGGGCTCACAGAACCCTGGAATGGGCTTCCTGGAGAGGTGCTCGATGCCCCAAGCCTGTCAGTGTTGAAGAGGCATTTGGACAATGCCCTTGACAACTTGTTTTAATGGTTGGTCATGCTCCAGAGGTGAAGCACTTGCAGTAGAGGATCGCTGTGGGTCCCTTCCAGCTGGAACTGTTCTATTAAAACAATTGAACATTTGGGATAGTTATCTCTTCTTTTCATGGAATCATAGGATAATGGAATTTTTGGGGTTGGAAGGGACCTCAAAGCCCATCCAGTCCCACCCCCTGCCATGGGCAGGGACACCTCCCACTGGATCAGGGGGCTCCAAGCCCCATCCAACCTGGCCTTGAACACCTCCAGGGATGGGGCAGCCACCACTGCTCTGGGCAACCTGGGCCAGGGCCTTCTCACCCTCACAGGAAAATATTTCTCCCTAAGATCTCATCTCAATCTTCCTTTTTTCAGCTGAAAACCTCATTATATCCCTGCACTCCCTGATCAAGAGCCCCTCCCCAGCTTTCCTGGAGCCCCTTTCAGTCCTGGGAGGCTGCTCTAAGGTCTCCCCAGAGCCTTCTCTTCTCCAGGCTGAACAACCCCCACTCTCTCAGCCTGTCCTCACAGCAGAGGGGCTCCAGCCCTTGCATCATCTTCATCACCCCCTCTGGATCCATTCCAACAGTTCCATGTCCTTCCTATTTTGAGGAGTCAAGAACTGGGCACAAGACTCCAGGTGGGGTCTCATAAGAGCAGAGCAGAGGAGGACAATCCCCTCCTCAATCTGCTGTTCATTTTCAACCATATATGTATAAGAAAGCAAGTATCCAAAAATACAGGCATGGGCTTATCTAACCTACACAAAGTGGGCTTGTGCACACTTCATGTGGTGAGAAACCATATTCCTTATCTCTCGTTTCAATGTAAGAAGGAGTTGTGGGGTTGAGCAGAGCACTCTGCCCTCGCCGCCAAATGGAACCTTCTCAGCTACCCGAGAGCTAAAGGGCCATTATTGGCTTAGACTGACTTTTGAAAGTGTTCCTATTATTTTACCTTCAGTCCCTTGGCTGAACCCTTTGCAATCGATCCTCTCTGCAGGTCGGTGTGCAACCAGCTAGAAAAACAACCAGAAAATACTGTTTTTCTGCTTTGCTGATTGCTGCGATCCTCGGCACACTCTGGTTTTGTGGAAAGGAAAGCTCTCAGCTCGCTCCCACGAGTGGCAGGGCAAGTCCCTGATGGACAGGGTGGGTTCCCAGCCTCTGGTGCTGAGGGGCATCACGAGGAGCCTGTGCTGCTCTTCCCACAGCCCTGGAGCAACGGAGGGCTCCACAAATTGTGAACCCACTACCTGGAGCTGGGTCGGGATTGCCCCTTGCTTATCCTGGAGTTGACTTCTGGATCTCCCCAGGCTTTAAATTGGAAAGGGGGAGAACTTCAATTAGACATTAGGAAGAAATTCTTCACAATGACAGTGAGGAGGCCCTGGTCCAGGCTGCCCAGATCAGTGGTGGCTGCCCCATCCCTGGAGGTGTTCAAGGCCAGGTTGGATGAGGCTTGGAGCCCCCTGATCCAGGGGGGAGGTGTCCCTGCCCATGGCAGGGGGTGGAACTGAGGGGGTGGTTTGAGGTCCCTCCCAACCCAAATCATTCCATGATTCTATGATGTGCAGGTGTGCTGGGTTTGCAGTTACCTGTGGCTGGTGCCTAACTGGTCTCCTGGGCCACACCTCTGCTCATGCCAGGCCATGGGATTCACAGCCCCAGCCCCAGCTGGGGCAGCCACAACTTCTCTGGGCAACCTGGGCCAGGGCCTCCCCACCCTCACAGCAAAACTTTTCTTCCCAAGATCCCATCTCAATCTCCCCTCTTTCAGCTCAAAACCATTCCCCTTTGTCCTAGTCATAGCTGGAAGTTAAAACACCAGTTCTTTTCATTCTGAATTGAATTTTTGTTTCAACATTTCTCACAGCTGTATTTTAATCATTCTTTCCTGCCATAAAATTATTAGATATTTGCCTAAATCAGGCATCAGATTAATCTGAAATAAAGTTCAAATGGTTTGACGTGTAAAACCCCAAGAGCTCATTTCCTCCAAGGGCAGAGAGCAGGGTTTTCCATCACATAACTGGGAGAGAGTCCTCACACAGCTGGTTTGGGGAGACCTCTAAGTTCCCCATGGGGAGGGGTCATCCAGCCACCACGGCTTCACACGAGTGTGGTTAACATTGAGAGATGGAATCAGGTCAGGCTAAGGAGACCCCTCCAAAAGCATCTTGGTTCAAGGGTGCAAGGCCCAGTATATCCCATGGACGGGACTTTGCTTACGACAGAATCATAGAATCACTTGGCTTGAAGAGACCTTTGAGATCATCAAGCCCAACCATCCCTGTCCACTACTAAACCAGATCCCTGAGCACCTCATCCACCCGGCTTTCAAATCTCTCCAGGGATGGGGACTCCAGCACCTCCCTAGGGAGCCTGTTCCAATGACTTGCTCAGGCCCAGGTGGGTCCTCATGGCAGGGCTTGAGGAGATGGGATGAAACAAGCTGTGAGCTCCCAGCTGATTCTCACTGTCATAATATTTTAATACAATCTGGAAAAAAAATTTGCAAACTTCATATTCAACAAAAATGGTTCAGAATGGGTAAAGCTTTTAAAATTTTGGAGCCAAGAGGCCGGTGAGGGGGGCTCAGGTGTGTCCACTGGTGGCTGTTTGCAAGAACAGCTTAGAAAACATCTGGCGGGTGTTCTTTCCCCGGTGCCAGGGGTCAGATTAAATAAACTCTGGACCATTTTTTATGATTTAAATTCTGGGTTCTAAATCACAGAAGATGTCTCCAAGTGAGCAAAATTTCATAGAAGATGGTTTTCCACTTTCACCCATCACTAATCACTGCACTCAGGGGAGCGTGTTGTCACCTGGCAGATGGCATGTTCTTCTAGAAATAACTGATCAACATATGTTTACTTTATACATAAAGACAATGTTTGAAATATTCAAGGATTATTTCATGTACGTATAAAGAATACTGTTTTCAAAAGGCTCATCTCCCAGAGGGCACAATTAACAGATTCAAATACATAGGTGTAAATCAAAGTTTTGCATCTCTACCTGATTTCCACTCCTTGGAGTTGTGACTGTCTTGTCAAAGGATTTCTGTTTGCACTGAAAAACCATTCTGGGTTAGAAAAATTCCTTAGTCTTAGTGTTATTTGTATTCCATCTGCTCCTGAAAATGCAGCTCCTGTACTGGCATGGAACCATGGACTGAATTGGGTTGAAAGAGGCCTCAAAGCCCGTCCAGTTCCACCCCCTGCCATGGGCAGGGACACCTCCCACTGATCAGGGGGCTCCAAGCCCCATCCAGCCTGGCCTTAGACACCTCCAGGGATGGGGCAGCCACCACTGCTCTGGGCAACCTGGGCCAGGGCCTCCCCACCCTCACAGCAAAACATTTCTTCCTAAAATCTCATCTCAATCTCCCCTCTTTCAGCTGAAAACCCTTCCCCCTCATCCTGTCCCTGCACTCCCTGATCAAGAGCCCCTCCTCAGCTTTCCTGGAGCCACTTTCAGCACTGGGGGGTTGGGACAGATCAGGTCTGGATGCCTCAATCCCACTCAGTGAAAGCCTCAAGTGCCAAAAGGATGTTTGGCTGCGTTCTTATTTCAGTCCCAATATTGGCACCTTCCTTCTCCTGCAGAACATCCCCTGTTCTGCTCTTGTGGCCATGACTTGCTCTGATGTTTCTGCTGAGCCCGAGCTTGTGGCTCAGCCCCTCTTTGAGCATCCTTGTCCTGCAGCACTGTGCCAGGATAACAAACTTCGTGTCGTACTGAGGAACATTTTTTGTGTTGCTCACGTGGTTGGTACAGCTTCTTGTGAAGCCTTCACTGACTGATTTACAATTTTTCTTACAGGTTTTCATTTCATTTAATTGAAATCCAAAATAATGATCAAAACCCTGGTTCATAATAAATAATGCAGATACTCCATGCGCAAACCTGAAGGTTTCAGATGATATTACCAAATGTGATAGGTAAAAATCCCACACGTAACCAAACCCAACCATCCCGACAACCTCTAAAAGGCCCTCTCTAATCCACGTCACTGTGCATTTCTCCTCTGCTTCTTGAAGTGAGAACCCAAGAGGTTCCCTCAAACCCTAAATCTGTTTTTCTTGGCATGACTTGAAAGCAGGAAATTATTGTAATTTTGAGAACTTTTACCTTGGAGTTATATCCTAAGTAGAAGATAAAAACTGATGATGCTGTTGGCCTCCTTTCAAGGAACAAAATGTTGATTTAATTGATAGGTATTTTATATATATATGCACACACACATGTATCTGCATATACACAGATACCAAGATCCAACCTGAAAGAGCCAATAGGCATGACTCCAAGGAATAGAGAAAGAGAGGAGAAGATGGAAGAATTATCCTGCTTTTATTCTGTTACTACAGGGAAAAAAAATACAAGCTCAGGGCTGAAGTCCCCAGCAAAAGCACTTCTCTGAATTCCCCAGCCGAGGAAGGAGATTTAGTGCTCAGCAAATGCAAACTGATTTCCACAAAGTGCCAAACAAGAGGATGATCTCTCTCCCCAAAGGACAGCTTCTGCAGCGTAAAGCAAGAGACAGAGGATAAACACAGGAGCAGGGAGTGGGAGAAGTACCCGGTTCAGCAGGGCAGCAAGCTGGGCAGCCTCCCCTCGCTTTCGCTTCCCCATCTGCCTTTGTGCTCTGCCTTTGTTTATGGCACCACTCAGCCTTTCTGTCTCACCCTGGTGGTTTCAATGCACAGCTTGGACAACCACTCAGCTTCCGCTTTCCGCCACCCTTCCTCACCACATCTGGCTTATAGAACCATGGAACGGGTTGGGTTGGAAGGGACCTCAAAGCCCATCCAGTCTCACCCCCTGCCATGGGCTGGGACACCTCCCACTGGATCAGGGGTCTCCAAGCCCCATCCAGCCTGGCCTTGAACACCTCCAGGGATGGGGCAGCCACCACTGCTCTGGGAAACCTCCCACCTTCCATTGGATCCCATTTCTACCTTCCCACAGGGGTCATCAAGCCCAACTCCTGTCCCTGCACAGGGCAACCCCAACATTCACCCCGTGTGGTTGAGGGTGTTGGTCAAATGCTGCTGGAATATTGTCAGGCTGTGACTGCTTGCCTGGGAAACTGTTCCAGAGCTCCACCACCCTCTGGGTGAAGAACCTCTTCCTAATGTCCAACCTTGCCCTCCAGCTGGTGAAGAAAGCAGCAGTGCTTTCAGCATCTGGGACCAAACCACCTCTCTCTCTGCCTTTGCTTTCCATGTAGTACTCTGGGCTTTTCACAGATCCCTTGGGAAGAGCAAGGGTGCAGCATACGACACCCAGTGCTGGGTCTGCTGCCTGGAAACCACCATCAATCCCAGTTTATTTTAACCAGGCCAGGCCTTGCCATTCCTGACAGGCCTTAGGGGAATTTTCAAGTTGATGTTGGGCATATCTCACAATAGCTTTAGCCTGAATTTGTTACCTTTGCATCTTAAGCTCTCATTTGGGCTTCCTTGGGCTTTTTTCTCTCCACTAATTTAGTGTTCTTACGTTGTTAACTCATTGAAAAAAGCTTCTTGTAACCAGCAGTTGCATTCCACCTCCGCGTACACGCGCTGATTTAGGATTAATAAAAGCTTGATTAGGTCCCGCTTGCCAGGAGCAGGGGCTGTTTGCATGGAGATTTCAGTGGAAATTTGTTTCTGTACTTCTTTTATCTGAATTATTTTTTGTATCTTGCTGCCGTAAAGGATGTTACGTGCTGTAAGAGCAGTAATATTTAACAGTGACAGAGCAAATTAAAAAGGGATTTTCGGCTGTACGTACAGCACAAATGAGCACACAGTTCACCCACATCTTCGTAGGCAGCCACAGGGTTCTTAATATATTTTTTTAAATTATGCACATAAGAGTGCAAGATTGTTAAGGAGCTGGATTGGCCCATGAATTGCAGCTTCCCTGTGAGTTGCAGGTTATGGGAAGCCATCTCTGCTGGAACACTCTAAAGCAAGGGTTTCTCCAGAACAAGCTGAGCAAAACAAACAAGCCAGGCAATGAGCTGAAGAGTTTTAAAACCTGAATTAATTTTGCAATTAAATGTAAAGAAAAAAAAAAAAAAAGAGTTTTTTAATGCAGGTTTTGGGAACACAGCATGGGTGGGAGCAGGGAATAGCCTGGAGGGAAAGGGAAAGCCAGTGGGGAAGACTGGGGGCAATGGGGTGCTGAAGAGGGGATGCCTGGGCAGAGGGGTTCAGGACATGGAGGGCAGAGGGGGTGTCCAGCTCAGGGCAGGTTGTGGGGTGGGGATGGCAGGGTTGGGGGGTCGGCTGGGGGCAGCAGTGGGGTGCTATGGGGGGGTAAGCTGGATGATTGTGGGTGCACAGGCTGAGGGGAGCTACTAAACCATGCCCTAAAGTGCCATATCTATGTGGTTTTTGAACCCCTCCAGGGATGGAGACGCCACCAGTGCCCTGGGAGCCTCTGTCAGGGCTTCACCACTCTGTCAGGAAAGAAATATTTCCTTTCTATATCAAATCTGACCCTGTCCTGGTGCAACCTGAGGCCATTTCCTCTCATCCCATCCCTTGTCACTTGGGAGAAGAGACCAATCCCCACCTCCCCACAATCTCCTCTCAGGCAGTTGGAGACAGGGATGAGGTCTCCCCTCAGCCTCCTCTTCTCCAGGATAAACAGCTCCAGGGCCTTCAGCTGCTCCTCATAAGACTTGTGCTCCATCATAGAATGGTTTGGGTTGGAAGGACCCAGCTATTGACATTCAAAGCAAGGAATTCAGGCTCCACCAATTAAAGAAGGATGGATGGAAGCATCCATGGGATTAATCCTTTGCAGCTGGCAGTTGAAACACATGAATTGGCAATGTATCAGACTGGGATTTGGAGGACCCTCTTGCAGCTGGGATCTCAGGCAGGTTCTCCAGCTGAAGTTGAAATGAGAGTGAGAGTGGCAGAGCCATTTACTAAGATTTCTACAAAAGAGAGCCATGAAACCTCCCAGATGGGGAATTCTCTTCCTGTCTGTTCCTGCTGACTCCATCTGAAAACATCCTGCATTTTCTGAGTGTGTTTCCCAGTCATCTGCTCCTGAGCTGTGATCCTAAAGCAGATGAGAAGAGGTGCTCACCGTGGCATGCTCCAAACTCACGAGCACTGGGCTGTTTCTGATGCAGGAGGAGCTGCTTCTGCTGGTGAGAGTGTGAGCTGGTTGTTTGAAGCTGGCTGGGAGCTGAGTGCTGATGTTGGCATGGATGAAAAGCAATAAATATTCAGATTTCAGAACCTTGCATTAGGAATTCTGCTTGTAGGCCCTCAGGTTAGTGAGGAGAGCAGAGTTTAAATGATTCTGTGTAGTTGGAATGGTATGAAATTACCATTTTGGAATGGCTTTTTGAAAATCCAGCTTTTTCTGAAAATGCAGCGTGTGTGTGTTTTGGGAGGGTTGCTTGTTTTATTAAATATATCTGCCATGATAGAGGGTGTTTGAAACTCTGTGTTCCTTCTTTAGCTTAACTGAGCTCAGGAAGTGTCTTGGTGGGAGCAGAAGAGCACAGTGTGACAGGAGGTGTGGAGAGGCAGCTGGGAAATGTGCTTTTCCAGAAGACATCTCACAGCCCTGTGGAAAAGGGACTTAAGGTGTGGGTTGGTTGTGGCCTGCAAGAAAATCAATGTGGAGAACATTTCTATTTTCAGGGATGAGTTTAACCCTGCAGGTTAAACATTTGGCAGAGGATGGAACATGAAGGAAGCAGCAGGAGAAACTGGGATGAGGAAGAGTGGAGGAATGAAGTCTCCCTTCCTTCAGATCTCCAGCTGTGGAGCTGCTCTGTATTTTGGAGAGGGGAAAGAGTAGGACTGGAATGTGGGAGGTGGTGGGAATGTTTGCAGAGTGCTGTGGCTGAGGGATGAGGTGAAATTTAGGTGTCCTCGGATAGGGAGAGCCAAAGGGAGGGTTGTTTGAGTCTGCAGGCCTTATGTTTATATATGGAAATCATTTTGTGGGTATCAATAAGGTAAAGTGGGCACGTGACTGGTCTGTGGCATTTATTTCATAGAATCATGGGATGCTTTAGGTCAGAAGGGACCTCAAAGCCCAAAATGTCAACCAAGGCCTCACAGTGGGGAGGAACCACAGAGTCAGACTGGTTTGGGTTAGAAGGGACCTCAAAGCCCATCCAGTTCCACCCCCTGCCATGGGCAGGGACACCTCCCACTGGATCAGGGGGCTCAAAGCCCCATCCAACCTGGCCTTGAACACCCCCAGGGATGGGGCAACCACCACTGCTCTGGGCAACCTGGGCCAGGGCCTCCCCACCCTTGTTGTGAAGAATTTCTTCCTAAGATCTCGTCTAAGTCTCTTCTCTTTCAGCTTAATATCATTCCCCTTTGTCTTATCAATTTAAATTAAATTGATTTATATTAAAACAATTCAAACTACCAAATAGGAATTTATCACTGTTTTGGTGGAGCAACTGTTACTGGTTTTCTCTGTTACCTTTGCAGGACTTTTGAGGGAATGTGAATGCTCTCTCTCTGTTTGCTTGCAGAACACGGCTCATTCAACTGCGAGTCAAATCTCCCCATATTTGTAGCAAAAGAACAATTTGTTTTGCAGAGCAAGGTTTTATAGTTGTTTGTTGTAATTGGCACAGGAAGATGCAACAGAGTGGCACCCAGCTTTTGCCAATTTGCCTGGCTCCTGCGTCTCCCCCCGCACCGAGCTGATTCCTCGTGCGGCGCAGGGGTCTCTCCATTAGCTGCCTTTGAAATTCCCTGGATGGAAGGGAGAAAGCAAATCCCCATGTGTGGTGGGAGGAGGGGGAAGGAAGGAATTCTGTTTGCTTTTCATGATATTTCAGACAGCAGCCCAGAAGTGACAGTGGGAATTACTTCCCTTCCCCCCCCCTTATTTCTGAATGCTCATTGAATGCAAGATCCTGCCAGCACTCACAGATCCAAAATTCAAACCCACAAATCCAAATCCAAAGTGTAGGGAAAGACCTTGGTTCACCTGTGATGGCTGTGGGAGCAGGAGAATGGAAATGTGCCTCTTGGAAGGCTGGAGAAGGGCAGGTTGAGAGAGCTGGGTTTGTTCAGCCTGGAGAAGAGAAGGCTTCAGGGGAACCTCATAGTGGCCTTCCAGTGCCTGAAGGGGCTCCAGGGAAGGTGGGGAGGGGCTGCTTGTGTGCACTCTTTACTTGTCTTGGATTACCCCACGTGCAGAGCAGTGGTCTGAGGAGCCCTTCCTCTGCAGTGCCCTCCTGGCACCAGCTCCTGAGCTGTGTTCATGGGGGGACAAGGTTTAAAAGTGCACCTGGCATCCTGCCCCCTTCGACTGGGCAGATGTAAATCCCGCTCTCCACGCAGCTCATGAACTCAGCCGAGTGTCCTTCTGCAGCTGGAAAGCCCCCATGTGCTTTTGTTAAATAATTTTAAAGGGTATTTATCTGTAGCATTAGCATGAGCGATTAAACTATCGGGAGGCTCCTACCTGCTGCTCCCTGGAGGCAAACATCTCTTGAGGACGTGAGCCTTGCAAGCCAAGCCTGCATCTGCTGCTGGTTGTAAAGGCCTGGACCAGCTGTGGGCCTGATGGAGAACCCCTGAAGTGAAAGGCAGGTGTTGCAAAGCCTCCTGAAACCAAAAGGTCTGGTCCTACTGACCACGTGGCGTGAGCTGGGGAGCAGTGTCCTGCAGCAGGGAATCCCTGAGCTCCACAAGGTGAGCTGGTAGTGAAAGGATCGTCCTGGGGAGGAACCCCAGTGACATTTTTAGCTTGGATATCAGGAAACATTTCCTCACTGACAGAGTGGTGAAGCCCTGGCAGAGGCTGCCCAGGGCAGTGGGGGAGTCTCCATCCCTGGACGGGTTCAAGAAACGTGTGGAAGTGGTGCTTCAGGACATGGTTCAGCAGGCACCGTGGGGATGGTTGGACTGGATGAGCTGAGAGGGCTTTTCCAACCTTAAATATTCTGTGATTTGCAGACCTAGAGGAGAGCCAGAGTGGCCTGGTTTGCTCAGGCACTGCGAGCCTGCTTTGCTGAGGTGGCCACGTCGCTGCAGCGTGGTGGGGCAGAAGCCAGATCCTACCACCGGGGACCACATCCCTCCAGGGATGCTCGCCTGGGGCCATGAGCAGGGAGTGGCGCCGCCTGCCTGAAAAGCTGCAGAAGACTTTCCAAAAGGGGAAAAAAACCTTCACTGAGAAATCACATTGTGGATTCAGAAAAAGCTGGAAAGTTTAAACTGCTTCTTTAAACTCCTTTGTCCCAGCTGTCAAGCAGGCGCAGATAACCCGAGCCCTGGCTGCCACCCTCAGCATCACAAAGGAGATCTTCACACGGGGATAAAGTGTTCTTCAGCAGTTTTCCTGGAGTATCAGCCACAAACAGACTGTTCAATACACGCCGTGAATGCTTTTGAATACATTTTGGTCTTGAATAAATGACCAGTTGTGGTTTCTGCTGCAAGAGGCTCTGAGCTCCTTAAGAATGAAAAGCTGTTATCAAACATATTTTATTAGCAGCACATCAAAGAGTTTGGCAAGTAATAAATTATGTGTCACCGTGTTGCCACGATGTAGTTGCTGTGATCAAAGTTCAAAGATATCTTCAACTGTCTTCAGAGTTTTAGTTTTTGTGCACAGCTGCCCTCAATGTTGGGTCCCTGTCACCTGTGTGCCCGGGGTGGACATCCCCCCCTTCTGCTGGAAGGGGCTGGTTCAGAAGGTTGGGGGCATCAGCACAGCTCCCGGCTACCTGGGGAGAACCTGCCTCGTGAAGACGACGTAAAACTCAAGTGCAGTCAGGGGGCTGCTTTATTAAAGTATTTGCAATTATGATTCTAGGGAAGGTCTTGGCTTTTGGCAACGGGACAGGGTGTGTGCTCACGGGTTTGTGGTCGTCACCCTCACCGGTGCTGTTTCCTTTTGGAATAAATCAGAGAATCATCGAATCATCTGGTTGGAAAAGACCTCTGAGAGCATCCAGTCCAACTGTACCTGTCCCCTTCCTAAACCACGTCCCTAAGAAACTCCTCTGCCCACCTTTTAAACACCTCCAGGGCAGCCTTCGTTACTGACCCAAGCTCCTGCTGATGGGACTCTGCTCCACAAAGCAAGCGGCTTGTGTGGGTGATGGGAAGGTGAACACATCTTCCACAGGTGAGCAGACAGATGCATTGCTCTACTTTCCTACCTACATGGAGCTTGAGGGTTTTTTTTTTGCTTGCCAGGGTTATAACTCACTGTAATTATGAGTGTGTCCAATTATTAGATAATAAATACCTATTTACCTCCTTCTTGGGAAGATGTGAACATGGCCTGCAGGCAGAGAGAGGCTGAGAAATGGTGATTTCCCTGAAGCCCCATGGTGGATCTGGTGGACTCAGAAACTGGCTCTGCTTCCAGTGTCCCAGCCCAGAGCCTCAGCGATGAACCCTTCCCCCAGGCTTTATTTTTGGATAGCAGAAACTAACAATAATGCTGAAAGCTTACAGGGTGTTGATATTTTCAGATATCTCTGTCAGAGGTGGGGGGGATGTGGGGGCATCTATGGGATCATGGGGACATTGGGGGAGGGCTCTGGGGCTTTGGGGTGTCCTGAGGGGCTTGGGAGGGCTTTGAGGGTTTGGAGGGGCTCTGAGGACCTTGAGGGAAGTCCTGGGGGCCCTTGGGGGTGTTGATATCCTGGAGACTGGGGGGTCCTGGTGGTTTGGGGTGTCCTGGAGGGCTGTGAGGGGTCTCTTGAGGGGGTTCTGAGAGTTTGGGGGGATCTATGGGATCAAGGGCGACTTGGGATTGATATTTTCAGATATCCCTGACCCCGAATTCCTGGGGTTCAGGCACGTGGAGAGGTCCCTGCTGTGCCCTGACGCCCATTTATTCTCATCACACAGTTCCAGCTGCAGCCTCATTGGCAAGAACTGCCTGAACGCTGCAGGGAAGAGGAGCCTGAGCTCCTTGGCATTTTAGAATAATGTGCCTTTTCTCCTCTTGCCTCAGTTAACGCGTGGCTCGGCTGTTCCCATGGGGAGCGGTGACGGATCTCACCCGCGCGGTGCTGGGGCTGCGCAGTCCGTGCTGCTCCTGCCTTGAGATACAATACCAGTGGGTTTAAATTCTCCCCTATGCGTTTCCACAGCAGCTATTAGTGGAAACGATGGATTTTTTGGTACTCTTGGCTATTACTTTGTGACTCTTCGTGTTTAACAAATAGCCTTCCCTCACCGAAGAATCGCGGAGGCTCCAGCGATGTTGGATCCAGTGCTTGGCTGTGACAGCACAGCCTCGTTAGGCTGATGTGTCTGAACATCCATCCTACGAGGAGCAGCTGGGGGAACTGGGCTTGTTTATCTTGGAGAAGAGGAGGCTGAGGGGAGACCTCATCCCTGTCTACAACTGCATGAGAGGAGGTTGTGGCAGAGCGAGTGTTGATCTCTTCTCTCAGGGGACAGGTGATGGGACAAGAGGAAATGGCCATGAGTTGTGCCAGGGGAGGTTCAGACTGGATATTGGGAAGGATTTCTTTACTGAAAGGGTGGTCAGGCACTGGCACAGCTGCCCAGGGAGGGGGTTGAGTCACCATCCCTGGGGGTGTTTAAAAAACAGGGAGATGAGGTTTTAAGAGACATGGTTTGGCAGAGGATGGGTGCGGTTGGACTCGATGATCTCAAAGGCCTTTTCCAACTGAAGATTCTATGAAAAGGCTGTCAGGAGGTGGAAGATGCTTTCCCGTGCTCTCCCTGGGGCTGTCCCTTCAATTCAGACCGATCGCCGGGAGCGTTTCAGGGGGAGCAGAGGATGCAAAGCCACCCGGGGGCTGCAGGTCTCCAGAGGAGCTGCGTGTTTGCCCCAGCAAACTTCTCCCCTGTCAGCCTCGCTAACCCTTCTGATATAGAAAATGCTGGCAAATAAACACCCTCAGACTCGTTTGGGAGTTTCAGAAAGCATCATCCTTTATTTCAGCACTGGGCAGCACGAGAGAATAATTTTCATCAATCCTGCACAACGAGACGAGAGCTGGGGGACAGAATGTAGATCCAACTTCCATGCAGGTGTATAAATTCTCTCTGCATATTCTCTTACTTTCTGGACTGATTTTTTTACAGATTTCAACACAGCTAAGTCTGTCTCTGCTAATTAGAGCTTCACAGCCAGCTTTCTGACTTTGCATTTTTTAGATAAGTAAAAAAACCACAAATAAACCCCCAGGGCAAAACGATCTGGGTACAGCACTATTTTAAAAAAAACATCCTATATCAGAACAGTCTGTGTCTGTCTGTCTGACTTGAGAAATATGGCCCCTTAGATATCACTTCACTGAAGTTGGTTAGAAAACCAATTCTACAGAAAAACAACTCTACTTAAGACAAAATATTCCAGTCTCTGCAAAAGCAACCGCTTCTTGTACCAGTTCCCTCGGCATAACAACTTCTTTCTCAGGTAGTGCTTCTAAATTCGTAATTAACTCCGAGTCCATAATTCCCCAGTGTGGGCAGATGAACTCAGCTCAGTGAGCACTAAAAATAGAGCTGCAGCGAAGCCCCACGCCGGCTCCCGAGCTCTGACACATTAAATGCTTAATTAACAGAATTTTACTGCATTACTTATGGCTGTTTCTTCAATCCATCGCTGTCTCAGGGATGATACTGAGAAGCGTGCGCTTGTTTTGTCATGTTTGTCATAAACCCTAAATTAGACTTTTTGTAGAGCAGATGACATTAATGATGATATTTTTTTTTGTAATGGGCTCTGGAAAAGGTTTTTCTTTCTTTCTCATTATAATGGAGCCATCTATTTCTTTTGAGGCATCGACTGTATGAATCTCAAAGCTCTCATAATGCTTCATTTCAGCTTTAATAGTCAACCTGGTACAAGCGATGTGGAATTGCAGTTACAGGGTGTGAGAGGGGTGGAACCAGCCCCTCGCTGCCCGCAGGGGAGCTGGCACTGCCAGGACTCTGCTGTGGGCTGGGGGCACCCACTCCCTCCCAGTTCTTCTCCCTGTCCCCACGCCAGGGTGCAGACACTGAATCATGGACTCATGGAATGGTTTGGGTTGGAAGGGACCTCAAAGCTCATCCAGTTCCAACCCTCTGCCATGGGCAGGGACACCTCCCACTGGAACTGAGGGCTCAAAGGCTTGTCTAACTTGGCCTTGAACACCTTAAATATCATCTAGTTCCAACCCCCCATATCATATCTCCTCATTTTCTACGATACAATTCCCTATTAATGGAACACCCTCTTGCTGCCTTCTCCACCGGTTCCTGATGGATGTGACTGCAGCACAGCAACACACAGTACAGCAAAAGGACCTTTCTGCCAGTGCCTGCACTGCAGTTTTCCACCCTTTGTGTGGGAATCAACAGCCAATACAGCATGCTCAGCCACCCCCTGGCAGCTCTCCCTCTCTGGGTGACACCCGTGCCGTGAGCGCTGGCCTCGCCGTCGCGGAGCGCTGGGTTTGCTAAGACAGTGCCACACAGCAGTTTGTGGATCAAACTGAACATCTGCTTTGCTGATGAGCCTTCAAACTGTTATTAGCTTTGAAGACACTGAGAATCTGCTGATTGTTTTGATCCATCTTTACTCGTTACACCTCATTAAACCTGAGTGGTGGAGTGGAATCGGCATCGCAGGGACGGGGTGGGAAGGATGCTGGGTCCTGCTCCCTGGAGGGGGTGGGCAGGCAGGGGCTGAGCTGAAGAGGGCTGAGAAGAAAATATATCAAGCTCATTAGAAATTACTCTGAAAGGTAAGCCTGTCCTAATTTAAATTTCAGTCCTGCTGTAATTAAGTGATGCAAATTATAATACTTAGCAATTTCCATCTTCAAAGTCCTTTATGGACAAGAAGAAATTTATTCTCGTGGCATCCTTGTGAGGAAAAAAGCTTTATTGTGGGGAATTGAAGAAGCAATTTTTAAGTGCCCCACTGAGGCCGAGGAGGATTGTGCCACCCCAGCCAGTTGCTCCAGAGCATTCCAGGGAGGTCTCAGCTGGCTGCAGAGTGATCCACATCCTTGAAACCTGTTACTACTTGCAGCACTGCAGCAAAAGCAGTGACAGCTTCTGGGGTCTCCATGTCTCTGTTAATGCTCAGTGCCGAGATTTTTCTTAGTGGGGACCTCTAGGAACTTGTTGGCTGAGGAAGTTTATTTTCAATGGTAATGCTTTTTCCTTTGAGAAGGTTTTTCTTCATAGGCTTACTTCAGTAAAATGCCCACAGATTGCTGTTTTAAATACTCTCAGCCCGGCTCCCTGTGCTTTTTTTTTTGTTTTACACACACATGGATTCTGCAGATAACACAGAGGGATTCAGTTTGTTTCATTAGAAGTGAAAGGAAGGAGCCCCAGAGGGGCACAATCTGCACTCAGAAGTAATGAACTCCATGTGAGAGAGGACAGCTTTTTCCCTCCTCTGTTATTTATTTATTTGCCTGTTTGCATGACAGCAGATGGATATTGGAGTGTGCTGGGCTCTGTTCTGCATGGTGGGTGTAGGAATGGAATCATAGAAGAGACCTCACAGCCCATCCAGTTCCACTCCCCTGCCATGGGCAGGGACATCTCCCACTGGATCAGGGGGCTCAAAGCACCATCCAACCTGGCCTTGAAGAAGCCATCCAAACAAGTACTGGTGAGCTGTGGGGTCACCTAGGAGTGGAAGAAGATGCATTTCGAGGTCTGGAGCTGGGAGGAGGTCAGGCTCCAAGCTGGATCAGCATCTCCAGTCTCCTACTCATGCCCAGTAAGAGTAAATTCTGTCTAAAACACGTTCAAACAAAGATCTTCTCTCCTGATGTGAGGCTAAGATGAAGGTTATGATGGAAACGATGGGTTAAGTAATGAGCAAAGCTGAAAGGGGCTCTAATTGCCTTGGGGAAATACATTGAGGGCCGGACACCAGGGAGGGAAGTGACAAGGACAAGTGGATTTAAAATTTCCATGGATAAGTTCAGGCTGGAAAGTAGAAGCTTCAAAAAATAAATTATAGAGTAGTTCCCAACAGTAAAAGAGGGAAAAAGTTTGTATTTCATTTTAAGATGACATTTAGCTTTTTATGAAAGCAATCCCGTGATGTGATCCCATGGGAATATATGAAATGTTCCAGCTGGGGCCTGTGGCTCAGCACCAGAGGCTGGCTGGGCATTTGCCATGAGTGATCACGGGGGCCTGGGGAAATCACAGAACATCATGATTACCCTGTATGCTGCAAGTTCACAAGATTTTCCCAAAGACAATATTTTAGTGAGTAATTATTCTCAAAAGGAGCTTGCAGTAGAGCTAAAACACACCCAGTGCTCTTCAATATTGCACTTTCTCATTCCTGTGCTTATTTTCCAATATATGAACTTTATTCTGTGAATAATAAATGTGCTTTGCTGTACAAAACCAGTGAAAGCACCATATTAAAACATGACTGAATATTTAACTGAAGTCTAAACTTCTCATTCAATGATTGGATAATAAATGTCATAAGTTATTCCACTTTCAAATTAAATCCCCGAGCAAATATTTTGGAAGAAGGTGCTGATTTGCCCATGTGTATGACTTCATTTGCTGGGAATTTTCAATAACGAAGTCGCAGCATTTCTGCAAGAAAACCCACTAAATCAAGATTTTCTATTGACAAGCTGATTTAGTGGTGCAGGTTGATGGAGATGGTCTGATATCCTGAATATTGAGTTATTTTCCAGCGTTCTATTTTTCTTGCTTTGAAGTTGTCTCTACCTAAAAATCCATTTTTACTGTGATGGGAGTTTATTTTCACGTAATTTTGCAGGTTGTTTACTGTGAGTGAGAAGACAATGAGTTTTAAAGAGGTGTGATGGACAAATGATGTATATACCTCTCCTCCTTGCTACTTTTCTTTCAGTTATAGGCAATAAATTCTGTCTTTATAGGCAAAGAAGACACTACAGCAAGGGACCACCAACCCCAAGACCCCCTCGCTGAGAGCCCCTGAGCACAGAGCACCCTGAGGCAGGAGGAACATCTGGGCTGCAGGGATCAGGCCAGGCCTGTGTTCACATCTTCTGTACCAGATTTTTGGTGGTGGAATACTTGTGACCCTTTCATAGAGTGGTTTGGGTTGGAAGGGACCATGAAAGCCACCCAGTCCTATTCCCCTGCCATGGGCAGGGACATCTTAAGCTCAATCACATTGCTCAGAGCCCCATTCAACCTGGGCTTCTCCAGCCTTAGAGGAAGGGAATGGGGATCCACCACAGTTAAGTGCAAATATTAAATAAGAATCTCCTTTTAAGCCAGAGCCAGGTTTTAAAAGGCTGCAGCAGCCCAGTAAACAGTGCTGGATTGGCCTTTCTGACCCATTGCTCACCAACCCCTTTTATCTGTTATCTCGGATCAAGAAGGCAATTTCCTTTACAGCAGCCAGGGATGTGCAGGCCTCCCTAAGCCAGCACTCACCTTCATTTTCAGGGTCAGCAGACTACAAAGTGGAAAGGGAACAACTTCAGAAGTTTCTTTTCCACAGGAGCCTAAGCCTGGGCACCCTTTCCGTTCCCCAGCAGGCGCGGCTTATGCTGCGTTTGGTGACGCTGCTGAGCGAAAAGGTGAAATGTGAAAGCACTGAAATGAAGCCTAAAAAGAGAAAAGTTCTCTCTTTTACCTGCTCTAAAATTCCTAAGAAATGTGCTCAAAGCAACCCACTGTTGCCCAGGTCGCTGTGCTCGGAGGGGACTCTGTACCACCCCAGCATCCCTCAAGATCCCAGTCAGTTGCAGAATTACAAAGACTCTATGAAAAAAAAAAAAAGAGCATCAAAAAGATTGCTTTCAAGCTTAAAAACTTGGTTTCTACTCCACATCTTTTTTGCTGTAGCAGGAAAAAATACCTCAGCAGTGCTTTTTCTCCCTGGGAGTGACTTTTCCAGCCCTGGAGCTGCCAGAGCTGGTGATTCCCACACATCATGGAAAGACCCAACCCGGCTGCGAAAGGCTTGCAGCAGTTGTCAGCTTCCTCTCCAAGCCCAGGACTACTCCTGTTTGCTGCCCACACTGCATTTTGGTGGGACAGTCTGGATGCTGCAGCTGAACCCTGGGAGCCTCCTTGAGTGTCCCTGCTCCAGGGCAGGGGCAGCCTGGGCACAGGCACCACCTTCAGCAAAGCTCTGGTGTCATCCCACGGCCATTATCCCTATAGTGCCATGGAATCATGGAATGGTTTGTGTTGGATGGGACCTCAAAGCCCATCCAGCTCCAACTCCCCTGCCATGGGCAGGGACATTTCCCACAGGATCAGGGGGCTCCAAGCCCCATCCATCCTGGCCTTGAACACCTCCAGGGATGGGACAGCCACCACTGCTCTGGGCAACCTGGGCCAGGGCCTCCCCACCCTCACACGAAAATATCTCCTCCAAAGATCTCATCTCATCTCATCTCAGTCTTTCCCTTTTCCAATTTAAAACCCTTCCCCTTCATCCTGTCCCTGCCCTCCCTGATCCAGAGCCCCTCCCCAGCTTTCCTGGAGCCCCTTTCAGTCCTGGGAGGCTGCTCTAAGGTCTCCCCAGAGCCTTCAGACTGAACAACCCCAACTCTCTCAGCCTGTCCTCTGATCTGAGGGGCTCCAACCCTCAGATCATCTCCATGGCCTCCTCTGGACTCACTCCAACAGCTCCATGCCCTTGACATTTCTGTGATTTTCCTCTTCTGATGCCACTTCTATGAACAAAGCACTGAGGTGGCCAGTGGGGGAGCTTGAGACAAGCCTCGTCCTCCCTCTACAGAAGGGAATTTGAAGTGTTAGGTCACGGCTCTTCCTGAAACTGCAGACTTTGAACAGATATTTAATTTCTTCTGTTTTCAGATATTTGGGGGTTTTGGAGTGTTTGGGGGTTTTGAGGATTGATTTAGAAGAGAACCTTGGCCACCTTGCTGGCCAAAGACATTCTTCTCCAGGTCTCTGGTGCTGGTGTGTGCCGCCTGCTCTTGTCCTGTAGCTTCCCACTAACTTTTCCAAAGGCAGAGAAAATCACTGCTTCCCAATTTCCTCAGCAAAGCACAAATCAAACTAAGCGAGGCACCAGCAAATGGCAAATAGATTTCAGATGTCTCTGCTTTGGGGCTGCTGGGTTTCACTTCACACAAGTAAGAGAAGGAGCCTTAAATGGAACGATGGCACAGGACATCAATGCAAGGCGTGATCACAGCTGCTTCCAGGAAAGCTCACCAGCCATTGGGAGGGCACAACTACCCAGCAGGTGAAGGAGACAGGAAGGAAAATTGTGACATTCAAATAGCAATATTTGGAAAATGGAAAATAGCACCAGAATGGTTCCAGGTGATTTGCAGAGCGATGTGGCAGAGCACAGGTCCTCAGCTCCCAGTGGTCAAAGAGAGCCAGCAAGAAGGTGGCAGGGTCAAGAGCCAAGCATCTGGCAGCAAGTGTGACCCTTCTTCCCCACGTAGGCTGTGAACCCAAAAGCCACTCTGCATGTTATGTTTCATAGAATCCTATGGTTGGGACAGACCTCTGAGATCATCGATTCCAACTGTACCTGTCCACTTAATAAACTCTGACCCAGAGCACTTCATCCACCCATCTTTTAAACCCCTCCAGGGATGGGGACTCCACCCCCTCCCTGGCAGCCTCTGACAGGGCCTGAGAACCCTTTCCATGAAGAAATGTTTCCTGATGTCCAATCTGACCCTGCCCTGGTGCCACTTGAGGCCATTTCCTCTCCTCCCATCCCCTGTCACTGGGGAGAAGAGACCAACCCCCACCTCCCCACAACCTCCTCTCAGGCAGTTGGAGACAGGGATGAGGTCTCCCCTCAGCCTCCTCTTCTCCAGGATAAACAGCCCCAGCTCCCTCAGCTGCTCCCACAACCCCTGTTCTCCAGCTCTGCTCCCTTCTCCAGACGCTCTCCAGAGAAAGGCTGCTGGAGTCTGCAGGGACCACAGGACAAACAGTAAATGATAAGAAACATTTCAAACCACTTATTTCACTTACAACAGTGTGTGGCACGGAACGCAGCCTGTTTAGAGGGGAGATACAGGCAGTTGAGGAGGAGACATATTTTCATTTTAATATGCACTCTTCTCAAGGTGAGTTGAGAGGCTTTTCATAATGACCTACATTAATGTTCCATTTTTCATGCCCCTGAGCACTCTGCATTTTTTATAATTCATTCAGGTTTGTTATGGGGAATCAGCCAAGGCACAACCAAAACCCTTCGCAGCGCAGCCTCAGGTAATTTCTGCACAAGCGGGGAGATGTTTTTGCACTGTGAGGTGCAGCAAACTGGAATGGCAGTAATGGTTTGATAAGAATTTCCTAAGTATTCTCCAGCTTATCTCTGCCATTAGTTAATTTGAGCCTGGGCGGTTGCCATGGAGATGGGGCTAAGCAGGCAGCAGCAGCAGCGTTGCTCGCTGAGATGCCAATGGGAAGCAGAGAGAGCACTGGGGTGCAGCATTTCCTTCTATCTTCTGCTGCCAGCCCGTGTCTACGAGCACATTGTGGGTGCCCGTGTGCCCTGCTGGCAGAGGTTGGGTCATTCCTACCCTCTGGCGTGCCAGAGGGCACATCACGAGCGCCCTGCCTTGTGCCCAGGTGTGAATCTGTGAGACCGAGCATCCTCAGCGCCGTCTTGGCTCCTTCGGGCTGCCTGGTGGGGGCAGAGACCTGGCAGCAACGCAGCTGCCTTGCTTTGAACTGCTGGTCCTTCAGTCCCTCACCCGGGGCTCGGATCAGGCCTGGTTTGCTGCGTTCAGTGAATCTCATCTCAATGGTCTCTTCCAAAGCTGTGTTTTGTGTGCTTTCCATCCTTGGAGCCGTAGGTAAACGCACCAGCTGTTTAATGGCAGTCAGGTCACACCCCAGAACTGATAGAGTCTGGATGAGGGCTTGATGTGAGGAAAAAGTTCTTCCCTGAAAGGGTGATTGGCCATGGGAATGGGCTGCCCAGGGAGGGGGTGGAGTCACCGACCCTGGAGGGGTTTAAGGGGAGACTGGATGAGGCACTGAGTGCCATGGTTTAGATGATGGGTTGGTGTTAGTGCTGGTGTTGGGTTATAGGTTGGACTTGATGATCTCAGAGGTCCTTTCCAACCTTATGATACTGTGATACTGTCCCTCTCACGGAGTGTGCTCCACTGGTGGAAACATCTAGAATATCGCTTGCAACAAAGAGAAGGTAAAAAGTGAGAAAGAAGAAAGCAGTAAATCTGCAGCATGGAGGATAAGCTGGCAGAGCCTTGGTAAAGCTTCAGAGGATGCTCTCACCCAGGGGGAAGTCCAAAAGCTTCTCCTAAAGCTCATGGAAAGGAGATAACTGCATTCTGCATGAGGAGGACCCTCGTGGTATGAAGTAGGTGGGAGGGGTGCAGGTAGACTCGTGTCTGCCAGTGACTCTGTAACACTGACCAAGTGCTCAGAGAGTTGTTGTGTGCTAGGGGACAGGAGAGGTTCTCATTTGGCACCTTCGAGACGAGCAGGACAGACCTATGGTTGCTGCAATCTCTCTTCTCCTCCCAGGTCTCTGAATTCACCTGGGGTTGAGTAGCAGGGGTAGCTACCTCTCAATTCCTCTCCTGAAACAGAAGGGCTCAGCCACACAAACACCTTTCCCTGGAGGGCAGGAAGTCAAGGATGACTGTTTTAAATTAAACATCACCAACTGTGAGTGCTGGACAGACACCCCCTCTGAAGGGACTGCCATGTCTGGTGAGCAGCTTTCTTCAGCACTGGGCTGATCTAAGGGACCACCTGGCCCATTGGCTTTGCCCTGGCTGTTGGTGCTGAGCTGGAGGGAGAGGGGAGGTTCTGGGCTGCCTGAAGAGTTTCAAAGGGGAAAAGCAGAAATGGAGCACGTGTGTCAACACAAAGAGTCAGATGGGTGCTCCTGGGTGAGATGGCTTTGTCTGCTCACGGAGACCAACAATGTTAAACAGAGAGAGAAACATTAAATAGCTCCTAAATAGAATTTAAAGCCATGTCAGTGAATCATTTCTCACTAAGGAGAAGTCTTCTGGTGACTGGAAGCAGAAATCAGTAATGAGTATGTTCTTCTACAAAACAGTGAAGCATCTGAGGAGCGAGTGGATGGAGATTGTGTGACCTTGTGCTGTTGTCATTGACATGGGATGTCCAGCTCTGATATCAGGAAAGTCAGGACAGACACCAGCTCAGAGGAGAGTCAGCAGGAGGCAAAGAAGGTATGAGGAGAGGATGGACAGTTCAGGAAAGAGTTAAGAAAGAACAAGCCTGATCCTTGCCCCAGTGCCTCCTACCAGTGCAGAGCTTCCACCTGGGCAGCAAATGCCTAATGAGAGCAGGTGACTCAGGCTGAAACAAGACAAGTTCAGAGGAGAAGCAGGAAATCACTGCAGGCAGTGAAGTGCCACAACATCTTAACAAGAGTTGTAATGGATTGCTCATCACTGGAAATTAATAAAAATCAAGATTGGTTGCTTTCTTAAAAGCTACATGAGAATTAATTGGAGGAAGTTGATTGGGTCGTGTTATCCCTGTTCCTTTGGGCACTGTAAGTTCAGCATTTTTCCCACACTACAGAATGCACTGAATCTTCTTGAGAGACTTGAGGAGCTCCTCCTTTGCTAAGTCAGGGTGGGAGAGGGTTGTAGGCAGAGGGGTGAGGAGGGAGGGCTGGATGTGGTCTTCTGAACACATCAATGGCTCCTCAGTCTCTGGCCTGCAGGAGCAGAACAGGGTGGGAGATGGAGGGTGACCAGGACAGAGGAGCAGTGGTGCTGCTGGGCAGGAGGGGCAGGGGGGAGGCAGAGGCTGGGCAGGGAGGAAGGGTGAGCACAGCCTCTGTGTCCTCGGTCACACAGGGGAACTTCTTGTGCATTGATGTGGGCTCAAAGAAAGAGAAAACATGGAAAAGGCAAGCTGGAAGGCTTGAAATCCCACCACAACAGGTGGAGCCACAGCCTCTGCAGCATCGTCCCCATCACTTTCTTACTGAAAAAAGGTGTGTTTTTTCTAATTGCCAGTGCAGCATTAAACCATGAAAGGAGGGAGGGCTGGAAACTGAGGTGGAAGGAGCCCATCTCTGCCCTGTGCCAGCTCTGCAGTGACTGCCAGGGTGGAGGCAGTACCCAGGGGTCGACTGCTCTGCATCCAGAGGAAACCCCAACCGAGCAGCATCACCAGAGCATCCCCTCCCCGGCTCTGGACCCCTCTGCTGTCCAAGGCACCACACTTTAATTACCTGCAATTACCACAGCAGCTTTCCATGGGATGAAAGGGTTATCCTGGTGAGTACATTCCTGTTGACACTTTGGTTTCATTACATGGGGTTTCAGCTGAACTCATTTCGAAGCAGCCCAGGAAAGGTTTCGATATTCATCTTGGAGAGGCACCAAGCTAATACAGGGACGTGCTGACTCAGCTAATTTCTGCTCTCCTGTTTAATCCAACTCGGAGATAAATTATAGTGGGTCTTTGAAATCCCTCTCCTCCCTGCTAATTGATATTCCTCAGCTGGCTCAGAGCTCAGCTCCAGCTAATAAGCACAATAACCAGGCTGCCTTGTACAGAACTGACTAATTTGCCCAGCGAATGCCATCAATCTCCTCTGGCCTCCAGACCTGCCTGGGGTGCCCAGCTGCAGCTCTGCTCCTGATGGGTTTAACTTAGAACAAATACCACAGAGAGCCTGGCTGTGGCTCCTCAGTGCATCCAGGTGGGTCCTGTCACGATCCCAGCCCATTGCAATGGTGTCACGGCAGCACCGCCCGGCTCCCAGTGGCACCCACTGGTTTGTGTTTTATGGAATCATGGAATGGTTTGTGTTGGAAGAGATCTCAAAGCCCATCCAGTTCCACTCCTCTTCCATGGGCAGGGACACCTCCCACTGGATCAGGGGGCTCCAAGCCCCATCCAACCTGGCCTTGAACACCTCCAGGGATGGGGCAGCCACCACTGCTCTGGGCAACCTGGGCCAGGGCCTCCCCACCCTCACAGGAAAATATTTCTCCCTAAGATCTCATCTCAATCTCCCCTCTTTCAGCTGAAAACCCTTCCCCCTCATCCTGTCCCTGCACTCCCTGATCAAGAGCCCCTCCCCAGCTTTCCTGGAGCCCCTTTCAGTCCTGGGAGGCTGCTCTAAGGTCTCCCCAGAGCCTTCTCTTCTCCAGGCTGAACAACCCCAACTCTCTCAGCCTGTGCTCACAGCAGAGGGGCTCCAGCCCTTGGATCATCTTCATAGCCCTCCTCTGGACTCATTCCAACAGCTCCAGGTCCTTCCTGTGCTGAGGACTCCAGAGCTGGATATAGGGCTCCAGGTAAGATCTCAGCAGAGCAGAGGAAGATTGAAGTCTCCTCCTGAGAGGCACCTTACCTGGATTCAGAGAGAGTTTAGTGGCTGAAGACTGTGCAGAGTGGTTTTTCAGCCAAGGTTGGAGGCCCCAGTGTGCTGGGACATCACTGGGCAGACTGTGCCCAGTGAACAAAGTAAGCCCAAAAGCCTCTTGGATTTTATTCTTTCTGAAATGTTTCTAGAATTCCTTAGAAGAAAACTGGAACTTTGGATGGAATATCAGGACTGAAATTATGTCACTGCCTTAGTTTTGTATTTTTTGGGAGATTGAACCTGCCTGAGCATCTTTGTGAGGACAGAGCAGAGGGACCTGTGCCAGGGGCACTGTGTGGGCAGCGAGCAGCCGCAGGAGAGGAGAGGATACACGGCCAGGAGGGGAATGACTCAAAGAAATAAGGGAACTTCCAAATAAGGAGGCTGTGACTCCTGTTTTGGTCAGGCAACTTTGAGTCCTGAACTCAGCAAGGGCAGTGCTTAATCATCTGAGGAGTGAGAGATTCCTGCCTGCAGCAGAGGCTCAGAACTGTTGCTCTGCAGTTCCCCTCTAATTTATAAACCAATAATGACCTGAGAGTTTATTTAGCTTTTACCTTATTTTTCACTCTTTTCCTGGAAGCAAGAATCAGAACCCAGGTGGCTTCAGTGCAGGAATCATCCAGTGGCGTTTTGAGCATCGCTGAGCACATTGCTCTTCCAGTGCCTCCCCAGAGCCTCCCCCACCCCAAAGCTCAGACCTGGAGCAGTTTCCAGGCTGCTCCATGGTCACTGGCAGCATGGGGGGATAAGGGATCTGCAGGAATGAGGTTGAGCCACAATAAAATGGCTTTCCTCCTCAAATTGTCCCATCACACAGCTGCTTTAACCCCCAGGGATGGGTTCTGCCCTCCTCCCTCCTCGGGGAGGGCTCAGAGCAAAGCCCATCCCTGCCTGTCCTGCCCAGCTTTTCCCAAATGTTTTTTTACAAGAACTTTATTTCTTCCAGCTGGACATTTTTGCCTCACTTGAGAGCACTAGGAGATTTCAGAATGTCCTTTCCTCTTCAGGGTTTTTTAATTAACATTTCTATTATCGAGCTTAATTAGCACATCTCTGGCTTCCATCTGCTTTTCCCTGTCACAGCCTGCTGAAGACACTTTGGTACGACTTTACACACCATATCATGGAGAACAATAAATGAGCAGTGTTGTGTTCGGATTATACAGCTCGAGCTGAGAGATCAGGCCTTGAGGTCAGGGCACAGCCACTCTTTTCAGCTCCTGGTGCCTTCAGGATTAATCTGTCCTTGTGTCTGATCTGCTGCTCAGGGGGATTGCAGTGCTGTGAGCACTGGGGTGGGGGGAGATGCCTGGTTGTTCCCTCAGTGCTGGTCTCCACTGCTTCCACTTCAGATGGGCACAAATCCCTCCAGTTTTTGCTGGAAGCATCCACGGGTTGCATTTGCACCCCAGAATCTGCTGCTCCCTTGCTGTGGTGGCACAGAAGAGGACAGAGCAGCTAATGCGCAGCGACCTTTCCGCGGCTTCCAAGGAGAGGTGGGAGCTGCCAGCTTGACTTCCTTCAGCCTAGGAGGCTCTGACAGGTGAGGGCAGGTATCAGCTCCCCTTTCACCTCCCATCAGTGACCTCTTGCACGCCCCAGGGCACCGTTCCCCCTTTTCTGGCATCCTCAGCTGACAGCAGGGAACTCATCCACAGCTCCACGGGCACCTTCCAGCTTCGTTCTCCCTGCAGTGCCTCTGGCAAAGCAGCTCTCAGGGGTGCACGGCCCCTCGGCTCCTCCACAGAGGTCAGCTTTGCTGCAGCCTCTGATGAAAATTTCTGGGGAAAAACAGCAAGAGGGGGCTTGAAAGCCAAGCTATAGAAACAGGTTACGTGAGCACAATTCCCAGCCTGATCCTCCTGCCCCTCTTCTCTGCATCCCAGTTGGGAGTGTGTGCAGCCCCAGGCAGTGGGTCTGCAGGAGCCAGCACAGCTCTGACCAAGGATTAAGATATCAGGAAAAATTTCTGTACTAAAAGTGTTCCCAGGCCCTTTCAGAGGCTGCCAGGGAGGGGGTGGAGTCCCCATCCCTGGAGGGGTTTAAAAGACAGGCAGATGAGTTTCTCAGGGATCTGGTTTAGTGGTGGACAGGGATGGTTGGACTCGATCTCAGAGGTGTTTTCCAATCACATGATTCTAAAGACACCAACGGGTGAGAAAGGAGAGTGCAGAAAGGGAGAGAAATCCTTGTGCTACTCCACACTGCAAGAAAATTTGTGAGCAAAAGTACTTCTCCTTGCTGCAAGTAAAGGGCATCTGTGAAGAGCCTCCCCCTCCATCCCCTGCAGCTGCTCCTGGCCAGCCTGTCCTCCACCCACCTCCCTCTGCTCCCAAACAGGCTTTGCTGGTGCTGCCCCTCTCTTTGTGCCCTCACATCTCCAGCACAGCTTCAGGTGGGAGTCCTCTTCTCCCAGTGCACCACACTCGAGAGTCACCCATCCCATCACCCATCGAGTTCAGTTTTGTGGCAAAATTGGCTGTTTAATACAATGATTTCTTTTCCCATTTCCTGTTGTTTTACTTCTGGGAGAGGCAGCACAGACAGTCCATGTTCTTCTCATCTCCTTTCCCAGGTAGAGTCCTGCACAAACTTCTCTCAGAGCTGTTGTCATCAGGCTGGAGCTTCACCATAACTTTCCAGAGGGGGGATTCTTTCCAGTGGCTGAATCCCCTCCTGTTTCCATCAGAAACACTCTGGGTGTGTTGGCTGCTCTGTGCTGACCTGGGTTGGTGATGCTAATGCTTCACACAGGGGTTTTGGTGGGAAGATTGGGTCAACACAAGACCAGGTGCGTGTCTGCTTCCCCTCTGCATTGCAAAGGCTTCTCTGCTATCCCTGGTGCTGTAGGAATTTACATTTGTGTGGTTTGATGAGTGGGAATGGCAGCAAGATCATGGAATCACAGAATGGTTTGGGCTGGAAGGGACCTCTAAGCCCATCCAGTCCCACCCCCTGCCATGGGCAGGGACACCTCCCACTGGATCAGGGGGCTCAAAGCCCCACCCAACCTGGCCTTGAACACCTCCAGGGATGGGGCAGCCACCACTGCTCTGGGCAACCTGGGCCAGGGCCCCCCGACCCTCATCATGAAGAATTTCTTCCTAATGTCTCATCTAAATCTCCCCCCTTCCAGTTTAAAGCCATTCCCTTTTGTCCTCTCACTCCAGGCCCTTGGAAAAAAGCCCCTCCCCAGCTTTCCTGAAGCCCCCTTCAGGTACTGTGCCAGGGCAGGGGTAGATTGGACATCAGGAGAAGGTTCTTCCCCCAGCAGGTGGTGGAGCACTGGAGCAGCTCCCCAGGGAAGCAGTCACAGCCTGACAATATTCCAGAAGCGTTTGGCCAACACCCTCAGCCCCACGGGGTGAATGTTGGGGGTGCCCTGTGCAGGGACAGGAGCTGGACTCGATGGTCCTTGTGGGTCCTTCCAACTCGGGACGTTCTATGAGTCTATGACTGATCCAGAAATATTTCACTGGCTAAAAGTCTTCTTTTGCCTTTTCTTTGTCCAGTGCCATAAACCAGTGTTTGAAGTGTTTCAGGGCCTTGACCAGCCATATATCCCCCTTGGCAGACACCAAAAATCTGACCAGACAACACTCCTGTGACTGGGTCTTCTGCTTTGGTGGGTGCAGCTGGCTAAGAGGAAGAGGTGGAATTTTTCGGGAAGGTTTGCACCTCTGCAAAACAACTTGTGATGTAATTAGGAAAAGAGGTGAGTTTGTTGTTAAAATCAGCCTGCTTTCTGTTGTGACTCAGCTTGGGAGGACCCAGGGGAGAGCAGTTTGATGCCTCCTGGCTTGAGTAGCAGAGCTGCTGCTCCTGGGCTGCCCAGGGAAGGGGCTCACTGGGCTTTGCAGTTAAGTTTTATCCCTTCTGTTTGCATTCTGACACCAGGATGAACTTAGGGAAATATTTCTTTTCAACAGAAATGAACACATTTAGCAGTGACATCAAATATTCAGTGCAACCAAGCCAAGGGAAGAACCTCTCCACGAGATGAGGCTGTTGGGCTGGATGGAAAGATAAATACAGCATAAAATATACTCCTTATTAAACAGCTGGCCCACATGATTTGTTCCCTGCATTAGGGATGACGCATGGCTGTTACTCACATTAATAGGCAAGTATAAAGTATTTTTGTCAGCTGAGTTTCACTTGGAGTTAAATAAAATATTACAGGTTATGACAGATTTAACAACAGGCATCAACTTTACAGCATCCTGTTGCTCTTCTGTAGCAAACTGAACATATGTTTTTTTTTTAAACCGCTTCTAACATACTGCATGAGCAATCACATTGTTTTGATAACATGACTTTTTAGCTTGATTACACTACAAGATGAGCTTTTAAGCTTTACGAGAACGCCATAAAAGTTGGCAGCGAGATGAAACGCCGAAACAGAAAGCAAATACCATTTTTTGCTGAACTTTATTAAAGAATAAATGCCCGTTGTTGAGTGTGTCAGATGATGGATGTAGAGCTGGCCTGGGGTACTGAGCTGCCTGCTGGAACTGGGAAAGGTCAGCTGGGACAGCTGGAGCTACTGGACATGTTCCCACTGCAGAGCAGGGTGGGAACACAAGGATGAGGAATGGGAACCAGGCAGGCCCAGCACCCCAGGGAATTCCTCTGCCTGGTGCAGCAGGAGAACAGCAAGGGACGTGCTCTCCCTGTGGCAGGGGGTTGGAATGGGTGATCTTGAAGGTCCCTTCCAGCCCAAACCATTCTATAAATCTATGATTCTATGATTTTTTTGGTTCTCTCTTTTCCTGCAGAGTAACTCAGGCTCCTCTGAGAGAGCATCTGAGCTCCTCACAGGTGCTGCTGTGCCATCACCATCTGGGAATGAGCAGCGCAAAGCACGGAGCACCTTCCCCATCCCCAGCAGCAATCACTGTGGATAAAGCATTCCCAGGTAAACACAGTGCTTATCTTGCTACCCACCCTCCTGGTGCTGCAGGAGGTGTTGGGATCAACTCCTGATAAACCAGGCAGGTGCTCCATCTCCTGTGGTGTTCAGAAGGAGCCTGGTTATACTTCAGCACACACGCTTCAGCTTGGCTTATCAAGAGGCTCTGGAGAAAAGACAAATTACAGCCCCTGAATGCTGCTGTGCAGGGAGTGGGAATGAATCACCCCATGATTTGGGCTTTGAGGCTGGAAGGTAAAATAATATTCCTCAATTTTACGTTGTAACTACCTACAAAGGGCTCTACTTGTTGTTTTCTAAAGAGAAAGTCCAATGCAAGCAATAGCTCTGAGGCTGAGCTGAGCCACAGCTCCTGCCTGGGAAAAACTGCATAGGTGGAAAGCTTTTTCCACGTGGGATTCTTAATAAAAGCATTGCCTTATGGAAGGAGCTATATAGTATCTGTATTATATAATATTATGTGTATTATATATGTACTGTAGTATTTATAGCTGCACAAAGCCCTTAGTACTTGATTAAAGCGTGGATAATCAGCACGCAAGGAGAGCAGCATCACAGTGCTCTGTGCTCTGTTTTGTTGAGGTTTTTAAGCCCCAGAAACACATCCTCCAGCCTGGTGTGATGGAAGCTCTGACCTGCGTGTCACCTCTCTTCCCGGGGCAGCACTGCTCTGCCTTTTCAATTTCCAGAGACCTTTAAATAAGTCAAAATCACTTTAATACACCACCGCACAATGTTTAAGCTCAGCATAAATCACAGTTAATGTACTTCCTATTTAACAGGCTTCCCACCCTTGCATTTCAAGTGGAATATTGAACTTTGAGGAGTTCAGAAAGAAACTGTTTGATTGCTGGACACAAAGCACATTTTGATCTTTTCAGGAAGAAAAAAACCCAACAGAGTGAAAGCTGTGCTTCGTTTCTGATTGGAATGAGTAAGATCAAAGCCAAATTTGGCATATTTGAGCAGCATTAATTCAAAGGAGCGTTGCCAACAGCCTCTGCTCCCTCCATTTAGAATATTCTTTTCAAAATATTTAAGGAGCATTTTATTTTTTGCCATTCCCTCTCATGATATCTCCCATTGGTGTTGTATTACCCTCATTTCATAGTACATAGGATAATCAAATGATAATAACTAACAGCACTGGAGAAAGGAAAGAGGTTGGATGATGAGGTTAAAAAAAAAAGAAGTAAAAGTGGATGAAATGATTCTGTGGAGAAAGGGCAGAGCCTCGGGGAGGATATGGGGGCGGGTGGAAACAAGGCACGTTTATCGCCTTCCTATGGGTAAATGGGAACCAAATCAGTAGAAGAGACTTTATCTTCCCATGGATAAATAGAACACAAGAAGCTGCAGCAATGAAGGAGAGTCAATAACTCCTGAGAGCAGGGCAGCCAAGTGATTTATGGACCTGGCAGCTCAGCTGATCGATAGGAGATAATGGCATGTGGAGTGTTTGGCTAAGCAGGGAGGAGAACATTAAAGAATTGGTGTTGTTGAGAAAAAGCCCTGAACTGAGCACTTGTGAGTCACTTCAGTTTAAATTACAGTGTTTGGAAGAATTAAGAAGGAGGGTTGGAACTGCACTGCTAACGAAGAGACCGAGCTCTCCATCCAGCTTTGAATTCCAAAGGGACAAACTGAGAAGCTCAGAGAGTTCGTTAGTGAGGTCGTGTGGCTGGAAGAACCCAAGTAGCTGAATATGCGTAAATCCCTGATTTGTTTTGAGTCCAGAGTGCCAAAACTGAGGTGTTCAAGGCCAGGCTGGATGGAGCTTGGAGCCCCCTGATCCAGTGGGAGGTGTCCCTGCCCGTGGCAGGGGCTTTGAAGTTCCCTTCCAACCCAAACCATTCCATGGCTCTATGATTTTATGAAATACACAGAATTGGATCTCAAGGTAACAAATGCAAATCCACATCAAAGGGATTAGGGATAAGTCTTCAATGCAAGAATGAAGGAACCAACCACCACATCCAGCAGCTCTGACATCAGGAAATGTAGAGAGGAATGGTGAATGCTTCCAGACACTAAATGTTCATATAAATAAAGAGTTCATAAAGTTAAAAAGGAATAGAGAAATAAGTGGAGATTCTGCATATTGAGAGTGGACAGAAATTAAAGGTAATTTGCACACTGGCCAAAGCAAAGTGCACATAATATCTCTATTTTCAGTAAGATTGGTTTATGTTAAACACAGGGACTAAGGGACCAAAGCAGCTGTTGCTGTTCCAGCTGGGATATTACCACTTAAATTGGAGGGGACGGGTAATAAAGAAAAGCCATAATCTGGCCAAGGAGATGAATAATTGCCTAGAGGAGAGATGAAAAACAATAGCAATAGTGGAAGCCCTAGGCTGGAGGGAGTTACCAGTGGATTTGCTGAAAGACAAGAGCAAGAACCAGTTTTATTTAATATTTTCATTAGCAATACTGGTAGAACAATCAGAAATGAACCAAGAGAAGGTGTGGGCAACAATGAGCTGGGAAGCATCCCCTGAGCAGAGGAAGAGTTGGGTGATCTTCAACACCAGGACAGCAGAAATGGGAAAACACACCAGGATATTAAGAAGCAATAATAAGAAGTACTAAGAAACATGGCTTTGAAACACACATTTTTAACTAGAGGGTAACCTGCTCATTTTCCTTGGGCTTTCCTTCCTGCTTCACACTGGGAACATGGTTAAAGGCTCGATGTGTCGTGTATTTATCTTTATTCTCTTTATTTCCTCAGGGCTGATTTCCAAACTACATCATATTTCATTCTTATTTCTTTGGGCCTCTGTGTTTCCTATTCTCATCAGAAACCAGAGTTCTCTCTCTTAACTCCCAGTGGACATTTGTCAGCACTGGCTGGTCCGTCTCTCTCACCTCTCCTGAGGACCCCGTGGGAACAGAATTGAAGAATCACGGAGTCATTAAAGTTGGAAAAGACCCCAAAGCTTGTCCAGACCAACACCACCGTGCCTGCCAAACCCTGTCCCCAAGTGTCACATCCACACACGCTTTGAACCCCTCTAGGGATGGAGGTTCCACCACTGCCCTCGGAGCCTCTGTCAGGGCTTCACCACTCTGTCAGGAAAGAAATGTTTCCTGATGTCCAATCTGACCCTGCCCTGGCACAACTTGAGGCCATTTCCTCTCCTCCCATCCCCTGTCACTGGGGAGAAGAGACCAACCCCCACCTCCCCACAACCTCCTCTCAGGCAGTTGGAGACAGGGATGAGGTCTCCCCTCAGCCTCCTCTTCTCCAGGATAAACAGCCCCAGCTCCCTCAGCTGCTCCCACAACCCCTGTTCTCCAGCCCCTTCCCCAGCTCTGTTCCCTTCTCTGGATGCTCTCCAGCCCCTCAATGTCCTTCTTGGAGTGAGGGGCCCAGAAGTGACCCCAGCACTCGAGGGGTGGCCTCACCTCTAAGCAAGGTGGTGTGAGGAGCAACTGCTGCTTCTGAAACAATAACGAATGCAAAAGAGAGCCCCCAAAGACAAAGCCTGAAACGATGCTGCTGCCTGGCACACGGTATGTCCTGGGGATTTGAAAGTAGGGCTGGGTTTTGTTGATACGACAGTATCAATCAATCTAATTAGATCTTTTTGCATAATCACAGCACATTTGCATAAAAAGTGTAGCCAGCCCAGGAGAGAGCTGAGAAAAACAAGAGCTGAGTGGAAACAAGGAACTTTGAATTATAGCTGTTCTTTTTAAGACTGTGTCAGTTCTGATGGAAGAACTTGCACGAGTTGCAAAACCTGAGTGCCTGGAGCTGAAATGTGAAAGAGCAAAGAACAAAAGGCATCTTTTAAGAAAGAAAATAGGAAGACAAGTCCTGAAAACTTACGAAGCTTCTCCGTGCTGCTGTGGAAGGACCCAGCTGAACATCTTCTGGCAGAGTGCTTGAATACTGAGAAATGCAAATTTAATTAAGAGTTGTAATGTAATGTTTCAAATTCATTACAGAAAATCATTTGGAAGGGTTCTTGGATGGCAGAGAGCCTGACTGGGGTTTGGCTTCACCTTTTGTACGTTATCCATGTTGAGCTGTTTCTTTATGAGCATAAAATCATTTGTATATGCCTTAACATGAGCCAACAGCGAGCGCTCCCAGCCCAGAACCCCCCGTGTGCTGGGCTGCACCCAGAGCAGAGGGACCAGAGGGGAGGGAGGGGGTTCTGCCCCTCTGCTCCACTCTGGAGAGACCCCACCTGGATCCTGTGTCCTGTTCTGGAATCCTCAGCACAGGAAAGACCTGGAGCTGTTGGAGTGAGTCCAGAGGAGGCCACAGAGATGATCCAAGGGCTGGAGCCCCTCTGCTGTGAGGACAGGCTGAGAGAGTTGGGGTTGTTCAGCCTGGAGAAGAGAAGGCTCTGGGGAGACCTTAGAGCAGCCTCCCAGGACTGAAAGGGGCTCCAGGAAAGCTGGGGAGGGGCTCTTGATCAGGGAGTGCAGGGATGGGATGAGGGGGAACAGTTTTCAGCTGAAAGAGGGGAGACTGAGATGAGATCTTAGGGAGAAATGGGGGGAATAGCTTTAAATTAAAAGAGGGGAGATTTAGATGAGACATGAGGAAGAAATTCTTCACAATGAGGGTGGGAAGGCCCTGGCCCAGGTTTCCCAGAGCAGTGGTGGCTGCCCCATCCCTGAAAGTGTCTAAGGCCAGGTTGGATGGGGCTTGGAGCCCCCTGATCCAGTGGAAGGTGTCCCTGCCCATGGCAGGGGGTGGAACTGCGTGGGCTTTGAGGTCCCTTCCAGCCCAAACCATTCTGTGGTTCTATGATTTCTTGATTTCTGCCTGTTGAACTCACTTGGCCGGGGAGCTGCTGAGCCCAGGCAGGTACCTGGGGGGCACAGATTTGCCCTTTATGGGAAGAGATCTTTTCCATGAGCAGGGCGAGAGGTCGGTCTCCTTTGCTGCCCCTCGGTCTGAAGGTCATTCCTCCTGGTCCCTGCAGCCTTAGACCATTTCATGTGCCATTCAGGGACTACATCAAAGCATCCAGCACCAGAAGACTGAGCGTCAGGTCCACCTGGAGCCCCTCTTGGTGTGCAACTTGGATGCTGGAGGTTTGCTGGGGCAGACACAGGGAAGCTGAGCTATTGCTGAGGTGCTGCAGAGCACTGAGCATCTCAGCAGCCTGGAAAACACCACCTCCCTCAGCTTCTGCCCATGCCCGTGCCTGCTGTGGACAACCCCAGGCACTGAGGGGGTGCTGTGCTCCTGTGCATCTGTCCAACAGCTCCTGGTGCTGTTTGTGCCTTCTCCCAAGGGAGGGAGGGGAAACAGGGGCTGAGCTCTGCTCTCTGGGGACCTGGGACAGGACTGGAGGCAATGGCAGGAAGATGTGCCAGGGCAGGGGGAGATTGGGCATTGGGAAGAGGTTCTTCCCCCAGCGGGTGGTGGAGCACTGGAACAGCTCCCCAGGGAAGCAGTCAGGGCCCCTGCTCTGCCAGCATTCCAGAAGCATTTGGCCACTGCCCTCAGCCCCACGGGGTGAGTGTTGGGAGTGTCCTGTGCAGGGACAGCAGTTGGACTGGATGGTCCTTGTGGGGCCCTTCCAGCTGGGGTCATTCTGTGATTCTGTGATCCTATGATCTCTAGGAGAGCATCACCACACTGGGCACGTCCAGTTAAAAGGCTTTTCCTATCATTACATTCATATTAAAAGCACAACAAGAGGCTTTAATTCTTAGCAATGCACTGAAGTTGGCTGAAGGTACTGAAATTTTTGCAGACCAGCTCCCTACCATAAAGACAAGTTTCTGAAATAGTGGCTTTTATTAAGAGAAAAATTTAATTTGTCTCCCTTAATATTATGTGTATTCAGCAAGTGACCCAGATTTTGATTAATGGAGTGAATAATGTATTTTTTCTTTTAGCTGGAAGCTACTGAGTTATTTTTGTTTTCCTCTTTCATCCTGGCACTGGGTTGGCTGTTAGGTGGATGCACAGCTCCAGAAACACGGAGCTGATGGTACAAGAGGTTTATAGATTTAGGAATTGAAGCATTTGAGTGCACACACTTTTTTTTTGTCTGCACAAGGCAGATAATTCACAACAAAAGGATCAGAGGGAGTGGTCAGGCTGTGTTTGTGTGTGTGTGTGAGAACATACTGGGCACTTCATGGAATCATGGACCTCAAAGCCCATCCAGTTCCACCCCCTGCCATGGGCAGGGACACCTCCCACTGGATCAGGGGGCTCCAAGCCCCATCCAACCTGGCCTTGAACACCTCCAGGGATGGGGCAGCCACCACTGCTCTGGGCAACCTGGGCCAGGACCTCCCCACCCTCATTGTGAAGAATTTCTTCCTCATGTCTCATCTAAATCTTCCCCCTTCCAATTTAAAGCTGTTCCCCCTCATCCTGTCCCTGCAATCCCTGATCAAGAGCCCCTCCCCAGCTTTCCTGGAGCCCCTTTCAGTCCTGGGAGGCTGCTCTAAGGTCTCCCCAGAGCCTTCACTTCTCCAGGCTGAACAACCCCAACTCTCTCAGCCTGTCCTCCTACAGGAGGTTCTCCAGCCCTCAGATCATCTCCGTGGCCTCCTCTGGACTCACTCCAACAGCTCCAGGTCTTTCCTGTGCTCAGGATTCCAGAACTGGACACAGGGCTCCAGTTGGGGTCTCCCCAGGGCAGAGCAGAGGGGCAGAATCCCCTCCCTCCCCTCTGGTCCCACTCTCTGGGTACAGCCCAGCACACAGGGGGGTTCTGGGTTGTGAGTGCACAGTGTTGGCTCATGTCCAGCTTTTTGTCCCCCAGCACCCCAAGTCCTTCTCCCCAGGGCTGCTCCCAATCACTTTGTCCCTCAGCCTGTGTGGAAATAGAGGATTGCCCTGACCCAGGGGCAGGACCTTGCCCTTGGCCTTGTTGAACCCCATGAGGTTCTCATAGCCCCACTTCTCCAGCCTACCCAGGTCCCTCTGGATGCCATCCTGTCCTTCTGGTGTGGCCACTGCCCCTCTCAGCTTGGGGTCATCCGCAGACTTGCTGAGGGTAATTTTTCCAGGTATGGACTCTGTCACACGCCAGGGAGGAGGTGGATGCAGAGCTCACAGGTTTGGGGATGCAACAGTCATGGAGTCACAGGTGTCTCTCCAACCTTCCCTTCTCATGCTGCCTCCCTAGGACTGATAATTCACCACTTGTCCCATCATGCCAACACCTGCATGGACCTCTGGGCTCAGATGTGCCACTGCCATCTCCTCACCACGCTCTGCCCTGCTCTGGGAAGCCCCCTCTGGCCATCTCAAAGATGCAGTGAGCCAGGGGCAGCAGAAGTTTGGTGTTGAGGCAGCATCATCTCTGATATTGGCTCTGAAATGTTCTTTCCCAGCACCACTGAGAAGTTCTCCATCTCTGACTTTGACTACGAGGTGCCTGGATCTCTCACGTTTGTTATTTGCTGCTGGAAACGAAGGGTTCTGGGGGAGGCTGAGACACAAGCTCAGTACCTAAGTGAGGAGAAATGCCCTTTGGTAAATTAACTCAGGAGAATCCAACAGCTGCTGGATTCCTCTTTCATTTCCATAAGGAAGGGAAGCATTCTCATATCTGAGGGACTTCTGCCCTCAGGGCTCAGGGGACAGCCTGGCCAGGACTCCCCAATCTTGGGGTTTGCTGCCAGGAAGACCTCAAAAAAGCAAGCTTAGGAGAAGCAGCCTTTGGTCCCCACCACCCCACACCAGGTTTCTACTTGATGTGGCGCACAATGAATGCAGCTGATGGCAGCAATGTTAACCCCAAGCCTCATGGTAAGAGTATGTGGCCCTTTTAGCTCCCAATTGTCCTGGCCAGCTCCACCTGGAGCCTCATCACCCTCATCAGCTCCACCTGGAGCCTCACTCCACCCTGCAGCCCCACCCACCCTGGCAGGAGCAGAGTTCCATTCAAACTCCAGCCTGGATCCTACTCCTGGCTGGATAACTGCTGTTGTTGAGGCCACGTTCACTCTCCTGAGTGAGCCCAGGCCCATGCTGAAGGTTGCTGTGTCTTCTGCTGCCCTGGATTCTAGCCCTGGCTGGTCACTTCACCTTGTTTGAGGACAACCAGGCTCTCCAAGATGGCTGTTGCTCTCCCAAGGCTGCCCTGGCTGGGATGCTGCTGGATGCACCAGGTTGGTGATGGCTCTGCTTGTGCTTTGGTCACTGTAACCCCTGGCTCTTCATCCCTTGTGGAGCAGCACTACTTTTGGTGCTCCCTGAGAGGATGGATGGTTTTTCAAAGCCTTGTGGCTTGTCTGTGGTCTGTTCTACATCTGAAAGTGTCTGTGTGCCTTTCCCATGCAGAGGTCCCCTGTCTCATCCCTCTGGAAGCCCCTGCTCAAGCCCACTCTTGCCCTGCTCTCTCTCTGAGCTGTGTTGCACTGATAGGTTCTGGGTCCTTTTATTTCTCACTGATAGTCTGAACAGCTTTGTGTCCTTTAGTAGAAGGTACTGGTGGAAAAACCCCACTTAGACCTTTTGGGACACTCTGGGTATCTCTTTGTAGCAATGGCTCACAAGAGCCTGTTTGCAGCTCAGCATCCTTCTGTGGAGTCTGATTAGATTTCTAAGATACAATGACCCTTTCTGTGATGCCCCAAGTAACTTGATGGAAGCTGGGTGACAGAGGGCTGCTGCTGGTCCCAGGGCCCCCTTAGCATTGCTGCTGACTCTCACAGGAGCACTGTTGCTGGTGAGAAGTGGTGTTTTGTTGGAAGATGAAGGAATGAGCCTGGTATTGGGCATTCCAGGCTGTAGCAGTGATTTGCATGTGGACAAGATCCAGGTGGCTTCCTGTGCTGGTTGGACTTTTATCATGGTTAAATAATAGAACCCAATCCCCATCCAAACCTGATTTCCTGGTGTCAAGAGGTTTGAGTCTGCAGACCTTGCAGGACATGTGTGCCCTGCTGGAGGTCTTGCTTTGAGCTTTTTGAACCACTGGCCTTGGTACAAACACGTAGCAGTGTCTTTGCTCATAACTTAGAACGTTCACAGGAGATGGTCCAACCCTTCCCTGGTCTCTCTGTGACTGGTGCTGTTTCCTGGTTGTGTTTGAGTTGTGCTTTTCCTAAAATCCCTGGTCCTGCAGCTCCTTTCAAGAAACAAATGAGGAGGCTCAGGAATCCCTGTGGAGGGGGGTGTCTCGGGTACCTTTACTGCTGTGGTGCAGCCTGGCTGGAGATGTGGCTGCAGTGTGGTGACCTCCCTGCAGCTGGTGCCTCCTTCTTAGTGGAGTGCTCACCCTGTGCTGGTTTGTGAGGATTGCCTGGGGCTCCAGTCAAGCTGTTTGCACTCTCATTCAGCTGTTTTGATTGCAAGGGTTTCATTATAACTTGTTTTTCCCAGTGGCCTTCTTCCTTCAGTGCTGTAAAACACTGGGAGTGAAACACCTCCATCAGACACTGCTCAGCAGCAGTGGTGGTGCCAGGGCTTCAGGGAGCTGGGCAGTCCCTGTACTGATGAGGCAATGATCTGCTTGTGGCACTGGGTGCCCATGAGCTCATTTCCCCCTTCCAAGCTCTGCCAGAGCATCACCTGGGGTTGTGAGACCCTCTTTGTGCTTTCCTTGCTGCTCTTTGTCACCAAAAGTGATCTTAGATCCAAAAGCAGGAAGAAATCCTTCACAGCGAGGGTGGGGAGGCCCTGGCCCAGGTTTCCCAGAGCAGTGGTGGCTGCCCCATCCCTGGAGGTGTTCAAGGCCAGGTTGGATGGGGCTTGGAGCCCCCTGACCCAGTGAGAGGTATCACTGCCCATGGCAGGGGGTTGGAACTGGGTGGGCTTTGAGGTCCCTTCCAGCCCAAGCCATTCCATGATTCTAAGTAGGACAGGATACAACCTTTCTGTCACTGCTGGAGGTTTCTAGCAAGTTGACAGCTACAGCAATTTTTGTGCTACCTGTGTTTCGATGCAAAATCCGCAGTGGGGGAGCAGCCTTTAAAGAAGGCTTTTGATATCAGGAGCTGGGCTAGTAACTGGTTCATCCAAGCTTTCACTTGTCTCGGGGCCCTGCAGTGGGGAAGGAGACTGGGAAAGCTGTGATGTGAAAACAAACAGCAAGAAATGCTGAGAACTGGAGGGGTGGGGGTTTTAAATTTCAAGACTTAGAAAATGCCTCAAACAAGCCCTGCCTCTGTGCAGCTACTGTGTGCTGAGAGCACAGCATCACTGGCATCTTAATTGGAGCTGTACTTGGGTAACTTCCTTGGAATGGTGTTTGCTTACCTCTCCCTGGAGCTGTTCCTCGTGAGAGCAGAAGGGCAGGTGGTCGAAACACTCCTTCTGCTGAAAAATGAGAACGTGACCCTGGGTAAAAAAAAATCTACTTCACACATTGCAGGGACAAGAGACTCATCCCAGATGTGAGGGTGGGCAAATGGGCAACCTCTGGTGCGAGGACAGGCTGAGAGGGTTGGGGTTGTTCAGCCTGGAGAAGTGAAGGATCTGGAGAGACCTTAGAGCAGTTCCCAGGACTGAAAGGGGCTTCAGGAAAGCTGGGGAGGGGCTCTTGATCAGGGAGTGCAGGGATAGGATGAAAGGGAATGTTTTTGAGCTGAAAGAGGGGAGATTGAGATGAGATCTTAGGGAGAAATATTTTGCTGTGAGCGTGGGGAGGCCCTGGCCCAGGTTGCCCAGAGCAGTGGTGGCTGCCCCATCCCTGGAGGTGTTCAAGGCCAGGTTGGATGGGGCTTGGAGCCCCCTGATCCTGTGGGAGGTGTCCCTGCCCATGGCAGGGGGTGGAACTGGATGGGTTTTGAGGTCCCTTCGCACCCAACCCATTCTGTTGCAGAATGTCTCCAATCCAAGCTGTCAGACTCTGGCAATCCATCACCCCTTACTCAGGGAACTGAGCTGACTTTTGGGACTACAGACCAAGCTTGCACAGAACTATTAATAATTTACTATGCTGTATTTTTTTCTTAATTTTCAGCCATTTTCTACCACCCACTCTTTGGCAATCCTTGACTGGAGAGGAAAGCACTCTGGTGTGAGTAAGGGGGTGTGCTGGGGGCAGCGTGGGCACCTTTGCCCTGCCCAGCAGCCCTCTGGGCTTGCAGAGCTCTCCACAGAGCGTGCAGGTTGCTGTTGCAGGGATCCAGACCAAGCTCAGCTGTGTGTTTGCCCCTCTCCTAACACCCTAGTTTGGTACCACATCAATCTCAACACTCATAGGCCTTTTCCTCTCATCCTATCACTTCTGTCCCAGTTTGAGTTGTGCAGCTGAACTTGAGGACAGATCCTTCATTATTTAAACAAAGCTGCCTGAAGATCAGGCTTGAAGTTCCCAGCCTGTGAGAAACAGGAGAAGTGATACCATTTGTATTTTATACCATTCTGGAGTGGGAAGCCTGGGATGTGTTGGCACGGCCCAGAGAGCCAATACTGTCTGAAGGTCATAGGTCTTACCCAAAATGAGGGAGCAGAAAACTGAAATGTTCTGCCCTTAATGACAAAATTGTGGATGTAATGCCATGTATCTTATGAGGATAAAGCCTAGATGACTGGAATATGGATACTGGGGAAGATTTAAATCTGTATATGTATTAACTGACCAGGTGGCCCAGTCCTGTGTCTTTATATCCAGACTTTAGGCCCTCAGGGCCAGCTGAGCACTGACACCTCGCTCTCCTCCAGCACAGTCAGACCAAGCATTCCTGACCCAACTTCTCATGCCAGGGTTCCATTCTTACTACTCCTAACCCAAATGTGATCCTCAAAGGAGCCTGAAGACCCTCGCAGAGACCCCTCCCCAAGGCTGGCAGCTTTGCAAGCTGGGCCTTGAGCCCTGTTTGTAGGCACAGGTAACTCCTGCCCCCTTGTTCACAGAGAGGTTCATTGTAATGGAAATGAGCAAATAAATTGCCAGTTTTATGCATTTTCTTTTTCATTACTGGTAAGGATGAGATGGAATAACTTGTATCATGGCATTTCCTGTATGCTGTGTGGTCACTGACCTCAGGTCTATACAGATAATGGCTCTTATAAAACTCCAAATGCGCTTTACAGCTTTAATGTTATATTCATTTAACAGGAACATTTCAGATTTCACTGCATTAAGAGTGCTTGGCTTTAAGTATTTCCTTAATGGCAAGTATTTTATAACTCTGGTCTTGAAGATGTGCTTGTGAGAAACTGCCAGCGGATGCATTTCCCCAGAGGACTTTTAGGGTATTCTTTAGAAAAAGAGATGTTCCAGGGAAGCCAGGGTTTATTTTAGACAGGTAGGACAGGAGTGACCTGCAGCAGATGGCACAGGAACCTGCTGCCTGGTACAGGATCTTTAAAAACAGTTTGAGATTTACAGAGCATCCAAAAAGCAGCAGCACAAAACAGTTATAATTAAATGTGATTTGAGCTTGATGTGTTGTCTCTGAACTCTGTTCCAGACTTCAATGTTTTGTTTCATAGCATTTCAAAAAAAGAACTGTAATTTGCCATGAGAGAGAGAGAACAGAACAGCCATGAAATTTTCACGTTGGCTGCAGAAAAGATCTTTTATTAGAAGTCTTCACCATTGGTGTTTCTTGCTGTTGAACAAGGACATAAATCTATGTTTCTTGTACCCTGGGAGTGATGTGGCATTCCACCTGCTGGATTGCTGGTTGAAGGGGGGGGAGAAAGAAGGAGATTGTGTGTTTTTTTTCTTATTTTCCCACCTCTCTTTCCCCCAAAACGTTATCCAGTGCTTTGTGAGAGCAGGAGTTGGCTGTGGGTGTGCTGAGCGCTGGGGGTTTGAGCCAGGTCACTGCTCCTGGTCCTGCTGGTGTCTGTCTGTGGTCGGTCTGGTCAGTGCCCCCGTGACAGTCAATGACACCAGAGGGCCCAGCTGCTCCCTTGGCATCTGGGCAGGGAGGAACAGGTAGCTCTGGCCTGAGATGGTTTAATTGTGAGTTGGCTGGGGTTGTGAAGATGGTCAAGCAAAGCAGATCCAGGACATAGAAGGTGTATATTGTATTTTAAATTTTGTTTTCAGAATCATGTGTTCAGTTTTGGGCCCCTCACTCCAAGAAGGGCATTGAGGGGCTGGAGAGCGTCCAGAGAAGGGACCGGAGCTGGGGAAGGGGCTGGAGAACAGGGGTTGTGGGAGCAGCTGAGGGAGCTGGGGCTGTTTATCCTGGAGAAGAGGAGGCTGAGGGGAGACCTCATCCCTGTCTCCAACTGCCTGAGAGGAGGTTGTGGGGAGGTGGGGGTTGGTCTCTTCTCCCCAGTGACAGGGGATGGGAGGAGAGGAAATGGCCTCAAGTTGCCCCAGGGCAGGGTCAGATTGGACATCAGGAAACATTTCTTCATGGAAAGGGTTCTCAGGCCCTGTCAGAGGCTGCCAGGGAGGGGGTGGAGTCCCCATCCCTGGAGGGGGTTAAAAGATGGGTGGATGATGTGCTCAGGGACCTGGTTTAGTAGTGGACAGGAACGATTGGACTCGATCTCAAAAGTCTTTTCCAACCAAATGACTCCACGATTAATTTTTCAGATGTTCTAAAAATTTTATCCCAGGCGCTTTTGTTCTAAAAAGAAGGAGAAGAGGGCACTAGGCAGGAAGGGAAATGGTTCAAATCACAACCCAAGTGCCATGAAGAATTTCTTACCGTGTCCCAAGGTAACACCACTCATACCAAGAGGCACTGCAGTCACCAGCCTTATTGAACTTCAATATTTGCTTTGGTATTTTTCTTTTAATTAAAAAGCTAAGCAGAGAGGATTACATGACTTTAAAAAAAAAAAAAAAGACAAACCACAGACTTTTGAGCCAGAGTATTATGTCATATCACTGGAAAAAAAAAATCAAACACTGCTTGGAGCTGCAGAGCCTGGTAGGGAAGGGAGAAAGGACAATGGTGCATATAAATACATGTAAATATCTTTGAAATAAATTAAAAATATCCCATCTCTCCTCAGTGCAGCTTAGTCATTAAGTATGTGTAGTTTTGATTTAGTTGTTTACATACCTGGCTTTTCTTGGCAAATTTAATGATGTGTGGTAAAGCCCCACGGTGTGCTGGGCCCTCCTTGGCCTCACTCTGCATTCATGGCACGAGGTTGTTCTTTGGGTGCCACTGCCCTGGATGAAGGGCACCTTCTGGAACAACCTGGGTAAGGACAGGGCTGTGCCCCAAGCACAGGGTTTCACTGATCTTTTCATGGAATCATGGAATGGGTTGGGTTGGAAGGGACCTCACAGCCCATCCAGTTCCAACCCCCTGCCATAGGCAGGGACACTTCCCACTGGATCAGGGGGCTCAAAGCCCCATCCAACCTGGCCTTGAACACCTCCAGTGTCTCCTTCTCCCACTGACCTGTTATGGGAGGTGAAAATACCACTGCTCTTTCCTTGCCAGCCTCACCAGCGCTGTGTGAGCTCCCAGGAAGGGCTGTTTTCATAAGTTGAAGAGTTAAAAACCAGGAAGGCTGCAAATAAAGTAGTGAGAGACTCAAGAGTGTGACTGATGAGGAGCTAAATGGTCTTTCAAACAGGGTCTGTTGGCTACTGAAGGCCTGGCACTGAGAGTGGAAAGTGTTAATGCATAAACCAGGGGGAGCTGAAACGCAGTGTTAGGGGCAAAAAGCAATGAAGAGCTGCTGGGGAGATGCCCATGTGCTTGGTTTATTAGTGAAGACAAGAGTGAGTGGTCTGACCTGCAGGGATTGCCTCAAAAAAATAAAGAGGTTTGGGGACTGAGGCTGCTGGGCTCGTGCTGGTCTGGTCAGCGAAGGCAGTCGTGTGTAGGTAGGAGCAGAACTACAAGGCAGGAGAAACCCATGGGGGTGGGAAAAGGTCTGGTGCTTGATTTAAGGGATTGTCAAATGGGTTTTGTTGGCCAACATGGAAAAAGGAAAGGGCTGAAGGTGAAAGGCAGAAGGTAATAAATGGGAAAAATAAAAAAAGCTGGGGAAGGGTCTGGAGGGGAAGTGTGTGAGGAGAGGCTGAAGTGCTTTGGTCTGTTCAGCTGGAGAAGAGGAGCCTGAGAGGGGATCTCAGAGCTGTTTGTGCCTTCTCCCAAGGGAGGGAGGGGAAACAGGGGCTGAGCTCTGCTCTCTGGGGACCTGGGACAGGGCTGGAGGCAATGGCAGGAAGATGTGCCAGGGCAGGGGGAGATTGGGCATTGGGAAGAGGTTCTTCCCCCAGCGGGTGGTGGAGCACTGGAACAGCTCCCCAGGGAAGCAGTCAGGGCCCCTGCTCTGCCAGCATTCCAGAAGCATTTGGCCACTGCCCTCAGTCCCACGGGGTGAGTGTTGGCAGTGTCCTGGGCAGGGACAGCAGTTGGACTCCATGAGCCTTTTGGGTCCTTTCCAGCTCAGATCATTCTATGATCAACAAATTCTCATCTTGGGCCAAAATACATGAGGCTCAGTGACCCCAAAGCCAGAGAGAAGGAAGTGAATGCACCTCCCAGTCAGAGGTGTGCAGGACCACGAGCAATGGTGTGTTGAGGGCACCCCAGACAGCATGGAGTGAGGAGTCTGTGCACCAAGCACATGGCCTCTTGCAGAGCCATCAGTGGCCTCCTGGCCTGAGTGACCTCAGCATTCTTGCACCCCATGGGAGAAGCTTCCCTCTGGAAGCCCACACGTGGATGTCCCCAGAAGGCTGTTCCTGCTTCTCACGACACCTTCCAGCTATGGGATCTTCATAACACTGATGTTTTGGGAACTATAGCAGGAATTTCTGTAAGAACACTTGATGCAAGGTGCTCATTGGCAGTCCTGCTGCAGTGCTTTGCAAGGGGACAGGTAGAGATTTGTGTCACTGGTGCCAAAGTGAAGAGTTTTGTCAAAGAGCGCATTATGCTCCTGGTGACATGGACACACCTGTGCTTTCCACCCAGTGGCCATGGATTTGCCTGTGTGTGTTTATTTCCCAATGCTGTCCCCACAGCACTTCTCTCCAGGCTGATGTCCCCTCTGAGGGTCTCCAGCTGAGTTAGCTGCCATGCATACAGGCTGCTGAGCACATGGTGAGACTGTTATGGGGTGTAGCAATCATTTTCTTTCACTGCTGAAACCACCCAGGTGGTTTCTAGGCACAAAGATTTTCTTTTCCTGCTCCTCTTCCCATAATCTCACCCTTTCCATCCACCAGAAACTGTTGGCACAGTCAGGGCACAGCTGAGAAGAGCAGTGGGTGATGGTGGCTGATGTGACTTTGAATGGTTCTGCCCAGATTGGCCTGGGCTGACCCACAGATGTGTGGGATGTGGAAATGTGCTGTGGGGTGAGGGAAGTATTTGTGTTGGTGATGGGAGCATCGTGATGCAGCACAGGGAAACCCATGGGAGAGCCTGCCCTGCTCTGCTTCAAGAGCATGAGGGAAGGCAACCTTGGGGGTAGAAAATGGGTGGGGACACACCTGGTTTCCACCTCTTTTAGAAGAGACCTGGTCAGCAGTGGTCAGGGGATGCTGCACCACACAGCTCCTCCAAATCCTGGCTCTTGGTGTGTTTTCAGTTTGAATTACCCTGAAGGTAACAAAACTGAGACAAGCGCATCGAAGAAACGCAGGTTGGGTTGTAGATGATCAGATTCAGGAGAGACATTAACCCTTCCCTGAGTTCCTTAATTATTTGTCCTGTTGTACTATGACTTGAGTCCTCTGTTCTCCTTGGTCAAGGATCTGTACCCAGATCCACGTGCCTGGTCTGAGGGAGCCCTGCTGAAACCCAGACTTGGTGATTTCTTTCCTGCTGCTCCTTCTTTGAAGGAGAAAGATTGCATTTTCTCTTTTGCAATGTAGGTATTTTACTGACTCAGAAGCTGTCAGAGCCAGGAACAGCCAATACTGCATCACTTGGGGTATCCTTATGTGAGACTCCCGTAGGAGAACATTACAATGTAGAAAAATGGAGTTTAAAAGAGAGTGGGAGATCAGTAGAGTTAAACCTAAGCAAGTTGCAGCAGAAGGAAAGTAAAATATTAAGTTCACACATCAAGTTTTTATCATGTTAAGCCTCACTGTTGACTGGCTTTGTGCACTGTTGTGTCCCTGTGTGCTCTTTGGATAAAAATAGATATATATGCACAAACACATACATATTGTGTCAAGGTTTCAAGCTAAATTAGCATAAACTGAGAAACTGCCTGCAGGCAAGTATAAAACTGGAAAATATCTATAATAACAGGGCATAACGTTAACATAATCTGAATTACTGAAGTTTTGCATACTGAAACAAAGATAGCATCATCCTAACAAGTGTTAAGCCCCAAATCCTCTCTGGGTGTACAGGATTTGTGTGTACACAGGAGTTCACAGACCCCAGGGGTTCCAGTTCAGTGCCTGGGAGCAGCTTTTCTCCAGGGGTTAAATCCTCACTGGTAAAAGCTTCCCCTCACTTTCCTCTTGAAATCTCCTTTTGCCCTGTTCTGCCTTTCTCTCTTGGAGTGGAGAAGAGTTAATCCCCAGGGCTTTCTCTTACATGTGCTCAGACTCCTTACATCCTCCAGCAAACTCTTCTCCAGGTGTTTGCTGCCCTTCTGCAGGTTGCCCTCCTCCCCTCAAAATGATGACACTGGGGAGATAAACAGTGTGTGAACTGTCCTGTGGAGAATGAAATCGCCTTTTTCATGGTTGTTGCTTCTCCCTTCTGTTTTGACAGCCCTTGTTGAGCTATGTTGTCTTAATTTTGGGAAAGAGCCTCACCTAGAAAGTGGAAGCTCTTCGAGCAGAGGCCAACATCCTCCCCTGGAAGGACACAGATAGGTGTGGTCTCAGCCTGCAGAGTTTGACTGATTAATTCCACAGGAAACCCTAAAAATCTTTTATGAAAGGCATGCATGACCAGTTAAAGCATCAGAAGTGCAAAGGGTTAAATAGAGCCTTCTTATTAAATCCCTTCTCCCTTTTCTTTGTGGATGGAGGTTCACAAAGGAATGTCTCTGCCTTTTGAAGAAGAAAAGGACTGGACTGAGCTGTGCTGGCAGCCTGACCTCAGTGCTGGGGTTGGGGTCTGCTCCTGTTTCACAAAGCTGAACCAAGACTGCTGTGCCAAAAGTTAAAGGCTCTCCGAAGAGCTGTCTCTTTATTTCTCAACAGACAACCAGCTCTTGCTTGGCTTCCTCCGGAAGCAGGAGGTGACTGCAGTAACCGTGCTGACTGCTCAGACTTAGAAGATGTGTTCCAGGCTTTGTGTACAAACAGCGAGAGCCCTGCCTGCTTTTGGTGCCACTGGTTGAAGGGAATTAATTTGTATTTAATTGCCTTATAGACAGAAGTTTGTTAAGAGGGGGAAAAATAGGCAAAGAAACAAAAAGGGGAGCGTGAAAGCACAGCGAGACACAACTGACATTGTGAAGAGCGATGCCACGTGTGCTGGTTTGGGCTGGGATAGAGTTAACTTTCTGCTGATGGGCACCAGTGGATAAATTCCTTGTTTTGCTTTGCTTGTGTGTGTGGCTTTGGCTTTACTTGTTAAACTGTCTTTATCTCAACCCACGAGCTCGAGCACTTCTGCCCGACAGAGCCTCTCCCCAGTTCCCCTGGGGGAGTGAGCGGGAGGCTGGTGGGGCTCAACCCCGACACCGTGGGGCGGTCGACGTCACAGGAGCATCTCCTCTTCATTTTGAAGACCCAGCTAATGCAATACTAGGTTTTGAGATTTCAAGACAGAACAAATCCTCTGCAGCCATCCTTCTGGCACCAGAACAAACACCACCTGCTCAGCACCCTGAGAGCTTGGACTGACTCCTGCATCCTGTTGCTTTTTTCTTTTTGGTGTCTTTTGGACGTCTCGTCTCTCAGCAGAGGATTTTGGTCCCACATTCTCTTTGTTTACCATAGCAACATAGCACAGCTCAGGTGCTGCTTTTGCTGATCAAACTGCACATGTGACATTAAATTTGACTGGTTTATGAGCATAGGTGATGCTCAAGGGTGGCCCCACAGGCTCTGGCTGCTGATGCCACGTGGGCTTGCTTGTTGTGGTCTCCAGAGGCTGCCAGGGAGATGGTGGAGTCTCCATCCCTGGGGGGTTTAAAAGATGGGTGGATGAGTTTCTCAGGGATCTGGTTTAGTAGTGGACAAAGATGGTTGGACTCGAGGATCTTGGAGGCCTTTTCCACCCCAATGATTCAATGATTCTGCCTGGGGAGAGGGTGATTCCCCAGTGGTGCTGAGCCCAGCAGGGATGCTGCAGCTGATGGTGTGGAGATGACACCAGGCTGACTTGGCAGCTTTGAATCTTGAACTGCTCAAAGAGGAGACTCTTTGCTGAGGGGAGAAAGCATCTGATGGTGTCTTTCATCAGGCTGGGACAGCAGAGAATCTGATTTATCCTGGTCTGCCCCACGGCCCTCACTGAGCCACGGCCTTGTCTCACAGTATCACTCCTGCTCTTGGAGGTGCCTCTTAAATTCAGTTTGATTTTGTTTGTAGGCTGGAGAGCTGCCACAGCTGCTGGAATTACTGATTGGGAAAGTGCAGGAGGAAAATTGAGTTTGAATGTTTAAGAAGGAAGCAGATGCATCTCCTTCATTAAGGAAAGAAATGATTCAAAGGTGGGTGATGCATTGAAATAGCAATTGAGAGGAAGGCAACTGGTGAGCCAGCGGGGAAGATTTGGGTAAATTTATACATGCAAAAGTGTTATTCCTGCCTCAAAGAGCAAATCTGGGTGAGTGGTTGGGGCTGGGTGCTGCTGCAGAGAGACTCAGGGCACCAGCTGGCTGAGTTACCATTCTTCAAATAATATCTCAATACAGATTTTTCACTTCTATATTCCTGAATTCAAAGATAATCTAGAACTTCTTTTTTTTTTCTGCATAATGTGTGTGGGCCTTCCCACTCATTAAACCCAGGATCACACCACATAATTTACATTTTTATCTAGAAATGATTTCCTCTCTCTGCTAAAGCCTTTGCTTGGGTGTCCACTATGCAGATCTGAAATTCAATTACCTCTCCACGGCAGCCAGGGTGATGAGGGCTTTGTTCAGATTTATTGAAGAACTAAATCAATCTCCATATGAAAAGACCTGTATCTCAGCTGGTGTAGGCTGCCTTCAGTCAAAATATCAATAAATTGCAGGTCACTAAGGGGGAAACACTGAGGTGGTTCTGGTGAAGCCCTACCTTCTTGGAGCTTTCTGTTTCTGCTTATCAGCTCCATCATTGTGTAGGGTCAGTTTGTCTCTCCTGGCCTAAAAATGCCTCAGGCATTCAGTGCAGTTTGACCCCTTCTCCTGTTTCTGGTCTTTGCATTTGCCTGAAGAGGCTGGAATGAAAGGCTGTGTGAGTGATGGAGCAGCCCCAGTCAGTGCAGGGCTGTTTCTCAAAACTGGGCCTTCTGGGCTAAAACACGGACCTGCAGTTCCCTGGGGGACCTCATTTAACCCAAAACCAGTCTGAAGAGATGCACTTGCCAGGGATAGAACTTCATTCAGGAGTGGTCTTGGTCTGCATTGGGTGTTGCAGCACCCCTTGCTCTGACAATGGTTGCCCAAGGCTGGTGGTGCTGCTCTGAGGGCTTTGCAACTCTCCTGCTGCACACTGGACTCCCACAGCCACATCCCCAAGGTGTTCCCAAAGCACAACATAAAGTGATTTTGTAGAACCACAGGATGGGTTGGAAGAGACCTCAAAGCCCACCCACTTCCACACCCCCTGCCATGGGCAGGGACACCTCCCACTGGATCAGGGGGCTCCAAGCCCCATCCAACCTGGCCTTGAACACCTCCAGGGATGGGGCAGCCACCACTGCTCTGGGCAACCTGGGCCAGGGCCTCCCCACCCTCACAGGTGAAATATTTCTCCCTAAGATCTCATCTCAATCTTCCTCCTTTTGAGAGCCCCTCCCCAGCTTTCCTGGAGCCCCTTTAAGCACTGGAAGGAATTTCCAAGGATTAACCCAGTAACTTTTACAAAGCTTAACCAAATAGTTGTGACACATGCTGAAATCTGAGGTCCTTAACTTTAGGCCAAGTGCTAAGGATATGGAAAGGAAGTGATAGCAGGGGCTCAGGATATTAAGGAGGATTACTTTTAGAGTATTGTCATAATTTCCACTTTTTTATGAAAAACCTCTCTGTGTGCCAAAGGGCAAAGATAGAGCAACCATGGTGTGAGCGTTCAGGAAATGAATAATGGGATAGCCTGGAAATTACTGTCTGCACTACGTTTTCAGACAATTGCTAAATAAATTAAACAGGTTGAAGAAGAATGTAAATTATAGATGGGAAAATAAGGGTCCCTGCATGCTCACTAAGCCTGTGCTGCAAAAGCTGCAGCAGCACTAAGTGGATTTGCAGGGACTGGAGTTGGAGCGAAGCTGTGGGAGTCATTGGTGCTGCTTTGATGTGGAGAACAGATCCCACACAGGCTTTAGGGTGGGAGATGTGTCTGTGATAGGGTCAGCCCAGATCCTGGCTGCTGGGGTTGCCTTTGGCTGAGGGCAGAGCTGGAGGGCTGGGATGGTGTTGAGAGGGGAGCGATGATGCCTTGTCCAGGGGTGTCTGACAGCACCTGCCCTGTGTCCCAGCAGGGACAGGTCCGACAGCATGGATATCACACAGCAGAGATGAAGAAGAGCCCCAGGCTCATGCTGCCCCTCACACCAAACCACACCAGAGCCCCTCAGAAAAGACAACTTCCCTTGGCATAAGAAACCTCTGCTTTTCCATGCAATGACCTTTAATGCATTTATCTGTGCCCCATCCATTGGGCAGGTACCTGGGAAGTCACTTCAGTCCTGGGGCTGAAGCTCATCTTGGCCCATCTTGGAGTCCTTCTTGAGGAGCTTGGCTGAAGAGCCCTGCCCAGGTGCAGGTCCACACTGCTGGGAAGGGCTGGGTGCTGGCACCAGAGCTACCTCTGATCGTGCCAGCATGCACCCTTCTCCCTAGCAGGTCCCTTGGTGGCCGGTGCTACCCGCTGCCCCGCAGGTTCCCTGATCTGCATCAGCCACAGGTTTTTCCTTCTATAGTTCTTTGACAAAGGAATTATTTGTCCTCAAGTATGGTGCAAATACTTAAAAATTATGACTGGAAAAACAACCAAAGTGGTGAAAAGTATCATTTTTTGTTATTGCAGGTGGAACTGGATAAACCAGTTCAAGCAGATGCTCAACCTGTAACTCGATTGCCAGAGCTCAATGAGGTGGGGCACAAGATGTCTGTGGGGTTGGGTTTGGGTGCTGCCTCCTACTTGGGCATTGGTGAGTGGTTTTCTCCAGTCCTGCTCATCATGCCAGCAGGAACCTACTTTATTCTTTCACTTGGACTTCAAGTTCTTCAATTTTCATTGTAAATTCTAGATTACAGAAACTTCCACCTCACCTTGGCCAGGTAACCCTGGTGGGCATGGCTGTGGTACCCTGCCTCACATCACCCTTCATGAGGGCCCTGTCATGGGCCAGCACAGCCCTGCTGTCGGTGCAGGAGTGTCATCCAAAGTCACATCTGGTTTTGTGCTCTGAACACCTTCCCCGTGCTCCGAGAGACACGACCTGGCTCATCGCCGTGGGGAATGAGCCCCCTGATCCAGTGGGAGGTGTCCCTGCCCATGGCAGGGGGGTGGAACTGGATGGGCTTTGAGGTCCCTTCCAACCCAAACTGTTCCATAATCCTAGGAAGTGCTTACTGAGATTTAGAAGACCTTGCTGGGTGCCCGTGACACCAAGCATTCTGTCTGGATAATGAATACAAAGCAACTTAAAGGTGGAAAAGTGCCCTGCACAGGCAACCGTGCCAGTAGGAAAAGGAAGCAGCTCAAAATACCTGAAATGAGTGCTATTTTATTTTAATTTAGAGAACTGGAACTTGGTTCTGAATAGAAAAGGGGATAAATCATTCTTGATGGATTCATCATGGCCATTTATGTTCTGAACACTTACTTTCTCCAGCGTAGCTGCCTCAGGTTGTCTGAGGAGTGTAAAGGGTTTAAATGCTAATTTTTTTTGAAGCTATTTGTTTTGTTATTTTAAATACAGCCTGTACTTGCTATTTTTGTGCAGTACCTGGGAAATCATAAATTCCGTGACTGATTATGGAGGTTGCTCTGATTTGGTAATAAAAGTTTATTATGTCTTGTTGCAGCAGCAAAGTGTTGGAACGGGGATTCCTGGAGCTTTGCAATGCGTGAGGAAGGGTTTTTGCTGCGCTTTTCTGAACAAACATGACAAGAGTAGATCTGAGAAGGTGCATCTTTGATTCCTGTCTATCCTCTTGAATCGATAGTTTTATTGATTGAGCCTGGCAAATTTATGTTCCTTATTTTGTCTGTCCTCAATAACAATAAACCTCAAGACAGTGATTTATGTCAGCTCGGTGCCCCACAAAGCCTCTGCTCTGCACGTCTTACTGCCTCCTGGCACGGCCACCTTGGGGCTGGCAAAGCTCTCCTGGGCAGCATTTCTTGCATGGGATTTCTTAAATGATGGCATTTTTTTTGTTGTTGGAGGGTGGGCCATTAGTAAAATGTTTCAAATTTTTCTGGATGAAGGGATTGAGTGCATCCTTAGCGAGTTTGTGGATGACACCAAGCTGGGTGGTAGTGCTGGACTGCTTGAAGAAGGGAGGCTCTGCAAAGAGAACTGGACAGGCTGGATCTGTGGCCTGAGACCAATGGGATGAGGTTCTACAAGACCAGGTGCTGAGTCCTGCACTTGGGACACAACAACCCCGAGCAGTGCTCCAGGCTTGGGGCAGAGTGGCTGGAGAGCTGCCTGGAGGAGAAGGCCCTGGGGGTGTTGGTTGGCAGGGGCTGAACAGGAGCCAGCAGTGGCCCAGGGGGCCAAGAGGGCCAATGGCATCTTGGGCTGTGTCAGACACAGCGTGGGCAGCAGGAGCAGGGCAGGGATTGTGCCCCTGCACTGGGCACTGGGGAGGCCACCCCTCGAGTGCTGGGGTCAGTTCTGGGCCCCTCACTCCAAGAAGGACCTTGAGGGGCTGGAGAGCGTCCAGAGAAGGGACCGGAGCTGGGGAAGGGGCTGGAGAACAGGGGTTGTGGGAGCAGCTGAGGGAGCTGGGGCTGTTTAGCTGTAGTGGGTTGGCTTTTGGATTTTTTAGGTCTTCCTTAACAATGGAGATCAGAAATCTATGGAAGTATTCCATATCTTCCTTTAACATGTAAACAAGGCAGAGATAAGAGAGCTTGTCACTTTTCTCTCCTGGCAAGGCTTGCTGATGGGTGGGGGGCAGAGGATGGGGCCTGTTCAGTGGTGCCCAATGACAGGACAAGGGGCACCGGGCACAAACTGCAGCCCGGGAAGTTCCACCTGATCAGGAGGCAAAGCTTCTTTCCTGTGTGGTTGACAGAGCCCTGGAACCGCCTGCCCAGGGAGGAGGTGGGGTCTCCTTCTATGGAGATGTCCAAAGCCACCTGGATTTGCACCTGTGCAACTGCTGGAGGTGACCCTGCTGTATCAAAGGGGCTGAACTGGGTGAGCTTCAGAGAGACTTTCCAGTCCCACCACTCTGGAATTCTTTCTGCTGGTGTCTCTCGTGCAGACTGGCCTGAGCACATCTGCAGATGGCAAAGCAGAACACATGGCTGATTCTGACAGATGCTGAAAGCCTGAAATAGAATAAATGGTACCCAGAAGCATGACCAGGTGTAGGAGACACATCACCTGCAGGTCCTTTCAGGGGAAGCACGACCCAAGCTGATGTTGAGTCAAATATCTGACCTCTGTGGTGGGTGGTGTAAGAAGGGAAGGGTAACTGAAGAGGCAGATAAATTGAGATGGAAAATGTGATTAACAGATATCTTTTCACGAGATAACTGCTTTCTGGGTTTGAAAGCACAGCAGATTAAATACAGCTGTGTTTCAGTTAATTGTTTCAAATGCATTAAATGTCAAATTATGGGGAGGGTGGGGATTAGCACAGGAGGGGTCGGGCAGGCTGGCTGAGGGGGGGATGATGGTGTGCTGGCACAGCAGGGGCTGGGTGGAGGCTGGTGTGATGGGTGGTGGGGTGGTACTGGCACCTTTCTTACAGTCCCCCAGAAATCTGATTGGACCTCCACGCCTTCTGTACTCTGAAGGGGGGTTTCTCATCTGAAATGTAGGTGGCATTTGGAAAACTTCAATAAAACTGGCAAAAATTGTAGAAAATCATAGAATCACAGAATGGTTTGGGTTGGAAGGGGCCTCAAAGCCCACCCAGTCCCACCCCCTGCCAAGGGCAAGGACGCCTCCCACTGGGTCAGGGGGCTCCAAGCCCCATCCAACCTGGCCTTGAACACCTCCAGGGATGGGGCAGCCACCACTGCTCTGGGCAACCTGGGCCAGGGCCTCCCCACCCTCATTGTGAAGAATTTCTTCCTGATGTCCAATCTAAATCTTCTCCCTTCCAATTTAAAAGCTGTTCTACCTCATCTCATCACTCCAGGCCCTTGGAAAAAGTCCCCCCCCAGCTTTCCAGGAGCCCCTTTCTGATTTAAATTTGTCCCATCTCCCCCCACCAACACCTGTGACCTGACTTCACATCATCTTTCTCTTTGGTTCTGTCGTGCTGTGATGGGGCAGGGTCCAGCTGCTGAAGGATTGGGTGTTGTAATGTAGACACAAAGCATAGTGAGAGGCTGTGGGCCAACAAACCTTTTCAATTTTACCTCCAGAGCCAAGAGGGCACTTGCTGACCATTCTCACCTCGCCAGGTGGGTTTTGGCATTCGTTACTGCCTTTTTAAAACAGAGGTTCTGCAATTCCGATGTGTTTGGAGGGGGGATGATGTAGAGTCACACTTCAGACGGAATGTGAGCCATCTGTCAAAAACAGAAGCTAAATTCTGTGTAATAAAAGCCACAAAAAGATTGATATTTCACATTAAAGGGAGAGCTGAAAAAAAATCAATTTTGTTTATGGGCAAACCTGTGCCTGGCACATTTTTCACGTCATATAAAGATGGAAATCTCACCTTATGACTATAGATTACAGCTATATTTCAGTCTTTATAATTGTGGACAGCTATGCATGTGCTTCTGTGTTAAGAGAGAGAATTCCCCATGTGCTGTTGATAACAACCAGTCCATTTGAACACACATTGCTGCTGCTTCCCCAGGGTGCAGTGTTTCCCATTTGCTGCCCTCAGCCTGTCTGGCAAAGCACTTTCTTCTAGTAATTTGATTCTGTGTGCAACTTTTTCGGTCCTTTCGGTTTACCTCAAACCATTCTGGGTTTGAAGATCCAAGGGGATAGATGTTGAGAAGGGAATGGCTTGGCTGGGGCAGGGACATGTATGCAGCAGCTCATACATCCTCACATCAGAGCACGTGGAGCACTGAAGAATTAGCACTGAGCACCTCAGAGCTGTGCAAACCTGTTAATTATTGATTATAGCGATTAGTGAACAGTTTTTAATTGAAACCACAAAGCCACTCTGGAGCTGTGTCTGAGTTGCATCCCCTCCGTGATGGGTACATGGAGGTGAGGGAAGCCTTAACCATGCTGTGAAGACTGGCTCTGCTTGGGTTTGCTGTGTCTCACCCACCCTCTGGGTGCAGCTCTGCTGCTGCCTCAGGGGCTCTTCTCTGCCTCCTGGCTAAGTGGGCTGGAGCTGCCACGGAGCAGGGGGAGGAGGTGCACCACACCTCACCTCAGCCTCAGTCCCAGAAGCTTCTGAAAGAGCTTCTGTGCATGCCCAGCAAGACCCTCCTCCCCCATGCTAATGGAGCACGGGCTGGGAGGAGCACCCAGCACCCTGTGGGACCAGCCTGAGGCTGTGCTGCAGGAGAACCACAGGACCGTGTGCTCCTGAAGGCCACGCTTCCCAGAGGAACTGCCGTGCCTACATGATGGTGACTATTTTTTTCTCTTCCCCTTGCTACTCTTATTTCTCTCTCTGCCTTCTCCCTGTGTCTCTTTCCCGTGGCCCTGCGGTGTGTGGGACCCAATCTGAGCTGTGCTGTAGTTTGTTCAGCTGCCTTGGCTGTGTTCAGGGGGTCACACTGGGACCTGAACAGCTTAAGAGCTGGTTGCAACTTTGAGAAGCTGCGACTCGCAGTGCACCTGAGTCTTTGGTTTGTTGCTTTGGCTGTGCCCAAAATGAACTCTGCTGTGAATTTACCCTGGGAGATTTGTCAGTCTCCAGTTTGCTGTGCAGACACTGAAAGACCCTCACTCTCTGTGCAGGTGAGGGGGCCTGAACAGTGGGACTTGACACCTAGCAGTCCCTGCTACACCTAACAGAGCAAGAGAGAGTCTTTTTGCATATTTATGCCTCCTCTTAAAGGATAACTGTTATGACCTACAGCTCCTGCATGTATGAGTCACAAGAGGTTGCTTGGGTGGCTCTCAGCAGGTGACAGGATGGAGTGATGGACCCAGGCTGGAAGGTTTCTGGTCTGTAGTGCAGGGTTAGTGTATTCATCAGACAGCTGGAAAGGGGGTATTGCTCTGTCCCTGAGGAATCCACCAGTCCACGTAGGCTTGGGTGGCACAGCTCCAAGATGTCACACAGTGCAGCTGCTGCACAGTCAGAGCATCCTGCTGTGCTGCTGGGGTTGCAGAGCTCTGGTCCTCAGAGTGGATGGGGAGGCATCGAGGGGTGTTGAGCGCAGGACCTGCTGTTTGGAATGTGAATGGGATGGGGGTGCAAGTGCCTAATCCTGCCAGGCAAACCCCCAGCTGTGCAGAGAGCTCCTTTCCTTGCTTGCTCTGCCCTGGCCAGGACAATGTCACTGCTGGTGGCCTGGAAAGGAGCAGTGCTCCTTGTTTGCATCTGTACAAATCCTCCTGCTGAAGTGATTCTGCCCGAGTGGCCAGGGCAGCAGCAGGCTGTGCATTTCTTCACCAGTGTTTGTGCAGTGCACTTGCTGCACCTGGCATTCCGGGCTCACGTGTGCTGTGTGGGCCAGGGTCTGCTAAAGACACTTAGTTCTGAGTAATAATAGACATGTTTATTGAAAGTGCCTTTTTAAGACAGTGTCCTATGTTCTCTTTTCTGTTTCTTGAGTCGTGTTTCCTAAAGGACTTAAAGCCATCAGCTGGAAGGAAGGTGAAACCAGTGGAGATGCTGGGTTATTCCTGTGGCTGACATGCAGGAACCATGGATGGTGGTCCCATCCATCCTCTGTCACTTGTAAAGGAGGTGACTTTCCTGCAGTGCAGTCAACAGCATGGACTCTATCAGGGAGCTGGATCTGGATCATCTTTAAGGTCCCTTCCAGCCCAAACCATTCTATGATTGTATGAAGCCAGGAGGTGTCTTAGGAACCCTAAAGCTGCCGGAAGCGTAGAGGAAAGTCCGCTCTGCTCTTAGCACGGTTGGCCTAGGTGCTCTCCAGATCTCCTTTCTCACCTAGACTAGCCTGTACCTTTGGTTTAAATGTGTTGCTTTGTCATCTCAAAACACTGGAGAGCTGGTTTTAGGCCCCTGTAGCATGTGGGTTGTTTGTTTGTGAAGCAGTGTGAAGTATTTTGAAGTATTTTTGATCACTGTGTAAGTGTGCACAAGGCTTGGTGTTGCTGGGAATTCAGGATCCCAGTGCATTCTGGAAGAGGTGATTTGGTCTTCACCTGGGAACCAGCAAAGAGGCTGATCAGGGGTGTGCCTGCATGTGACTCTGTGCAGTCCCTGCATTGGAATCCAGGTGTGAACTCAATGTTGCTGAAGTGTTTCAGGTTGTTGCTAAAAAGCTTCTGTGCAGATCAGTACTGGAAAAGAAATGCCTTTTTAGGGCCATTCCTATTAACTCTGAGTAAAGGAAGAGACATTCATGTGTGAGAATTCTTTCACTCGAAGTATAGACTTTGAGGCTTAAATCTTTGGACAACACCTGTACCAAAAGCAGCCTCATTTAGGGAACTCAGCTTTCAAAGTGCTTGCAAGAATTTTGGTTAATAAAACAACCCCAAAACCAAAACCCAAAGCAATGTCAGCCAGGTTGCACTGAAGGTTTTATCTCTGGGGGCTGTTCAGCAGGTGCTGCTGGGCTGGCCAATGTCTATGGGGGTGCTACACCTGGATGGGACACCTGAGTGTTTCTGTCAGTAATTCCCCCTCTGTGCAGGCTGGCAGTTGTCCCAGGATGCCCTTAGCACCTCCACAGTGATATCCTCAGGCACAAACCCTCTCTGAAAGCCAAAGTAGGGTGTTAAAAGCTGCTGTCGTGCCCTCTCCAGGCTGGCATTGGTTCCAGGGGTGCAGAGGTGGCACCAAGGGCTGTGGGGACAGGGCAGTGGTGTGCGTGGTCCCTGTCCTGTCTGCACTGGTTTCATGTGTAGGATGCTGGGGCTTCCTCCAAGCCTTGAGGCTGGGGATGGCACAGCGAGCACCTCTGTTAATGTCACTGAGCTGATCTCTCTCCACATCCAAAGCTTTTTTTCCCTCTGTGTGGTGATACCTCCTGACAATGTCGTTATTTGAGGACATCTGCTGGTCCTGAAGAGATGCTGGTGGGGCTGCCATCATGGGGAAATGCTGCTCTGAAGGCGCCGCTGGGCAGAGGTTGGGAGGAGGTGCAGGAGGGAGCTGGCTGCAGTGCAGGGCGGCTTTTAGAGCCAGCAGCCAGATGAAGCTCTCATGTGATGCAGAGGTTTTATTTCATGGAAGCTGAGTTGTGCCAGGCTTAATATTTTCACATGCAGCTCTCTCTCTGCCTGGCTGGGTGCCGCTCGTCGCGCTCCGCGCGCTGCACCGCGTGGGCAGCGTGACGAGATGGACCCTGCTCCTCCTCGGGGCACCTTCCTCCCAGGAGCATCCCCTGCACTGGCAGATGAAACGCTGGCCTACTTTGGGCTGTCAATCTCTTACATAAGTGCAAAGGTAATGCAAATTGCATGGCTGTGCCTCTCCTTCTGTGTGATGCAGGCGGATTTGATTTGGCTGACTTGATCGCAGAGGAAATTCCCGAGGGAGAAGGAAAACTGCCAGGGGACTGCGATTCGCAAAGTAAATAGTCTCAGTTTTAAATCTGATAGAAGAAGCGGGGTTTGCAAGGGGGATGATTTCAAAATAGTGATTCTGTGAACTCTCCCTGGGTCTGGGGGGAGGCAGAGGGAAGACTGCAGGCTGCTCCCCTGCTTCGCATTTAAATCGCAGCCCGTCCTTCATCCTCAAAACCTCCCTCCCAGCTGCAGGTGAGTGCTCAGAGCTCTGTCCAGCAGCAGGGTCACAGAGTCCATGGGGTTCATAGGAAATATTGCCTACAGGAAAGCTGGGGAGGGGCTCTTCATCAGGGAGTGCAGGGACGGGACAAAGGGAACAGTTTTCAGCTGCAGGAGGGGAGATGGAGATGAGATCTTAGGAAGAAATGTTTTGCTGTGAGGTTGGGAGGCCCTGGCCCAGGTTTCCCAGAGCAGTGGTGGCTGCCCCATCCCTGGAGGTGTTCAAGGCCAGGTTCGGTGGGGCTTGGAGCCCCCTGATCCAGTGGGAGGTGTCCCTGCCCATGGCAGGGGGGTGGAACTGGATGGGCTTTGAGGTCTCTTCCAACCTAAAGCATTCCGTGATTCTATGAAATAATTTCTTTCAGAAAAACAAAGTTTTCTGCTCTCTGAAGGTGTGAAGTACAAAACCTTGAAGCAGTCTCTGTGGTCTTGTAGACAATGTGTCTGTCTTCCCCGTTTCTCTCTCTCAGTATGGGGAGATTTGTGCTCCCAGGCAGAGAAGCAGACACCTGCAAAGCCATTAAGTTCCTGTGGCAAGAGAGTCCCCACAACTACTGGTGTCCCTGCAAGCACCCCTGTGGCTGCAGTGCTGGCGAGCCGTGGTGCTGTGGGCTGAGGGGCTGATCCTGCAAGGGCTGATCCTGCAAGCAAACCCAGTTTTCAACCATGAAATGCAGGTTTTGCTGAGTGGAATGATGAGGAGCTGCTGCTGTGTTCAGGCACTGGTGAGCAGACCTCCCAGTGAATACGTGTCTTCCACCTGGTGTGGCCAGAGTTTGGAGTGGGAGTGGAGAACATAGAAGCAACCTGTGTCTAAAGACGTGCCTCTGTCCTCTTCAAGTGACTCCTCAGCAGCTGAACTATCAGCCTGAGGTCACCAGCTGGTTTTATTAAAGTAATTTCAGTCTCAAACTGAAGAACAGCAACTTTAATAGTGCTCATTCAATTAAAAAATGGAAAATAGACTCAATGGGAGAGGTACTGTGGGCAAAGGAGTTTTAATGCAAATGTTTTATTTCAGTAATAACTTCTCATTGTTAGTGAAATGGGTGGAAATAAGTCAAGATGAGAGTGTTTTTTGCAGCTGGCAAAGGGGTGGGTGTGGGCAGTGGGTTGTGTGGAGCTGTGGGTGCAGCGCGATGCTAAACGCTGCGGCGGCAAAATGGTGTGCGATTAAATACTCATCAAACGCAACCACGGAGGATAAATTAGCCCTGCACACTGCTAATCACTTCTTGGGGGAAGTGAGTGAATTATGTACTTAAAAGCCATCAGGACCGAGGGGCAATCTGACCACGTTAGTGATGGGGGGTTCACGCGGTTGCCAGCCGCCTCGTCGAAGCAGGATGGGTGAGTTACTGCCCATCCGTGGAGCAGGGTCCTGCTCAATGCCAAGCACAGGAAAGCCAGGAGCTCAGGTGGCTGTGAGGGGCTCAGGGGACAAGTGGCAAGCTGATTGCATCCCTTGGTGTGTGTGCACCCCGACTCAGACAAAACCAGCAGTTGGGAGCCAGGACCTTATTATTGCGGATGCCCCGTCACTGGAGGTTTTCAAAGCCAGGTTGGATGGGGCTTTGAGCCCCCTGATCCAGTGGAAGTTCTCCCTGCCCATGGCAGGGGGTGGAACTGGGTGGGCTTTGAGGTCCTTTCCAACCCAACCCATTCCATGATTGTTTTGGGCTACGAGAAGCTTGAGGCCGTTTCTTGCAGCAGTCTCACACATTACTGGGTGAGATGGCCTCGCTCTCTGTCTCCTTCCTCCATCCACAAAATTGCCCTGTTCAGCTTATCATAAACACAGCAGTCATGAGGAACCCAGATTGTGGTGTGGAAATGGAGATAAACACTTCAGAGAGCAAAAACTGCTGCCCTTTCATCGGGCTGCGATGTGCTTCTCGTGATTTTCTGGCTCGTAGCAGACACAGCTGAGATGGGACCATGTTTTTTCTTACTCTTGTGACAGCTGTCGCACGTAGGGAGGTCTGCCAAGTCTTTCTGTTTCCCTTGCCCAGGATAAACAGGTCTTGGAGCCCAGAAGGCCAACCCTATCCTGGGCTGCATCCACAGCAGTGGGACCAGCAGGGTGATGGGGGGAATTCTGCCTCTCTGCTCTGCTCTGGTGAGATCCCACCTGGAGTCCCATGTCCAGTTCTGGTGTCCCCAACATAAGAAGGAGATGGAATTGTTGGAGCAAGTCCAGAGGAGGCTACGAAGATGATCTGAGAGCTGGAGCTCCTCTGCTATGAGGTTCAGCCTGGAGAAGGCTCTGGGGAGACCTTAGAGCATCCTCTTAGTACTGAAAGGGTCTCCAAGAAACCTGGAAAAGGGCTTTTGCCAAGGGCCTGGAGTGACAGGATGAGGGGGAACGGCTTTAAACTGGAAGGGGGGAGATTTAGATGAGGCATTAGGAAGAAATTCTTCAGGATGAGGGTGGGGAGGCCCTGGCCCAGGTTGCCCAGAGCAGTGGTGGCTGCCCCATCCCTGGAGGTGTTCAAGGCCAGGTTGGATGGGGCTTGGAGCCCCCTGATCCAGTGGGAGGTTTCCCTGCCCATGGCAGGGGGTGGGACTGGGTGGGCTTTGAGGTCCCTTCCAGCCCAACCCGTTCAATGGTTCTATGAAATGAAGCAAGAGGAAGGTGGCTGGTGGGCTCGAGGAGTGGCTCGGACCTGCTGGGCACAGTGGTGGCTGCTCTCCAGCCAAGGAGTGGCTCTGGCCACGCTCCCACCAGCATCTTGTTGCCACTATTTTGGAGTAAAGCTCGTTATTTGCATGGGTTGCCTTAATGGTGTAATTGTCTGGTATCTAACAGCGAGCGCTGCTCCTGATCAGAACAGAGGCTGGGCTATAAATATTTTACTCACAGAAAATTGTCAGACCAGGCTTAGTAAATGCTGCTGGGAATCTGTGAACTTTAAATAACTTGCAGATGTGAATGTAGGCCCTATTTATTAGCAGCAAAAAGCTATTAATTCTTATGGTCAGCACATCTAATTCAGCCTTACGCCGCCCATCTGTCACCGAGTCACTCTCAGACAGTTAAATGCACGAGTGGTGACATTTCATACATTTTAAATGTAATTTGTGGGAAATGTTTGCAAATTGGAGCTGCAGAGATAATAAGAGGAGGTAAAGACAATGCCCTGTGGGCCCTGCTCGTTTATCCTGCAGGTACGAGGGTTAGTGAGGTGACCCCAGTCCCACTCCCCTGTACTTGCCTGAGGCACCCTGAGTTGCTCTGGGCAGGAGATGTGCTGCTCATTGAGTGGTCTCCTCACCGTTGAATAGAAGCCCTGGTGCACAGTTTGCAGGTGCCTGTGGGCTCTCCAAGCCCTAATTTGTTCTGAAAAACATCTTCTACCAATACAGACCCGATTGGGGCAGTTCCACATTCTGAGGAGGACGGTGTTCAAAAGTTTCTTGCTTCCAGGCACTTCTCTGGGAGGGATGGGGTTGGTTTGGTGTTTAACATTTTGCTACTCCCTCACTTTGTCTGTCTGTCCCTTTTCCTGTCTCTCTGCTCTGCAGCTTCCAACCTGCTGGCCAGAAGGAGCAAGGGGAGGCTGCTCATGGCATCCCACCTCTGAAGTGTCCCCAGAACGCTAAGGCTGGAGAGCATCACCGCCAGTGCCATCCTTGGGGGATGCCTGTGGTGCCATCCTTGGGGGAGGCCTGTGATGCCATCCTTGGGGGAGGCCTGTGGAGCCATCCTTGGGGGAGGCCTGTGGTGCCATCCTTGGGGGAGGCCTGTGGTGCCATCCTTGGGGGAGGCCTGTGATGCCATCCTATGTGCTTTTCCGCTGCCCATGGCCCTTGGGAGCCGAGGACCTGGCTCAGCACCTGGTGTCCCATCCACGAAGGGAGCCAGGTGGGAACAGTGGTCTTCAGGTGGCTTGGAAACTGGTGCTGTTGCCCAGGGAGGAGCATCAGAGCGGAAGGTAGGGGCCCAGGTTTGTTGGGGTGGGTTGAGGCTTCAGGAATAAGGGGAGAAAGGAAGGGAAATCTAGAAGTTTGCTGGTTTAGCGTGACTTGGAATTGAAGGCAAACATGGGTTTTTTTTCATATAATTTTTACTCTTTGAGGGAATCTGGTTTGTTTGAGGATGTTTTCAAAGATGCATTTGATGGCCTCATTTTTTCTCTTAATAGGAACAACCCAGAACACTTCAGATTTGGAAAACTACTCATTAAAATAATGTCCCGCAGTGGTTTTCTAATTAGTAGTCAATATTAGTTCAGGTCTGTAACTATCCTAGCAAGACTACATCACGTGTTCACTGTAGCTAACCATGTATTTAGGAAGCGAATTTTAAACCTTTATCTGCACTGCCTTGTCTGTCATCATCTTTATAGAGTCAGGTTTGTGATGAATTAGAGCTGGGATAGCTGTGGAGTGGAATCCCATGGCAGCTGGATCTCAGCTCAGATTTGCATGCCCTTTGGGTCTTTTGCTTTGCTAGGAAATCTTTTTCAAAGCCTTTTCTGAATTGAAAATTTGAAAAAATATAAACCCAGGTGAGACAAGAGCGTATCTCCTTGGTGCAGGATATGCTTTCATAGCCTTATGGTCCCACAGATAAAACCTCACGCCGGCTCCCTGATGCTGTAGTGTGTGCTTAGTCCAAACTATTAAAAAATAATGTATGTCTAAATCACAAATTGTGTCCTTGAACTTCAAATGTAGAAGCTCTGGCCAGGTAAGAGCACATCTGGCATCCAAACCCTCATGAGGTGATTCAGGGGCTTGTTCTGGCAGAAGCCATGGTGTGATTTAGTTGTGGACAGGGGCTGTTGGACTCAATGATCTCAGAGGTCTTTTCCAACCACGTGGTTCTGGGATTCTCTGAAAGACAGCTCTGGGTAGAAGAAGGGGCAGCTGCTCTTGCAGCTTTGCTGTGGGTCGTGGGTTCTCAGGGCTGGTTTCCCACCTTTAAACACCTCAGGTGGGGTTGTCCTTGCCCTTTGGGAAGCAGCCAGCAGAGTCACCTGGGCCATGACTCATCCCACCCCTGGGAGCCATGAAGGGGAGTGGGGGCTGAGCTGGGCACCCCAGGCAGGTCTGGTTTGCCATCCCATGGGAGCAGGGTTTCCATTTTCAGCTCTGTGGGACTGCAGGGTCTGCAGGTGCACATCTTCACACTCTGCAGCTCGTCAGGACCCTCTGCCTGTGCTGGCTGCTGCCACCTGTGACCATCACAAAGAGTTTCACTCTGTATTGGCTAAAACCTATTGATCTGAGAACCAGTCTTGAAAAATCTTGAGGGTTTCTTGTCCCTTTTTATGATTTCTTCCTTTTTCTCTTGCATTTGAGGTTGCCTGAGTGGGTGAGGAACTTGGTTACGTGTTCAGTGTCTGTTCAGACCTTTCTGTACAATAACAACCTCCAGGGATGTGACCAACATTTAAAAACTGGAATTCTGTTGATGTAGAAATATTCCAAATTTTGAGCTTTTTTTTTCCTAACATAACGTTTCTTGCCTGTGCCTTTGCTGTGGAAACTTGGTGAGGTTGAAATCTACCCTTTCCCTTGAACCAGGAGCTTGGAGGCTTTTTTGCATCATAGAAGATTCCCCAGACAGCAGAGAGATTGGTTGTTCCTGTCCCCCTGCTCAGCACATGGACCCTGGTGGGGAACAGACAGACTCGGACAGCAAAGGGCCGAGCTCGAGTCTGGCCTGGGAAGAGGTGACTAAAGCAGGAGGGAGCTTTAATCATGCTTTCCTGTAGCCTCTGTTAATGCTACTCAGCTCTGTTCCCTTGCATGTAGACTTTTTAGACACCATCAGGTAGACTTAGGTGCAGCTATTTGCAAAGTGGTCCCTGAGATGTTTTCAAAAAACTACTTATGAAATTTATCATCTGGGAATAGCAGTAAAATGTACTATTTCATAACTATTTACTGTAAATATCTTTGGTATAAATTAATTTAGAATCACAGTTATAGGAAATCATTAAGATTAAATGCAAGATCTCTGTGGAAACCTCCCTGCTGGACCGAATAACCCAGTTCTGAATCTGGGGGGTGCAGGTACCCAGTATTAGAAAAGGAAAGACTGGTTCTTCCATGGGTGTTTTGACTTGTCCATGTGGCATCAACACAGTTAAATTAGAGCTGAAATGTTTAGTGAGTATAAAAAGGAAGCTCCTAAAACAAAGCAGGGGGCAAATGAGCTGATTTAGGTTATATTAAGTGGAAAAATCTCCTCTGAATCCAAGTGATTCTGAACCTTTAAGAGGTTGGAAAGACATCCAGGGTGGATCCCATTGCCTGCTCCTCTGGCTTTCCAGTCTGTCTTTTAGACAGTTTGCATGACGTGGTACCAGCAAATGCCTGTGACTGGTAACAAGGGCCAGAATAAAGGTAATGGCAAGAGAGTGTCTATCAGAATAAGATCTCCAGATTTCATGCATTTGCCTGAGGTCGGTGAAGGGATTCAGTTCTGCTCTTTAATCTCAACAAGAAACTCTTGGCTCCTTGGGAAGAAAACCCTGTGCTTTTGTTTCCATTTATATTCACATCAAAGCCTTGGTTTGGACCAAAGAGGGTGCACACCAATATAAGTAAAGCCAAAAATAGGATGATAGTATAATTAAAATGTGAGGAGTCTAATAATTAATAATTTGGATTTAATTGTTACAGAAAAAAATACCCAAAATCAAAATAGTGCAGTTAAATCGTTATGTTTTGCTCCCAGCTGCTCTGGGTGCTGATGTTGGGGTCATAGTCTGGGGCTGGGTGTCACAGCAAGTGTCAGCACCTTGCTGGCATGAACGTGATGTCCATGGATTGTAGACATTGTCATAGAAACACAGCATCATAGAAACACTGAGACTGGAAAAGACCTCTGAGATCATCAAGTCCAGCCGAACCTGTCCCCTTACGTCCCAGCATCCCCAAAGCCAGTCTCAGTGCAGTGTGGATTTGTAAATCAGGTTGGAAAGTTTGCTGCTGGCCCTAAGGAAGATGTGAAGCTGTCAGTAATGCACTGTGTAAAACTGCCAAAGCCTTTATGTATCCCCTCACCTTTCTCTTTAAAAATAAAACATCATTCTCTTTAAATACCTCCCTGGAGATGTTTAAAAGACAGGTAGATGAGTTCCTGAGGGCCTTGGTTAAGTAAGTGGACAGATATGGTTGGACTCAATCTCAGAGACCTTTTCCAACCAGATTCTATGATTCTGTATTCAAAACAAATCCCCTTGTTTTTTTATAAAGTGAGTAAAGAAGGGAGTTGGTGAATTAAAGGTTCTCAAGCTGCTTTTTAACTATGTTTCATAACTGTTTCTAATGTGAAATCATTGTTCTGGAGTACAGCATGTTGTTATTTAAAGGAGGAAAAAAGAAAGGAGTAATATAACTTTATGGTCTTTTAATGAAATGAATGTCGGCTGGATTCATGGAGCTATTAGAAAGGATGGAGGAAGCAGGGCTCTGGAAAGCACGTTGGTGCTGGAGTTCTGCAGGGTTAAAGTGAGGAGGAGAGGCTGAGGCTGGGGCTTAACTGGCTGCGTGCTGCCAAACTAACCAGAACAGGTACCTTTCACTAGGAAGGAGCATTTGTTTTTGTTGATTGGGTAGAGGCAGTAAAAGTATGTGTTTATTGTTGGACTTGGGCGTGTACCCTTCGAAGGTTGCAGGTTTTTTGACATCAGTTTTTTGACATCAGTTTTTTGACATCAGTCAGGGGAATGACAGTTGTAATAACACCTATCATTTTTCTAGGACCCTTGTAAAACCCCTGAGAGCCTGCTGATAATGACTTCTTCTTAATAGGGGAAGAGATGAAAAGGGGATAAATGGAATTAAGTACCCTACATGGCTATGTGGCCACATATGGATTTAAATGAATGCAGAAAGTAAACAATTTGAGACATAAAAGAGCAATTCAGAGCTTCCTCTGAAGAGACACTTGTACCAAGGGTTCATCCTGCTGCTTTGCAAGATCAAAGGAGCTTCAGCGTAACAAACTGGTGGGAGGATTTAAATTGAAAACAAAATACTTATAGAATCATGGAATGGTTTGGGTAGGGTTGGAAGGGACCTCAAAGCCCATCCAGTTCCACCCCCTGCCATGGGCAAGGACACCTCCCACTGGATCAGGGGCTCAAAGCTCCATCCAGCCTGGTCTTGAACACCTCCAGGGATGGGGCAGCCACCACTGCTCTGGGCAACCTGGGCCAGGGCCTCCCCACCCTCACAGGAAAACATTTCTTCCCAAGACCTCATCTCAATCTCCCCTCTTTGAGCTGAAAACCCTTCCCCTCATCCTGTCCCTGCACTCCCTGATCAAGAGACCCTCCCCAGCTTTCCTGGAGCCCCTAAGATGTTGTGGTTTACAAGAAATTCAGTTTCTGTGCATCTGGCTGGCTGGGAGGTGTCACTGGTGACTGGAATCCCTTCTCAAGCCTTGCTTCGAGCCCTGAGTTGCTCTGAAACCCATTTAGATTTCTCAGTTCCTCTTTTTGTTTATATTTTGTTTTTTTCTGCTCTCTTTCCTCCTTTAATGAATTCCTCAAAGCAGATGGTCTGTGTCTCTTTCAAGAGATGTATTCTCTCATCTAAAAGAGACAGATTTCTCTCATCTGAAGAGCATACAAGAAGATTCCATTGCCTTGGGGAGGAACGTGTACCCAGAAAATGCACACTTTGCACAGGGCTTTAATCCTGCGGCCTGCAGCAAGCAGCAGGAGAGGCTGTGTTTGCTCTTCATGAGGCTGTCCTATTTTTCTGCCTTAGATCTGAGACATCTTGAATTTTGGGAATCCTTCTGTGTGTTTGATCCAAACTTCTTCTGGAAGCAGCTAAGAGTTTTCTGGCCAAGACTGCAATACCTGAGGAGGACTTTTTCTCTCTGGGATCGCAGGAGAAAGTAGCATCTGCATCTCTGTTTGCTCCTGCTGTGTGATCCCCCAGTCTGAAGCAGCCAGGAGTGTAATGTTATGAGAGGATCCATCATGAAAGCAAAATCATGTGTCATCTTCTTCCATGTCTTCTTCACTGAAGGGATTTGGACTTGTTCTTCAAGGTCTGCCTGTCTACATCTGCCTGAGAGGAGGTTGTGGGGAGGTGGGGGTTGGTTTCTTCTCCCCAGTGACAGGGGATGGGATGAGAGGAAAAGGCCTCAAGTTGTGCCAGGGCAGGGGCAGATTGGACATCAGGAAACATTTCTTCATGGAAAGGGTTCTCAGGCCCTGTCAGAGGCTGCCAGGGAAGGGGTGGAGTCCCCATCTCTTGGGGGGTTCAAAAGATGTGTGGATGAGTTTCTGAGGGATCTGGTTCAGTAGTGGACAGGGATGATTTGACTCGATGATTTCAGAGGTCTTTTCCAACCAGATGATTCTGTGATTCACCTGGAGATCAGTTTCCTCAGCCCTCAGCTTGCCTGCCCCAACAAACAGGACGTGCACTGGTACAGGCCACAGCTGCTCTCCTCCTTGCAGTGGTGTTGCCAAAGGGTGTCCTCTTTTTTCCCACTTTGATCTTGTCCTTTTGGCAATGGGATCAGTGCATCCTCTGGCAGGAGGATGTCCTCTCCTTCAGTATCCTTATCTTCACTCCAGGCAGAGCTCAACGGGTGCTCTGCAAACCTGACTGGAGTCCTTTTTCACCTTCACATTCTTCCTTCCTCAAGGAGCATTCAGAGATTGTTTTCCTCTCTGTCCCAGGATGAGGACTGCCCATGAAGCTTCATAGTCAGGTAATTTTAGGGCATTCACCAGCCCCTGCAAGGAGGCAGTGAGTGAGTGATCCCCAAGCACCACCACAGTCTGCACCAAGTCCTCCTGGTGGTGACACACTCTGCATCAACATCGTGACTTGCCTCTCTTCAAACCCAGACACCTGTAACCAGGTGTGTTTCCCTGGTGCCTCCCTGCTGGGCTGCTGCTCAGCAAGTGGCTCTGCCAGATCCTGGTGTCAGGGACAGGTTCTCCTCTCTCACACAGGGATTAGTTAACACTTAAAGTGTCTTCAGAGGGTTTGTTTGTGTAGTAATAGGATTAGCAGGAATACACACGGGAGGAGCTGGGGAGAGAAACAACAGCACTGTTTCAGCAATTATTTATTTATACTTTGTGTGCATCTCCAGTTTAACCAGGAAAATCCACTAAAGCACCCTTAGGTACCTTGGCAGTGGGACACCTTCATGACCTGGGCTGTGGATGCAGTCCTGGAGGTGCAGCTCCTTGCCTGCAGTGGTGTCCGTCCCTTCCTATCAGCCAGTCTGTCATTCCCATGAGCTCCAAACAGCCCTGGGAAATGCCAGTCTCCTCTCCCGTGCTTTAATTGCCTTCCCAGCAGGAGTTTCATTGCAGGCACATCAGGCTACAACTGCTTCACAGCCCTGGCCCTGCCTCTGGCCCAGCCTCTCTGCTGCCTTTGCAGCCCCTCCCTAGGCAGCAGCTCAGGAGAGTCTGCAGCAGCTCTGGCTGCTCTGCACACCTGGGACTGGCCAGGGCCTGAGAACCCTTTCCATGAAGAAATGTTTCCTGATGTCCAATCTGACCCTGCCCTGGTGCCACTTGAGGCCATTTCCTCTCCTCCCATCCCCTGTCACTGGGGAGAAGAGACCAACCCCCACCTCCCCACAACCTCCTCTCAGGCAGTTGGGGACAGGGATGAGGTCTCCCCTCAGCCTCCTCTTCTCCAGGATAAACAGCCCCAGCTCCCTCAGCTGCTCCCACAACCCCTGTTCTCCAGCCCCTTCCCCAGCTCCGCTCCCTTCTCTGGATGCTCTCCAGCCCCTCAATGTCCTTCTTGGAGTGAGGGGCCCAGAACTGACCCCAGCACTCGAGGGGTGGCCTCCCCAGTGCCCAGTGCAGGGGCACAATCCCTGCCCTGCTCCTGCTGCCCACGCTGTGTCTGACACAGCCCAAGATGCCATTGGCCCTCTTGGCCCCCTGGGCCACTGCTGGCTCCTGTTCAGCCCCTGCCAACCAACACCCCCAGGGCCTTCTCCTCCAGGCAGCTCTCCAGCCACTCTGCCCCAAGCCTGGAGCTTCCACGGGGTTGTTGTGTCCCAAGTGCAGGATCCAGCACTTGGCCTTGTTGACCCTCATCCCATTGGTGTCAGCCCATGGATCCAGCCTGGCCAGATATGGTCCTCTACACCAACAAAGCCCACAAGAGGGGAACCTACAGCAGACCCATTTTCTGCTGTTGCATTTGAAAAGTATTAAATGTCTTAGCAGACAACTTGAACAATTTCAGGTAGATAAATTGCACGTGAGAGGGCTGAGAGGGCTCTTGCAATTGGTGTTAATTTAATATTGATTTCTTTGCAGCCCAGAGGACTCAGGAGGTCACACTTACTTCAGTCCTGGTCCCATGCGTCTGGGAAGATCCACGGATCATGTTGCCTCATCCCTTCATTGCAAGAGCATTCAAGAATGTAAGTCAGAAATAACCAAAGAAAGTTCATCAAAGGTTTAATTAACCACAAACCTCAAGGGCAGGGTGGTTTCAGGACTGATATCTTAGCTCTGATGTCCCTTTGTTCCGGGTTTATTGCTCAGCCTTCCTCACATCTTGATGCTTGTGTTGTCCTTGGGGTTCAAGTGGGCTGCTCTTCACCAGCAGGAGATTCTTTTTCATTTGTCAAACTCTTACTCACCTGCAGCATTTTCTGTGGTGGGAGGTACCCCAGTGGAAAGCACCCTGAGGGAGCTTCTTTTGAAGAGGAATGCAGCACCAAACACAAAGGAGACATCAATATTTCCTCACATAGCCTGGAGCTTATCTGTTCACAGTGAACTGGGGAGTTTTTCTTGCAGCCTGGTTGTTTATGGATGAAGATTGAATAGTGCCTTCCCACTCCCAGTCCTGCTGTCTGCTTGGGCACCTCCAGGCTGGGGGTATCCCTGTGGGGCAGGGCCATGAGCCTCAAGCTGAGTGTGAGGAGCTCGTCCATCCCCCCCTGCCTGGACCATGGGTGCTCTTGGCTGGAGCAGGTGGGGCTCTGGGTGCCCATGGTTCCCTTGGGACTGCACAACTGTCAGTTATGGTTCTTTGCCCTTCTCCAAATTACTGCTGTGTTTCTTTTGTACAGACACGTTTGTCTCTCTGACAGAGCAGTTATGGAAATGCCTGGATCCGGGCAATCTGGGGGGAACCTCAATGAATGTAAAGTCACTTGCTGTTTCACTTAACCAGTTTGATAAAGCAGCATTGCCCTTCAATCTGCTGATGAGCAGAAAATGCTGATCATTTCTGTTAAATGGATGCTGGGCTATAGCTACGTTAGAATATCATAAAAATCATACAACAGTTTGGGTTGGAAGGGACCTCAAAGCCCATCCAGTCCCACCTCCTGCCATGGGCAGGGACACCTCCCACTGGATCAGGGGGCTCCAAGCCCCATCCAACCTGGCCTTGAACACCTCCAGGGATGGGGCAGCCACCACTGCTCTGGGAAACCTGGGCCAGGGCCTCCCCACCCTCACAGCAAAACATTTCTTCCCAATATCTCATCTCAGTCTCCCCTCTTTCAGCTAGAAACTGTTCCCCCTCATCCTCTCCCTGCATTCCCTGACTAAGAGCCCCTCCCCAGTTTCCTGGAACCCCTTTGGATACAGGGAGGCTGCTCTAAGGTCTCCCTGGAGCCTTCTCTTCTCCAGGCTGAACAACCCCAATTCTCCAAGCCTGTCCTCACAGCAGAGGGGCTCCAGCCCTCAGATCATCTCTGTGATATCCTCTGGACTCACTCCAACAGTTCCATCTCCTTTTTATGTTGGGGATTCCAGAACTGGACACAGGGCTTCAGGTGGGTTCTCCCCATGGCAGAGCAGAGGGGCAGAATCCCCTCCCTCCCCTCTGGTCCCACTCTCTGGGTGCAGCCCAGCACACGGGGGGTTCTGGGCTGGGAGCGCTCGTTGCTGCTCGTGTTGAGCTTCTCCTCCCCCAGCATCCCAAGCCCTTCTCCTCAGGGCTGCTCCCAATCCCATCATCCCCCATCCTGTATTGATACCAGAGGTTGCCCTGACCCAAGTGTAGGACCTTGCACATGGCCTTGTTGAACTTTTGATCCATCTTCCTGGGTAGTGGACCCTGTGATCACTCTGGGTTTGCCAGTTTTTGCGAATGCAGAAGTCAGTTACCTGCTCACTCTGATATTAAAATTCACCCCAAACCACCTCTAACATCTTCAGCAACACATTTTACATGCAACAATAAACTTCACTCAGAAAACAAATGCTACAACTGTGTGACAGAACGGTGAGAACAGGTTTCTAAATGCATCCACAGAGCTCCTCACCTCGAAGGAGTTTATGTTTGGCCAATCATTCCAGCAAGCACCACATAACTTAATCTGCAGCTGGATAACAAAGAATACATTTCAAATGCTCATTCATGGCATAACAATTGGTAAATTCCTGTTAAAAATAGGTTTTGCTGTGATCAGGGGTACTCAGCGAGCTGCTGGTGTCACCTGGCTGCTGTAATAGCTGTGAGTATGGAGGGATGGAGGAGCCCTTTGCTAATGGGGCTGAAATGTTTGTGCTGTGATTGAACGGCTGTTTTCTGTTTAAATATCGCCTGAGGCTTCCTTTAGGGCCATTGGTAGCTGGAACTGTTAAATGTTAAAATGAAGTTTTGGTTTTTTTCGTGGAAAGGAAGGACTTTAGCTTTCAGATAACAGATGGTTTGGCTGTGGAAGGGCTGCTCAAGGTCTGGGCAGAGGAACTGAGCTGCAAAGGGAGTTTTAGGGGTATGAGGTACTGGAAATTAAAGTGGGATTATCAGCTCTTCTGCTGCTGTTCCTATGAATAAAAAACTTGGTTTTCTCTGATTCTGTAAGCCTGAAGCTTTCTTTTAAATTTCATACTGTTAAGCAAAAGATAACATAGGAGATTATGATTGCAGAAATCTTAATTGTGTGAAGGAAAGTCCTGTTTGCTTACTGACACATAAAAACCTCGTGCTGGGGGCTAAGATCTTAGTCATGTCAGTTTAGTTTTATTTTGTACCATGTTCTCCTACAAAATTTGCTTTCAGGTTCTCTGTATGGCATTGGGTCCCCTATTTTCAGTTATTGCTGCCTATAAACCCAAATTAATAACCAAAGAAATTCTCTATTTGTAATTTAACCTGATACAATGGTGTGAGGCTGCGGCTGTCTGGGTCCCTGGGAATCTTGTGTGGATCAGGTGTCACAGACTGGGAGTAGTGGTGATTTCTGGTTTATAGCAATGTTCTTCTGGCAGATTTAATCATAGGATTGTTTGGTTGGAAAAGACCTTTGAGATCACTGAGTCCAACATCCCTGTCCACTAATAAATCAGATCCCTGAGAAACTCATCTGCCCCTCTTTTAAGCCCCTCCAGGGACTCCACCCCCTCCCTGGCAGCCTCTGACAGGGCCTGAGAACCCTTTCCAGGAAGAAATTTTTCCCAATGTCCAATCTGACCCTGCCCTGGTGCAACTTGAGGCCATTTCCTCTCATCCCATCAGTTGTTACTTGAGATAAGTCACCAACCTTCACCTCACCACGACCTCCTTTCAGGCAGCTGTAGACCCAGATTGAGCTGGCAGTTGGTTAATCCTTGTTTCCAACTGTGTCACATTTACCAGAACAGCTTTGAGGTAGCAGAGCTTTCGGAGCCACCTGGGCACATCCCCAGCGTGGGGCAGGACCTCGGGGTCTCCCTGGGAAAGCTGCTGATGGAGCATCCTCCACATGGCATAATCCTGTGTGGCTGGAAGAGTGTAGAGGCTCTCAGAATAATGCCCAGGTGTGCAGATGGGCCAGGCAGGGGCTCTTTCTGCATATTCAGTAATCTTTTTTCAATGTACCCAACCCAACAGGAGAGACAAACGGAGCAGCTCTTCTGGGCAAGATGGGAGAGCCTGGATTATGAATTAAACTGCATTTGAAGTGACTTTTCTTTACACAGAGTTCATGATGCAGTGAACTTGAAGCCCAGGTTCAATGATTTACTGCAGCCACACAAGGGCAGGGGTTTCCAAAGCTGGTTACGACAAATGAAGCAGCAATGAACCAGGAGACCTCTTGTTCTGTGCTGAAATGTGTGTGTGTGCAAGTGTGTGTCCACGGCAGGGGGTGGAACTAGGTGATCTTTAAGGTCCCCTCCAGTTATTGGATTCCTGAATCCCCCAAGTGCTTTCTCAGGCAGTGTTTAGAAATGCATTTTACCCCATTTACTGTCACCAGTGGTGCTGAGTTCTCTGCTGGCTGCAGAGCAACAAAGGCTCTGGTCGTTCGGATGTGCTTTGCTTGTGGTAACAGCCACTCCTTTCAGCAGGGGAAGCTTTTCATTTAGGCTGTTGTAGGAGCAGGGTGAAAAAAGAGGTTATTGCCAGCTGGCCTGCCTTGTTGAGAAGAGACAAGAGGTAAAGCTGAGATGAAAGGAAACAAACCGCAGAGTGAATCCTTGTAGCTGCATCTTCCACACATCAACTGCTCGGTGATCGCGGGGGTCTGGAAGGGGCTTGGTTTCAAAGCTGTTGCTGTGTTGCAGAGCTGTCATTCTGATTCAGGGTGAGGTTGCTGCAGGTCTCCATCAGCATCATGAGAGCAGGTTTCATACCAGACCAGACCACAGACCCACCTGGGCTGAACCCTGCTTTGGCAGGAGCCCACAGCAGGTGCTGAGGGAAGAGTACGAGGACAACAGTGATGCTTCACTGGTGGACAGTCCCAGCATCCACGTGTCTGTAGCTCAGAGGCTTCCAGAGTCAGGTGTTGTTTTAGTCTTTAAGGCTTCTTCATGGTTTACTCTCCCAATGAATTTACCTAATTTCATTTTGAACTTAATTATCTTTTTAATGGAAGTTAATTGTGTTCATTGTTCATTGTCCAGCTCCTCTGTGACTGCACTCAGCTTCAACATTCTCCTCCTCCAGGGATGCAAACACACATATAGTAGGTTGATCTCCCCAGGGAGATGCGTTTCTTGGATCCAGGGGATTCTCCAGCATCAAGGCAAACCAGATCAGGTGAAACTGGCCCTGTCCCCCCATGTAAGTCACACACACTTCTCAACCAGCCATCCCGTATGAGATAACACTTGTGCTGGGCTGAGGGGATGCTGAATTCCGAATGAGGGGCTGCTGACTTCTGCATGAACATAAGTGTCTTCCAAAGGAGAGGATGAGGAAAAGGTCATTGCATTTATCTGAGCATTTATCACCATGAGGGTAGGGAGGCCCTGTCCCAGGTTTCCCAGAGCAGTGGTGGCTGCCCCATCCCTGGAGGTGTTCAAGGCCAGGTTGGATGGGGCTTTGAGCCCCCTGATCCAGTGGGAGGTGTCCCTGCCCATGGCAGGGGGTGGGACTGGGTGGGCTTTGAGGTCCTTTCCAATCCAAACCATTCTATGATTTTCTACAATTTTTGCCAGTTTTATTGAAGTTTTCCAAATGCCACCATTTTCAGATGAGCCCCCCCCCCTTCAGGGTGCAGAGAGCATTCTGTGGTTCTGTGGTCTCAGTGGATGGTAACCCCACGGGGGTCGTGGCTGGGTGGCAGAGCTGCCACTGGCAGTTGTGTCACTGTGCTCTGCGTTGGTTGGCGTTTTCCTCTGCAGTCCATGACAAATTCCTGAGTCACCCATTCCAGGAAGTCCACTCAGTTTAAAACTCTTGGAGCTCAGTGCCCAAGTACTTTGAAGCTGGGCACGTGAGAGGCCTCTGCAGGGCTGGAGATGCTCAGAGATGGCTGAGACTCACCTGGCTTCGGCAGAGATTCAATTGCTAATTGTTTCCTAAATATTCCAATTCATTTGTAAATCACATCACCATAGCAACAATAATTTCTATGCATTGCAAATATCAGACACCTCTCAAATCAATTTGTTTTCCCTTGTTGCCATAGTGACAGACATTTTGTCAGAATTATTTAGGCAGAGAGAAATCTGGAGACTTGCAGAGAAGGAGCTGCAGGAGGAGCCCCACGGGGAGCCCAGACACCCTCCCAGCCACTCCATCTCCTCCTGCCCCGCCGCAAGCAGGTCCCCTGAGGCCCAGCAAGTGTTTGGTGGCTTGGATGGAAGAACCCCCCTCAGTTGCTGCCCCATCCTCTCCATCTCAACAATGCCCTCAGTCACACGGTGTGAGTGTTGGGGTTGTCCCGTGAAGGGGCAGGAGTTGGACTCCATGATCCTTGTGGCTCCCTTCCAGCTCAAGACAATCTATGATTCTGTGCTCTCCAAACTTGAGCCCATCACCTGTCCAGTGCTGCCTGGCATCTGGCTCAGCTTTGGACCTCTTCCAGCCTGGCAGCCTTCAGCGCCTTTTCCTCTGCATTCTCTAGTGATTTCTCTGGGGTTTTGGTCACATCTCAGCCTTCCTTGGTTTCTAAAGCAATATCTAATCAAACAAGCTGGAAAAAGGGTATCTATAGCCTCAGAGCAGTGGTGGCTGCCCTGTCATTGGAGGTGTTCAAGGCCAGGCTGGATGGGGCTTGGAGCCCCCTGATCCAGTGGGAGGTGTCCCTGCCCATGGCAGGGGGTGAGACTGGATGGGCTTTGAGGTCCCTTCCAACCCAAACCATTCCATGATTCTATGATGTGGTACAACCATTAGTGAAGCAGAATGGGTGTGTTCTGAGAACTCTGAAGAGCTCATTCAATTGCCTGAGTGGCAGATGAGGTCTTTGAAAACTCTGGCTCACAATATCTCGCACACAGCCTATTTTTTGTTGAGAACTGGGCTTCCCAGGGGCATTTCAGTGCTGAGTTCACCAGTTGATTTATTGACCCCCTTTTGGGGCCCTCTGCCTCCTCTGCTGCTCCAGCTCAGCCGTTGGGTCAGGATCCACCACCCTGGGTGAAGGGGGCTTGCAAACAATGCTGCTGCTGCATTGCTCTTAGTTCTCAGGAGTGCACAAAATGCTTGGGGTGGAAGAGAACTACAAGGTGTATAAATAACCCGAGCACTGTTGGCTCAATCATTCGTGTAGCCCAGGCTCCTGCAGTCTCTTATTTGAAGATTAAGAATGCGTTTTTAGATCTCATCCTGACTTCTTGTGTAGTTGGCTATCCAGGAAATAGAAGTATTTGACAGGATCTGTTGTTGAACATGAGTGATTGTAACAAGCGAGGAGAACCATGCAATAGACTCAATGTGAGTGGTAAAGCAAGTTCTGGTTTATTGTGAAGCTCATTCATGACTACACCATAGCCCATGTCTACTTAAGTCGTGTCTGCTTGTCTAACAGTCATTGGCTTGTCTAACAATCGTTTCTCCTTACATACACTTGTCTTATAATCATTAGTTTGGCTCCAAAAGCCCTATAATCATTAACTTAACTCTAAAAGTTACACCATGCTCCTCCTCAAAGCTCTAAAGGTACATTAGCATGTTCCTCCTACTTGCAGCTACTGCTATATGCTCGGGTCCAGGTCTCATCCTAGCCTACTTCTTTAAGTTGTTTATCAGTCACAAGGTCTTCTTGACCCTCTCTTGGGGATTTTCTCACTGCCTCCCTCCTTGTCAGCGTGACTCGGCAAAGTCCTCAGTACCTTTTTATCACAGCCCAGCTCAGCTGATTTCTGTCAGGGCTGATTCACAGAGCTCCTCCTTTGAGCCATGTCCACGCTCCCACAGCCATTCTCCAACAAGTGATCAAATCATAGGGGAGTTTGGAGAGCACATCCACGCCCTCAGATGGGTTTGGATTCTCCCCCCTGGGCTGCGAGGCTCCAGCAGGACCCCGGGGCTGTGCTCCTCAGCTGTGTTTCAGCCCTCTCACCTGGGCTCTGGTGGGGGAGGCCCCTGACTCCTTGCAGAATGACGTGTGATGGGGGCAGAGGAGGCAGAACGCAGGCACAGCGAGCTCTCCATGGCAAACCAGCTGAGGGAAACACCCTCCATCCCAACCCCTCCGTGAACCCATCACCCTGGGGGTGCAGGGGCGAGCGCGGCGCCTCTGATCCTGAGCTGACCCTGCTGAGCCCCAAGTCAGAGGGGAGGAACCCCTGACGAGAGCCTTTCTTCTCCCATAGCAAAGATAACCAGAAAATACAACGTGGTGCTCTCCCTCCCTAGTAAATCCCAGGAAGCAGTTGCAGGGATTTGCAGGGATGAGCCGTGCTCCTCTGCCTTCCCTCCTGCCACGGCTCCACCTGCACCCTTACCTCCACTTGGTGGTAGCATTTTCTCTGTCTTCCCTCCTCTCCTCCAGCACTGTGGGTGCTGTGAGGAGGCAGCTCCCTGCTAAATGTGTGAGTGAAGTTGCACTGAGCGTCTACTTTTCCTCTGCAATGCAGTGAGGTTTGACACTCGGATCCCTCCTGGATGGGTTTCCTGGCATTCAAAACACTTTCTTCCAACGTGGAAGGAAGAGGAAAAAGCCTTAAAGGCTTGGAACCTCCACACCAGGACCGGCTCTGCCTGGTCCTCAGGTGGGCTTGATGCCCTCTGTACACCTGAGGAAGGTGACAGTGGAGGGCCAGGACTCTGTCTGCCCCGAAACTGGTCCAAAACCTGATCCCAGGTACATGGGAACCTGGTGATGGGGCTTCATGGTGGCCCTCTCCAGGCAGGTGAAAGCATCCTCATATCTTGTCCCTGCCCATGGCGGGGGTGTTGGAACTGGGTGATTTTTAAGGTCCCTTCCAACCCCAAACATTCCATGATTCTATGATTCTGTGATTCTATGATTCCATGATTCTTGCCTCAGCAATTTCTTCCCAATTCCTTCTCTCCTGGTGAAGGGTGTTGGGGTGAAGCACTGGGAGCTAAGCAAGGTAGCATAACCATTCTAATGAGCAATTCACCTGCGAGGCAGGAGGGACACCCACCCATGCTCCTGTTGCCAGGTAACCCTTGCAGGAGCACCGTGGGTGCCTGGAGAGTTGGGGCTGTTTAGTCTGGAGAAGAGGAGGCTCAGGGGAGACCTCATTGCTCTCTACAACTCCCTAAAAGGAGGTTGTAGTGGGGCAGGGGTTGGTCTCTTCTCTCAGGTGAGCAGGGACAGAACCAGAGGGCAGGGACTCAAGCTTCATCAGGGAAAGTTTAGACTGGATGTGAGGAAAAAGTTCTTCACTGAAAGGGTGATTGGCCATTGGAATGGGCTGCCCAGGGAGGGGGTGGAGTCACCGACCCTGGAGGTGTTTAAGGGGAGACTGGATGAGGCACTGAGTGCCATGGTTTAGATGATGGGTTGGTGTTGGTGTTAGTGTTGGGTTATAGGTTGGACTTGATGATCTCAGAGGTCCTTTCCAACCTTGTGATACTGTGATACTGTGAGAGCCTCGTGCTGGCAGCGCTGCCCACCCAGAGCTGCTTGATGCTGGAGGTGAGCAACACAGGCACCTGCCTTGACACTGGAAACACAAACGTTGCTGCTGAGGGACTGAATTCCACCCAGCTGAGCAGGAAGGGAAGGGTTTCCCGTGGAGAGAAGAGAAGCTGATGCAGCAGGAGGAAGCCTGGGGCTGCCCAAGGTAGTTTTGTGCACGGACAGCGTTCTCCATGGATGGTGCAGCTTGCTCACATAAAGACAGCAAGAGCTGATGTCACTGCGGGCTTTATCAGGAGCCTGAGAGGGGATCTCAGAGCTGTTTGTGCCTTCTCCCAAGGGAGGGAGGGGAAACAGGGGCTGAGCTCTGCTCTCTGGGGACCTGGGACAGGACTGGAGGCAATGGCAGGAAGATGTGCCAGGGCAGGGGGAGATTGGACATTGGGAAGAGGTTCTTCCCCCAGCGGGTGGTGGAGCACTGGAACAGCTCCCCAGGGAAGCAGTCAGGGCCCCTGCTCTGCCAGCATTCCAGAAGCATTTGGCCACTGCCCCCAGTTACAGAGTGTGAGCACTGGGAGTGTCCTGGATTTTGGACTGGATGGTCCTTTTGGGTCCCTTCCACCTCAGGTCGTCCTGTGATTCTATGTTTTTTCTATTCTAGATATTAAAAATCTGCAGAAATGCTCCACCTTGCTAACGGGCTGTGCTGAGTCTGCTCTTGCTACTTTTGGCTGTCGTTAACCTTTGGTGGTCTGAACAGAACCACAGTGAAGTGTGGTGAGGTCTGTCCTGCCAAGACCTTTCCTCCTGTTTCTGTGCTGCACAGGTGCATCTCATTTTCTGCAGAGAAAAATTGCAGCACCACCTGCTGTAAATGGAATTATTGTGCTATTAATTTTATTTTTTTTCAATTGAAGGGTGCCATTTATAAATATCTTATTGGAATGGCATTTACTGCTGCTCTCTTTCCTAATGGTGACAGGAAACTCACGGTTATTAGAAGAGAGTAAATTGCTTTGCAAGTTCAACATTCTTATACTTTTTAAAGAACTGACTGCCACAGGGGCAGGGTGGATTGGGAAATGGAACTTTTTCCATCTCCTGGTATCTCAAGGTCATTGGCAACCTGGACTGTGCTGACAGTGTTTGTCATGGGTTGTGCCTTGCATTGAAAATATCATCTGTGACTGTGTTGTCCTTGTTGTACCCCGAGACAGGGGATTTTAAAGCCTGTAAGAGCTGGACAGAAGTGGCATTTGGGAGGTCCTAGGGCACAGTGGTTCCAGGTGGGGCTGCAATTGTCCATAGCCCTTCCCCCAGGCTGTTTCAGGCTGTCCTCCTGCCCATCACCTGCCTGATGCTGAACCTCACCTTGAGGTCAAAGTGATGGAAGCCTCTCCTGTGGATGCTCTTCATCACTCAGCTGTACCATATTTTCTACCTTTCATCTAAGTTTGGGTTTTTTTCCCCTTTGGGTGCTGTGGGGGAGTAATGGGACCTGGCCTGGCCTCCCAGGGGAAGGGGAAGAAAAGACCTCGGCTTCTCATATAGCCCTGGGTTGCAAAAGAATATTTCCATTATGCCTCTGTATGTGTCTCTGGGGAGGCCACCCCTCGAGTGCTGGGGTCACTTCTGGGCCCCTCACTCCAAGAAGGACATTGAGGGGCTGGAGAGCATCCAGAGAAGGGAACAGAGCTGGGGAAGGGGCTGGAGAACAGGGGTTGTGGGAGCAGCTGAGGGAGCTGGGGCTGTTTATCCTGGAGAAGAGGAGGCTGAGGGGAGACCTCATCCCTGTCTCCAACTGCCTGAGAGGAGGTTGTGGGGAGGTGGGGGTTGGTCTCTTCTCCCCAGTGACAGGGGATGGGAGGAGAGGAAATGGCCTCAAGGGGAGGTTTAGATTGGATATTAGTAAAGATTTTTTCACTGTCAGAGTGGTGAAGCCCTGGCAGAGGCTGCCCAGGGCAGTGGGGGAGTCTCCATCCCTGGAAAGGTTCAAAACATGTGGATGTGACACTTGGGGACAGGGTTTATTCCGCACGGTGGGGTTGGGCTGATGGTTGGACTGGATGAGCTGAGAGGTCTTTTCCAACCTTGATAATTCTGAGGTTCTGTGATGTTTAAACTGGAGGAAAGCTGCTCGGTGCTCTGAGCTCACAGAGCTCAGGGGGAGGCATGGTGTGAGGCAGCCTGGTGCCGGCGTGCAGCCAGGGCACGTTGGGCACTGCAGACTTCACGATGGCTTTCTAATTACAAGGGCTACCGGTTGTGATGCTGTGCATTAGAAATCATTATCTGGGATGAGAAATAAACCTCTTGACAGATTACTGTTCCAAAATGTGTGATACTTGGCTTTCTTAGAAGCAGCCAGCTTCAGACTCTGTCAGGAGTGGTGTAATTACTGTAACAAGCTTTTGGCAGGCTTTTTTTGGAAGTGCAGTTCTTTTTGTTCTTCTTTTGAGAAAGCAAAACAAATAGGTGACTCTGAAAATGGAAGGTCTCCTCCAAAGCCCTTGCCCCCACCTTCCTCAACGCCTACATGCACAAAATGAAAGAGGAGAGGGCTTTGAGAGTGCCTGGCTAATGACAGCTTTTCTTCCAAAGTGATGTCTCAGGCTGTAAGCACTTGTTTTTGGAGAATTCAACCTTGACAAGGCATCTGCTCCAACTGCTTTGGATGTGGTGAGGCTGAGGGCACAGTTTTTTGCCCAAACTCCTGGACTTCCAAGGTGAAAATAGCAAAAGGAAGGAAGTGGATCTGTTAGAATGAGTCCAGAGGGGGCCATGGAAATGATCTGAGGGCTGGAGCCCCTCTGCTATGAGGACAGGCTGAGAGAGTTGTTCAGCCTGGAGAAGAGAAGGCTCTGAGGAGACCTTAGAGCAGCCTCCCAGGACTGAAAGGGGCTCCAGGAAAGATGGGGAGGGGCTCTGGATCAGGGAGTGCAGGGACAGGATGAGGGGAATGGTTTGAAGCTGAAAGAGGGGAGATTGAGATGAGATCTTAGAAATGTCTCCTTGTGAGGGTGGGGAGGCCCTGGCCCAGGTTGCCCAGAGCAGTGGTGGCTGCCCCATCCCTGGAGGTGTTCAAGGCCAGGCTGGATGGGGCTTTGAGCCCCCTGATCCAGTGGGAGGTGTCCATGCCCGTGGCAGGGGGTTGGAACTGGGTGGGCTTTGAGGTCCCTTCCAACCCAACCCATTCTGTGATTCTATGATTCTATAAAAACAAGACAGGAGGCAGATAACAGGTCTCTGGAAGCAGCAAGCCCAGAGCTATTGGTGACGTTGCAATGAAGCCCAAAGACTTGCAGGATCACAGAAGCAGTGACTGGGAGCTTGAAGTAGTCCTGCATCCCCCGTAGATGCTGTTTCTTTCTTCCTGTTTCAGCGTGCAGCGTTCATGGAAATGCAATCACTGTGGGTATTATTCATTTAAAGCACCATTCAAACCTGTCATTTCCCCTTTTCAAAGCCAGCCTGGTTCACTGCTTCTTTGCATTTGGCCTTTTTTAAGGGCTGAACTTTTGTGATGTTGAGGTGGAGCCTGTGCTTTGCTGGAGGAGCGAGGTGCTCTTCGGGTGACTGCGTGCATGTGGTCCCCAACAGGGATCAGCCTCCTCCCTCATCCCCTTTCCCATTTTGGTGCAAACCCAGACAGTTTCTGCTGGAGTTGGGAGCAGCATCTGGGCTCCGTCGCCCTCTGGGGCCACATCCTGGCTGCAGCCCATGGTCCAGCAGCTCCGGAGGTTTTGGTTGGAGGGATTGGCTGCAGCAAGTGGGGTGCAGCCTGAGAATGGCTCTGCTGCTGGAGGCAGAGCTGGTGCTCATGGACAATTGAAGGGATGATGGGCCCTGAAGAGGCTGTGGAGTGAAAATCCACGTGTGGGCAGCAAAGGGAGCAATGTCCCTTTCTGCAGAGGGGGTGGTGCCCAGGGAGCCTTGCTCTTCTGTTTAATCTCTTGGTCCCTGGGCTTCAGAACAGAAGTGGAGGTAGATAGTATCTCTGCAGGCTTTTGTTCACCCTGAAGTAGTGTGGAACATCAAAGAGATCTGCTTTAATGTAGTTTTCAGTAGCCAGCTTGCATTTCCAAGTAGTTTATTCCCTGGGAAGAGGTGAAGGCAGTGAAGGAACAGCACATTTGCCACCACGCGCCCCTCTAGACAGGCTCTGTCCTACGTCAGCGCACAGTTCCCTTTGCTGGTAGGTCTTACCTGTCTGTGCACTCACCTTCTCCTGCTGGTGACTTCTCTGCTCAGCTGAGGAGGCCCAGGAGCACGAGAGGGCACAGAGCTCTGCATCGAGACTGAAGGAGGTGGCACAGGACGATGATCACAGAATCGCAGAGTGGTTTAAGTTGGAAAAGACCTTTAAGATGAGGAAATCTAACCCTGAGCCCAGCACTGCCAAATCCAGCACTAAACCCTGTCCCTAAGCACCACATCAAGAAGGCTTTTAAATCCCTCCCGTGATGGTGGCTTCACCACTGCCTTGGGCAGCCCCTGCCAGTGCCTGAGAACCCTTGCAGTGAAGGAATATTTCCTAATATGCAATCTAAACCTGCCCTGGTGCAACTTGAGGCCATTTCCTGTCATGCTATCACTGGTTACTTGAGAGAAGAGACCAGCACCTGCCTGGCTCCAGCCTCCTTTCCAGGAGCTGCAGAGAGTGAGGTTTCCCTCAGCCTCCTTATCCTTCAGACTAAGCAGCCTCAGGTCTCCCAGCAGCTCCCAGAACCCCTGTTCTCCAGCCCCTTCCCCAGCTCCGTTGCCCTCTGATGCTCCATCCTTCACCTGCAGTGCTGCCCCTGGCCAGAAACGTTCAATCAGAGGGATCACACTCAGCTTGGAGCCTCCTTGTGGGGTCCCACGTGCTCGAGCCTGTTCCCTGTGCATGGCAAGGAAAGCAGGGGTGAAACTGGGAATTAGTAGGAGATGAGATGGAATGAGCTGGGCATGACCCTGCTAAACCTCGCTCAGAGAAAGCCAAAGTGCTCCTTTTGCTTTGCTTGTTGGCAGCAGCAGTGCCCGTGCTGAGGTTCTGCTGCAGGAAGGCAGAGAGGGCTGGGGAGCGCGTCCTGGGCGGCCGTTGCGTCCCGGCTCTGTGCTCAGCCTGGCTTGAGCAATGCTCACAGAGAGGTGAACGTTTTTATTCTCCCCTGTCAGCTGGTGAGTCGATGGTTTATGAATATATTTCTGCTCTCTGACTGGCTCTGCGGCCCTCTAAGGATTGTTCGTAATGAAAAGGATTTGCAGGAAATAAGGAAGGTAAAAGCCTTTTTAGCAGCCAGTGGTGTGGGTTTTCTTCCTTGTGCCGCCAGCTCGGTTTTCGTGGCAGTTTAAGCAGTGCTTCAGCTGTACAGAACTGGTCCTGGTGGGAAATCAGCCGTGGCCTTCCTGCTGGAGGAGAGCGTGGCCTCACGTAGGGCACAGGAGTATCCCAGGGACTCCCCTCAGGTCACTTGTGGGAGCCAGCACAACCCTCTCCTGACAGGGGTCTGGCGTGTTCACCTGTGCTTTGGAATCAGAATCATCAACGGTTTGGGCTGGAAGGGACCTTGGAGCTCCTCCAGCTCCACCCCCTGCCATGGGGTTAGCGGGAGGGCTTGTTCCCAAGTTAAAGGTGCATCTCCTGTGCCCCTTGGGATGCAAACTGGACCCAGTTTCCAGCCGATGCAGCGCCACGTGCCTGTCACTGGGGGCTTTGCTGCCTCTGCCTGCTGGGGGGCTCTTCCAGAAGATCATTCTGCTGGTGATAAAAAAAAAACAATTATGGATTTGATGGCTCGAAGCCATGGAGGATCCATGACTTGTGTCTGGTTTACAGCTGTCAGTGCTGGTGCTGCCTGCATGGGAACCCTGGAGGTGTCCCCTGTCCACAGCTTTGGGACCACCCAGCCCTGTCCTGTCCTGAGAAAGGCCACGATGACCCCTCTGCAATTCCTGCTGCTGTTGGCGTGGTGAGTGCTCCTGTCTGAAACCTCAGTGCCCTCTGAAGGAGCTTACAGTGCTCCTGCCTCAGCAGGGGATTATTTTGAGGGAAAGTTGCAGATTCACACAGCTGGATAACCAACCCTTCAGCCCAGAACCTGGGAGCAGGAAAAAGTAGTGTGGAGAGAACTATTTTGATCACATTTTGCATGATTTTGGTTTTCTGCAAACTTGGTATTTGGTACTTTCTGGATCAACCTGGCTCTTTGATTCATCTGGTGAAGGGCAGCTCCAGCAAATGCTCCTCAGGAAAATTTACCAAGGGAAAAAACCCACCCCGTTGTTTGTGTAACAGGCTTGAAAACAAAGCAGTTGCAGGTTACTCAGCATAATAAAGGCCTGATTAAAACCTATTTTGCTCACTACTGTCAGGTTTACTTAAATCTTCAGAGCTGTTGTTCTGCATTTAAGAATATTCTCATGGCTGCCTGTATTGCTGCGTGCAAAAATCTAATTTTGGTGACAGATTATTTTCCCATTCAGTGCGTTAGGTGAAAGGACTCCACATTTCCAAAGCTAAACTGTCTCTGTGTTAACAAAACTGCTTACAAAGATGCTGTGATTGCTGCTGCCATCCGAGTCGTGTGCGTGCACGGGCGTCCCTGTGCTGCCTCATCAAGGGTATTGCCTTATTTTCTTGCTGCTGAGATACAAGGAGAGGCTGAGGGAGCTGGGGCTGTTTATCCTGGAGAAGAGGAGGCTGAGGGGAGACCTCATCCCTGTCTCCAACTGCCTGAGAGGAGGTTGTGGGGAGGTGGGGGTTGGTCTCTTCTCCCCAGTGACAGGGATGGGAGGAGAGGAAATGGCCTCAAGTGGCCCCTGGGCAGGGTCAGACTGGACATCAGGAAACATTTCTTCATGGAAAGGGTTCTCAGGCCCTGTCAGAGGCTGCCAGGGAGGGGTGGAGTCCCCATCCCTGGAGGGGTTTAGAAGACTGGTAGGTGAGTTTCTCAGGGATCTGGTTCAGTAGTCTACAGATACAGTTGGACTCAGTGATCTCGAAGGTCTTTTCCAACCGGATGATTCTGTGATTCTGTGTGTTCTGCAGCTCTTTTCCCAGTGTCTGTACCTGCTCCGAAGGCACCTCTGAGTTACTGGGAACAGGTCAGAGGTGTTGGGTTTCTGCAGGGCCCTGGCTCTCTTCTGCTGGAACCCAGGCCTTTGGATGTTGCAGCACCTAAAACAGGACCTTCAGCTGGAAGTGCTGGTGCTTTCTGTCCCAGGAAATGTCTCATCTACTGGAGTTTGCACCAAAATGCAGGCCGGGAGGGCAGGGTCAGCAGAGTCACAGCGGGGCAGGGAGGCAGCGCTGAGCAGGGCATCCTGGGCTCTGCAGGAGCTCCGAGCCAGGGGACCAGCACCGAGGTGGTTTGAGCTGCATCACCCATACAATGGCATCTCTGCTCTGTTTGCTGGCATGGCTTAATGGGTGTTAAATGCCAGGTGCATGCAGTGATGTCACCCCAGGCCCTGAGCAGAGCTGGGTGGTGAGGGCAGGACAAGGGCAAGCTGTGCACGGTCCCTGAATGAAGTGAGAGGTGACAGCAGAGCAGCTCTGTGACTGAATGTCTGCAGAAGCTGTAATGCATATGGATTTTAATTGCTTGAGGGATGGATATGTAAATTTAAGCCATGATCTAGGCCTTCAGTGACCTCTGTTCATCTTCCTTTCGTGTCCTCAGGAGCTCGAGAAGCATCTTCTCCAGCCTCTGAAACCCTCTTCTTGCTCCTCCCTAACATCTCCATGATACCAAGGGCATTTCATCTTTGTGATCCCCCCTCCTACAGGCACAGCTATTTAACCTCCTTTTTCCCATGCTCAAGAAGCAGATCCCAGGCAGAGGAATTTCATGGCTCACAACCAGCTGGCAGAGCTGGTGCCACCAGGCCGGGTGCTTGGTTTGTGATGGGGGCCTGAGCAACAATTCTCTGATGCTGATGGATGCTCAGAGCAAGTTACAGAGATCCACATTTCCAGAACTCTCCTGGATTTGTGCCTTTGCACTTGGAACAGTCCAGAAGAGCTGTCTAGGCTGCACCTGCCTTGCCTTCCTCATAGCACTGCTTGCCCTCCACGTTCACAGCAATGCACGGGTGTCTGTGTGCAGAAGGGTTTGAGCTCTTAACTCCTGCTCTGTGGAAAGCTTTGAATCTTTGGCCCTTCATGCGTTCCTGAAGCTCTGTTTTCTGATGTCCATAGTGGAACAGCAATGGTTTTCGTTTCTTTACCTTTCCTAATACAAACTCCTGTCTGATTCTCTAAGTATCAGTAGTATTGAAATGCTTTTTCATGATACAGCTGCCTTAATCACTGTGCTCAGATCATCTTTGGTAACCTCCAGGAGGAAAATGGGCTCTCTAGCACTTGGAGAGGTTAAGAAATAATGCTTGGTCACCTTTGCAGAGCAATTTGAGCTCTGTATGTGAAATAATAAGCATCAGATGAGAGCTATGCTTTATTAGCCATTTCTGATCTCCAATTGACCTTTCCTGGGCAGTTTAACACCCAGTCAAAAGAATCGAGGACTCACACTGTACTCCAGCTTGGCAAGGTGCCTGTAGCATCCATTAGGGTGTCCCAGAAGTGACAGTCACCCCATCACACAGACCATTATGGTCTGCTATGGAGAGCAGGAATGGAACCAAGGTAAAGCCGTGCTGAGCGGCTGTAGCAGAGTGATGGTGTCAGAGCACAGAGACACCACAAGAGAGGAGGACCCCACGTACCTCAGCAAACCTTGGCAAAGTGCTGGGAAGCTTGAGAGGAGACTTGTTATTTCCTTGGCTCTATTGACTGAATGGCCACTGTCTCCTGAGCAGACCCGATCTGTCATGATGTGACATCACGCTGACAGCTTTTCTGCCCTGCAAGGCATCGCTGTCTTCTCGTGTGCTCCAGCTTCTGATACGCTGAGTTTTGGGACCTCCTGGGACTACAGCATCACCTCAGCTCACAGTGGCACTGGTTTGGCCACACCTGGAGCACTGGGGGCACTTTGGGCAGCACAGGGTAAAAAGGACATCAAAGCACTGGAGAGTGTCCAGAGGAGGCCCCAAAGCTGGGGAAGGGTCTGGAGGGGAAGTGTGTGAGGAGAGGCTGAAGTGCCTTGGGCTGTTCAGCTGGAGAAGAGGAGCCTGAGAGGGGATCTCAGAGCTGTTTGTGCCTTCTCCCAAGGGAGGGAGGGGAAGCAGGGGCTGAGCTCTGCTCTCTGGGGACCTGGGACAGGACTGGAGGCAATGGCAGGAAGATGTGCCAGGGCAGGGGGAGATTGGACACTGGGAAGAGGTTCTTCCCCCAGCGGGTGGTGGAGCACTGGAACAGCTCCCCAGGGAAGCAGTCAGGGCCCCTGCTCTGCCAGCATTCCAGAAGCATTTGGCCACTGCCCTCAGTCCCACGGGGTGAGTGTTGGCAGTGTCCTGTGCAGGGACACCAGTTGGACTGGATGGGCCATGTGGGTCCCTTCCAGCTCAGGTCATTCAACGCTCTGTTCTTCCAGTTTCTCTGGCAGGGACGTGCCAGTCCCTGACATGACAACTGGTGGGACAGGGGTTGCAGTGTCCTGCTGCAGGCTCCAACCCATCTCCCTGCCCTGTGTTTTCCTCCTCTCTGCCCACCCTGCTGCCCCTCTGCTCCACTGGGGGTGAGCTCGCTGAGCAGAGAAGTCCTTTATTCAGGTCGAGTTATTTTCCATCAGGGCCAGTTCTCTGATGTGTGATGCTGGGGGAAGCGAGGGGCCATAAATCACTCTGACACCAGTCACAGCCTTCAGAAGCTGCCAGGCTGCTCACACCCACGGGCCTCGGGCAGCTCCTGGGCCCGCGTTGACCTTTCCCAAAGGCCGGCTCGCTCTGACCTTTCTCGACGGAGACAAAAGTCACGCTGGTTTCCTTTCTCTCCAGCCTTATCACACCAAACCTAAGGGAGCAATCGGTTCTGAATCACGAGTTACTCAACTTTGAATCATTTTACTCCATTTTATGTTTGTGTCAGTTCCCACCTCCGGCAGCATTCAGTGCACACTTGAAACATGGACTCTGTGGCAGGATTAATCATATTAACCTGCGTTTCACAAACTTTTCAACCACACTATTGCTCAAATTAAAAATGCAAAGAATGTTGGTGGGATGGGGGCAGCAGGTCTAGGACTGTTCCCACCCTGGTGGGAACCCAGAAGGTTTGGGGAGAGGTGGGTCTGGGTTCAGTGAGGGCCGTGTGATTGGATGACACAAGGAAAAAGAGGGGCTTTAGGGATATTTCCAGTACTGAACTGAAAACAGGACAGACAAAACCCATTGGGTAATCCTTCTTGTGTTTCCCAACCTGGTCTGCCACCCTTCTTGGTCAGTTGTTGCTCTTTCAGTTGAGGTAAGTTGAATTTTTGGTAAACAGAATGCGAGACCAAGCCCTGAAATCAAACTGGTCTATGGGACTGGGGAGCCCCTGGCTGAGGTGACCGGGTTGTCCTGGTTCCCAGCCAGGGCTTGATGAGCAAACCTTGGCACCTCTGCAATGGAACACTGGGTGGCAGAGCTCTCTGTGGGACCGGACTCCTCTCAGGACAGTCAGGGTGCAAGGAGACCCTCAGTGGGCACTTTGGTCCCCTCTCTGACTGTTGGTTAAAGTGTTCATTCTTTTATTTTCCGTGAGTTTTCTCTCTTCTTTGAATAAGACTTGGTCTAGTGAGCTCTCATGCTGCTTGCTTCTGGGAGAGTTTCACTGATGCGTCAGTCTGGGGAAAAATTACTGTAAAAACTTGATGAACAGAGAGCACAGAGAGAAGCAGAGGCAGCAGGCTGTGGTGGGAAAGCCTCTGGGAAAATGCCTGGGAAAGCACAGGAGAAAAGCTAGGGGCTGCTGGAGTGGTCTGGTTCTGATATGGGGAGGCCTTTTCCCAGGTTGCCCAGAGCAGTGGTGGCTGCCCCGTCCCTGGAGGTGTTCAAGGCCAGGTTGGATGGGGCTTGGAGCCCCCTGATCCAGAACTGGATGGGCTTTGAGGTCCCTTCCAACCCAAACCATTCTGTGTTTTTATGATGTGCTTTACCCAAAGGTCTGAAAGAGTCAAACTCCCTCAAAACAGAAAGAAGTAACATGCAGGGAGACCCTCTTTCTGTGCCTGGCGGACGTGTTCAGCCCTCTCCTCTTGTCTTCTGTGGTCTCCAGTCTAATTTAATCTCTCACCTTGGAAGTCCTATTCTGTCTCACATAGGAGACATTTACATACTCCTGGTGTGCAAGGAGTCATTTAAAACATTGTGTTGAAGCCAAGAATCACTTCCTATCCCTAAGATGTACAAACATCTCCCGTCCTTTCTGTGGCCAGGAGGCACTTTCCAGCAAGAAAGCCTCTTCCTCCAGATCCCATGTTTTCTGCCAGTCCAGGTGTAAGAGTGTGATGCCAAAGCCCATCAGTCCCACTATGCTTACAGCTGAGGTCAGGTGTGACAGGAGTCAACTGCTCTGGGTGCCCAGGCATCCCCACCTTCCTCCTGGGCAAACTGCAACAGCTGCATTGGCACATCTGTGGGGCAGAATGTCCAAGATGTGACTTGTCAGGTTATTTTGGTATTGTTGGCCCTGTATGTGCTCTGCTTCTTGTTTGAGAGCTTGCAAGAAAGGAGAAGAGCTGTGGTGCTCTGAGACCAATAAGCTGATTATCCAAATTTAGATGAATGCAGCTGGGACAAAAGCAGTCGCAGGATGAAGTCTCTGAGCATCTGGAAAGTGAATCCTGACACACCTCGGCAACTCTGCCTCTTGCCCTGCAGAAGAAGGTGAGGAGTGGCTTCAATGCCTTGGAAAAAGTGTCTCACACCCCTCCGTGCTTGATGTGAGAGGGCTCAGAGCAGGGTTCCTGCACCCCTGCCTGTGGCCTGCTGGGAGGGAAGGGCTGTGAGCAGCCAGAGATGGAAACATCTCCCTGGGAGCGATGCTCTTCCCATTCCCAGGGCTGATGGGCAGGGGAAGCAATGGTGCTGTGCTGGCTGCAGGGCTGCCATCAGGAGATCTGCAGAGGGGAAGATGTATTGATGGTGCAAAAAGGGCTTCGATCTGCCCAGTCGGCACTTTGGCACTTCCTGAGCCTCTTTCATCCCTTGAAAAGACAACATGAAACTTCTGCCCCATCTCCCTCGCTTTGCCTTCCCCTCGTTGTCCTCTCATGACACGAGGACTCCATAACTCTGCCAGAACTGGCCCCAAATTCTGTTCTCTTTCAATTTGCAGTAGGTTTTGGTGACATAAATGGTGTTTATTTGACAAAAGAATGGTTCAGGAAAGAATTAATTGTTCTAATGCCTCCATTTATTCCAGCTCTTCTGGTAGGTGTCCCACTCAGTACCTCATAAGTAAATGGGAGTTAAAACCTCATCACACCCTGGCTGTGCTAGGAACTGGGCTGGAAATGTTGTACTCAAGGTGCTGTAAAAAGCTGTTAAATTAACATTACTGCCCTAATGAAAAATTTAATCATGTTAATCAGTGGAACTTTATTAGTCAGTGTGTTGCTCAGACCAAGCTCTGGTGCCAGGGCTTTCTTCTCCTTTTGTAAGGTGCTTTGGAGAGCTTGATTTATTTATCCCCAACCTCTCCTCTCTGAGCTGCTGCAAAATCTGTCGCCCATTGATCAGCTCCAGGGGAGAGGATTTTCAAGAGCTGGCTGGAGAGGATCAGGCTGTGATCAAGAGTGCTTCATTTTTCCTTTAGTAACCCCTAGACAGGTTGCTGTAACGAGCCCTGGGGGAGCCCTCCAGTGTGTCCAGCAACATTCCCAGTTGCAGAACAGGGCAAGGCTGGGCAACGAGAGCACAGATCAGGGAGAGCTGCAGGAGGACGCCCTCGTTTTGATATGAATATTGTTGGGTTTCAGACCTTTCTTGCAGGAAGACTTTCCCTGAGAGCCACGGGTTGATGTGCTGCAGCCTCCAGGGCTGCTGGGCTCTGGCTCATGTTGGCTTGGCCATGTTCCCACCTGGGCACGCTGCTGGCACCTGTGACTCTGGGGAAGGTAGGAATAAACCAGAAAGAACTGGACAGAGAGGCATTTTTGTTGATTCTCTTTAAAAGCAAGCCTCAGATCCACAGAAAAGTATTATTTTTATATTTTTTTTCCAGTTACCAATCCTGCATCTTTGAGATGAGATCTTAGGAAGAAATGTTTTCCTGTGAGGGTGGGGAGGCCCTGGCCCAGGTTGCCCAGAGCAGTGGTGGCTGCCCCATCCCTGCAGGTGTTCAAGGCCAGGTTGGATGGGGCTTGGAGCCCCCTGATCCAGTGGGAGGTGTCCCTGCCCATGGCAGGGGGTGGAACTGGGTGGGCTTTGAGGTCCCTTCCTACCCAAACCATTCTGTGATTCTATGATCCTATTTATCTCCCTCTCTATTTATTTTTACTTTCTTGCATCCCTTGGAGCAGCAGCCCAGACCTGTGGTCGTGTGGTCCCTCGTGGTGGGACAGGGTCAGTGCCTCTTGGCTGGGTTCACCGCGCCGCAGCCCGGCGTGGGCAGGGCTCCCACTCGTGTTCTCCAAGTGCTCCCCCCATGCCTTGGAGGCACTGACTCTTAGCAAAGTCTTGTCCTTTCCGTGCAGAATTGATTTCCCAGGTTAGTTTTCCTGCTGTGTGTCACGGATAAGCAGATGCAATCTACAACTCTGGCCACCGCGCTCTTGGCAACCAGTAATTTGAAGTTTTACTACACATTATATTACAGACTACAAAGTCTTTGACTTCCTCTGGCTGATCTCAAATGCTCTTGAATCATGGATGGATGAACATATTTTTCAAAGATAAGCCCAGAGCAAATGAAATGGATTTATTTTTAATGCTGACTTGTTTCTAATGCCCAGTGACACATAAACAAACAATTGCCATCAATTGTCCTCTTTCTTTGTAGGATATTTCTTTGGTCTTATAAATCATCCCTCTGGCTTGGTATTTCTTCTTAAAGGAAAAAAACTTAGACTCAGCCTCCAGAAGATAGATCAAATCTTCCTTTTTGTCTTGGTACCACTGAAGTCAACAGCAAACCTCATGCAGTTGGGCTGATTCAAGGACATCAAGGCATGGATGTTTCTCCATCGACTGACCGTGTCGGATGCTGGGTGAAGACAAGGAGAGGGCACTGATGGGCTCGAGTGGTCCCCAGAGCTCCCCTGCTCTCCTGGGCTGGGCACAGAGCACCCAGTCTGCCAGGAGTGTGTTTGCAGCCAGAGCACAGGGTGTAGGCACGGGCTGTTTGCTACCGGGTATAGGAGATGCCTTGTACTTCTGGTCATCCCCTGTGGCTTTTCAGGTCTACTGCACCCTGTGCAGCTGAGGGACAGTGACAAGGCTCTGATGCTGTATTCCACGTAAACAGGCACCACAGCTTGGTATGGTGGTTCAATATTGTTTTCTGGCTTTCTTATCCACTCCTTTCCCAGCTTTTTAAAATATGACTTTAGCTTTTGTGGTTGCTGCTAAGCACAGAGGTGGTGTTTTCACAGAGCTCTCCTATAACACAGAATATCTCAACAAGCTGCCCAGGGAGGTTGTTGCTGCCCCATCCCTGGAGGTGTTCAAGGCCAGGTTGGATGGGGCTTGGAGCCCCCTGATCCAGTGGGAGGTGTCCCTGCCCATGGCAGGGTGGGACTGGATGGGCTTTGAGGTCCCTTCCGACCCAAACCATTCCATGTGTCTATTGAGTCTATGATCTTACAAGGAAGATACGTAAAGGACAAGTAGATGTTGTACTTGGTGGGGACGTGGTCCAGTGATGGAGTGATGCCGTGATGGGCTGAGTCAGTGGTTGGACTTGCTGATCTTAAAGATCTTTTCCAACTGAAGCCATTCTGTGGTTCTGTGAGGGCTGTAATTTCTTTGTAAAGGAAAGCATTTTGCTAGACTTGTGTTTTTAAACCATGAAAAGACCGTTCCTTTGTGCTGTTGGGAGAGGTGAACAAATGAGATTCAAATGCACCAAAAGCACAAAAAGCTTCCCAAGGATGCATCTCCAGGTGCAACTAAAAATCACTGTGCTCAAGGACTGTGTTCTATGGGTCATCTGGCCACATTTTCCAAGGAAAATGAGGATCCTGGCAGGAGGCACGTGTGGTTTTGCTGCGATGCACTGGCAGCAGCTCCATGGAGTTCATTGCATTTCAGGTAACGCTGCCTCTGGGAAGAGGGAAAAAGAGCCCAATGTGATACCAGAACATGGGTGAGGTGGGAAATAAAAGGTTTGAAGGGCACTCTGAGCTCTGAGGCTCTGGCACGTGAAAGGGGGGATGAGTTGGATGGAAGGAGAGATGCTTGGTGCTTTCTGCCTGGGGATGGCCAGGCTCTGCCCTGCTCCCTGGAAGCACGTGGACATCACCCACCTGCTGGGCACGGCGTGTCCTGAGCCTGTGGGATTGGGCACAGGAATGAGAAAACTCGGCACAGGGATGGGAAAATGCGCAGGAATGATAAAACTGGGCACTAGAATGAGAAAACTCAGCAGAGGCAGCCGCAGCCAAGCTGTTGTGCACATTGTTTAGAGGAATCTGTCTTCCCTTCCTTCTTTCCTTCCAGCGCCGCGCCTGTTTTTCGACATTTAGGCACGTTGTGCCATATGTTGTTTTCCACGGGGTAATGATGTGAGGCACCTTAATGATGAAACGCTGGCGTCCTTCCCAAAAGGTAGAGCAATAGAAACTTCTTCTTGCTGGTGACAGCCTTTGCAGGCTCGTGGGACGGGCTGGCACCAGGAGCTCTGCGCCAACCGGCAGCTTCGGCTCACGGGGAGCGCGGCTGCCGTGCAAAGTGCTGCTCGGGTCCAGCTCTCCTGGAGCTGTGCCACACAGTTTTGTCACTTAATTGAAGGTGGTGACTCCGGAGGGGCCCACGGTCCCCTTGCAGAGCCAGTGCATCCCACTGGGATGCTGGTCCACCTTTCCCTCTCTACATTGAGGAGGGGGCTTGAGTCAGGTGACCCCCTGCGCCAGGCACTGGGGTGAATCTGACCCACCCCACACTCATCCCCTTCAAAAAAGTGCCAGAGTCCATTTTCTTTTCTATATATCATGGCAACATTATTATAATGGCTTTTTAAATACCCTTCAGAATATATGCTCAAGATCTGAGGAGCCGTTAATAGAGAGCATTTGAAATCTCTCCAGTATTGTTTATGGCAGCCCCTTGTGAATTTGCAATGAAACGATAACTCTGCTGGGGAAATCAATTATGTCAAGCAGTTTGTTACATCATTTTTCAGTGTATTAGTTTTAATTTCAACAGAGAAAATGACACGGTGAAGCCATCTATCATTCTTGGACGAGCCTCTCGAGACTCCTCCAGCTCTGCAGTCACCACTATCAGCAAAGGGGAAGGAGAAATTCTGGGTGATTTCCAAATATGAGAAATTATTATAAATTGGAGTGAACCAATGTATGCCATTATCATTATATTGTGTCCAGTTCTGGGCCCCCCAGTTTGGGAAAGATGTCAGGATGCTGGAGAGTGTCCAGAGGAGGGCAACGAAGATGGTGAAGGGGCTGGAGCACAAGCCCTACGAGGAGCGACTGAGGGAGCTGGGGCTGTTTAGTCTGGAGAAGAGGAGGCTCAGGGGAGACCTCATTGCTCTCTACAACTCCCTAAAAGGAGGTTGTAGTCAGGCAGGGGTTGGTCTCTTCTCTCAGGTGACCAGTGACAGAACTAGAGGGCATGGACTCAAGCTTCATCAGGGAAAGTTTAGGCTTGATGTGAGGAAAAAGTTCTTCACTGAAAGGGTGATTGGCCATGGGAATGGGCTGCCCAGGAAGGGGGTGGAGTCACCAACCCTGGAGGTGTTTAAGGGGAGACTGGATGAGGCACTGAGTGCCATGGTTTAGATGATGGGTTGGTGTTGGTGTTGGTGTTAGTGTTGGGTTATAGGTTGGACTTGATGATCTCAGAGGTCCTTTCCAACCTTATGGTACTGCGATACTGTGACCACAGTCCAGGTTTATTCTCCAGGCTGGGGTACAGTGTCTATTTGGCTTTAACTGAACACATCAGTGCAGGTCACTATTCATGGAATCGTAGAATCCTGTGGTTGGAAGAGACCGTTGACATCATCGAGTCCAGCCATCCCTGTCCACTATTAAAGAATCATAGAATGGTTTGGGTTGGAAGGGACCTTAAAGGTCACCCAGTTCCACCCCCTGCCGTGGACACACACTTGCACACACACACATTTCAGCACAGAACAAGAGGTCTCCTGGTTCATTGCTGCTTCATTTGTCGTAACCAGCTTTGGAAACCCCTGCCCTTGTGTGGCTGCAGTAAATCATTGAACCTGGGCTTCAAGTTCACAGCATCATGAACTCCTCTTAAAGAAAAGTCACTTCAAATGCAGTTTAATTCATAATCCAGGCTCTCCCATCTTGCCCAGGAGAGCTGCTCCGTTTGTCTCTCCTGTTGGGTTGGGTACATTGAAAAAAGATTACTGAATATGCAGAAAGAGCCCCTGCCTGGCCCATCTGCACACCTGGGCATTATTCTGAGAGCCTCTACACTCTTCTACACTGAATATGCAGAAAGAGCCCCTGCCTGGCCCATCTGCACACCTGGGCATTATTCTGAGAGCCTCTACACTCTTCCAGCCACACAGGATTATGGTGGCTGCCACATTCATGGGCATGGCTTGGCCAGGTACTGCTGCCGTGGGTACAGCACTGGCCATGCAAGGCTCCTTGGTGGCCACTAAGTCTCCTCTTTCTCATCCCTTCTCCCTGGCTAAGGTTGATCAGAAATGCCCCCTCTTTTTACCTCTGCTGCCAGTGGTTTCTCCTGGCATGGTTCTCCTTGAGCTCCCCCCATGGCCATGGCATATCTAATTTTGAGACCGCTCAGTGATTTCTCTTACATCTTCCTTCTCTCCCACGTTGTTGATTCAGCCCTTCTCCTCCCTGCAGCTGTAGAAGCTGCTCCTCTGCTCCCAGCAAAGCCTCCTCCATACCAAACAGCCCAGAGGGTGTGCTGCTCCGTGGGGAGCTCAGTGGTGCTGGGATGCCCAGCTCACAGGGTGGTGCCTGGCACCCGGCACGTGCCTGGGGCTGGAAGGGCTGAAGTCTATAAACAGGAGATGGAGCCAGTTGGGGTAGGTTTTCTCCATGATTAATTAGTCATAATTACTGGAGAGCAGGTGCATTAATCATGCTTTGTGCTGCCTCCTTTATTGCTCTGTGTGCCACTATCTGCAGCGAACCAGAGAGGTGCTGGGGGGAGCAGGATGTTGCTGTGACACTGTGCCTGTCCTCTTCTCCCTGCTCCTACTTCTGAAAGAGCTCCCGTTCTGCCCTAGGAGGGGAGAGTCCAGCTGAGCAGGAGAGGACAGCATCTCCAGGAGCTGGTGAGGGAAGCCAGTGACAGTGTTTCCCAGCGGCTGCAGCAGGAGCCGTGGTCAGGGCATAACCCATGCATATTTATTTAATATAAAACCTGTGTATTTAGATAGATCTTAGGAAGAAATGCTTTCCTGTGAGGGTGGGGAGGCCCTGGCCCAGGTTGCCCAGAGCAGTGGTGGCTGCCCCATCCCTGGAGGTGTTCAAGGCCAGGTTGGATGGGGCTTGGAGCCCCCTGATCCAGTGGGAGGTGTCCCTGCCCATGGCAGGGGGTGGAACTTTAAGGTCCCTTCCAACCCAAAACATTCCATGATTCTATGATATTTATTTAATATATTTTATACATGCTTAGGGTTTTTTTTACTGCAATGAAAACATAACTGCTTTTTGTGATGCTTGCACAGATCAAATACAAAATTATTCAGGTTAATCAAAATTACAGCTGAATGTTAAGTGTTGCAGCAGGCTCTTATGCTACTGAATAACTGAGAAATAAAAAGGATGATGAAATTTCATTTAACAATGAGTGGTGATGCCCAGGAGAGAAAAATAACCTTCATTGTGTGTCTGCATTGATGGCCTCTGGCTAATAATCCACAGAAAAGTGATCTTCCCTGCTTACAAAAAGAAACCATTTCCCTGTGAACCAGCAGTGCTGGCACTTCTGTGACACCAGGAGAGACTCTGGTCACCACCTCTCCTGGGCATGAGGAGCACCAGAGCAGCTCTGGCAGTGGGCTGAGCTTGGAGTAGGGGCCGAGGAGTGCAGAGCTACTCCTGCTGGACAGGAGAACAGGGAAAGAGCAGACAAGGCCAGTGTGAAATCCCTCTGGAGCAGCTCAGCAGAGAAGAGCTCATCCCTGTTTGGGCTGGAGGCTGCAGCAGTTCCCACGGGCAGGGACACCTCCCACTGGATCAGGGGGCTCCAAGCCCCATCCAACCTGGCCTTGAGCACCTCCAGGGATTGAGCAGCCACCACTGCTCTGGGAAACCTGGGCCAGGGGCTCCCCACCTTCATCCTGAAGAATTTCTTCCTAATGTCTTATCTAAATCTTCTCCCTTCCAATTTAAAGTTGTTCCCCCTCATCCTGTCACTCCAGGCCCTTGGAAAATGTCCCTCCCCAGCTGTTCTGAAGAACCCCTTCAGGTTCTCCTAGCAGGCTGCTAGGAGACCCTCCCCCAAGCCTTCTCTTTTCCAGGCTGAACAAGCCCCCAGAAATCCCCTGTAGGGCCAGGAGCACCTTCCCCACATTCCCCACGCCTTGCACATCTCTCTGTGCCAGCACTGCTCACCCTGTGTGGGGCTCTGCTCCTCTCTGCTCCGCACGACACAGCTGCTCCCTGGATCTGGGCCTTTTCTTACCACAGGGCAATGTTTCATCTGTCCATTTATTCAAATATAATGTGCTTTATGGCCTTTCATTTCTTAACTGTTGTAAGCTTGCAGCAGATTTTTATGGTCTCAGATTTATATTGTGCCAGTTGGATAATTTACTCCCAGGGGGAAATATTCCAGTTGGAAAATCAGGCTTTTTATGCCTTTGTAAAAATCTACAGTGGTGAGGGGAGACGAGGGTGGGTATGGATGAGGAACAAGTCAATCTTCCTGCTGGCTGTGTCTGTGTGTTGCACATTGATATCAATATGATCGCTTACCTTGGGACTTGTGGGTGTTGGGAATCATTGTCTTGAAGTGATTATTAAACTCAGTCAGCAATGTGAGAAGCCACAGATCACTCTTCCCTGAGCCTTGAAGTGCCTCACACTCCCTTGAGGTGTCTTGGGATGCCTCAGGATCCTTAGGGATGCTTTGGGAGGTGATGCCCCGACCTCCCCACCTCCTCTCAGAGCAGTGGTTGTGTTGCTGGGGCCAGGTGGCAGGGGAAGGGTGACTTGGGGCAGGAACACCTCAGCTTTTGTCTTGTGGAGCAAGTTATGGTCCATCCCTGCTGTGGTCCCCCCTCCTGCTGGCCAGGGCTGGGTTTGGTGGGCTGGGCATCACCTCGTTTCTCCCTCTGGGGAGAGCACTGTCCCAGAAGAAGTTATTTGTAGATAAACCAGCTTTAAGTGAAATGGATAATTAGGGAAACAAGAAGCTGGAGCAGAGCACAGCACAGCCAAGCACCACAGCAGGCCTGGGATATTTTGCCCTCTAAGCACTTTCTGGCAACATGTACACCAGGGAGCCAGTCCCCATGTGGGGACCTGTGGGGCACTGGAGCATCTCTCATGAGGAGGAGAGGCTGAGAGACCTGGGGCTGTTCAGCCTGGAGAAGAGAAGGCTGAGAGGGGGTCTCACCAACCCTGATCAATACCTGAAGGGCAGGGGGCAGGAGGATGGGCCACACTCTGTTCAGTGGTGCCCAGCGACAGGACAAGGGGCACTGGACACAAACTGGAGCACGGGAAGTTCCACCTGAATGTGAGGAGTAACTTCTTTGCTGTGTGGGTGAGGGAGCACTGGAACCAGCTGCCCACGGAGGTGTGGAGTGTCCTGTGTGACTGCTGGAGGTGACCCTGCTTTTGCAGGGGGTTGGACTGCATGAGCTCCAGAGGTCCCTTCCACCCCCCCATTCTGGGATTCTGTGTGATTCCATGTTCTGGCAGGAAAATCAGAGGGACCTGGACAGACTGGAGAGCTGGGCTGATTCCAATGGGATGATGTTTAATAATTCCAAATGTTGGGTACTTCATTTTGGACACAACAATCCCATGCAGAGCTCTGGACTGGGGACAGAGTGGCTGGAGAGGAGTCAGGCAGAAAGAGACCTGGGAGTGCTGGTGGCCAGGAAGCTCACCATGAGCCAGCAGTGTGCCCAGGTGGCCAAGAAGGCCAATGGCATCCTGGCCTGCATCAGGAATAGTGTGGCCAGCAGGACCAGAGGAGTTATCATCCCCCTGTACTGGGCACTGGTCAGGCCTCACCTTGAATACTGTGTCCAGTTCTGGGCCCCCCAGTTTGGGAAAGATGTCAGGATGCTGGAGAGTGTCCAGAGGAGGGCAACGAAGATGGGGAAGGGGCTGGAGCACAAGCCCTACGAGGAGTGACTGAGGGAGCTGGGGCTGTTTAGTCTGAAGAAGAGGAGGCTCAGGGGAGACCTCATTGCTCTCTACAACTCCCTAAAAGGAGGTTGTAGTGGGGCAGGGGTTGGTCTCTTCTCTCAGGTGACCAGGGACAGAACTAGAGGGCAGGGACTCAAGCTTCCTCAGGGAAAGTTTAGACTTGATGTGAGGAAAAAGTTCTTCACTGAAAGGGTGATTGGTCATTGGAATGGGCTGCCCAGGGAGGGGGTGGAGTCACCGACCCTGGAGGTGTTTAAGGGGAGACTGGATGAGGCACTGAGTGCCGTGGTTTAGATGATGGGTTGGTGTTAGTGTTGCTGTTAGTGTTGGGTTATAGGTTGCACTCGATGATCTCAGAGGTCCTTTCCAACCTTGTAATACTGTGATACTGTGAAAACAGACTTGGCTGAGGCTCTTCTGCTGCACCTCTGGAGCTCTCAGCATCATCTTCCCTTGGTGCTGGTGGAGCTTGGGAAGAAGAAAAGCAAAGGGCTTCCATGGAGGGCACTGGGCACCCTGGAGGCACTGAACCACCTTCCCCTGAAGGTGCCTGCGAGGGGGCTGCAGGAAGGTGCTGGCAGCTGCAGGGACGGGGCAGGAGGGGATGCAGCAGCCAGAAGCCTGTGCCCAGCTTGCACAGCAGCTGGAGTCACGGTGGTGTTCTCTCCAAACAGGCACTTCTATGTGGCAGACACTTGCCCACGCCCGTGCCTGGAGAAGGGTGTGTGACCCCACACAGGCTGCACCCTGGGCTGCTCTCCTCCAGAGCATCGCTTGGCCTCGGAGTGGACAATGGTTACCAGCTACAGACCAGGGCCTTCATTTCCCTCCAGTCACTTGGGGTTGCTTTGATGCATGCAAATACCTTGTTGGTTTGAGGATCAAGCCTTGTCTCTCTTGTATGCTCTTTCTTTAAGGATCTTTTCTTTAATCATCCCAAGAAAACAGATCAATTACTGTGGATTTATGGAGTTTTCAAACAGTGGATGGCTGTGTACTCAGGGAATGTGACCTTGCCTCTGAGGGCACTGCCCCCTCCCACCTGGAACCCCCAGGCCACAGCGATGGTTATCTCCATGTCCCCAGTGAGTCTCTCGTCCCTCTTCCCTTTTCCTTCCTGGCAAAGCTGAGCAGCTGGGACAGCGCAATGCCCATAAAACCTGAGTGGTTTATGAACAGCCCTGCTGTTTGATGAACAGCAGCCACTGAAGTTTTATTCAATGGTATGGATTTTAGAGTTTTTTTTCCTACATGAAGAGGTTTTGAGCTGTAAGAACACTGGGGGATGCAACAGTTTTTGTGGAAGCCTCTGTGGTTACTTGCAAAAGCCGATGGGTTAACCTTTGCCGGCTTGGAAGAAGAAGGGGTTCAGCTTTGAGGTCAATAAACCTGCTTGCAGGTGGTGTGTGGTGGTGCCCTCCTGACAAACATCAGCTTTTTAAACCAGCAGCTTTATCTTCTAGAAACTGCAGAAGTGTGAGCTGATTACTGTGGGCTTTTATAAGAAGGTGCTAACACCAGCATTGGGGGTCGGTTGGTCGGTCAGTTGGTCAGTCAGGGTCAGTGTCAGTGTACATTTTCATCCTCACCAGAAACACCTTTGAACTCCCTCAGAAATTCTTTTCATTCTGATTGAACACGTTACCTTGTTTTTGTGCACCTCTGCAGGGGAACGTGTTGCTGAAGGAACACTAATTATGCTGGAAAACAGGTGAGAGAGATAGTGGAGGGCTGCTGTGTTAATAGTTTTGAGATTCAGCCCTGGGAATAACTTGGAGACTGGTGGTGAAGGCCCTGGCCCAGGTTGCCCAGAGCAGTGGTGGCTGCCCCATCCCTGGAGGTGTTCCAGGCCAGGCTGGATGGGGCTTTGAGCCCCCTGATCCAGTGGGAGGTGTCCCTGCCCATGGCAGGGGGTGGGACTGGATGGGCTTTGAGGTCCTTTCCAATCCAAACCATTCCCTGATTCTATGATATTTGGGTAGGAATCTTTAAGTATTGATTTAAAAAGTGTGTTTGCGGGGAATCTGGAGTCTCCTCCCAGGCAGATGTCCCTGGGAAATGAGACCTCTGTGTGTAAAAATCTTTATGTTGGAAGAGAAGCTAAATCTGGACTAAATCCAGTTGTAGAGGGGAGAAGAAACAGCAGCTCAGCTCAGATAAAGAGAAAGCAGACCGAACAGAATGGGAAAATCAACATTAAAATCAATCTGCACTCCATATGATGTTTGCTCGTAACGCCAGAAGTGTGTCTGTAAAAATAACGTCTGCATCGCTGTGAGTCAGGAGCCCCTGGAGGAACAGCAGAGCTCGGGGCTGAAGGAGGGAGCAGAGGCACAAACCAGCTGTGTTCTTCTGGGATAACGACCAAGGAAGTGCCAAACCACACAACTTTGTGATCAGGATTTTCCCTCTGTGTCAGTGCCTGTGTTTAACTCCTCTTCCATGGTTGGACTCGATGGTCTTAAAGGTCTTTTCCAGCTAAAACCATTCTGTGATTCTTTGTGGTTCAGGTTTCAGGGCTGGTACAGTCTTCACAGTCACTGTTTTTCAGATGCTCGGACACCACAGGGACACCAGGTCTCAAGGTCTAGAAAACAGGGTTGACCATGGAAGGTGTGAGGGAGTGGAGAGGAGCCCCACAGCTCCTGCAGCCTCTGTGCAGTGCTGGTACCACTTATAAACGTGTTAGCCCATGCTCCTTTCCATGTGCAGTGAGATATCAGTGTTTATTCACAGCTCCTGTGCAACCAGAAACATCAAAGGAGATGGCAGGAAATGAGCAGTCATGGAAAACAAAAGTTCTGTGAGAGGTACTGCACAATGTTAACAAGATTTTTGTATTTTATGGTGCTTCAGCATTTCAGTGAGAGAGATGTTAAGTTCAGTATTTCAGGAGGGATTTGGAGAAGCTCTGTCTGGCCCATGGGTGTGGCTGCTTTGGGATGGTCTGTGCAGAGGTCACAGAACCAGAGAATGACCCCAGCTGGAGTGGACCCACAAGGACCATCCAGTCCAACTGCTGTCCCTGCCCAGGACACTCCCAACACTCACCCCGTGGGACTGAGGGCAGTGGCCAAATGCTTCTGGAATGCTGGCAGAGCAGGGGCCCTGACTGCTTCCCTGGGGAGCTGTTCCAGTGCTCCACCACCCGCTGGGGGAAGAACCTCTTCCCAGTGTCCAATCTCCCCCTGCCCTGGCACATCTTCCTGCCATTGCCTCCAGTCCTGTCCCAGGTCCCCAGAGAGCAGAGCTCAGCCCCTGTTTCCCCTCCCTCCCCTGGGAGAAGGCACAAACAGCTCTGAGATCCCCTCTCAGGCTCCTCTTCTCCAGCTGAACAGACCAAGGCACTTCAGCCTCTCCTCACACACTTCCCCTCCAGACCCTTCCCCAGCTTTGGGGCCTCCTCTGGGGGTCCTGGTTGATGCCATCCTTCCAGCATCCTTGCCTTCCCCTTGGGGAGCTGCCCAGCCGCCCGCAGGCTCTGCGGTCCCTTGGCTGTTTGTCCCCTGGGTGCTGGTGATGCTCTGCACACAGGGATTGTCACCACAGACCTGAAGCTTGAATTGAAACTTATTCTTCCTGGCTGAACCTGCCTCCCTCCCTGGGTTTGCTTTGAACACCTCATCTGCCCTCCTCCTCCTCGCTGCAATCCCAGACATCTGAGGATGAGTCCCTCTGTGCCACCACCATCTGTTGGACCTTTGCTTAACCCTGCCAGGCCCCTTCTCCTTGCCTGTTTTCAGGTTAACAAGGTAAAATGTGTTTTTAAGCTATTCAAACATTGCCTTGATGGATTTGTATTTTTTAAGTATCTCCTACACCTGTGGTGGTTTTGGAATAATTACATTTCTGGTATTTTAACAAATGGTTGCAAATTAAAGGAGCTCCTGCTGAAGTCTGAGCAGATGGGCTGAATAAATTTGTGGGTTTGGAAAGAATATCAAGAGAAATAAACTCTGTTTTTTAGGGCAGGGAGGAAGAGAAAGGACAAGTAAAATGTACAGAATTGTTCAGTTATCTTCAGCAAAAATGGCCTGAAGTCAGTAGGAGCTGATGGGCTGGTGGCTGTGAGAAGGAAGAGGTGAGAGAAAGAGAGGGGAGGTTATGACATGGTAAAGGCAATGTGGGCTGTGTGGAATCATGAAATGGTTTGGGTTGGAGGGACCCCACAGGCCATCCAGTCCCACCCCCTGCCATGGACAGGGACACCTCCCACTGGATCAGGGGGCTCCAAGCCCCATCCAGCCTGGCCTTGAACACCTCCAGGGATGGGGCAGCCACCACTGCTCTGGGAAACCTGGGCCAGGGCCTCCCCACCCTCATCATGAAGAATTTTTTCCTCATGTCTCATCTAAATCTTCCTCCTTTCAATTTAAAGCCATTCCCCATCATCCATCACTCCAGGCCCTTGTAAAAAGCCCCTCCCCAGTTTTCCTGGAGCCCCTTTCAGTCCTGGGAGGCTGCTCTAAGGTCTCCCCACAGCCTTCCCTTCTCCAGGCTGAACAACCCCAACTCTCTCAGCCTGTCCTCACAGCAGAGGGGCTCCAGCCCTTGCATCATCTCTGTGGCCTCCTCTGGACTCACTCCAACAGCTCCATCTCCTTTTTATGCTGGGAATTCCAGAACCATGTGGGTGCATATCCATGTATGTGTGCGTGTGAGCTCACAGACCCTCATGTGCTCATTGCAAAGCAGGCTGTGCTGCCCCAAACCTTGGTTGCCAGCTCTGATGGACCCCAGCAGCCCAGGGGCTGGGCTGGCAGCAGCTCTCCTCAGGCTCACACAGCTGCATCCAATCGCCAGGTCTATTTAATTCCGTCTGGGCTGGAGCAGCTGGTGCTTGGGGCAGGAAGGGAGTAGCCTGGGCTGTGAGCACCGGCACGCCCTCCTCCCTGCCCTTTCCTGCAGCTTTGTTTGTGAATGCAAGGGCAGTTTTAGCTCTGCTGTGGTGGACCTTGGAGGACCCTGAGCCCAGGGGGCAGCCCCGGATCCCCCCAGCGCTTGGCTTGTGCAGGTGAGCTCAGCTTCTGCTGGTGGTGGCTCTGTGCTCCTCCTGGAGCTACTCCTTTATGTTTTGAAACATCACACCTTCAAATTCTCTGCTTGGACAGCTTTTACCTGATGTGTGGTTTTTAGAGTGGAGCTGAGAGAGTTTTCTTTTTCAGTTTTGGATTGTTCTATGCTGCTTTTGTTCTGCAGCTCAGGCATCTTTTCACCTTCTCAGTATTTTCCCATTTCCAGCTGTAATACCCTTAATGTCACACCCAAAATAAGCAAAGTGAATAGTGTGTAGTGTATACTCTCTGCTCAGCCTTACCTAAACATGCTGGGGAAGGAGGTGTTTGGAAGCCTGTAGGTCCATCTCCCTTGGCCCAGATGATGGTCCTTGGGGGCCAGGGGCTTGGCCCACCTGAGGGAAATGGCATGTTCCATGTTTTCCTTCTGTGTGTAGGCTCTTTCATGTGGATTGGCAAACTTAAGTGCAATTAGAGTTGTGAATCAACCCCTGCTGTTACACTGTGCCCCAAAGAGAGTGGTTGGGATGGTGGGGAGGTGGCTACTCAGTGGCTGCACAGCAACATCTCACTGTAGCCCCTCTTAGATGTGAAGGTCCATGGGGCGAGGTTCTGGTCTCAAAGATGAAAGACTATTTGTATTTCTGAAGCTCAGAGAAGAAATGGGTGTGTTCAGCTCCTCTCCTCGATCGCTTTGCTCATCTGATGTTAATTCAGGATTCTTCATCTGGGCAGGCACAAGGAGCCTCTTCTGCAACTTAGAGACTGCAGAAGCTGTCTGAAAGCAGTTCTCTTGGAGGTCTCTCTGGCATTTATTACACAGTTATTAGTATTTCTATTAGTATTTATTACATATTAAATCAATAGCATCACTGCAATACTCCCAACCAAACTGGGGACTGAACCCATGCGTTTACTCTCAGGTTCAATAGATTAAATTCATTAAATCTGGAAGAGACAAGGTTAGAAAAGGAATGAAATAATGGGACATGAGGATCATGGAAAATATCTTTTAAATGCTGTTATTAAGTATTTTTGTAGGGGTTTGGTGGCAGAGTGCCAGCGGGCACAGAGGGATTTTTTTTTTAAGGAAGAATGTTAAGAATTTGAATTGAGTTGATTTAGCCTCTCCATTCTATGCTCAGGAAGAAAGCAGGATGGTTCTTTTTGCTGGCTGTGGGTGAGCACAGTGTGCACATGGCTCATGGTTTTGTCTAACACATTCAGTTAAAAATACTCAACTATTTTCTGCAGTCTGGGTATAGAACCCCGAGTACCTCCCGTGCTGCGTATAAATAGATGTGTAAAGAGAAGGACATGTGCATATGGAGAAGTATTTTGAAGGCAAAAGCTGCTTTTTGCACAATGGTGTTGAAAGAGAAGCACCAGAAGAGGATCAGATGGCTTCTGGGTGTTGTATTTTTGGAGGATGAGCCTGCTCAGGTGCGTGCCTGCCTTCTGAGGACAGGCCAGCTGACTTGCCAAGCAGAGGGAGTCAGGCAGGTTTATTCTGCTTTCAGATTTCATGCTTTCCTTTTTTAGAAGCTGACGCTCTGTGGATTTAAATCCCCACATTGGCTTTGCAGCTCAGAAGCCAGAAAGAAATACAGCACCAAAGGAGCTCCATCTCCTGCATCGCCCTCAGGGCAGGGGCCTGCTTGGAGCCCTCTGATTTACGCTGGTTACTCAGAGCTGATACTGGCTCAGTCATTTATGTAGTGGGGCTTGGTGTGGGCAGGATGTGTGGAGCTGTGGGGTGCTGTTGCTGCCCTCCTGCAGCTGGGTGAATGTCAGTGTGATGTGGTGAGATACACCTTGTGATGAAGGCTTTGGCACCAATCTATAGATATTGGCTCCCAGGGCACTGGGAGCCCCGACTCTGCCAGCTTTGGTTTAGGTGCTCTGTTTTACCTGCCCTTCTCTGCTCCTGCCTGGAGTGGGGTTGGTGAGAAACATGCTGTGAGGCATCCTGGGTGAGATCTAGGTGGCTCCTGGGCAGGCAGGAGGTGGTCATGATGCTGGTCCTAGGCACCAGCCATCAGGATGCCATGCTCACCTTGCACTGCTCTCATCTTGGCTGGTGTGCAAGTTGGAGGCAGCTCAGCTTGGCCCAGATGGCAAAACCCAGGACTCAGCAGGCTGTCCCAGCTCTCTTGTGCTTGCCTGGTGCCTTTGGGGGCCCTGCTCCACCTGCATCACCTTGGGATCTCACAGCCCAGCCTCGAATGGGCTTGGTGTCCTCCACGCCCTCCCAGTGTGTTAACACCTGCTTTGGTTGCAAGTAGAGAATGGTAGAAATGCTTCACTGAAGAGAAATTCTGCTTCAGTCAGTGCCTGGGGATCACGTTCCAGACAGCACATCCATAGCTCTGAGACCCTGCCTGAGGGTGGTGTGTGACAGCCACCAGCTGAGGAGGGGTGATGCTTTTCCTACAGTGTGCATTGAGAGCTGGAGCCAGGAGTCTACCTGCTTCTTTTTCCTGCTGTAGAAGCTGGGCCAGGAGATTTTGTAGCAGCTGCTACAAGGTCTGACTCAGGTGCATTCAGTTCTCAACATGGGGCTGCTCCAGGCTTTACTGAAGGGAAGCTTTCTCAGATACCACAAATCTATACCATATATTCAATATTAATCATGTGCAAAGGCAGCTGTGATTGATCTCTTGTGGGTAGGAAGCCCCTTGGTTTCTGATGATCACTTCAGTATTGCAGCAATGGTAATACCAGTGATAGGACTCTGGCTACACAAATGTAAGAGAAACCTCAGCCTTCTGAGCTGCTTTAATATGTTCTTATGCATTCAAACACCTTCTGTCTAGTTTGCTAGTTCTATAAGGTAGTTATGAGTATGTTACCCTAGGGTATTCTGAGTTTTGTTTCCTGAAAATTCTCTTTTTTTGTGAGAACAGAAATAGGACCAAATGAGCACTTAGTGACAGGATTGTGGTGGAGCTGCTGTGGGAAGGAGCACTGTGTCTGTAGCACTTACACCTTGGTCACCGAGGTTATGGTGTTGGAGATTTGCTTGGCTCCCCTTAAATGTCAGGGGTACCAAGTGCTTTCACATAACTTCACTTTTATTTGCCTGGTTTTGGGACAGCCAGGTAGAGTCAAATTTAATCTGAGAGGAGTGATATTTCCCCAGGCCAAGTAAATCGTAGAATGGTTTGGATTGGAAGGGACTACGAAGGTCATCCAGTCCAACCCCTGTAGTGAGCAGGGACACCTTTGGCTGTTTACCTGCCTGAGGAGATTACATGGGGTAGGAAATATCTAAAACGAAACTAAAAGCCTTCAGACCTTCTCCAGGATGTTCCTGGTGTTTTCATAGCTCTGATCAACCCTATGAAAAATGCAGTGGGTGCTGGCACAGAATCATAGAATGGTTTGGAAGGGACCTCAAAGCCCATTCAGTCCCACCCCCTGCCATGGGCAGGGACACCTCCCACTGGCCCAGGGGGCTCAAAGCCCTGTCCAGCCTGGCGTGCAGGTGTGGTTTCTGTTGCTCTGTCCAACTGAAAGTAACAGTGAAAGTGCCCTCCCCTTTGCTGTTGTATCCTGAGATAGATGGGCCTGAATTAGAGGGAGTGGTGCTGTGTGCGCTCTCCCACCCAGCTACAGAGCCCTCCCTTCCAGAACAGTTGAAATTGACAGGGCAGTTGGATAAAACAAGAAGAAATAAAAGGCAAGGAAAAAACCTCACTGTATCCAGTAGAGTGTAGTAGATCCACTGGTTCTCTTTTGTTTAAGAGAAATACTGAGTGATGTGTTTGGAAGGAAATAAAATCACAGAATCATCGGGTTGGAAAAGACCTCTGAGATCGAGTCCAACCGTCCCTGTCCACTACTAAACCAGATCCCTGAGCATCTCATCCACCCATCTTTTAAACCCCTCCAGGATGGGGACTCCACCCCCTCCCTGGCAGCCTCTGCCCAATAACCCTTTCAGGGAAGAAATTTTTCCTGATGTCCAATCTGAACCTGCCCTGGTGCAAGAATATTCCTAGAATATGTCACAGAATCATGGAACCATTAAGGTTGGAAGAGACCTCTGAGATCAAGGAGCCCCACCATGAGGTTGATGTCTGCTTCGCACAACCCTGGGCTGTCTCAGTCCTCTCCCTTGGGCTTGCTGGAGCTCGTTGTGAATCCTCCTGGGTCCATGCAGGAGATCAGCCCTCTGAGGCTCGTGGGTCTCAGCAGGAAAGCCTTCACCCACTCCTTGGTTTTGGAGCGATTTCCCCAGGCGTTGCAGTGAGTTGTTGCCATTTGCTGGTGAGTGGGAAGGAAGACTTTGCTGTCCCTGGGTCACTTCTGCTCAGACTGAGGCTGCCTTTCACAAGAAGATATTTTTTGACCAATATGTTTCATTTCAAAAAGCTTTCTTTTTTTTCCCCCTCCTATTTTGCTCATTAAGTTGTTCAAGAAAAATTAGCAAATGAGGCTATTTGCCAGGAAAATTGCCCAGCTGGTGTTCTCGAACGCTGCCTCCTTCCTGCACGTGGAGCTCACTGAGCTTCTCCTGAGCTATTCCCTTAATTTTTTCCTTCCTCATTTTTAAACCTGCACCTGGAGCTGATGCCTCCCTTCCCTATAATTGCTGTGTGGATGCATCCCTGCATCTGAGAGGAACATATGGTTTGGCATTCAAGGCACAATGGCAGAGCCCCCCTCCAGGGAAGGGAACATCTGCTGGCTCCTCTGGGCTGGGATCAACCCAGGGAAGAAGCACTGCCAGTGCCAGCTCACAAAAAGTGACAAATGTACATCCCAGGGGAAGGGGCTTCACTTGTTGGGCTGTTCAGTCACTGTGGGGCTGAGCTCCTGTGTCACACCCACCTGTGTCCTGCGGTGCTCAGAACCTCCGTGTCTGGAAGGAGGTTGGAGCTCTTAGATTGAGGGGGGAAGAAAGGTTGGCCTGGAGTCCCACCAGGCCTAGCCTGAGCTTGGAAGACCTGAATTCTTCCCCTGTGCCTGTGGGGATCTCGTGGGCAGCTGCAATGTCCAGGTTTTTTTTGGTCTCAGAGAACCCCACAGAAGTTTTCCCATTTTTTTATGGTCATACAACTGTATTAAATGATTTAGGAGGATGTTTCCCATCCTAAATTCCTACTTGATGCAAGGGCAGAAGTTTCACACCTTGCTGTGGGTGGTCCAGTCTGTCTCTAACTCATCTTAGCAGGGTGATAAACAGTTGGAGAATTATAGATCCCAGCAAATATGAGCTCCAAACCCCTGTAAATCTTTATCCAGGATGCATTAATAGAAGAGTTCCCTGAGTTCACTGGGTGGATCTGATGTTGTTAATCTTGGCACCCTGCATTTAATTTTGGGAATGAGACTGTAAAAAAATATATAAGGATATGGAAGAATTAGAGGGCAGTAGTAAAAATGGAATCATAGAATCGTTTGGTTGGAAGGGACCTCAAAGCCCATCCAGTTCCACCCCTGCCTTGGGCAAGGACACCTCCCACTGGATCAGGGGGCTCCAAGCCCCATCCAACCTGGCCTTGATAATAGCAGGTTGGTGCTGCAGACCACAACAGGTCAGGATAACTTTTCCTGGTGGATTTCTGGAGTGGTGGGGTTCCCTGCTTCAGAGATTTTTAGAGCATGGGGTAGGAAACACGAGGGCCTGAGATGCTGCAGAGCTTCTGGGTTGTAGGAATGGGGGGGGTTGTGCCATGGAGTGACTGAACAAAGCATGGAGTTGTACTTTTAAAGATGGTGTTCAGCAATAAGGATGAAAGGGGGAGGGAAGGGTGAAATCTGAACTTGCACTGATGTTTCAGTTTTCCAAAAGCAAAGTGGAAGTTTCAAAATAACTATGGAAAAAATGTTTAGTTTCTTTATTAAATTTATGTTAAAAGCTTTTTTTCACCTGAGCTCCAAATCTTGAAAGATACATTAGTTTGAATTATTGTCCCTCTAGTGCAGGAGGAAATACTGAGAATTATCAAACGATGAAGCAAACAACAAAGCAAGAATGGATAGAGACGCTATTTACAAGCGGAGATTTTTATGGACCCTACCTTAGACCATTATAAAAGTTTACAGTTTAGTAGCTACATGTGCACTGATTTGCATTTTAGGCTGCATGAATTTTAATGATCTCCTTTGAACTTGATTTAATGCCCCTGGTATTGATGGTTTATCTCCTGTGTTTCCTCCTTTATCGCTTCCAGATAGTTTTTCCCCACCACTCGTGGTCTGATGCAGCAAACAGATCCCACAGCTGATTCTGGAGTTCATTAATGTTATCAAAGGCTTGTGTGGGGATGGCAGAGATAATTTAAGCTGTGTGCAGGAAAAAAAAAATCTGCTTTTAGAAGAATAATTAACTCCAGCTCTTGCTCAGTTCAGGGTTTATCAGTGACATTAGGATGAATTGTTCTAAAATCTATTTTTAAAAGGATTGTGGCTTTGTTATCAAAGCGCTGGTGACCTCCAACAAATTAAGCATCACTGATCTCAGCGGGGCTGCAGGTGGAGGGGAGGGAGCAGGCTGCAGAGCTTACCAGAATCTGAGCTTTATGAGATGGTTCTCAGCTATGAGGTTTCTGTTTGGTGCCACTTGGGCTCTTGGGGTGCTGCCCTCGGGGTGCAGAGCTGTGGGAATATGGCTGAAACAGGTGGTGGTGGGTGTACCTCCTTGTTTAATTGTGGATGAAGCAACATCACAGTACCATAAGGTTGGAAAGGACCTCTGAGATCATCAAGTCCAACCTATAACCCAACACCAACACTAACACCAACCCATCATCTAAACCATGGCACTCAGTGCCTCATCCAGTCTCTCCTTAAACCCCTCCAGGGTCGGTGACTCCACCCCCTCCCTGGGCAGCCCATTCCCATGGCCAATCACCCTTTCAGGGAAGAACTTTTTCCTAACATCAAGTCTAACCTTTCCCTGACGAAGCTTGAGTCCCTGCCCTCTAGTTCTGTCCCTGCTCACCTGAGAGAAGAGACCAACCCCTGCCCCACTACAACCTCCTTTTAGGGAGTTGTAGAGAGCAATGAGGTCTCCCCTGAGCCTCCTCTTCTCCAGGCTAAACAGCCCCAGCTCCCTCAGTCTCTCCTCGTAGGGCTTGTGCTCCAGCCCCTTCCCCATCTTCGTTGCCCTCCTCTGAACACACTCCAGTATCCTGACATCTTTCCCAAACTGGGGGCCCAGAACTGGACACAGTATTCAAGGTGAGGCCTGACCAGTGCCGAGTACAGGGGGACGATAACTCCTCTGGTCCTGCTGGCCACACTATTCCTGATGCAGGCCAGGATGCCATTGGCCTTCTTGGCCACCTGGGCACACTGCTGGCTCATGGTGAGCTTCCTGGCCACCAGCACTCCCAGGTCCCTTTCTGCCTGACTCCTCTCCAGCTACTCTGTCCCCAGAACATCAGCTGGAGTGGGTGGGAGGAGAGACATCCCGGGTGGGAGAGGCTCTGTGGTGGGAGCTGTGTGAAGCCATGATCCCAGAGGCTGGCACTGGAGTCCTAGTGTCACCCAGGGCTGGAGCAGCTTGCTGGGCTCTGTGCAGAGGGTCTGCTCTGTGGCTTGGCCAACTCAGTGTGGTGAGCTCAGCTGTCCCCAAGGAGATGGCCTCCACCCCACACGCTGTTGGTGTGTCCTTGGGGCTGGGGGTCAGGTGAGCAGCACAGAGGGCCACCCCTGGCTGTAGCGAGGGGATGCTCCACAGTGACTCGTGCTTGGAAACATCAACAATTCTTTACAAAACACCAGGACATGTTCTCTGGTATGTTTTGCTGAGACTGCAGCTGTTTTTACACTTGGTTTGTGTTTTGCAGCTGCTGTGCAAGTGCCAGGGGAATGGTTGTTGAATTTAGGATCTCACTGCTTCACTGAAAATGGGTACAACGTGGACTTCAGCGTTTCCCTGGGCACCTGTATTACTGTGTTTTCTAGAACCCCTGAGAGCTCTTTAATATATTAAATACTTTAAATAGTAACCATAAGTTACTAAATTAGGAGCTGAGACAACTTGGAAAACTTAAAATTCACTTGCCAGTCCTGCTGCAAACTTCTGTGAGACCTCATATGATTGCTTAGATGTTTTGTGGAAGAGCAATGAGAGTTCTTTTTTGGACACTGACTGTTACTCCCTAAATTGTAGCTACTGACCTCACTGATGGATGGTTTTCTTTGTAGAAGATGTAGGTCAAGTACTCTAAACATACTCCTTGCCTTTATCTTTCTTTCAGAAGAAAGGATGTCTGAGCTACAGCTCGTGTTGGACACAGTTCACTGGACCTTCAGGATTTTCACACTGGAGCACGTACATGTATCTTAAAAATCATAAGCAATCAAAAAAGCTAATTTAAAAGCTCTTTCAAAATATTTTTAAATCAATTATTTTTAAGAGTTTTATATTAAGGAGGTTGCAGAATAACCTGTGTTGGAAGGGACCTCTAGCCTGCTGCTCAAGTAGGGTTGGTGAGAATCAGTCGCTCTGGGCTGTGCATGGTCAGGTTTTGAGTATCTCCAAGGATGGAGGCTCCACATCCTCACTGGGTGACCTGCTCTGGTGTGTCAGCACCCTCACAACAGGGCTGGAGGCACGGGGGAAGTGTTTTCTTATATATAAGTGGAATTTCATGTGTTTTAGTTTGCTGCCATGGCCTCTCATCCTGCTACTGGTCACCAGTTGAGGGTCAGGCTCAGTCTCATTTCTATCCCCCTGCACTGGGTATTTATATGGGTAGATAAGATCCTCCTGAGCCTTCCCTTTTCCAGACTGAGTAGACTTGGCTCTTTCAGCCTCTCCTCATGTGAGAGATGCTTCAGTCCCTTCATCAGCTTTGTGGCCCTTCACTGGAGGTGGTCCAGTAAGACCATATCTGACCTGTACTGTGTCTCACTGGTGCTAAGCAGAGGGGCAGGATTCTACCCCTCAGCCTGCTGGCCACGTTCTGCCTGATCCAGCCTGGGAGCATGGTGATTATCTTTGCTGTGAGGATGCACTGTTGGTCATGGTCAGCTTGGTGTCCACCAGGACCTCCAGGTCCTTCTTGGCAGAGCGGCTTTCCAGTCAGTCTGCCCCAGCGTGTACTGGTGCGTGGGGTTGTTCCTGCCCTTTGAATTCCACCAGATGTTGGCCCAATTCTCCAGATGCTTTTTGTGCTCTACAGTTGGAGTCATGGAAGCCCACGGTGTTGCCCAGGGTGGTGTTTTGCTCTGGCACGTGTGTGGGTGATGGAGGGCACTGGTCCCAGCTGGGGCAGAAGAGCTGGTGCTGGCAGAGCAGGGCTGCTCCTTGCTGGAAAATGCTTCCTGTATCCCTTGTATTTGTACCAGTCCCAGTTTTTCTCATCCCTGATGGAGATGTTGAGGCAAAGGCTGTTCCTCAGACCGACTGTTACAGGAGGCAGGAGCAGAGCCAGGCTGACTGTGACCCAGCAGAGGGGTGAGGGACAGCCCGAGTGCGTGGCTGGTGTCTCCTGAAGCACTGCTCACGCTGACTTAAAGGGAAGGGCAGGTGTTTGTCCATGGTGTGTGAGCCAGGAGGGGTTGTTCCATCATGTCCTTGCCCAGTTACATAAGAGCAGAAGGCAAAAGCTTGCAAGGCATTAGGAGTGTTGGGCCTGAGCAGATGTGGGGAGGCAGCTCCTTGCCTCCTCTCCCCACAGTCATCTGTGGAATTGGTCCCTTGGGCGAGTCGTAACCAGATGTGGAAACATTTTCTCCTCAATTTATTTCAGCTGTATTAGCAAGAAAGTTTTAATTTGTTTGTATTTATCCTTTACTTCTCAGCCTGGTGTAGCGTAGGAGCCACTGCAGATGTGATGTTTGCCATCCTTTTCCACCTCCTGCCTCTGATGGAAGGAGAGCTGTTGGTGTCGGACACTACCATGTCCTGTCCCTGCAGCTGGTGGCTTTGGTCAGGTGAGGAGATGGCCCAGCACTTACTCCTGCCAAGCCCTGCAGGGCATTGCTCTGAGGTTGGAGATGGGCATCAGAAGAAGCTTTTGGAAGGGTAGGGCAGGAGCTGGGACATGGGAATGGTTTTGTGTGGATTCCCATTTATTCTTCTTCTTGGGGTGGGCGCAGTGATGAGATTTCTACCCCTTCAGGTACAGAATCGACCCTTCAGGCTGGTTCTCCAGGACCTGGCAATCCAGGCTCTCTTGTTAAGATTTTGGAGGCTGCATGCACTTCCCATTAGAGCTGCAGGAAACTTCTTTTCTCCCTGATGCTCTGAACTCTCTGGTATTTGAACCACAGCCCTGCTGCACCCTCTGCCCCAGCCTCAGCCCTGCAGTTCTGACCTCCCAAGCAGGGCCACAGCCAGGGTTTGAGCCTTTAGTGCTGATCCTGTCTGAACTGAGGTGCTGGGACCAGGACAGTGGCTCCCCAGTGTGGCAGCTGCCCAACAGAGGAGTTTGTGAGTTTTAGTTTATTGTCTGCATATCCTTTTTAGGAGGGACACTTTGGACTAGGCCAGACCTACCTTAATCCAAGAAATTATATTTTTAACAACTCGTGAGTTTAATCAATCTCCTTATTTTGAAAAGAAAAGCTCCCAAGAATTTATTCTCCTGGTGAACCATGTCCAGCTCCCCCTGGGAGCTGTTCACAGTATCACAAGGTTGGAAAGGACCTCTGAGATCATCAAGTCCAACCTATAACCCAACACTAACACCAACACTAACACCAACCATCATCTACACCATGGCACTCAGTGCCTCATCCAGTCTCCCCTTAAACCCCTCCAGGGTTGGTGACTCCACCCCCTCCCTGGGCAGCCCATTCCCATGACCAATCACCCTTTCAGGGAAGAACTTTTTCCTCACATCAAGCCTAAACTTTCCCTGACCAAGCTTGAGTCCCTGCCCTCCAGTTGTGTCCCTGGTCACCTGAGAGAAGAGACCAACCCCTGCCCCACTACAACCTCCTTTTAGGGAGTTGTAGAGAGCAATGAGGTCTCCCCTGAGCCTCCTCTTCTCCAGACTAAACAGCCCCAGCTCCCTCAGTCTCTCCTCATAGGGCTTGTGCTCCAGCCCCTTCACCATCTTCGTTGCCCTCCTCTGGACACTCTCCAGCATCCTGACATCTTTCCCAAACTGGGGGGCCCAGAACTGGACACAGTATTCAAGGTGAGGCCTGACCAGTGCTGAGTACAGGGGGACGATAACTCCTCTGGTCCTGCTGGCCACACTATTCCTGATGCAGGCCAGGATGCCATTGGCCTTCTTGGCCACCTGGGCACACTGCTGGCTCATGGTGAGCTTCCTGGCCACCAGCACTCCCAGGTCCCTTTCTGCCTGACTCCTCTGCAGCCACTCTGTCCCCAGTCTGTAGCTCTGCATGGGATTGTTGTGTCCAAAATGAAGTACCCGACATTTGGACTCATTAAACACCATCCCATTGGAACCAGCCCAGCTCTCCAGTCTGTCCAGGCCCCTCTGCAGGACCACCCTACCCTCCAGCAGATCAACCCTTCCTCCCAGCTTGGTATCATTGTTGATCCCCTGCTGCTTTCCTGGTGATGGGATCACTGCATGGAGAGTTTCCATAGTGTGCTGGGAAGAAGTAGTCTGTGTTACTGCATAATTGTTAGCACGCAATTAACAACTGCGAATGTGTCTTCATGTGAGAAAGGGAAATAAAGGGGAGAAGTGATTTTGTCCATTTTATCCTTAGTTTTGGGTGAATGGGGGTTAACATTAATAGTTAACAATGTATTAATAGTTATTATATGCAGTACCAACAATTATATAGGTCAAGGGAGGGGATTCTGCCCCTCTGCTCTGCTCTGGTGAGACCTCACCTGGAGTCCTGTGTCCAGGTCTGGAGACCCCAGTATAAGAAGGGGATGGAAATGTTGGAGCAGGTCCAGAGGAGGCCACAGAGATGATCTGAGGGCTGGAAGCCCCTCTGCTGTGAGGACAGGCTGAGAGAGTTGGGGTTGTTTATTCTGGAGAAGGGAAGGCTCTGGGGAGACCTTAAAGCAGCCTCCCAGGACTGAAAGGGGCTTCAGGAAAGCTGGGGAGGGGCTTTTTACAAGGGTCTGGAATGACAGGATGAGAGGAATTGCTTTAAATTGGAAGGGGGGGAGATTTAGATGAGATATAAGGAAGAAATCCTTCATGATGAGGATGGGGAGGCACTGTCCCAGGTTGCCCAGAGCAGTATTGGCTGCCCCATCCCTGGAGGTGTTCAAGGCCAGGTTGGATGGGGCTTGGAGCCCCCTGATCCAGTGGGAGGTGTCCCTGCCCATGGCAGGGGGGTGGAACTGAGTGGCCTTTGAGGTCTGTTATAACCTAAACTTTTCTGTGTTTCTGTGATATTGAGTCATGGAGTGGTTTGGGTTGGAAGGGACCTTCCATCTCCCCTGCCACAGAAGTGATTTTGCGCCTCAGTTAATTGCTCCCTCCAAATAATCTTTGGACTTTGGGAAGGCTGTCCTTGTCAGAAGTCAATGTGAGTGCATTTCTCAGGGAGGGACTGATGGATTAGTAATGAATTAAATGAATTTTCACCCACGGAGCTGGTGCCAGGGTTTCCAGGAGTCAGCTTGCCTTTCTGCTGGCCCTGCTGTTCTGGCACATGTGAGCGGCTTCCTCGCTGCTGAGCTGCAAATGAGTGTTGGCAGACAGAACCAGCTTTATTTCAAGTACAGAGCTAAAAGCTGCACTAAAACAACTTCCTAAAATTCTGAAGGAAACAAGTTTATGAAAGCTGCTGAAGAGTGATTCTTAATTAAACCACCATGGGTGGGGTTTTGACAGTATATTCCGATCCAAAACCCCGTCACTTGGCTCTGTGAGGCAGCTCTGCTGAAGCCAATGAGATTATTTGCCTGAGTAAGGACAGCAGAAGAATTTTCTCTGTTTGCTTGAGAAAAGTTATTCTAGAAAAATACTTGGTTTAAGATTGTAGCTGACACAACACTAAATGCATGGTGTAAATATTTGGGCTTTCAGTAATCAGTAAAACAGTGAAACATTTTTGGAATTTTTGGACAAAAGTAATTGGTGTTGGGCTGATGGTTGGACTTGATGGTCTTAAAGGGCTTTTCCAGCCTTAATGGTTCTATGATTTTAGTTGCAGGTCAGATGAAATACTTGGTCTTTGTTCCACATTTTAGATTTGTTTAATTTCTTTAATAAAGAGTTTTCTGTGATTTTATGCCATTGCCAAAAAGCTTCAACTTTTTCTGCCCATCAAATCTGTCAGAATGCCATGCTTTGGATATTTGGTGCTTTTGAGTGTGTTCAACCTGGAGAAGAGAAGGCTTTGAGGGGATCTCATAGTGGCTTTACAGTACCTGAAGGGACTCCAGGAAAGCTGGGGAAGGGGCTTTTTACAAGGGCCTGGAGTGAAATGATGAAGAACAGCATTAAATTGGAAGGGGAAGATTCAGGTGAGACTTTAGGAAGAAATTCTTCACAATGAGGGTGGGGAGGCCCTGGCCCAGGTTGCCCAGAGCAGTGGTGGCTGCCCCATCCCTGGAGGTGTTCAAGGCCAGGTTGGATGGGGCTTGGAGCCCCCTGATCCAGTGGGAGGTGTCCCTGCCCATGGCAAGGGGTGGAACTGGATGGGCTTTGAGGTCCCTTCCAGCCCAACCCATTCGTTGATTTCCAAGCTTACTCAGTTTTACAGCCAAAAATACTTCCCTGAAATGGAGGAGAATGGTGCTGTTGGAGACACTGAGCTCTGAGGGTTGAAAGGCGAGGGCTCTGCTGTCATTGGAGGTGAAAGGAGGGCTGAGAAGGGGGTGCTGCCCTCCCTTCCTGGGTGTCTTGGCCATGGGGAGCTTCCACAGGGCACCACGCTCAGCTCCGATGGCAGCAGTCGGCGTTCTCTCCATCAGCTGCTCCTCCGGGAGCCATCACTGCCTGCAGCCTTTATTCCCTCTGACTTCTCTCTTCCAAAATAAATCACCTGGAGATGCATTTGGGCTCCATTTGGTTCTGAGCAGTGGTCCCAGCCCTGTTCCTGGGGGCTGGGGCAGCGCAGTATGATAAACTGTGTTGCAGCACTGCTCTGAGCTGAGCTTGGAGCAGCAGCAAGAAAGGGCCCATTGGTGTTTCAGAAGTGCTTTTCAAATATGTTGGCTAATGGAAGAGCAGTAATTAATTTTTTAGCGAGTTGTGAAATCTAATTTTGTGTTTGTGCATCGTTTTAGTCCCTGCTTTTGAACCATCAGCCAGAGCAAGGATAAGCAAGACCTGAATTCCTGCTTGCGTGTCTCTCGGGAGCAGCAGCATCAGGATAAACCCAGGAAACTCAGCTTTATTTGGGTCACTGACTGTAGAAGGAGGTTTTAAAATTAATATTACAAGCCTTAAGATTTTCTTTCCCCTCCTTAAAGAAATGAGCAGCACTGAATCAACCCCTCCTGCTCTGCACGGTGGTAGCTGTGAGCAGAAAGACCCCTGGGAGCACATCTCCTGGCAGGGCGTACCTGGGCTTTAAAGAGAAATGTGATGCCTCTGAAATAATTGCTTCTGGGGCTTAATTTCTCTCACTTTAGAAGAGACAAAGAGACTAGCAGTAATGATGAAGGATGTTTGGATTTGATATCTCAAGAACGAATAATAAAACCATCAGGGAAAAGCTATAGTTGGGGATCTGCGGAAAATGTAATAAAGCAAATCCCAGAAATAGCACAAGAGGAGATGTTGTGGAGCTTGGAGCTGCACAGAGAGGGTTCTGGATGGACTGTCTGGGGGAAAGCAGTCAAGGTGGTGACAGTGGCTGGCGGAGGGGGCAGGTGGGGTGCCAGTGGTGTGTCCATGCAGGATGGGCAGGGATGGGTCCTGGCTCCCTGCCGGGGCTCTCCTTGGTGTGGCTTTGCTGGGGCAGCAGGGATGTCAATGTTGACCTTCTTGCCTTGTCCTCCAACCTTCTCCTTGGAGAACAGCTCTTCCTACCCCTGCTGCTTCAGCAGCCCTGTGAGCAGGTGGTGATGTCTGGTGGGCTTTTGATGCCCTGGGTGGCAGCCTCAGCCCTTTGTGGCTCACAGATATCCCTAAATAGGTGTATTTCCATGCACATGGATGTGTCACAAGAGGTGCGTGCTCAGGTGAGGGGAGCACACCTCAGCATCAGACAGGAGGAGTAGCCTCTTGGGATGAGGTCCAGGAGCATCCTGCCACCAAAGCTCTGTCCCGTGGGAAGCCCTAGGCTCTGCAGAAGGGCAAAAGCAGTTGGGGGGCAGCTGTTTCTTCCTGATCTCCCTTACCAAAGGCTGTGAAGAGGGCTTTACTTCCACCTTCTAGGACTCTTCTCCACTGCAGTGCACTATGCAGACAGGCTGTGTGCTTGCTCCGGAGGGACCGTGCCCTCCACCTGGGACACTGCTGTCCTGGAGAAAGGAACTCTCCAGGTGGGGTCCCACTGCTACCCAGCCTCCTCTTGGGCAGCGCTGGGGTAGTTGTGGAATTATAGAATTGCTGGGTTGGAAAATATCTTTGAGATGGAGTCCAGCTGTACCTGTCCACTACTAAACCAGATCCTCAAGTGCTTCATCTACCTGTCTTTCGAATACCTCCAGGGATGGGGACTCCACCACCTCCCTGGGCAATCGTTAGTGCAAGAGTTGTTCTTGCTGTGGGTGGGAATACCTGAGCACGGTGGGGCAGCCAGGTCCCTGAGCTCAGAGGGTCTGGGTGCAGAGACCACCATGGCCTCAGTGGGTCAGGAGGCTCCCGATGCTCTCCTGCATCTCCTTTCTGTGACTTCCACCCAATGTGGACAGGAGTTCTCCGTGCACCTCTCTGTGTGACCTCCACCAAGGGCTCTTGCAGGTGCTCTTGGCTGTGCCCTCACTGGGCATTTGGTTGCAGATACTTTTAGTTCCTCCTGACTTGTGCTGGTGCTTTACCTGTACCAGTGCAGAGCTGTGATGTCCAGACACTGAAAATTCCATAGATCAGGAGGGTCTGGCAAAAGGGAGAGAAAACATTTCTCTTCTGCTTGCTTTTGCTCAAGGACCACTTTGAGTTTGCTGATATCTCAGCTGGTGCAGCCTTGGGAACTGACAGCAGGAACCACCTGGGGGCTGAGGGAGGTTATCCATAAAAACTGTGACATCAGCCTTTTGGGAGGAGCAAAGGGATTATTTAACATTACCTTTTGAAGACTTTTCAATGTCATGTGTTGACTCAGACCGTTTATTCTGTGCCAAGTGGTCTATTTAATATCATTAAACCTTATTATTTTTCATTAAACATACATTGGTCATAGAAGTGAAAATAACATTGAAACTGGAGAAGTTCCTAATGTTTTGGTATCTTTCATTTCTTTCCCCAGAATTATTTGTCTTGTAGGAAACTTCTGAAATGCAGCTCTCCTTGCTGATTTGTATTCTTTTCATTCCTTGCTTTTTGCAGGATTTCCCTTGAAACTGAAATTTCAAACCACAGCTGGCTTTGCTAAAAATATGCTTAAAACCTTTGGATTCCATTTAAATACATTAAATGCTCCGTTGTGTCTGGGATTTTCTGTAAAACATAAAATATTGGGGGAGGTGGAAACCCTGTAGGGGTTGCTCCTGCACTTCCACTCTTTGCTGTGGGGTTGGTACGAAGGAGTAGGTGGTGCCTGAGCCTGATGGACTCGATCATCTTAAAGGTCTTTTTCAACTTTAACAATTCTAAGGTATTTTAGCCCTGCATGAGGAGTGCAGCCAGCAAGGGGGTGTGATCTGAGACTGCACCTCGAGTCCTGGGTTGAGTTTTGGGCCCCTCACTCCAAGAAGGACATTGAGGGGCTGGAGAGCATCCAGAGAAGGGACCGGAGCTGGGGAAGGGGCTGGAGAACAGGGGTTGTGGGAGCAGCTGAGGGAGCTGGGGCTGTTTATCCTGGAGAAGAGGAGGCTGAGGGGAGACCTCATCCCTGTCTGCAACTGCCTGAGTGGAGGCTGTGGGGAGGTGGGGGTTGGTCTCTTCTCCCCAGTGACAGGGGATGGGAGGAGAGGAAATGGCCTCACGTGGCACCAGGGCAGCGTCAGATTGGACATCAGGAAACATTTCTTCATGGAAAGGGTTCTCAGGCCCTGTCAGAGGCTGCCAGGGAGGGGGGAGTCCCCATCCCTTGGGGGATTTAAGTGACTGGTGTGAGTTTCTCAGGGTCATGGTTTAGTAAGGGGATGGGTATGGTTGCACTCAGTGATCTCAGAGGTCTTTTCCAACCAGATGTTTTCTATCTGGTTTAATATCATAGAAACAAGGAGAAAAGATTGAACTGATGATGAAAAGGTGAAGTGCAGGATGGTCTCAGGGTACCACAGGAAGGCAGAGAGTTGAGCAGGCTCAGTCTTTGAATCTGTGTGTCCTGGGAGAGCTGAGCCCTCCAGCCCTCCCTCAAACATGAGCTGTGCTGTGCCCCGTGGGTCGAAGTCGTGCAGGCTCCTGCCAGCTTCCCCTTCAGCACCTTCCTGCCTTTGGTGTCTCCAGCCAGCATGTGACATGTTTTCTGCCTGCAAGTGGTGACAAGCATTCCTGAGCGTTGGCACTTGTGTGGACACATCTGTGCCTGGGCTGGTAAACATTTACAGAACGCATTTGCCTCTCGTGGGGTGGGACAAAACTCACCTAAGATCTTCCTGCACCAGAGCTGATGTGGAATGTGTTGATCTGGTGCTGTAAATGCCTCCCAGAAGTGCTCTGTGTTTCTGTGGGAAGCGGGCCCACCCTTGGGAACACCCCAAACAGCCCAACAAGGAGCATCAATGTGTGTTTATCTTTGCTGAGCACATTTTCTGTTCTGGTTTGGAAAAGCATTGTGTGATTTCAGCTGGAAACAGCCCATATGTGAGAAAAAGGCACATCCTTCCATGTACAACTCGTGTCAGCGTTGCCACTGGCATGAAAATCCCACATTATGCAAATGAGCACAGTTGAGTCTGTGGAAAATATTCCACTTTATGATGTTCCAAAAATCCACGAAGGAGTTCAGTCAACGCTGCCTTCCATCCACGTGGGGTCTAAATATTCTGAGGGCTGCAGCCCCCAGGGTTTGGTGTCCAGCTGGCCAAGACTGACTGTGACTGATGGGAGCTCTGTCAAGCTGTGAGGAGGCAGTGCCATCAGATGAAGTCTGGAGATGAAATCTTTTCATTAGCAGACTCCACCTCCTGCTGCTTTGCCCTCAAACTCTATCCATGTGAGTTGCTGGGAAGCAGTGCTAGACCCAAGGGTTGATCTTCTGTGCAGAGAGGAACACTGGTCCTGTAGCTCTGGCTATAGCTGGGACTTAAGGTGTCAGAGCTGTACAACTTCTCCATGTCTCAGTCCTTGATGGGCAGGGTTGTCCTTCCCTTCCCCTTCACTCTGCATTATCTGTTCTTGTCGTGGCCCAGAGGACCAGCAGGGCAGTGGACTCAGGTTGTTGTGCCCTTGTCTTGTAGCATGGGAGTGCCCTTCAATTGGAACTCAGGTTTTGAGGGTCACCTGTGGATCAGCCTAGGAGGGCTCTGGAGAGGGATAGGGTTGGGAGGCTGAATTACTGCCCATCCATCCATCTGTGTGGGCCTCAGTGAGCCAAAGAGGACAGGACCGTGCTGTGAGGTGGGAAGGATGCAAGGGGCTCGGTCAGGTGTGCTCAGAGTGTGTGAAGGAAGCTGTAAGTGCTTCATGAAAGAGCAAGGTGGTTGAAACATTGCACCATGGGAGGTGAGGCTGTCCCCATGGCTCTGGCTCAGGCAGGACCCATGATGTTCTCGTGGGCTGTGGGGATCCCAGTGTGTAGAGAGCCAGTGCTCTCCACTCGGTGCTGGGATTTCTCAGCTATGGGAGCATCAGTCTCTGGGTACCTTCAGAAGGCCCCAGACTTGCAGGAATGCCCTGACTGTGACTGGGAGAAGGTCACAGAATGACCTGAGTTGGAAGGGACCCCAAAGGACCATCCAGTCCAACTGCTGTCCCTGCACAGGACACTCCCAACGCTCACCCCGTGGGACTGAGGGCAGTGGCCAAATGCTTCTGGAATGCTGGCAGAGCAGGGGCCCTGACTGCTTCCCTGGGGAGCTGTTCCAGTGCTCCACCACCCTAATGTCCAAACTAACCCTCCCCTGGCACCATCAGAATCCAGGTGACCTCTGAGCAAAGACCTCAGATACGTCAGAGCTACAGGGACAGACCCAGATGGGTACAGCCTGGGTATGTATGAGGGTCCTGGGGAATGCAGGAGCTCCTCCAGGAGCAGAAGGTCCTGAGGAGGTTCACTACCCGTTCTGCTCACCCCTTTGATGGGCTGGGGCTCGGCTGTGCTGGTCCAGGCTCTGAAGCTGTTATTGGAGGTACCTTCATGGGCCCCGTGGAACCATCCCAAAGGGCTGAAGTTGAGCTGGATTTCTGGTTCAGCTCACAAGTAGAGGAGGGAAAAACAAATAATGAATCAGTTCCTCAGAAGTCTGCATGTGGAGTCGGCGACCTCTGAGATCACAGCAGACTTGTGTAAAGTGAGTCTCCTCTTCTGACAGTGTCTGGAGGTAATTGGAGAGGGGCTGAGGCAGAGCTGAGCTGGGGGGTGATTTTTGAATACACAATTCTGTAATTGCTTTGTTCTTGCGGTTTGAGATGTTGTTATTAGGATTCAGCAATGGAATTGCATCCTTATTTGTTTAAACACATTGTGGGAGATGGGATGATTGTCTTTGGAGGGGGTTGGAGAACTCCTGATGTAATGTGCTTTGGGTCATCCTCCCATGGCAGAGCAGCTCCTGGGGAACGTGCAGAGTCTCCTTTCCAGCTTCAGAGGAGTCTCTGCCTCTGGCTGCAACCTCTGTCTTGAATGGAGGGAACAACAGTGGAACTGAATAAAATTAGTGGGTTTTCAGTGATATCTCTGTAAACACAGCTTTTGTAGGGTTTTGAAGCGTGACTTCATTAGCTGTGCATCGCTCATTCACCCCTCCAGTCAACAAAGAACCCAGGGTGGGGGGTCTGTAATCCATGGAGACCCAGGAAGAAGGCTGAGGGCGTTGGGCATGGGTGCTGCGAATGGTCTTGTTTGGAGTGAGAGCAGAAGGTCCCATGGGTGACCCAGGGGCAGAGCCTTGCAGTGACAGACACGGAGCCGGCAGCGAGCTTGCTTGGAGAGGGGCCATGTGCAGCCCAGCACCTTGGAATTGCTCTTAAAGCAAAGGGTAATTTTTATTTCAAAACAAGTGTGTTGGTCTGTCCTCTTCCATGACAGGGGATGGGAAGAGAGGAAATGGCCTCAACTTGCACTGGGGGAGGATCAGATTGGACATCAGGAAAAATTCTTCCCTGAGAGGGTTCTCAGGCCCTGTCAGAGGCTGCCAGGGAGGGGGTGGAGTCCCCATCTCTGGGGGGTTTAAAAGATGGGTGGATGAGTTTCTTAGGGCCAAGGTTTAGTAAAGGGACAGGTACGGCTGAAATCGATCTCAGAGGGCTTTTCCAACCAGGTGATTCTGTGTTTCTGCTTGAAGTACAGGGCAAAGAAGCTGGCTGCAGGGTTTGGAAAGCAGCTGTGTGGAAGAGCATTAATATTGTTTTCTTAGCTAGCTGTATCTTAGCAGGTTCCCCAAGTGCTCCCCCAGATCTGAAGATTGCTGGAGCTGGGGTCTGGAGTCTCAGGCATGCCCTATCCCAGAGCTACCTCCCCCTGCTGGAACTGGGAATACTGGTCTGCTTGAACCTCCCTCCTCACTGGGGCCCTCTCTGTGTTCATGTACATCCTGGGGAACCTCTGCAACCTGAGGCTCTGATAATTGGATCAATAGGATGTCAATTGATTAGCCTCCTGCTAATGAAGTGGTGGCTCACACTGCAGCAGCTCCTGATATTCAGAACTCTTCTAAAGCACGGTCTCATCCCAGGCAGCTCTGCTGTCAATGGGCAGCTGGCACCTGCCACCCAGAGCACCTTTGCTGGGTGAAGTGATGCCAAACTACCCTGAAGGCTTCACAGTATCATTGAGTCACAGAATTGTTTGGTGGGAAAAGACCTCTGAGACTGAGTCCAACCGTCCCTGTCCAGTACTAAACCAGAGCACCTCATCTCCCTGTCTTTTAACCCCCCCCAGGGATGGGGACTCCACCCCCTCCCTGGCAGCCTCTGACAGGGCCTGAGAACCCTTTCAAGGAAGGAGTTTTTCCTGATGTCTGGTCTGAACATGTTCTGGTGCAACTTGAGGCCATTTCCTCTTGTCCAGTCACTTGTTATATAGGAGAACAAACCAACAGCCACCTCACTACAACTTCCTTACCAACCACTTTGGTGAAGAAAATGTCAAACACATTTGTAGAACATCAAACGTGGGCATTTAAGTGCAGTGTTTCACACCCCCAGCTTCCAGCCCTCTCTAAGACAGCCCAGGACTATCTTGGACAGCCTCTTTTTCACAGCTGGTGGTCTGTGTGACGTTTGCATTTATTGCTTGGAAGGAATGAGGGGGATGCATATCCTCAGTGTGCAGTGAGTTCAGAGGTACCAAAATACCCAGCTGCCATGCTCAGCTGCATTTGCCCTCTCTGGTAGGGCCTGTGCCATCTCTTGTGATACCTGCACTCCAAGAGTGGCATCCCTCAGGGCATCCCACAGCAAGGGGCATCTAACACAGAGTCATTCCCAGCTGGACACGGGGATCCTGGTACCCTCTTCGGATATTTCAGAGATAAATGGGTTCCTCTGCACATCATGTTCACTCCTACTCCTATTGTGTATGAAAAATGAGTTTTCCACAGTACAGTGATGGAATTAGGAACCAGCTTCTTGAAGGCAAGAATGAGGAATGACTTAATTTTTTTCTTGTGGAAGAAGTTAAAAATGGAGATGGAAGCTACCATATGTTTTTTTTCCCGGTTATGAATGTTCAAGCTGTTTACGACACAAGATGACAACAAACTTACCTTCCATTTAATGAGCTAAGGATAATTGTAATTGGTGTGTGAGTCAGCCTGTAGAGCCATTAAAACAAGGAGATTGCACCTGCATTTTTAATGGTCTATGATATGGTTTCTACTTGCATTTTTATAGGTTCGTGGGCATCGGTCTGACGGTGCAATTGCCTGCATTTCTGATTTAAAATGAGTCCCTGAGTTTATCCGTACCCAGCAGAACCTGCAATTACTTTTATAAGTCCCACAGAGTCACTGGATCTGAACCAGCCCTTAAAGCACATGGTTTTGCTGTAGAAGGATGGATGGGAGTCAGTCCATAAGGGATGTACTTTGGCAGTTGGCCGAACTTGGTCTCAAAGATGGGCTTGTTAACCAGTTTTTACTCTTCATGTTTTTAGATAATATGAAGGGTTGAAAGTCTCTGTAATTCAAACTTTATAACAAGTGTAAAAGCCATGTAGGTAACAGAATGGAGAGGTCCTCAAGATGTTTGTCTTCAGAGGAGAATTAACTTCAAAGCATGTGTTGTGTGAGGCCCACCAGAAGGGTGACACGTTCCGGATGACTTGTTCCTCATAACACAGGAAGCACGTGGATCTGTTGGAGCAAGTGCAGAGGAGGCCATGGAGATGATCCAAGGGCTGGAGCACCTCCTGTGTGAGGACAGGCTGAGAGAGTTGGGGTTGTTCAGCCTGGAGAAGAGAAGGCTCTGGGGAGACCTTAGAGCAGCCTCCCAGTACTGAAAGGGGCTCCAGGAAAGCTGGGGAGGGGCTTTTTACAAGGGTCTGGAGTGACAGGAAGAGGGGGAAGAGTTTTAAATTGGAAGAGGGAAGATTTGGATGAGACATTAGGAAGAAATTCTTCATGATGAGGGTCGGGGGGCCCTGGCCCAGGTTGCCCAGAGAAGCTGTGGCTGCCCCATCCCTGGAGGTGTTCAAGGCCAGGCTGGATGGGGCTTGGAGCCCCCTGATCCAGTGGGAGGTGACCCTGCTTTGGACTGGATATCCCTTCCGACACAAAAATATGATGATTCTGTGATTTGTTTGTCACTTGCCAGCTCTGATTTGGGATATCAAGTAATGAAAGGATGAGCTGGTGATTCCCTCTGCCCAGCATGGCCCTCACGTCACCCCTGTTGGCCTTGGTGCTGCTCCCACTGGTCCTGGGAGAGCCTTGGCCAGGGTGGGGCAAGGCTGAGGAAGGAGCAGGGGGGCTTTCCCTGCAGACACCCCACAACAGCGCTGGCGGATCATCCGCAGCAGCCCCAGAGAGCAGGTGATGAGAGATGAGTTTGCAAAAAGCACTACAAAGGGACTAATTAAGGTGAGCGATTTCTCTTTGTTTCCATTCCTCATAGCAGCCTAATTGGAAGACAGAGGTATTTTCACTTGGGGAAGGATTAATTTTAACTGATAAATGTCCTGGTCTCAAATAATTTTTGGTAGATGACTGCACTGCCATTACTGAGCGAGAAGATGGCTCCAGGTGCAGCCCAGCAAGGCACCTCCGTGTGCACCCGAGAGTCACCATCCCGGTAGCTCTGATTTAATAAGAGATACTGAAGTGTAGAAGCTGAAGAAGCCTCTTTGCTCAGAGTTTTGCTCCACTAATCCTCAGTAGAGGGGAGGGAACTCAAAGCCCATCCAGTCCCACCCTCTGCCATGGGCAGGGACACCTCCCACTGGATCAGGGGGCTCCAAGCCCCATCCAGCCTGGCCTTGAACACCTCCAGGGATGGGGCAGCCACCACTGCTCTGGGAAACCTGGGCCAGGGCCTCCCCACCCTCATTGTGAAAATTTCTTCCTCCTATTTCATCTAAATCTTCCCCCTTCCTATTTAAAGCAGTTTCCCCTCATCCTGTCACTCCAGGCCCTTGCAAAAAGCCCCTCCCCAGCTTTCCTGGAGCCCCTTTCAGTCCTGGGAGGCTGCTCTAAGGTCTCCCCAGAGCCTTCTCTTCTCCAGGCTGAACAACCCCAACTTTCTCAGCCTGTCCTTGTACAGGAGGTGCTCCAGCCCTTGGATCATCTCCATGGCCTCCTCTGGACCTGCTCCAGCTCCTCCATATCCTTCTTATGTTGGGAACCCCAGAACTAGACACAGAATTCTAGGTCCCCTTTAAAGAAAACTGTTTGTTATGTCTATAACCTGTGGGGCCCCGTGCCCTTGGGCATCAGGAAGGCTGGAGGGATTTGGTAAAAAGAAGAGCAATCAAACCCCCCCAGGACCTGCAAAGCCAGGGATGGCCAGTCAGAGCTGGCTGCCCAAGTCAGCTTTCTGAGGAGATGATGTTTTTATTTTTCTTCCTGGCTTTAAACATAAAATTGGGCTTTATTCCCTAGTTTTTTTTTCCCCCGAGTGAGAAGTTCTTAGAGAAATTGTCTCCTGCAGATTCCCGTGGAAGCCTTGTGTGCAGTTTTCAGCCTGATTTGGCTGAAGGCTGTATCTGACTGAAAGGCACAGTCATAATTTCTCAGGCCCAGCTAGGGATGCCAAATAAATCTATACCTCCTTGACAATTATATCTTTACAAAAGCTTTGGGTAGAACAGATAAAAAGTGAACTTATTTATGAGCCTCTTTATTAGAGTAAAGTCCTCTGGCAAGGCGCAGGAGTGCGTCTCTCAGATGCAGCAGCTGTGGGAGGCTGGGTAGAAAGAGCTTTGTATTGAGAAACTCTTACTTGAGAGGAAATTCTTCTAACAAAGCCTTAGCTTGAGTCATTTCATGGTGAATCTGTAAGAAGAGATATGAAGAATCTGTCATTTTTCATAGCATTATTAAGGTTGGAAAAGCTCTCGGCTCATCCAGTCCAACCATCAGCCCAGCCCCACTGTGCCTGCTGAGCCATGTCCCCAAGTGCCATGGCTACAGGGCTTTTTGAGCCCATCCAGGGATGGAGACTCCAATGCCATTGGTTCCAGCATTTTTCCACTCTTTTAGTGAAGGATTTTTAACTAATATCCAACCTAACCCTGTCCTGGTGTAAACTGGCATAAATGTTTGTGTTGATGGCGTGTTAACACCAACTCACAAAGGAGCCCCTTTTGCAGGAGGCAGTGGATGTGAGCAGATATCAGGTAGTTCCTCCTTTTTGATGACAATAGGGAATGACAGGATGGGGATAACTGAGAGCATCATCTCCTCATCAGTGCTTCTGCCAGAGCACTGCCCCTTTCCCCACGCACACCATGGACCGTGGGGCTGCTTGTCTGAAGCCACAGCAGCTCCTGGGGAAAGAGTGACTGGTGAAAGGAACTGGTGTCTGGGAGGGTGAGCAGGGCTGATTAGCAGCTTCCAGGAGTGACGCTGCAAACCACACAGGAAGGGTTTCCAAAGTCAAATAGGAGATTAATTAACATTACATGTGAACCAGTTGCACAGGAGAGCTGAAACCTCCAATTTGACTGCTTGTTCCATGTTCGTGACTCCCCCGGGCTGTCAGAAAGAACAAGTGTGGCTCAATTCAGTTTGCTATTTAGGACTTCTGTATATAAATAGAGGAATATAGGATGTGCCCCTTGGGAGGACCTTTATCCACTCCTCCTCTGTTTGCCCTACTTCTGTTAATTGGGTTTTCCAAATAGGTGCTTATTCACGAACTCCTCCTACGGTGAAGGGCTGTAAATTCTGCAAAATCTGTTTTTGGTGCCTTGTTCAAGGCATCCTTAAACCTGAGCAGGTGGCTGTTACCTGCCAGCAGCTTAAAAAACGTGGTTCCTATGTCAAATGCTTTCAAATCTCCTGTGCTTTGAACAGGACCGTTCAGGGCTGATGCCTCCTCGCCGTCCTCCTGGGTGGTTTCCTACACACCAAAGTGGCATTGTTGATTATTTTCACACCAAGTCCAGTTGTTTCATAGTCTTTAGAACTGAACTGGTGAAATAAGGAGGGAGTTCACCTGCCCAGAGGAGCTTGCAGAAAGCACAACCTGTAAGTCCTGCAGAAGAAAATGAAACAAGACCAAAATCAATTCCGAGCTGGCAAGACTCAGGCATTGGTGAGCATTGCCAGGCAGCTGGCCTGCTGGGCAAGAAATATTGAAGCAACAGCCAAAGTAACACTCAGAACAGCTGTGAGCAGTAGGTGAGCTGTTGGAATGACACAGCACTAGCAGGGTTGGGAGGACAAATAGCCCTCAGAATAAAGGAGGGAGGGAAGTCTAGGTTTTGAGCAGGAAGCAAGCAAATCTCCTGGTGGAATGTGAACATCCACCCAGGGATGGAATCATAGCACGGTTTGGGTTGGAAAAGACCTCAAAGCCCATCCAGTTCCACCCCCTGCCATGGGCAGGGACACCTCCCACTGGATCAGGGGGCTCCAAGCCCCATCCAGCCTGGCCTTGAACACCTCCAGGGATGGGGGAGCCACCACTGCTCTGGGCAACCTGGGCCAGGGCCTCCCCACCCTCACAGGAAAACATTTCTTCCTAAGGTCTCATCTCAATCTCCCCTCTTTCAGCTGAAAACCTGTCCCCCTCATCCTACCCCTGCCTTCCCTGATAAAGACCCTCTCCCCAGCTTTTCTGGAGCCCCTTTCAGTGTCAGAAAGCTGCTATAACGCAGCCAAATGCAGAGGGGGTTTAATCCATCTTTAAAAGAAAGCAGGAGGAGTCTTGCAAACATTGTGCTGGCCCAGGGAATCTGGTGTTTGGGGGTGAATACCTCTCTTAGCTGCTGTGATGAAGGTTGTGCTTGGCTGAGCCTGTGGAGCAGGGAGAGCTTGAGGTGGATGGAGCGATGCGAGGGGTAGCCCCAGCTTGGAGCAGAGATCCAAAGGGAACCTGCAGCCCTGGCACAACAGGCAGTGCTGATGTGCAGTGACACAATATTTGGGGGGGGGGGGGAAGCCCAGAGTCAAATATGTAACTTAGATCTGTTTGCCTCACAGCATTTCAGGGGATTAAAATCCCATGCTGAACTGGGAAAACCGTAGTGTGGTTTTGATCTTCAGACCAGGATGATATCTGGGCATGTGAAATGCTAAAGAGGATTAGAGAGGCTGCAAGGATTTAGAAGAAGCAGGAAAAGATTTCAGTTATTTATCAGCATCGCGCAGAGGAGGCGTTTTTAGGTGCAATAAATAATTGCTGTTTATTGAAGAAGACAAAAGAGAAAAGCAACTGCAGTGTAGTCATGAGCAGCACGAAGATGGGGCTGTGGATAGAGCTGTTGAAGTGCTGTGTTGTGGTAGAGATAGAGTCAGCCTGGAACATCCCTCTAGAAGGCAGAAAGTAATAAATACATCTGATAGTAATGCTTAGCTTTAGGAGAGGAGCTGTATAAAACGGAACGAGACAATTAAGGGATCAGATAACGCAGCAGAAACGTTTGTGGAAAACAAGAGTTGTGTGGGATAAAGCAGGCAGGAGGCTCCAGGTGCCTGGTGCCCCTCGTGTGGGTTGTGCTTCCACTGATGTTCTGCTGAATCGTGGCTCCTCCCCTGTGTTTTGCTCAGCAATCTGTGCCTCTTGCCTGGTGTCCCTCACGTTGAAGTTCTTTCTTTGCTTCTATTTTTTTCTGCAGCTTTGAGTGTGGCAGCAAAACCAGTAAAATAGAGCTGTGGCCTCACTTTTCTCCTTCACCTCCAACCTGTTTGCCTCTTAGTCTGCTGCAATGCTTACTCATGGTTATCAAAAGCATGGACAGGCGACCAGACCGGCGTTGTTCTTCCATCAGGGTTGCTCTGGGGGTCCTTAACTTATCACTGATGCCTGTGGGGATGCTCAGAATTGTCCTCTACTGCCCCATTGCTGAGAGGTGGGGTGGGAGATGGGACCACCTTGCACTGCTGACAGGGTGAGAATCCTCTCACCAGTTTCTCTTCTCAAGATTGCTTCTTGCATTGCCTTTTCTCCTGTGCATTACACAACTAGGTCTGAAGTGCTATAGAGGAGAATCTGCTGGACTGTATTATTTTTCAGGTGCATCCCTGAAACATTTCTGCTCTCAGGAGCTTTCACTGTTTGTAGCTCCCAGCCTGTGCTGTTCTGAGAAGGTCCAATGACCACTGGCTGTACAAGAGATCTCAGTGCTTGGTGTTGTTTAGATCTTGGTGCAACAACAGTGCATGCAGTTATCCCCACGTTAATGACCGTGCAGGGTTAGGTCCTCCCTGGCTGTGGTTGTCTGCCCAGAGCCCAGGACAGCACAGTGAGGGCAGGGAGACTCTGGCCCAGGTTGCCCAGAGCAGTGGTGGCTGCCCCATGCCTGGAGGTGTTCAAGACCAGGTTGGATGGGGCTTGGAGCCCCCTGATCCAGTGGGAGGTGTCCCTGCCCATGGCAGGGGAGTGGAACTGGATGGGCTTTGAGGTCCCTTCCTACCCAAACCATTCCATGATTCTATGACAAGCCAGCAGCAGGGCAGTTTGGCCCTTGGGAAGGGTGGGCATCCTGAGCTTCACCACATTTAGTAGAAACTTCGAGCCCAAAGGCTTTTTAAAGCCACTTGGATGCTGCTTCATTCAGGAATCCCAGTCAAATGGTTTGGATGGCTAATTCCCACTTTTAAGAGTGACTCTGGCACCACGACCGGTTGCAAATCAGCTTGTAAACACCTGTAAAGTCTTAGCCTGGATTTCCCTTTGTTACTCAGGAAAGTTATGAGGGGGAATGTGCTGGGGGAGAGCTGAGCCCGATTGCCAAAGCCAGCGTAGGGCCCTGCCGAGGGCAGCGAGCACCCAAGGCTCCCCATGCGACCTCTAAGCTGAGGCACCTCTTCGAGGGTAATCACTTAATTAGGCCTTGAAATGACAGGGAATCAGCTCTATATTAGCTACTTCAGTGCTTAATTATCCTGTTGCACCCTGGATTTGCTCACTTTCACCTTCCAGATTTTGTTTCTTGTTACAACTCTTTTTTTCCTGAATTAAGGAGCTGCCTGGTACCAGAATCACCTCCCTGTGATGGCACTAACGAACACAGGGAAATTGGCTGTTGCTTTTCCCTTGGATAAATTAAAAAGGTCAAGTGTCTGTAGCCTGTCCCTCTGTACAAAGATTCAGATCACTCTCATGAAGCTCTGAACCTGGTTGCGTCCTGGTGCCCGAGGGCTGGCCGTTATGGTCTTGGTAATGCAACACCACCTCTGTCCCCTCAGCATCCCCCACTTGCATCTCTTTCCAGTCACAACCACTGTGTCCTGGCTGGCACATGCCCGCAGTTGGTATTCATCCTGGTGCTTCAGTTCTTCAGGGGATCACAGCTCTCTGAAAAAAACCAGCATCATGAATAAACATCATGAATAATTTTTTGAGGAAAGCACAACTTCACCACTGGCTGAAAGGAGAGGGGCAGGATGGGAGCACTGATTAGAATATTTATGCAAACCAGCCTTGATGAGATCCATCTTGACAAAAACAGTCATAGGTTGATCCATTTTAATTTCATGTAAATGCTTCCTTTCCAGAGTGGCTGCGTGCAGTTAATTGCAGAGGCTGACCCTTGTCCTCCAGCTCTGCAAACCTTCTCTTGGGCTTGAAGGGTGCACAGGTTCCTTTTCTGGGAGGATGGCACCTGTGTGGGGTTCTCTACTGCAGCTCACAGGTCATGGGGAATTGCTGGTGCTGAGCCAGGACAATTGTGTTGGCTGAGGCTTTGGAAAGCACTTTTAGTATCAGTGTCTGGTGGGCGAACAAGGTTTCTATTTGATGTCTCCTCTAAAGGGTTGAGTTGGTGGAGTCTCCATCCCTGGAGGTGTTCAAAAACTGTGTAAATGTTGCACTTTGGGGCATAGTTTTGTAGGCACGGAGATGTTGGGCTGATGGTTGGACTGGATGAGCTTGGAGGGGTTAGAAAAGCACGTGGATGTGGCCCTTTGGGACACGGTGGGGTGGGGGTGACGGTTGGACTGGGTGAGCTGAGAGGTCTTTTCCAATCTTAATGCTTCTGTGGTTCTGTTTGGGTTACTTCCAGCCTTTTGTTTCCAGAGCTTTAGAGGTTGGTAGGAACACGTTTGTGTCCTGCTGGTCACTGATAACCCTCCTGAAGAGCTCCTGTGGACAGGACCAGGGTGACACACGAGAGGGTCCTGCAGGAAGGATCAGTGCTGTGGGGTGCCCAGGCTGCCCCAGAGCTGGGCATCTGCTGCCTCGGTGGAAGGGTTTCCCTCTGCCAGCACAACGTGGGATGTGTGCAGGGAGAGCAGCTCTGTGCACCCAGCCCCAAAGTGACCCCAGCTGTGCTTCTGCAGGTTATGTGTGTGAGTGGATTTTAACAACGTGAATCACAAAGATGGTGAGGGAAGGGCGTAGTTACAGGGACTGAGCTGACAAAAGTGCTTCTGCAGTTGTCCCTGTGACCTGTGCCCATTGGCTGTGGTTAGCAGGAGGAAATGCAGATGCTCTGCCTGTCTCTGCAGTTTGGCCAGATGGGAATAGGGAGGTTTCCCTTCCGTACCCCACGGTGCAGCCCTGGGCTCTCCCAATCGCCCTGCTCTGAGGGCAGGTGCCTGGTGGCTAGGAGAGAGGAGCCCTCTCCAAAACCTGGGTGCTTACCTGGCATCTCACCCTCTCGCCAGCAGTGGATTGTAAAGCTAATTGTAAAGAAAAAACACCGAAACAAACAAACAACCCACCCAATAAATTTTTATACATGTCGTGTCCTTGATTTCAGTAAAATTTTGTAGCAAAGGATTAGAGCTAATTATGTGTTTTAGGGAAAATGATCATTTTATTGCCCTGAGCTTGTTGCCTTTTTGATTAAATTATTTTCTTGTTCATTACTTACCTGGAGCCCTGTGCTCAGTGCTGGAAGGATGTGGGAGCCAGTCCAGAGCAGGGCTCAAAGGTGATCCGAGGGCTGGAGCCCCTCTGATAAGAGGACAGGCTGAGAGAGTTGGGGTTGTTCAGCCTGGAGAGACCTTAGAGCAGCCTCCCAGGACTGAAAGAGGCTCCAGGAAAGCTGGGGAGGGGCTCTGGATCAGGGAGTGCAGGGACAGGATGAGGGGGAAGGGTTTTGAGCTGAAAGAGGGGAGACTGAGATGAGATCTTGAGGGGAGAAATGTTTTTCTTTGAGGGTGGGGAGGCCCTGGCCCAGGTTGCCCAGAGCAGTGGTGGCTGCCCCATCCCTGGAGGTGCTCAAGGCCAGGCTGGATGGGGCTTTGAGCCCCCTGATCCAGTGGGAGGTGTCCCTGCCCATGGCAGGGGGGTGGGACTTGATGGGCTTTTAATTTCCTTCCAACCCAAACCATTCTATGATTCGTCCTCCTTCATTTATTTTCTGCCTCTTCTTCAGACCTGCTTTGATGTTGATATTCTTCCAACTTGTATGTGGTTTATTTCATCTTCTGGTGGTTCCAGATGTCCCAGTCACAGTCTGGCACTGAGACAACACCCAGAATTCTAACAATTTGCAGTTTAAAGACAGGAAGGAAAGCAATCTCAATTCAGAAACACTCAGCCACAGTGAGGGTGGGAGATGAGAGCCTCAGGATTTCCAGGTACTTAATCACAGGGGATAAAGCCTGGAATTCCCTGCCCTGGCAAAGCTGGGATGGTGCAGCACGAGGGCTTTCTCAGTAGATGTTCCCCGTGGCCGTAGTCCCTGCCCAAGCATTGCTGAGCCTGAGGCGTGAAGCTGAGCAGAGCCCTGCTCTCACCCCACAGCCTTTCTCACATCCACATCTGCTCTTCTGGCCTGGCCAGGAGGGGACAGCAGCAAAGCCCAGGCTGCTCTTAATGCCTTTGAGATTTCTGCTTGTGGGCATGAAGTAATTTTTTACGACCAAATGCTGTATTCCTGGTTCTTGTAACTGATGCTTTAAATGGGCAAAGGAAAAAAGAATTGACCAACAGGCTGGGCACGTGATGAAAAGAGAGTAAATTTGCTAGAAAAAAAAAATACACCTTATTTTCTCTCCAAAATGAATCAGATGGGAAAATGCTGAGTCAATAAAGAGCCCTTTCAGCGAGCGTCCTTATCTCTGGTCAGGAGATTTATTGCTTGTGTGTTAATTGGCCTTCTCGCTGTTCTCCCTGGGCTGGAGTGTCTGCCTTTTAATTCTGCTGTGGCTCTGTCTGCTGCTTCTGTGCCTTTTGTGTCTGTCTTTTAGAAGAATAAGAGCTAAGGCAGTCCTGAGGTTTTCAATATAGGCAGAGCAGCCTGCGTTGTGCATCAGCAGTCGACTGCTCCGCTGCAGGCAGGGCTTTGAGCTCACTTTGGGGTGTTCTGGCAGATGTCTGGAACCCTCCTTCTCTGTTGCTTTCCATCATTTTTTTAAGGGTGGAAACACCAAAGTGGTTCTGGTGTTGCATAGGTATTCCCAGTGCATTTTCACTTATATAATGAAGCAGCAGAAAGCTTGGCAGGGGGTTGGTTCCTCTGCTAATGAAGATTAAAAGTGGAAGTGGTCCATCACAGGGAAAGCAGCTCTTAATGAAAATTCAGAAAGAGCTGAGGAAGAAGTTAGAAACCTGTTTTGCTTAAGGAATCAGAAGCAATGAAGTGCAGTCCTGACAGCACATCATGGTTTTTCATGTGACAACTATGATTCATCTTGAAAAGGAGACCTGTTGGCACAGGACTTGCCAGTCAGAGTCCACTGTGTGCAGCCTGTGGTGACAGCTCTGTGTGGTCTTTGGCTTCTCAGGTTCACTAGGGATTTTCACAGCAAACCTGAGGTGTTGATTTTTGGGCTTGGTGGGAAGTGCAGCAGCAAAGTCGGCAAAAGGTTGCATGATTCATCTCCCAGAAATAAAACCATGGAGTTTTAGAGCTCAAAGAAGAAGGCAAATAGAGTTTTACACTGGTTAGAAGTGTTGATGTAGCTCTCTGAGGGTTCTTGGCCAGCTGAAGGCCGTTCTACCTCGTCCCTGGAGGCTGTGTAGTTGGATGCAGTTTGTGCTAAGTGAGGCTGAGTTCAGCCGTGCAGAGGGGATGCTGCCTTTGACATCAGCCCCACGTAGAGCTGTCTGTTTGACCAGTTCTGGAATCTTCAACTTAAGAAGGTGATGGAACTGTTGGAACGAGTCCAGAGAAGGCTACGAAGGTGATCCAAGGGCTGGAGCCCCTCTGCCGTGAGGACAGGCTGGGAGAGTTGGGGTTGTTCAGCCTGGAGAAGAGAAGGCTCTGGGGGAACCTCATCACGGCCTTCCAGTATCTGAAGGAGCTCCAGGAAAGCTGGATCAGGGGCTTTTTCCAAGGGCCTGGAGTGACAGGGTGAGGAGAACAGCTTTAAATTGGAAGGGGGGAGATTTAGGTGAGACATTAGGAAGCAATTCTTCAGGATGAGGTTGCCCAGGGAAGTGCTGATCCTGGTAGCAATCCACCTGTACACAAGCACAGTTGGTTTTGGAGAGTGGAGGACTGGTGTGAAGCATTGTTACTGCAGATTTGGACAGACCCAGAAAGACAGATCTCACACAGCTGGTAACACAGTGCTCAGCACAGCCACCACCCAGTGGTCTCTCTGATTTCTCTGAGCCCAGACTTGCAGATCTCTTTCTCACTCTCCTGTCTGGATCACCTTGCAACCAGATTGCTTTTCATCTGTTGAGATAAACCCCACAGTCCTCTAAGACACTGCCACCAAGACCCTCACCTGTAGCAGCCCCAAGTGTTATACCAGGGGGAGCCCTGTGTTTGCAGCAGGTCTGCCATGCAGCACCCTTTCAATGTCACCTCCTGTTCCTTCCCTTTCCCCAGTCACAGAGGTTTGGGTGACAGGCAAAATTAGGTCACAAAATTATAGAATGAGTCATGGAATGGCTTGGGTTGGAAGGGACCTCAAAGCCCATCCAGTCCCACCCCCTGCCATGGGCAGGGACACCTCCCACTGGATCAGGGGGCTCCAAGCCCCATCCAGCCTGGCCTTGAACACCTCCAGGGATGGGGCAGCCACCACTGTCATCATAGCAAAGGTGCTCCAGCCCTTGGACCATCTTCTTTGGTCAGTCCTGACATTGCCTTTAGTGCTGTCTCAGCTGGTTGGGCAGGTGGTGCTCCCAGGGAGGATGGGACCCTAAACCCAACACCTCAGTCGTGTCTGTTACCCTACCTGCCTGCAGCTTCTCTAAGAAGTTACTTCAGATCCCGTTAACAGGTCACCTAAATGCAGGTTCAAACTTCTCCAATGTTCAAGAATACTCATCAACAAAAGTAGAAAACTGCATTTTTACCTTCCCACAGATTGTCACAGTAAAGTGAAGGGGTCTCACAGGCTCTTGCAGATATTTTCTGCTGGGAATATTTTGTTCCAAGCTGCACACGAGCGCTCCACTGAAGAACAAATCATGCTATTAGACTTGCACTTTAATCTTCCCTTTGGGAGCACAGAGCTTCCTAATGCAATCTTGATGGTACTGAAAAGCATTATTATAATTTTAATGCACATAACAAATTACCATTGTCCCCTGTTTGCAGAGGTGAAGTAAGATATCTTTTATGCAAATGCTAATGTAGGAAATTCTGTTCTTGTTTATCCTGGTTCAGACCTCTCCCTGTTGCAGTGAAACCTGTTTTTTACAGTAGATGTGCTCTGGATGATCACTGTGGATTATAAACTTAAAATATGCCCCTGCAGGTTGATTGGGGGATGGCTGAATGTTGTGTGTTATCCTGGACTTTACCATAAAAGACCCTCAAATTGGATTTCCAGCCTGTGCTGAAAAGCTCATCTGCACGTGGATTCAAAAGTTGGAGCATCCTGTCTGGATGCTGATGCTCAGTTCTTGCAAAGGTCTCCAATTTGGAGACTGCCTCCAATTTTCCCTCTCTGCCTGCAGAAGCTGCAGGAACCTGGAGTCCAAATTCCTTTGGAGCCTTAACCCAGATGCTGGGGCTGTTTATCCTGGAGAAGAGGAGGCTGAGGGGAGACCTCATCCCTGTCTCCAACTGCCTGAGAGGAGGTTGTGGGGAAGTGGGGGTTGGCCCTCTGCCAGGGCCTGAGAACCCTTTCCATGAAGAAATGTTTCCTGATGTCCAATCTGACCCTGCCCTGGCACAACTTGAGGCCATTTCCTCTCCTCCCATCCCCTGTCACTGGGGAGAAGAGACCAACCCCCCCCTCCCCACAACCTCCTCTCAGGCAGTTGGAGACAGGGATGAGGTCTCCCCTCAGCCTCCTCTTCTCCAGGATAAACAGCCCCAGCTCCCTCAGCTGCTCCCACAACCCCTGTTCTCCAGCCCCTTCCCCAGCTCTGTTCCCTTCTCTGGACGCTCTCCAGCCCCTCAAGGTCCTTCTTGTAGTGAAGGGCCCAAATCTGAATCCAGTTTGCTCTTTGTGGGCACAGGGTGATAACAAACATCATCCAAGCTCCAGGGGCACAAATAGTTTCTCTACTGTCAGCCTGTGAGGAATGAACGAAAGAAAAGGATCTCCAGAAGTTTCTTGTGTGGGTACAGGAACACCGAGAGAGGAAAGTGGTTGTAATTCATGTGCTGTTGTTGTGTGTGGTTACAGTAATCATCCTGGAGCCTCTGGTGGGTGAAAGACTACTCTGTAGAAGTGCTGCCTTGGAGAATGTGCTGATGGGAGCTCCTGGTGCAGCTGCAGCCCAGCCCAGCTGGGGACCCGAGTGCAGCTTTGCTTCTGATTCCACGTTTTTTGTGTTAAACATGCACGTTTACATGGACTCCAGACTGTAGGGGAGTTAGTGAGGAAGAGATCTCCCCTGAGCCCTGTTGCTGTTTTTAAAAGCTCTGTGATTCCTCTGAACACGCTGCATTTCAGTTCATGTGGCTTGGCTGTCCTTAGACTTTCTCACAAGTGAAAATGTGCATGTGCAGAGGGTCCAGGGAACCTGTCCTGGCATCAGGTCTGTGCTGGCAGAATTGTGCCAGGCTCTACCACCCATCAAAGGAAAGGGAACGGCAAAAATACCTTAAATTATTAAGCCATAAAAAGAGGTATTAAGACCTTTATTCTAACTACTCCTCTAACTTCCCTAATTCCCTGTACGTATTTTCTTCTCTGAAGTAACAAATGACAGGATGAGAAGAAGTGGCCTCAGAGTTGCACCAGGGGAGGTTCAGATTGGATATTGGGAAATGTTTTTTTTACTGACAGAGTGGTGAAGCCCTGGCAGAGGCTCCCAGGGCAGTGGGGGAGTCTCCATCCTGGAAGGGTTCAACAACGGTGTGGCTGTGGCACTTGGGGACAGGGTTTAGCAGGCACCGTGGGGTTGGGCTGATGGTTGGACTGGATGAGCTGAGGGGACTTTTCCAACCTTCATGATTCTGTGAGTTTATGACTCTACGTGGAAGAAGGGGGAAAAGAAAGCAGTGGGCATATTTTGTACCAATATTGTAGATTAGTAGCAATAAATGGATGGGAGGTCTGTAAACATGCAGTTATGAAATATGGCCTGGATTTGTCTTTATTTTGGCAATGTCTTTCATCTTCAATGACAAAAATCTACATTTTCAACCATGATTTTATATTTAGATTTGGTCATTTTTTAAAAATGAGGGAAGGTACCAAAAAACAACTGTTCTGTCAGTGATGCCTTCTGTTGAAAAGTGGCTTTTCTGTGTATCAAAGAGGCTTACGGACGGGAGTTTGAAATGCAGCTTAGCTCAAGGCTGCAATGAGAGATGTCTGTGGGGAGGGGAACTGCCTGTGGAGCAGCTCAGGAGGGGCTGCAGGGGCTGCTCAGCTGCAGGTGTTTGAAAGTAAAGGATAAACTTTCCTCTGCAAGTTGTGTGCTGTTCCAAACAGCCTGTGGTTTGAAAAGGATGTGTGAGGAACCGAGTGCCATGGTTTAGATGATGGGTTGGTGTTGGTGTTGGGTTATAGGTTGGACTTGATGATCTCAGAGATCCTTTCCAACCTTATGATACTGTGATCTGAACAATTGTCTGTTCTGATCCTGTCATTTATTCACCTGTGGTTACAGGAAGGACTGGGGATGTTTGTGGGTTGGCCCTGGGTGCTGTTGGTTGCTTGGAGAGCATCTCCCTCCTCATCTGTTTTTTGGGAGGGAAGGAAAGGTGCTCCCCAGTGGAAGGGTGACGGGATGGAGCGCGTTGCCAGGTACGTGCTCTCTTTGCAGAGTTGAGTTCATTGTGGAACAGAGCCCTGAGGAAATCCCTGGCCGTGCGTTGCTGTCTGACCTGACAAAGCCTGCTTAGAAATGTCTCCAGGAACAGCCCTGCCCTGGTGATCCAAATGATTAAAGGTAGGGATATGCAGGAATTTCTTCTGATCAGCCATTGTGTAGTTCCTAGGTTGTCTCAGCACACACTCTCCTGGTGCCTGTCTCTTCTGCCCCTCCTGACTGTTCAGGAACCATCCTCCCGGGGCCAATTTACTCCTTGCTGACAGCGCTGTCAGTTATTGCTCCCCTTGCCTTGCCTGTAATTGCTCTCTGTGGCTTTGGGGTGCCATGAGCATCTCAGGGCCTTAAATACCAGAATCCTCCCTAACACAGCCTGTTGAGCTTCGGTATCGGAACTAACAAGAAATACAAAGAAATACAGAAATAAAACTGTAAACGTGTCCACAAAAGGTGCTTCAAGTTAAACCTTAGCAAGTTACCCTTAGTCACTTTGCAGATGACACCAAGCTGGGTGGGAGGGTTGACCTGCTTGAAGGAAGGGAGGCTCTGCAGAGGGATCTGGCCAGGCTGGATCCATGGGCTGAGACCAATGGGATGAGGGTCAACAAGGCCAAGTGTTGAGTCCTGCACTTGGGACACAACAACCCTGAGCAGCATCACAGCCCTGGGGAAGAGTGTCTGGAGAGCTGCCTGGAGGAGAAGGCCCTGGGGGTGTTGGTTGGCAGGGGCTGAACAGGAGCCAGCAGTGGCCCAGGGGGCCAAGAGGGCCAATGGCATCTTGGGCTGTGTCAGACACAGCGTGGGCAGGAGGAGCAGGGCAGGGATTGTGCCCCTGCACTGGGCACTGGGGAGGCCACCCCTCGAGTGCTGGGGTCAGTTCTGGGCCCCTCACTCCAAGAAGGCCCTTGAGGGGCTGGAGAGCATCCAGAGAAGGGACCGGAGCTGGGGAAGGGGCTGGAGAACAGGGGTTGTGGGAGCAGCTGAGGGAGCTGGGGCTGTTTAGCTGTAGAGGGTTGGCTTTTGGATTTTTTAGGTCTTCCTTAACAATGGAGATCAGAAATCTATGGAAGTATTCCATATCTTCCTTTAACATAACGTAACAACATGTAAACAAGGCAGAGATAAGAGAGTTTGTCCCTTTTCTCTTCTGGCACGGCTTGGGAGCAGGGGGTCCCTTGGGCTGGTCCTGTCTGGAGCTGAGGCCTGTGGTGGCTGCTGTTGTCTGCCCACACGTGGGGGAGAGTGCTGGCTTGGTTTTGGCTGTTGTGCTTTTCTCAAGGGAAGTGGTGAGATTTTACTAGTTCTTTACTTTGTTAGTTACCGGGTTGTACAGTTGTGCAGACCTGGTTTGGGTTTTTTTTCATTTTTTTTGCTCTTTTTTCCCATTTTCCCTTCCCCTCTTTCCTTTCTTGGGAGTTTTGCACGATATACTTGCTGTGTGTGGCTCTGTGTGTGTCAAAATACATATATATTTAGTGTGATTTCGGTTTCTCTTGTTTTGTATATGATGGGGAACCTTTGGGAAGTTTTTCACTGATAGTTGGAAAGTTTGACAGGAAGCAGCCCAAACTTGCTCATTAGCCTGGAGAAGAGGAGGCTGAGGGGAGACCTCATCCCTGTCTCCAACTGCCTGAGAGGAGGTTGTGGGGAGGTGGGGGTTGGTCTCTTCTCCCCAGTGACAGGGGATGGGAGGAGAGGAAATGGCCTAAAGTTGCCCCAGGGCAGGGTCAGATTGGACATCAGGAAACATTTCTTCATGGAAAGGGTTCTCAGGCCCTGTCAGAGGCTGCCAGGGAGGGGGTGGAGTCCCCATCCCTGAAGGGGTTTAAAAGATGGGCAAATGAGGTGCTCAGGGGTCTGGTTTAGTAGTGGACAGGGAGAGCTGGACTTGATCTCAAAGCTCTTTTCCAAGCAAGCTCTTCTATGCTTCTATCAGTTGTGTGCTGGTGAGGTGAACATTCAGCAGCCCTTTAGTAACATGGATCTGGCATCCAGGAGATTGGGAGAGCCTTCTTTACCTCCTGGAATGTGCTGGAGGCACCAATGCAGGACACGATGGCTGGAGGTTGTCGCCACTGCAACCTCTCGCGGTGTTGCCGGCCGTTTGGGGAGGGGGGGTTAAAGGACAGGAGGGCAGCACCAGGCAATGTCCTTCTCTGCTGTGAGGTGGCAGAGAGAGCCACCAGCAGCTCATCTCTGTTGTACAGGTGCAGGAGCACAGCTGATCTCAACAGTCGGTGGGTTGGAGTGTGTTGGTTTGACCCAGTCTTGCACGGTGCGGTACTGCCAGAGCACCACTGCCTGGGACCAGTGAGGGGCATCAGTGTGGGTGCTGGGAGGCAGATCTCAAAAAGGAAAGTTTCCAAGGGGGAGACAAATCGGTGAGGGATAGTTTTAGGATTCTTACTGATTTTAAGGCTCTTCTGGGTTTTCTTCACTGGCCTGGGAGCACATGTGCTGCCACACAATAGACGTCAGGCAACAAAAGAGGAATCCTGCAAGGTGCCCAGGAGCTCAGACGGTCCCCTGTGCCCTCTGAGGCAGGATTGGTGTAATGAGATCATGTGTGGCAGGTACCAAACAATCAAAATCCACAAATGAGAGCTTCTCCGCTTGCTTCCCAACTAATTTCTTCGACGATGTTCCTGACAGCGAGGACTTTTCCCCCGGAGCTGGTTCTGGCGTTGACCATCAGCGTCTCGGTGCAGCCCAGCCCTTTCTACCATCCCACTGTCCTCCAGTTCTCATCCAGGACCACAGTCCTGCACCTCTGGAACGTCTCCAGTGCCCATACCCTTCCTGAGACGTGATGCCCTGACGTGTCATTAGCCCTGGGAGTGCAGGAGCATCACTGTGTGTATCTGACACATCACAGCAGCTTTTGTAGATCCTGGTATATCAGTTGTGTGACAAGATGACATTATTAACTCAAGTTCAGTTTGTTTTCAGCTGTCACCACTGCTGCAGTTTTCAATCCTGCTGCCTTGCAGGCGATCCCCGTTCTGGTATCTGAATATTTGTTTTTCTCTCATTTATATGTGCACTTGTCTCCGTTGAATTTTGTCTCTTTGATTTCAGACCATTTTCCAATTTATCAAGATCACTTTGAATTCTAATCCTATCTGCCAAAGCACTTGTAATCATTCCCATACTGGTGTCATTCACAGTTCCCTCACTCGTGTTGCTGAAGTCATTAATATTTAATAGAAGCACAACAGTAGGGTCTCTGCTCAGTAGTATTTAATATGTCCTTTGCCAGAGAATCATTTGTAGCAGCTTTTTGCATGTATTACTGAGCCCCTAATCTGTTCTCACAACCAACTGCTAATGATCCAGATAATGCTGTGGTTAACTTAGTATTTGATGATAAATTTAGATCACTGACAGTAACCTCAGGCTGATTTCTCTCTCGTCTTCTTCCTGCTTGCTCTTGTGCTGCCGTCCTTCCAACGGAAATACTCTTTGTCTTGGTCCCAGGTGGAAAAACACATTCAGGTTTTTCCATGTCATTTGATGTGCAGGTTCTTTGTTGATGGATAACTTTATACTCTGCTATTCCCCCTTGCTATTTGCAAGTCTTGTACCTTCACCTTTGAATGCTGGGTTCCCCCTGGGCATCCTCAGCCGTGCTCCCTGTGTCACAGACATAGAAAAGAATCACAGAACTGCGTGCTTGAAAAGGACCTTTTAGGTGGAGTCCAACTGTACCTGTCCACAACCGAACCATCCCTGAGCACCTCATCTGCCCAGCTTTTAAATATCTCGAGGGATGGAGATTCCAATCCCTTCTTGGCAGCCTCTGACAGGGCCTGAGAACACTTTCAGGGAAGGAATTATTCCTGATGTCCAATCTGACCCTGCCCTGGGGCCACTTGAGGCCATTTCCTCTCCTCCCATCCCCTGTCACTGGGGAGAAGAGACCAACCCCCACCTCCCCACAACCTCCTCTCAGGCAGTTGGAGACAGGGATGAGGTCTCCCCTCAGCCTCCTCTTCTCCAGGATAAACAACCAGCATCTGGGTTAAGGCTCCAAAGGGATTTGGGCTCCAGGTTCCCGTGGCTTCTGCAGGTAGAGAGGGAAAATCGGAGGCAGTTGGGTACTTGTAGACCTTTGCAAGAACTGAGCATCAGCATCCAGACAGGATGCTCCAACTTTTGAATCCGAGTGCAGATGAGGCTTTTCAGCACAGGCTGGAAATCCAGTCTCAGGGTCTTTTAAGCAGGATAAAAGGACCTTCTGTCTAGGTCCAGGGTAACACACAACACTCAGCTGTCCCCCAGGTGACCTCTAGGTGTGTATTTTAAGGGACACCAGTCCATGTGCCCCAGAGGTGACTTGCATGGCAAGTGATAGGACAGGAGGAAATGGCCTGGCTTCAGCGTGGTGTTACCTTAATGGTGCCAAAGAAATTGAGGAAAGAAGTGAGGGCAGGTTTTGCCCAATAAGCACAGTTTATGGTTGTTGCCATCAGTCCATTCCATGCCGTGCGCTGCCTCCATGAACCCAACCCACGCGGCGGTCACTGGAGCTCAGTGAGGAGCACGGTGATAGCCAAGGAGAATCTGCAGAAAAGTGAAAACTAATCAGTGTTATAATATTCAGCTGGGACCATTAACTGATTTTAGGATGGGTGTTTTGCAGAGTGAGATGAACAGCTAAGGACTTTGCTGTTTTAATGACTTTAGGAAAGGTTGCCCTGTAGGTTATCCAAAGGAGCTTGCCTGGTTAGATGAATATTGCAGCTGAGATTGGGAACTGTTATTATTATCATTGATCATAAAATGGATGTGAGGTGACCAGATAGTACATAGCATCAATTTTATTCATTGCATTTCAGTGTAACTGATGAGCTTCCAACTACTTTGAACACCACCTTTGTCTCTAATGGGGCTGGGAGGTGCTTTTTGTGATGCAAGGATGACTGGCAGCACTGAGAGGAGAGGCTGGGTCTGCAGGATATCGTTGGGTCGTGGACTGTGGCTTCCTGAGCATTTTTGATTATTTTCAGTATATCAGTGGCTTTGGCTCTTGCTGTCCCTGCAGAGCCAGCTGGGAGAGGAGGGCTGGGTGGGGAACGGGCTGTAGTGCAGCAGGCACAGCAGAGGGGGACCTTGGTGTGGCTGGAATAGAAACTTTAATTATATTGATCTTTAAGAGAAAAAAACCCCACTGTTTTGGCTGCTGTCCTGCATTTACTTGTCAAAAGTAACTGAAATATCTCTGAATAGCTGGGGAGGGACTCTGATCAGGGAGGGCAGGGATAGGACAAGGGGGAAGGGTTTCCAGCTGAAAGAGGGGATGATGAGATCTTAGGGAAAATGTTTCCCTGTGAGGGTGGGGAGGCCCTGGCCCAGGTTTCCCAGAGCAGTGGTGGCTGCTCCATCCCTGGAGGTGTTCAAGGCCAGGCTGGATGGGGTTTGGAGCCCCCTGACCCAGTGGGAGGTTGGGAGGTGTCCCTGCCCATGGCAGGGGGTGGAACTGGATGGGTTTGAGGTCCCTTCCAACCCATTCCATGATTCTGTGATTGTTTCATTTTTTTCAGGAATTGTCAGACAAGTTAAGAACTGTAAGAGAACACTTCATTATGGAAAGCTGAAAGTCAGCTCTACAGAAATAAAGTTTAATGGGCTTAAGGCCAGCCTTTTGACATTTTCTGCCTAATTCCTATCTCAGTGCCACGGCCTTTGTTCCAATCCCTTGCAAAAGCACTCTAATAACTCTAGTAGAGCTGCCAATAGCTATTATTTTATCAATTTTGGGAGGTTACTTAACACAGAAAGTGAGAAACAGGATTCTTTTTTATCTTTTAGGGAAGAAGGTCATGTTTTGAAAAAAAATTAATTTGTGCCTGCTGTGTAGTGCTTTCACTTAAAAGCCAACACTGCTGTGACACTTCTGCTGTCTGAAAGCAGCTCCACTTCCTTTTTCTGTACAGCATTTAAAAACTGAGATTCTGGATTTGTGTAATTACACTGCAGCATTGGTAACCCTACTTTTTATAGTTAATCTTATCTATTGGAGATCAGGAAAATTCAGAGCAGATGCTGCCATATGGATACAGTCCACTTCCCCACACTGGCTCTGTGCCTCACCATCTTCAGGAAGGTTATCTACGTGAAGCCTGAGGGACAGGGTGCTGAGAAGAGCAGAGCTGGGGCACCTTCCCAAGGGGCACCTTCCTGGGAATGGCATCAGGAAACCCAGACCCCCTGAGGAGCCTCCCAGGAGCGATGGGCACTGCATCTGCAGACTTTTGGGCTGGAGCTCATGGAAATTCTGCACTGGATGGGCAAAGTCTTGCCAGGATCAGTGTTGTGTCAGCCACCAGTGCTTTTGCACTCTGAAATGAACTGGTCACAGCAGCACAGCCAATGCTTGTGTTGGTCCTGGCATCGGTGGTAGCACAGTTTGGTGACTCCAGCTCAGGAAATTATTACTCTCCAGGGTTCAAATTGCTATTAAAGGAGAAGAATTGGCCCTGTAAGGTTGTAGAGAATGGATAAGGTTAGGGAGTTTGTCTCATATTGACGAGGTTGGTTGTTTCTTTGCTGTTGGCAGCAGGAGCCTGTGGCACGGAGACTTGGAAATGTGTGGGATGGTCAGGTTGTAGCTGGGATGGCCAGACCCAGGGCAGTGGCTGTTCAAGCATGAGCTGTAAGAAAAAAACAAACCCAGGTTCAGGTGATGTGGCCATTTTACTCCCTTTTGCAGGGGACTTGGGTAACAAGAGGGGAGCTGGAGGTGAGGAAGGCTCCTGCCAGGGCTGAGGCTCTGCGGATGTGAGACAGCAGGACCAGCCAGGATGCTGTTTGTCCAGCCTCCTGGATGCAGCGGCTGCCCAACGTGCTGCCCTGCCTTGGGGCGTGCTGGGAGGTGCTGAAAGGGTGCTGGAATGACCATTGCCAAATAATTTGTCTCAAGATTTCTGCATCTGCTGAATCTTGGATTTTCTGGGCAGCCACATCCCCGAGTCCCTGCCTGTGGCTCCTCGTGTGGCTCCTTTTGCTGCCCTGCTCTGGCTGCCAGCTGGTGCTCACTGCTGAAAGGATCGTTTAACTCAGTGGGGTGGCAGAAGAGGCTGGAGAGAGAAATAGCTGCCGTGGGGAGAGGCTCTGGAAACAGAGCTGGGCAACCATTGCTCCCATGAGAGTGGCTGGAGCACTCGGAGGCTCTGCCTGTGGGAGGCAGGAGTGGGAATCCTGCCCGAACGCTCACAGCTCCGGGCTTTGCTGAGGAGCAAACAGAAATGCAAACACGTGGACTCTTACATGCAGACCTTAGGAAAGGTCCCTGTGCTGTCAGGCATCAGGTTTTTTGAGGATAAGGATCCCTTTCTGAATCCAACCCTTCGGAACGTGTCCAGCACGGCGGTGGTTTGAGGTCTGAGCTCCCGCGATGAGCTCTGTGCTGCGCTCACAGCCGTGCAGAGTGGCCACTGAGTGCTGATGGAGCCACTGCCCACGCAGCGTGGGGACCTCCCCGAGCAAAGGAGCTGCTTGTGGCTCCCTGAGCTTAAATATCTGTGTGACAAAGCCTGTAAAACTCAGCCCAGGGAAGTGTCAGAGAGGAGCACGCGTGCAGCGTGCCCTGAGCATCCCCCAAATCATCACCGGCGGAAGGCACTGACCTACTTGGGCAGGTTTTTGGAATATCATGCTTTGAAATATTTATGATTAAATACTTGCACTGCATCCTTTCTGTGTCTCTGTGCTGCCTGCACTGGGCACGCTCCTGCCTTACACCTCCCATCTTTTGGACCCGGCGAGCTACAGCTGTGTTTGCCCAGTGTCCTGCTGTTATGTGATAAGAGAGGACCCAGTCACAACAGCTTCACAAGTTCTAACCAGTTGTTCAGTCCCTGCATGAAGAGCTGCTTTTGTTTTGGGTTTAATTTCTTATCTAAAACAGTGAGTGTCTTGTTGTGATTCCTTGGTGGAGGGGAAGAAGGAGGTTGTTGCCTCAGTCTCTACCCAGGGCTGTGTGTCGCGTGTTCCTGGGCAGCTGTCTCGTAGGCAGACAGGACTATCAGCACATTTTTAATTCAGCAAGACCTGTGGGTGCTCTGGGTGCTGTGGGCTCTCTGCCTTGGTTCCTATGGTTAACAGAATCATAATTAATAGACTCATAGAGTCGTAGAATCATTGAGGTTGGAAAAGTCCTCTAAGCTCATCCAGTCCAACCATCAGCCCAACCCCACCGTGCCTGCTGAACCATGGCCCCAGGTGCCACATCTGCATGTTTCTGAACCCCTCCCAGGTTGGAGACTTCTGTGCTTTAGAGAAAAACCCTCTGTTATTCCTGGGTCCCTCCTACCTGCTGCCAGGGGCTGCTGAAGGTGGAGGGGCTGGAAAGGGGTTTGTGGTTTGTCACTTCCTGAACTCCACCTCTCCCAGTGCATATGGGTCATCCTATAAAACCAGGTTGGATGAGCCTTTGAGCAACCAGTGGGAGGTGTCCCTGTCCATGGCAGGGCTTGGAACTGGATAGTCTTTAAGGTCCTTTTCAACCCAAACCATTCTATGATTCTTAAGTGCTGTTGGTCACCCAGTGCTACCTTATACGTGTGGAAATCTCCCACCAGCAGACAAAGTTACCCTGTGTGCACATAGGAGTTGGAGATAATCATGCTTGGACACAGTGGATTATACTTTTAAAAGAGAAATAGCTTGAGAATCCTGGTATCTGGGCATTGATTCAGGTGTGATGTGAACCAGGGAGAGTGGGAGCAGCGATGTGGGCAGGGGCCGAGAGCCTCACCTGGTGAAGGCAGGGAGGAACCGTGTGGGGCTGGGACAGCTTGGCCTTTGTGGAGTGACTTGGATGGGAAAATTCAGTTTAGTAATATTTAACCTTTTTGGGGCGGGGGGAACAAAAAGCTTTTTCTGCTCTTTTTATGTCCTAGATCAAAGCTTGCTCATTTAAACTGCTCCCTTGATACTGCATTTTGTCCTTTGGGCTTCAGAAGCACATTACGCAGAGACAATTCCTGCTCTGGCTTTGAACTTCACCCCGTGAAGCCCCCGATCACAGCACTCGTGCACACTGACAGTTGAGAACAGCCCCACCATCCCCTTCAGGATAGTTCCCAGTGCATGAACAAAGTGTTCCTGTTGCTGGGTGCCCGTGCTGAGCTGAATGAGGAGCTGCTTCTGCAGTTCAACAGCATGCAAGGAGAAAATCAAAGGAAGGGGAATTAGCACCCATTTTATGTTTTTCTCCTTAATCTGGAGAGTTTGGGCTGTCAGTCCAGTCTGAGCTCTCTGTTTAAGGCCAAGAGGTGTCCTTGTCTGGCTCTTGGGTGCTGATGTCCTGGCAGAGCACCGCTGGCTCAGCAAAGATGGAATGCTGGAGAGGAGACACTGTTGGGCAATTTGCATTGCTTCGGTGGTGGTGGTGCTCACAGCAGGTGGAGGGACAGCACTGCTCCTGTCCCAGTGTCTGCAGCCTTCTGATCCCTTCCACTTCCACTTTTGGATTGCTTCACACGAGCTGCAAGGTGGGGAGCACCAGCCAAGGGGCAGGCTCTGCTGAGAGCTCACAGGTGACATCACAGCACCAGCAAAAGCAGCAGCACCCAAGTGCCTGTTGCATTATCCTAAACTCTTCCATGTGGTTCCTACCATGCTGGGCCCCTCCTGCTCCTTGGCCAGACCGGGCAGGCACTGAGATGTTCACCTTCCACCGTCCACTCGGCGCGCGGCTGTGAGCCGGCGCGGGAGGCACCACCAGCCGTGGCACCAAGGTGCCGTGGGTTGGAAAATGCAAAGTGCAACCCCAAGGATGAAAAACAAAGAATTGCTCTCCTTTCTTTCCAAAAGATGCCTCTGTCAGTGTGAAGACCCTGGCCAGCAGGAAGACAACGATTCATAAAGGGAGTGATCAAAGAGCTGCGTGGGCGGATGGGCTTGATGCTGTGATGAGATCAAACCTTACACATCAAGGCGCCCATCAGAGAGCTGTGTTCAAGGGGAAACAGCTGCCAGCACGCTGCTTGTTTGCTCCCAACACGGATGCTAAGTCTGAGTGACAAGACCAGCACCCACCCCCCTCCTCAGCACCTGCCTGGGCTGCGCTGGCAGCCCGAGCGCCCGCAGCCCTCCTGCTTCCAGCACGTTCTCGGGCTGAGGCAGCGAGAGGTCTGCACTTGCAAGTCTGAAGAGTTATTTGGTAGATGCTTGTACAGGAAAAGTCTGCAATTCCCTGAAAGAATCCAGGTCTGCTCTCTGGGATTCCTTCCCCAGACACAGGTGGGCTTGTGAGAGCTGGCACTGGAAATGCTTTTCCCCCTCTTGGGCACTCCAGCAATCAGCCCTCCAGGCAGGATTGGTGCTGGGACCTTGCACGTGTGTGGATGCTGCTGAGATCTCCTCACGGAGACGCCGATGGTTTCCCTCTGCCATCCCCCTGGCTCTGCTGTGCTTTAGGCACAGACCTGCTGCAAGGCAGAAGCTTGATTTCATCACAGAATCACAGGAAAGTGCCTCACAGCCCACCCAGTCCCACCCCCTGCCATGGGCAGGGACACCTCCCACTGGGTCAGGGGGCTCAAAGCCCATCCAGCCTGGCCTTGAACACCTCCAGGGATTGGGCAGCCACCACTGCCCTGGGCAACCTGGGCCAGGGCCTCCCCATCCTCACAGGAAAACATTTCTTCGTAAGATCTCATCTCAGTCTCCCCTTTTTCAGAGTCTTCCCCTCATCCTGTCCCTGCACTCCCTGATCCAGAGCCCCTCCCCAGCTTTCCTGGAGCCCCTTTCAGTCCTGGGAGGCTGCTCTAAGGTCTCCCCAGAGCCTTCTCTTCTCCAGGCTGAACAAGCCCAACTCTCTCAGCCTGTCCTCGCAGCAGAGGGGCTCCAGCCCTCGGATCATCTCCATGGCCTCCTCTGGACTCCTGGTTTCTGAGGCAGCTTGAGCCAATATATTTATCAATGTCTTCTGACTCTGAATCCATCTTTTTGCTCGAAGATGTGAATTAGAGAGGCAAACCCTTGGCCTGGGGTATGTGCACCGGTCAGAGGGGCTGCATCCACTGTGCCCTCCCACCAGTACAGCCCAGGACCAGGGGTTCCTCAGCCAGTGGCTCCTGACCACGTGTCTGCTGTCATAGTAAAACTGTGCAAGGATAAACAGCCTCTCCCATCAGCGCCTTTTCTATTACTTGAGTCGGTAAAGATTTCTTTCTTGACATCAAATCTCTTATTTAATCGTGCAATATATTTGCCAGCACATCATTAAGCGTGGATTTGTATATCCTTAAATTAAATTTAGCTACCAGGCCTGAGTTATTTCCTTCCTGATTACCCATTTGGATGAAACAATAGCCATTAATCTCTCTCCCTTTTGCTTTCGAGCTGCTTTCCCAGTTCACCACAGAGGGCTTGGAAGAACAGAGCAAAGACTGGTGTTGCTTTGTAAAAGGGTTCCAGCCTGCCCTTCTGCTGCTTTGTGCTTGGCCTCTGAGGGTTAAACAGCCCCTGTTCTGCAGTGAATTCCTTCTTCGCTCTCCTCTCTGCCTCTGACTTTGATGTGCCTTGATTGAAAATAGGGAGCTGGATGCAGCTCTTTGATTGGAACCAACCAATGCCGAGTCCCAGGGGGTGAATAGGAACTTGTTAGTGTGATGAGGGAGGGGGCACCATCATGGGGAGGGATAGTGGGGAACAGGGAGTGGGAATGGGAAAGGCTTTTATCCAAAGGGAGGCTGTGGGAAGCCGTTTTCCTGTTGCTGGCTCTGCTCACTGCTGGTGGGGAAAGAAATAACTCTGCAAATTAAGGGAAGATGAATTAGAGTGGGGAGGCTGGAAAGTGCAGGAGAGCACTTTGGTTAGGGATGCTGTGTGCTGTGTTCCCCTGGCAGACCTGGTGAGGCATGTTTGGGAGGGGATGAACCTCCCAAGGGCTCAGTTTGACCCCTTGAGCTCAGGAGTGGCCCAGTGGGATTGCGGAGAGGAGCAGAAGGACACATTCTGATCTTAGAATCATAGAATGGTTGGGTTGGAAGGAACCTCAAAGCCCATCCAGTCCCACCCCCTGCCATGGGCAGGGGCACCTCCCACTGGATCAGGGGGCTCCAAGCCCCATCCAGCCTGGCCTTGAACACCTCCAGGGATGTGGGGTCACCGTTAGGTGCCTTAGGACGTGCTGCAGGTTCCCAGCCCAGGGTTGTGCGAGAGTCATCAGAAAGCATCAAAAGATGGTATAAAACTTTTCAGCTGAAGTGTAATAAGATGGAATATCCAGATATTTAATCTGTGTAAGATGCCGTGTACAGGGCTGCATTTCATTGGAAGGTTTATTTAAGATAAGTCACTGATATTTCCGTTTTCATCAAAACACACATTATTGAAAGCTGTATTTAATTCCTCTTCCAAACCACTAGAAATTCAGAGAAATTTGTATCCACCCAATCTCCTTTCCTGCCCACCCTCTTCTCTCTACCCTCACAGTTTTAATTGCACAGGAAAACTTGGAGGCAGCAAACCCATCACACGAATCCCAGGGAGACGACCAGGTGGGGAGATCCGACTGTGACTCTCTGAGCCCATTATTGCCTTCAGCTTTTCCCTCTAACAAACCTGTTGCCATGGCTGCAGCACAGAGACCTGAGCTCTGCCTTTAACAATTCATTGTGCTCCTCACTTTTGCCAGGTAAAGCTGGGAAGATTTCTTTCCTCTTCCCTTTGGGCGGCCTGGCTCCCCGTGCCTGGAAATCGCCCGTCGGCACATCTACACAATGGCAGTTTGCACAAAATATTTCCCCTTTTGTGCAGAAAGAGGGCTTTTTTATTAGAAAAAAAAATTCTTTGCTGACAGGGTGTTGGAAGCCCTGGCAGAGGCTGCCCAGGGCAGTGGGGGAGGTTCCATCCCTGGAGGGGTTCCAAAAACTCTGTAGATGTGGCACTCGTGGACATGGTGCAGGCACCGTGGGGTTGGGCTGATGATTGGGCTGGATGAGCTGAGAGGACTTTTCCAACCTTAATTGTTCTGTGACTCTGTGATTCTCATCTTCTGTCCTCCTTCCATCACTGATTCTCACACAACACCATCTGATGCTTGAAGCAAGTTTGATGCTCAGGAGCAGAGACAGAGGTTTTCCTCATGCCTCACCAGTAACATCCACTACATCTTAAGCCATCTTTGGAAGACAGAGAAAGTTAAAAAACATCTGAAATGTGATTTCTCATTCAGCTTCCTTTTAGAGCAAAGGGTTTCACAAGTACAAGAAATTAGAATCATCGAATGTTTTGGGTTAGAAGGGACCTTAAAGATCAAATTCCAACAGTGTTATTTGTCTGTGGTGTCATCTGTCTCTTAAGAGAATTAAAGCTCTCTGAGTTGAGCAGAAATGGGTTTTGAGACTCAGTGGAAAACCCAATCCTCTGCTTCTGGCTGGTTCCCTCCCAAGGGAATGGCAAGTGGCTTCAGCCCCCAGAGCTTGGCAGTGCCCCCAGCATCTGCCTGCCCCAGATAACACACAGAATCATGGAATGGTTTGGGTTGGAAGGGACCTCAAAGCCCATCCAGTTCAACCCCTTGCCATGGGCAGGGACACCTCCCACTGGATTTGGTTGCTGAAAGCCCCATCCAGCCTGGCCTTGAGCACTGCAGCCAACTCCTTTGCCACCGTGCCAGGGCATGGGTTTACAGATGCTCAAGGTAATCCGGTGACTTGTCAGGCCTGAAAGGAGATATTTCCCTTTTCCCCTTCAACCCCAGCTTTTAACCCCATGTTCTTGCTGTCCACCTTCTGCCAGCTCCAGGGCTCCTTGGAGCCTGCTGTCAGCTGGTTTAGGTCACTAACCTGCAGAAAATACCCAAAAGAAAGCCACCCATCAAAACAAGTGATAGCTTTTCATTAAAACAGCTCAGGGGTGTCCATCATGAGCAGAGGGAGGCTCCTCGGGATGTGGTTCATCTCCTTCTGGCAGTGGTGAGACATTAAACCTGCTGGAAGAGAGGTGACACGGCAGCTCTGAGAGTGAGCAGGGGAGGGTGCAGGTATAGAGGGGAAGGGAAATGGGGGGGTCTGCTTTCACCCAGGCTTGAGATTTGATCCTCTGCCAAAGGCAGGGGGAGAGTGCAGGGTGGGTCCTGCCTGGGCATCCAGGAGGGTGCTCCAAGAGGAGCCCAAAGCTGTCCTAGAAATCTGAGGAGGAGGCAGCACCCATTGTGGAGGGGACAGTTGTCCTCTACCTTTGGCCATCTTCATTCTCCTGGTGAATTAAGGCATATTAGGCCATGGCGTGGGATGGCATTTGTGACTGCCCATCCCAGGAGGTGTTCAAGGCCAGGCTGGATGGGGCTTGGAGCCCCCTGATCCAGTGGGAGGTGCCCCTGCCCATGGCAGGGGGTGGAACTGGATGGGCTTTGAGGTCCCTCCCAACCCAAACCACTCCATGATTTGGCTGTTTCCATGGCATCAGTTGGATTTCTGAGCCCAGGTCCTCCTTAGGCTCCAAGCATGATCTGCACTCATGGCAGGGCACTTGTTCCTTAGCAAAGTGTTCCCTTTTCATTTCTGCTGATGACATGAGGAGCCCTGGGCCAGCAGCTCCGCTGGGTTTCAGTGGCATGGGCAGCGCAGGGGCTCGCCCTGCATCTCTGTCTTCCAGCTGGCACCGGCTGCCTGAACATCTTGACATCTCCATTTAACATTTCCTGGAAGATTTGGCATTGGAAGAGGTCTGTTTTCTCGTGCTTTACTCTCCTGGTTTGGCAGAAAAGTGAATTCAGAGTACAAGAATTTTCTGCTGACAGAACCCCCCGTCTTCCCGGGGCTCTGGTTGGTGCTTCACGGGCAAAAAGTGCAGTCCTGAGAAGCTGTACATCTGGATAGGGCACAGATTTGAAAGGCTTGACCCCCGTGGAGAGCTTGGGGTGAGAATATCAGCTCTCACACTGGCAGCAGAAGTAGGTCACTGTGACTCTACCCTTATGCTTGCCGTCCAAACATGATAAAATTGGAATTTGTGGGTTTATCGCATCCAAAGGGTCATTTAGAGCATCTTTTTTCCATTTAAAAAAAAAAAAAGAAATTGCTGAAATATTTTATCCTCTGTAGTACTTCTGATTCAATAAATTCTCATTTTTAAATAGAAAAAAGGGTTATTTAAAAGATCCCTGACCTTCTGTATCAGGTCCGGTGTGTGAATGGTTGACAGTGAATGTCAGCATCCTTCCAGGGGCGGATCTCCTCAGAAGCCTTCAGCTGAAAGAATGAAACCCAGCATTTTCAAGGCTTGTGACAATGTTGTGACAGGAATCTCTGACTTCTGTCATTCTCCTGACGCACTGACACGCAGCACGGGGGAGATTTGTGGTTACTAAACTCTACTCTCGTGTAGCTCAGGTCTATAATAACTCCGTAGTGCCCTGCAGGACCAGGGCAGCTGCAAGGAGGGAAAGAAGTAGAAAAGAAAATGCAGATTTGATACAATCTGAGAAAATATGGAGGGCCCAGAAGAGGGGAAAAAAAAGATGTTTGAAAGAGCAAACCAGATGTAGCAGCATGAGCTGCTTGCAAAGCCTGAAGGTGGTCACATAGGGGCACCCGGAGAGGAGCAGGGTCCTGGGGAGACGCACGAGGGCAGCAGGAGGGGTGCAGGTCGTGGGGACAGGGGACCCTTGTGGAGGAGCAGAGGGAACCAGGGTGCTTTGGTCCCCCTGGGCTGAAGCACAGCCTCTGGCTCAAGCCTGGAGCATGGTGAGGGCTGCACCAGACACCTGGGCTGCTCGGGAGGCCGCGTCTCCCACAGCTGTGCCGTCGTTTCCATCGATGGGATAATTTAAGTTGTGTGAAAGCACTAAGCACACACTTGTATGTTCTAAAGCAGACAGAAATAATGAAATATATGATGGAGAGGGCCATCATTCATCCGATTTATTGTGTTACAGCGTTCCCCTGATTGAATTATGGCTGTGAAGTTACTCTCTGTCCGTATATTACCCTGTGTTTAATGTATAGGGAACATCTGCTGGGGTTGGGCTGGTAGAGTAGGGATGGTTTATTTCTCCAGCCCTTGTTGCTGTAACTAAGTCACACTTCTATCAGCTGTGCAGCAGCCGACGGGCACGCACTGGGGGAAGAGCTCAGTGCCCTCCCTTGCTGTGCTCTGCAGCTGAAAATGAAAAAGAAGTGCTCACAAAAGGTGGCGAGGTTGGAGCTGGTGCCAGATCCCCTGCCAAGAGCCACTGGGGACACTCAGAGCTGGTCTGAGCGTCACCCTGCACCTTTTGCTGGCCTTGATGTGGTGGGTTGCTGCTGGCGAGTTGCACTGAGGCCACCTCAGGGCTGAAAGGTCCTCCCGGGTGCTCGGTCCCACCTGTAACGGACAGATACCTGCACTGCCAAAGGGAGCCTGGAGTAAAGGGCTTTTCCAACCAAAAGGTTCTGTGAGTCTATGAAACAGCTTCCCCAAACTGAGAGCTGGGTGGGAGCTCTGGGGAGGGAGCTTCCTGCCTTGACCTGGGGCCCTGCCAGGAGAGAGAGGTGGAGGTGCAGCCTAAGGGACACTTCTGCTGATAGCTGCTTTGCTGTCTCTGGTGGATAGAGACTCGTTGTCAGGGGAGCACATCCCTTGAAGCACATTACATGGATAAGAGACCCTCCATGTGCTCTGGAGTCAAGCTTTGGTGCTGTCCCCTCATCCCAGCTGCAGCGCGTGGTGGGGACAGGGAGTGCTGCTCCATCACAGGGCTGGAGCCCCTCTGCTATGGGGACTGGTGAGAGAGTTGGGGTTGTTGAGCCTGGAGAAGAGAAGGCTCTGGGGAGACCTTAGAGCAGCCTCCCAGGACTGAAAGGGGCTCCAGGAAAGCTGGGGAGGAGCTTTTTCCAAGGACCTGGAGTGATGGGATGAGGGGGAATGGCTTTAAATTGGAAGGGGGGAGATTTGTATGAGACATTAGGAAGAAATTCTTCACGGTGAGGGTGGGGAGGCCCTGGCCCAGGTTTCCCAGAGCAGTGGTGGCTGCCCCATCCCTGGAGGTGTTCAAGGCCAGGCTGGATGGGGCTTTGAGCCCCCTGATCCAGTGGGAGGTGTCCCTGCCCATGGCAGGGGGTGGGACTGGATGGGCTTTGAGGTCCTCCTGCATCCCTGCCTCCCACCCACCTGTCCCCTCACCGTGGGGCCCCTGTGTGTCCCGTGCAGGTGATGGACACGCTGCTGGCTCTCGGGTCAGGGAGCTGCAGGGTGAGCAAAGCCCCTTGCAGGTGGTGGTGGCTCCAGGGCTCCTCTGCTTCCAAAGCCCAGCACAGGGTCTGAGGTTTGCCCGGGTACTGGACTCAGACTGGGAGATAAATGCATGAAATCCAGTGTCTGTGACAGGCAGGGGCAGGTAGGAAGGATTTAATGGTCCTGTCTAGGCTTAAACTCCATAAATCCAAGAGAAGGGGGCAAAGGGCTGCCCTGGGTAGGAGCAGGTAGTTTAAAGCTCAGTTATGTGTTGTCAGCTGTAGTTCCCAGGAGAGATGGCTGGACCTCGCTGTTCAACCTTGCTGTGCATGAGGAGATAACACAGCTTCCAGCCAGAGCCAATTCAATCCAGCCAGGTCCTTGCAGCAGGAGATTTGAGGCTGGGAGAGAAAAAGCTGGCTCAGGCCAAAATATCAAAATGGGTGAAACTTGCCATGGAAAGGACTGGCAGAGCTCCTGAATATCCCAGTGGTCAGGGTTATTCATATCTAGTGAGGCCCCAGCTGGTGTTCAGTTCTGGGCTCCCCAACTCCAGAAAACAAGGAACAACTGGAGAGGGCCCAACAGAGGCCATGGAGATGAGGAGGGGACTGGAGCATCTCTGTTCTGAGGGAAGGCTGAGAGACCCAGGTCTGTCCAACCTGGACAAGAGAAGGCTGAGAGAGGATCCCATCAATGCTGATCAATACCTGATGGGTGGGGGGCAGGAGGATGGGGCCAGACTCTGTTCAGTGGTGCCCAGTGACAAGACAAGGAGCAACAGGGCACAACCTGGAGCCTGGGGAGTTCCACCTCAACATGAGGGAAAACTTCTTTCTTGTGCAAGTGACGGAGCACTGGAGCCTGCTGCCCAGGGAGGGGGTGGGATGTCCTTCTCTGGAGAGATCCAGACCCACCTGGATGTGCACCTGTGCAGCTGCTGGAGGAGACCCTGTGGTAACAGAGGGGTTGGACTAGACGAGCTCCAGAGGGCCCTTCCAGCCCCACCATCCTGTGATCCTGTTCACCCTGGATGCCTTGGTGGTGTCACCCAGGACACTGCCCTGGGGACATTCTCCACTGTTAGATGCATCCTGCAATCCCAGCACACCAGGCAGAGCCCCATCCCATCCCAGGTGTGTGCACACCTACCCTGGTATCTCTGCATGAGCAGGTGGTGAAGGGACACCTGTGCAGAAGAAGCAGTGGGCACCCCAAACTAAAACCTTTCCTGCTGAGCCCAGCAATTTACTGAGCATTCCCCAGGGAAGAAATTATGCCATGACAAAATCCATCTTCCTGTAAAGGCTCCTGTATGAGGGAGAAGGAGATTTTTCTGTCAAAGAAGCATTTAAGTAGGTACTTTTCAACTAGATTTGCTTTTAATCTTGCAAGATGTTAATGTTGCTGTTCCTGGTCTAGTAATACCTTCCTGCTACAAAAAAAAACCCTTCAAAATCCTTTTCAGACATCACATTCACCATCTTCCTGTGGGAGAGATGAGTAAAGATGGCTTTGGAAATAAAGGTGTGGAGAAACTGATAAAGTTCTGAGAACAGAAAGGGAAGAGAGAATTAGGGTTGGATTTAATTGCTTTTTGCAATTTTTGTAATCACTTCCATTGCAAGATAGAATCACAGAATCATGGAATGGTTTGGGGTGGAAGGGACCTCAAAGCCCACCCAGTCCCACCCCCTGCCATGGGCAGGGACACCTCCCACTGGATCAGGGGGCTCAAAGCCCCATCCAACCTGGCCTTGAACATCTCCAGGGATGGGGCAGCCCCCACTGCTCTGGGCAACCTCCCCACCCTCACAGGAATACATTTCTCCCTAAGATCTCATGTCAGTCTCTCCTCTTTCAGCTGAAAACCGTTCCCCTCATCCTATCCATGATCCAGAGCCCCTCCCCAGCTTTCCTGGAGCTCCTTTCAGTCCTGGGAGGCTGCTCTGAAGTCTCAGTCTTCTCCAGGCTGAACAACCCCAACTCTCCCAGCCTAATCTAGTAACACATAATGTGTTGTTCCCAATCCCTGGTCTTTTATTGATGGTTGGGATTTTGCAGGTGAGCCTGAGGCTGCAAACAGCTGCCAAGGCAAGAAGGGAGCTGACAGTGAAATCCCCTTTCTTTCTCTCAGGTGATGCAATGAGCTTCACCACCTGGCATTGATTTAATTTCACTAGTGTTAATTACTTGTGGGGAGGGGCGAGGCTGGGTGTCACCTGTGGGTGAGGCTGCAGCACCCACCACGGCCCTGCAGTGGGTACAAAGCTGGGAATAACTGGGATACCCAACAGCAGTACACCTGCACCCCAGTGAGGAACCTCAGCCAGAGGGCTCTGATGACACAGGTATTCTCTCCAGTAAAGAGCTGTGGTGTTTTACCAATAAGGCACTTGCTGTTTCTGTAAAATATGTGAGATTGACAGATCAGGGTTCTTTGGAGAAGGATGTTTTCTCACCCGTGCTGTTTCATTGCAAGCTGATGTTGGGAAGCTCAGTGGATGATTACAGAACACGTGTGCCTTCCGCTTCCTCTCCCCTGCCATGAATTTCATTTTCAGGCTGTAAATGGGTTTTTATTCTGTTATTGGTCTATTGCAGCGTGTCTCTCTCCTGGAGAGAATTCACAGGGAATGTGATGCTCAGTGGCAGGAGGTTTCAGGTTGGTTACTGGTTAATTTATTTTTGTGCTTGTCTATTCTTCACCCTTTTTCCTGCTCGAGTTGTGTTGCTTCTCCTTGAACCCAAGGAGCTCTGACATCTCATCTAAGAAAATAAGGCTGGTTTTTGTGCAGACCACAGCAGGGGGTGCCACCCGTGGTACCCAGTCAGTAGCTCAGTTACTGCTTCCAAATCACAGCCTGGAAGCCACAGCTGGTGGTTTCCCCAGGAAATATGCTTAAATATGAATATTTTCCTTGTTTAGGGGTTTGTTGTAACCTGTAATTAATACCAAAGCAGCTGACAAGGCCCAGGGTTTGCTGCCCTCATCCACCCCAGGCTGGCAGTGGCTTTTCCCAGGTCTGGGAGCAGTGGTGCCCTGCCTGGCACCCCCGTGAGAGACCCAGCACCAGCATCAAAGCTGATTGAATTCACCTCTTCAGGTACTGCCAGTCCACGTTTCAGCCTTGAAGCATCTCTAACAGACACAGCTTGGCAGAACCTGACAGCAAATAGGGAAAGGGTGCACTGACCCTACACCTGGGTGCTGCTGCCCTGGAACATTCCAGATGCCTGGTTTAAGGACTTGGCACCCCGATCTCAGAGCCTCCTCTGTCTGTTCCAGACCTGCACACCTTCATTAGCGCCTGGTATTAACGATCCAGGCACTGAATCCAAGAGGTTACAGGGTTTGGTTTAATTATTCCTGCTTGCAATCTTATCTGTATTAAGAAAAAGAAGTTAATTACTTCCCTAATAGCCTTCTTGGGGGGGGGGGGGGGGGCTTTCTGTTTCATTAACCCTTCTGCTGCCTCTCACTGAGCATGGGCGCAGGGGGCTGCGGTGAGGGGTGGGGTGTTTGCAGTTCTGGGGCTTGTTGAAGATGAAATCCAGCTATCAAGCAAGCATCAAACTGTGTTTCCTATGGCAGGATTCAGAAAACAGTCATTAGGAAAAAATATACTGGTGTCTTGCAGTGAGGTAACAGCAAAGATTGGTGTTTATAAACAGCACAGGTTGTGCCTCTCTTGATTTGGTGCACTTTTCCTAACAGAAAACAAACAAATGGGCACTGCTGCAGTCCCCAGCCCTATCCAGCAAGAGGAGAAGTGTTAACATCCATTACTCAACAGTAAACATCATCAGCCTGACCTTTTTTGAGACATTTTGAAGGGAAAATACATTTAATGAAGAATCTGGAAGTCCTTTTTCTCTGAAATAGCCAGGCTTGCAGCTCTCTCCACGACATCCCTGACTCTTCCAAGGGAAGCCAGATGCTGCCTGCAGCTGACAAAGGCAGAAGGGAAACCCTGTGCTCTGATCACTCTGCATTTCTGGGTGTTTTGTCTGTGCTCCAGAGGATGCAGTGGCTCAGGCAGGTGGGCCTGGAAAAGAAGGACAGGGCTTCAGGGTTTTGGTTTTTCAGTGAGTAAATTGCACAAAGGAAAGAGGCAGCAGGAGAGAAGGAAAACCTTTGGGCAACTTCATTGGAGCTCCTCCAGTTCTCAGGTTTTCCTCTGGCCTGCAAGTCCTTCGAGGGGATCCGTACTCTCTGAAAGCACCTTTATTACACTGACACATTTTTATATGTTCAGACCTTTGCCTTCCCATTTTCATTTTAGCTTTAGAAGGTCAGACTCGTAATCTAAGAGCTCTTATATGGAAACAGGCTGGAACAAAAACTGCTGCAGCCACGGCACCCTGGTCTGGAGAAGGAGGAGGCTCCAAGTCTCTCAAGGCCACACCTTGAGTGCTGTGTCCAGTTCTGGGCCCCCCAGTTTGGGAAAGATGTCAGGATGCTGGAATGTGTCCAGAGGAGGGCAACGAAGATGGGGAAGGGGCTGGAGCACAAGCCCTACGAGGAGTGACTGAGGGAGCTGGGGCTGTTTAGTCTGGAGAAGAGGAGGCTCAGGGGAGACCTCATTGCTCTCTACAACTCCCTAAAAGGAGGTTGTAGTGGGGCAGGGGTTGGTCTCTTCTCTCAGCAGGTGACCAGGGACAGAACTAGAGGATGTGATCTCAAGCTTCGTCAGGGGAGGTGTAGGCTATATATTAGGAAAACATTTTTCTCTGAAAGGGTGATTGGTCATTGGAATGATCTGCCCAGGGAGGGGGTGGAGTCACCGACCCTGGAGATGTTTAAAAACAGATTGGATGAGGCACTTGGTGCTGTGGTTTGAATGATGAGTGGGTGTTGGTGTTGGGTCATAGGCTGGACTGAGTGATCTCAGGGTTCTTTTCCAACCTTGTGATACTGTGAGTCTGTAATGCTGGAGCAGTGACAGGATCCAGGGGAGCTGCTGGAAACTGGTGGGGTGGAGCCCCTCTGGTATGAGGTCAGGCTGAGAGAGTTGGGCTGGAGAAGAGAAGGCTCTGGGAGGACCTCATAGTGGCCTTCCAGTACATGAAGGGGGCTGCAAGAAAGATGAAGAGGGACTTTTTACAAGGGCCTGGAGTGATAATTTGAGGGGGAATGGCTTTAAATTAGAAGGGGGGAGATTTAGATGAGACATCAGGAAGAAATTCTTCACAATGAGGGTGGGGAGGCCCTGGCAAAGGTTGCCCAGAGCAGTGGTGGCTGCCCCATCCCTGGAGGTGTCCAAGGCCAGGTTGGATGGGGCTTGGAGCCCCCTGATCCAGTGGGAGGTGTCCCTGCCCATGGCAGGGGGTGGAACTGGATGGGCTTTGAGGTCCCTTCCAAGCCAAACCATTCCTTGATTCTAGGACCCTTTCCAACAGGATGGGGATGAGCCTGGTGCTGGAGGTCCCAGCATGCCATGCTCCTTGCTGTCTGTCCTCATCCAGCGAGTGTTTCCCAGCTGAGCCTCCCAGTGCTGGCACAGCCCCTGCCCCACTGCTTGTCACACTCCTTCAAAGGGAGCTGCATCTTTGCAAATCGAGCCACAAATAAGCATTTAAATTACCTCTGTAGTATTTTTCTGCACATCAAAAGCCATCAAAAGAGCAACGAGTCACGGAGCAACTGATCTGTGCTTGTTTCAACCCCTCCAGCTTTCTGTTCGTGGGCAGCTCTCATGAAAGGCCTCTCGCGTGCGTGATGGATCTCAGTGGGGTTGTTAATCACTGTCAACAGCTCATATCATGCAAAAGCACAGCGCTCTTGGATGCACCGTGTAATTCTGGACCACATGCTTTGTCCCCCTGCTGCTCTTGCCTCTATTTGTAACAACTCCTATTTTTTTTCTGGATTCAAAGAGCTTTCTGATCGTGTTCCTGCTTTAGCTGTGTGACACAGCAAACTGCAGTAGGAAGAAAATCTGTTGTGGTGTTCAGTGATTGCCTCCTGCGAAACAGCCCAGTTATCTCACAGGGGCACATTTTAACATACATGAACTTGAGCATTTTTCATAGCCCTGCAAAGACTGGATTTGGCAGATGAGCTCTGTCAAAAGGCTCTGCTAAAGCAGTAAAGGCTTGTGGCAAAATCCTTAGAAGTATGGTTTCTTGATAGGTAATACATTCCTGGTGTTGGGTCCTGCATCTTGATGGGGGCAACAGTATATGTGGTGCCCAGAGATCTGGGCAGGCTGGATCGATGGGCCAAGGCCAGTGGGATGGGATTCTACAAGGCCAAGTGCTGGGTCCTGCACTTGGGTTACAACAACCACGTGCAAAGCTCCAGGCTTGGGGAAAAGTGGGGGGAAGGGCCCTGAGGGTGGTCAACAGGAGCTGAACATGAGCCAGCAGTGGCCCAGGTGGCCAAGAAGGCCAACAGCATCCTGGCTTGGATCAGCCATGGTGTGACCAACAGGAGCAGGGAAGGGAGGAATCTCCTTTCCAGGAGCTGTAGACAGGGATGAGGTCTCCCCTCAGCCTCCTCTTCTCCAGGATAAACAGCCCCAGCTCCCTCAGCTGCTCCCACAACCCCTGTTCTCCAGCCCCTTCCCCAGCTCCGGTCCCTTCTCTGGATGCTCTCCAGCCCCTCAATGTCCTTCTTGGAGTGAGGGGCCCAGAAGTGACCCCAGGATTCAAGGTGCAGCCTCGCCAGTGCTGAGTGCAGGGACACAATCCATGCCCTGCTCCTGCTGCGACCCCATGGCTGATCCAAGCCAGGATGCTGGTGGCCTTCTTGGCCACCTGGGCCACTGCTGGCTCATGTTCAGCTCCTGTTGATCGATCAAGGGCGAGCAGCTGGATCTACAGAAATAGGACAGAGGTGTGTGAATGAGAAGGCTGGTGTGGCCTCTGCTCAGCTCTCACCTTGGCTCAGCTGTTTGACAGCCACACCTTCGCGAGGGAGTTGCAGATCCCACCCACGGCTCAGCCATGGGCAGTATCTGGGGTGTTGGGATGGTGCAAGCCCTCCCTGCCTTGTGAAGGCTGCCCTGGGCACGACCACCTGGAGCTGTGTGAGCCCTTCCTGGTCCTGTCTCGGCAGTCTGGGCATGCAGGGATCTCTTGGCATCTCCATCCCTCCCACTGCCCATGGGGTGACCCTGGCTCCCTGTTGCTCTCATCGCAGTGTGTGAAGGCAGGGGCACCAGACCAAATCCTCCAGTGTTCTTTGCTGCTATAGGATAACAATTCAACCTGCCCTCTAGAAAATCTGGTTTCTGCATGCTTCATGCAGGGAATCTTTCTTTCTCCTGAGGCTAAAATTGAGCATTGCAAAATTGCCTTTTTCTAGTAAGGCAAAAGCGAGCTGGTGCGTACGGCAAGGGAAGGGCTCACACCAGGATCTCTCAGGCCTTGGGGCAAAAGCTTATGAGAAGAAAATATCACCATTCCTCTACTAAAGCAGCAGTGGAAGGTCTTCTTCCCAGGGGTCTCTCTGGTCTGACAGAATGAAACACATGTAATGCTTGGTGTTGCAAAGGTCTTACTGAGATCACCCCTTAAGAAAAGGTAGGTGAAGTGTTAAGCTTGAAAAGTAAGGTGGGGGACTGCAAAGTCTTTCAGCTGGGATGTTATAAAGGTATCAGGAGGAAATGTTTTGCTGTGAGGGTGGGGAGGCCCTGTCCCAGGTTGCCCAGAGCAGTGGTGGCTGCCCCATCCCTGGAGGTGTTCAAGGCCAGGTTGGATGGGGCCTGGAACCCCTTATTCCAGTGGGAGGTGTCCCTGCCCATGGCAGGGGGGGTGGAGCTGGACAGGGGGGCTTTGAGTTCTCTTCCAACCCAACCATTCTGTGATTCTATGCCCTTATTTTTCATTTCAGATTGCATTTCATGACTAGAGCTACCACCACCTTCACTGGTTTGGTGCTAGAATTATGACTTTCTAACATCACGATCACAACATCAGTTTGGTTCTTGGCGCTGTTTTCCGTTTTGCTGTGAAGTCCAGAGCAAGGGAGTGGGGTAGGAAATGTGGAATTGAAAGAAAAGGTGAAATTAGGAATTCATATTCCTAGCTGTGTTCTAAGGAGCTCTGACTCCCTGCTAACACAGCTGAGATTGGTGAGAAACACGAAAATTAACAGGGGGATTAAATTTTTTCCATGGTGGCCTGGTGAACGTGGAGAAAGGGAGCTGCTAATGGGGGAATTAATTCTGATGATACTGTAAAATTCAGGGTATGGAATCCTGCTTCCCACAGTTACTCTCTGCACTCCCAGCTTGCATGTTGTGTATTTGGGAATAAGAGCTTTTTGATGCCCCTCGCGTCCCTGGGCAGCCCCGAGCTGAGGTGGGTGGGAAAGCAGTGGGTGCTTTGTGAGGGACCTACACTGCAGCTGATCTACCTCAGTTCTTTGAAGCATTTTGAATTTTGTAGCTCACTGAAGTCTGCCTGATAAAAATGTGTGGTCTGGCTCGCAGTAGCATTGAAGATAAAGGCAAATAACTGCATTTCTTTCATCTTTGTCTTCTGCAAAAGTAATGTGCATCTACTGGTGATGTTAATATTCATATTTCTGTGGTCTCCTCTGATGGAAAGATGTCTCACTAGGTATAAGCCCTTGGCAAAATAGAGTTGGAATAAGTAAAAAGCAAAAATACCCCAAACCCTGGGTCTTAATTCTTCTGCATTCCTCATCCAGATTTGGTAATTAGATCCTGAAATGTTGTGTATTTCAGACTTTATAGTTGACCTTCCTCTCAAGTGTTTATCCTTCCACAAGTTGTCTCTCCACAGCCCAAACAGCAGTCCCTGTTCTTAGGGCTGATAAATCCATCACAGCTCACTGCCAGCCTCTGCTGCAGAGACCTCCCAACACTGCAGGACCTTCCCTCCTGCCCTACCACAAAGATCTGTCTTTGCAAGCAGCGGGTACAGGACTTCCCTGCTCTTCTGGGAGAGCTGGGGTGAGTGCCAGGGCTGGGAGCAGGCAGGCTCCCAGGGCAATGATGCCTCCAGAGCAGCACCTTCCCCTGCCAGGGCCTGGGGCTCTGGGGTCTCAGTCCTGTGTGCTTTGGCTGGGACTGCAGGATCCTGGGAGTTCACCTGCACTCGAAGCACTTCCAGCCTCCCCGTTACTAAATTCATCTCTTGTGCTCCCTGGAGTCCAACCACCTCTCCGTTTCCTACACCATTTCTTCCTCTGCCAGCCTGCTGCTTGGCTGTTGTGTGCAAACGCTTGATATTGTCATAGAATCATGGAATGGTTTGGGTTGGAAGGGACCTCAAAGTCCATCCAGTCCAGTTCCATCTCCCTGCCATGGGCAGGGACACCTCCCACTGGGTCAGGGGGCTGAAAGCCCCATCCAGCCTGGCCTTGAACACCTCCAGGGATGGGGCAGCCACCACTGCTCTGGGCAACCTGGGCCAGGGCCTCCCCACCCTCATGGTGAAGAATTTCCTTGTGTCTTATCTAAATCTTCCCTCTTCCAATTTAAAGCCATTTCCCCTTGTCCTGTCACTCCAGGCCCCTGGAAAAAGCCCCTCCGCAGCTTTCCTGGAGCCCCTTTCAGTCCTGGGAGGCTGCTCTAAGGTCTCCCCAGAGCCTTCTCTTTCCCAGGCTGAACAACCCCAACTCTCTCAGCCTGTCCTCACAGCAGAGGGGCTCGAGGCCTTGGGTCATCTTTGTAGCCCTCTTCTGGACCTGTTCCAACAGTTTCACCTCCTCCTTATGTTGGGGATTCCAGAACTGGATACAGGGCTCCAGGTGGGCTCTCACCAGAGTAGAATAGAGGGGCAGAATCCCCTCCCTTACCCTGCTGGCAATTAGACTTGATATAAGATGTGGAGTCCTCTCCCCAGCTCCTAGAGGAGTTGGAGTCGTGTCTTTGAGGGGACATTAATGCCACAAACCATCAGTAGTTAACAATCAACGTTTTCTTGCTAGAAAAAAATCTTGCCTCTGCTGCCCTACGTTTGGCTTCTCCTGCTGTAAGGGTGTCTCTCACTGACCATTCGTACCTCTCCTGCAGTTAATTACCTGCCTTGTCCTTCTGCTCGTCAGGCTGAAGGGTCCAAAGACTTCAGAAGGTACTGTTTCTATTTGATCCAGCACTTTTGACCGTGGACTTTCAACGGGAACATCATCTCGCCCCACTTTATTCAGGTGGCTCGTCTGCAGTGCTAAAACATCCTTTTACTCTTTTAAAAATCAAACAAATGGTTCTTTGTATGATTTTTCTTAACGTTTCTTTTCTGTGCTCCCAGATATGTCCTGATGCTCTACAGAGATAAATAATGTCTGTAAGAGTCAGTGATGATCAAATTTGGAGTTTTTTAAGTTCCCTTTTTAAAACCTCTTAGAAACTGTACAATTTATTACAGTGTTTTCCTCTGATTTCTGTGAGGGTTGTGTGAAGAACAGTCAGTGAGCAGGAATCTTTCCAGCTATTACAACAGTGGTTGTTATGAGCCTAGGAGACTTCAGTATAATTGAATAATGCACCTAAGTCCCTGCTGTCGGGCAGCCTGACACCAGGATCCTGGGAAATAATGAGCTCGAGGTCAGAGCACACTCCTCTCTGCTCTGATATTGCTCTGCTCGCCTCGCTCCCTCTGCTTCGCTAGGCAGGGGCTGGGGAGACAACTCATAAAAAGTGGGGTGCAGATGGGTCACTGCAACAGGGCAGAAAACCCCAACAGTCGCCTGCCCACTCAGATGATTCCAACCACGGATCTCTCACGCCTGGGGAGAGCACGTGCTTTAAATGGGAATGGATTTAAACTGGAAGGAGGAAGGTGTAGATTGGACGTGAGGAAGAAATTCCTCGCGATGAGGGTGGGGAGGCCCTGGCCCAGGTTGCCCAGAGAAGTGGTGGCTGCCCCATCCCTGGAGGTGTTCAAGGTTGGATGGGGCTGGAGCACCAGAGAGAGGTGTTGAATTAATCCATGTTTCTGAAATGCCTGCCTAGAGTTATCCCAGCCTGTGCTGTCCATCTGTACAAGTGGGTCAGGCCAGGATGAGGTCCCCCGAAGGCTGGAATGAGTTAAGCTTGTTGTCTGAAGTCAGCTACTCCTTTTGCCTTCAGGAGTGAGCACTGTCCTGCTGCAGCCCAGCAATCCCAGCAGCAGTAGCCAGCTCTACCCTGACCCCATCCAGGCTGTTTGAAATGTGCCCTGTCCCACCAACCAGCTCTGAACACGTCTGGCTGGGAGGAGAGTCCAGCCTGGGCTTGCCCATGAGCTCCATAGAATCATGGAATGGGCTGGGTTGGAAGGGACCTCAGAGCCCATCCAGTTCCACAGACAGGGGCTCCAAACCCCATCCAGCCTGGCCTTGAACACCTCCAGGGATGGGGCAGCCACCACTGCTCCGGGCAACCTGGGCCAGGGCCCCCCACCCTCAATGCAAAACATTTCTCCCTAAGAGCTCATCTCAGTCTCCCCTTTTTTCGTCTTAAAACTCTCATCCTGTCCCTGCACTCCCTGATCAAGAGCCCCTCCCCAGCTTTCCTGGAGCCCCTTGCAGTCCTGGGAGGCTGCTCTAAGGTCTCCCCAGAGCCTTCTCTTCTCCAGGCTGAACAACCCCAACTCTTTCAACTTGTCCTTGTAGTAGAGGGGCTCCAGATCTTATAATCTCATGATCTTCTCCCTGAAGCAGAAGTATTTATTGCAAATGAAAAGGAAATGTTGTATTTGCTGAACTCCTATCAGTGAGGAATTAATTAAAATGGCCAGGCATACCTACAGGGAATTAAGGCTGCGTTATTCTGTTATTAAAAGTAAAGGGAAGCATTAGTATTAGATGGTTTTGGTATTAAATTTGCTGTTCAAAAAACTGTTCCAAAAGCCCATAAAACTGGGCAGTTACTAATAGGCAGTTTTAAGACAACTGAGTAACTGAAGTGTGAAAGGCTGAAATGCCCAAAAGGTCAGATGCCTTGGAGATTTGATTTTTATATCAAGTAAAAGTCTTAATGACTACTTTAATTATATGACATATTATAGCACCTTGGTTCAATGAGTCCAGGGAAGTTAGAAATCGCTATTTTCCTGACTAAATCATTTGAAAATAAGTTAAATTGTTAAAACAACCACTGACTACTTCAAAAGGCTTCCACTGGTGCTCTCACAGTTCAGTAGAACTGAAATATGATCCGAAACCTCATTGAGCTTACGAGCCCTTAATTGGAATATATTCATGTAAGTTTGCTTTTCGCTCTCCGATAACCAGACCATGATGGATATAAACGAGCTTTGGAATTGAAGGTGGTCACAGGATTAATTGCAAGTGATTCATTCAGCACATTGCAGCCTCTGGTCCTTGTTACTTGGCAGTGGACATCGCTCCCCATCCTTGCTGGGGATGATGACACCATGTCTGTGATGTCTCAGCACTGGTTCTCCTTCTCCCAGTTCAGCTTCCCGGGCTGCTGGGAGGCCAGAGGGTCTTGTATTGGTCCTTTCCCTCTCCCAGGAGAAGGCAGGGATAGTTTGAGGGTGCTGCACAGCTTTCAGAAAGTGGAGTTGAGCCAGTCTGTGCTGATGGTGCTGTTCCCAGTGGCAGTGGTCCCCTCCAGCAGGGTGGGGGTGCCTCTTCAGTGGGCAGCGGGGCAAGGGAGGGGATTCTGCCCCTCAGTGCTTCTCCAGCAAGGCCCCACCTGTAGCCCTGTGTCCAGCTCTGGAGTCCTCAGCACAGGAAGGACCTGGAGCTGTTGGAATGGATCCAGAGGGGGTCACAAAAATGATCCAAGGGCTGGAGCCCCTCTGCTGTCAGGACAGGCTGAGAGAGTTGGGGTTGTTCAGCCTGGAGATGCAGAAGGCTGTGGGGAGACCTTAGAGCAGCCTCCCAGGACTGAAAGGAGGTTTGCAGGAACAATGGGAAGGGAGTTTTTATCAGGGGCTGTAGCAGTAGGACAAAGGGAATGGTTTTAAGCTGAAAGAGGGGGAGATTCAGACTAGATGTAAGGAAGAAATAGTTTCCTGTGAGGGTGGGGAGGCCCTGGCCCAGGTTGCCCAGAGCAGTGGTGGCTGCCCCATCCCTGGAGGTGTCCAAGGCCAGGTTGGATGAGGCTTGGAGCCCCCTGATCCAGTGGGAGGTGTCCCTGCCCATAGCAGGGGGTGGGACTGGATGGGCTTTGAGATCCCTTCCAACCCAAACCATTCCATGGTTCTGTGATTCTCTGTAACCTGAATGACCACACTGCTTTCTGTCTCTGCAGCACCAGATCTCTCTCTGTGCTTGCCAGCTTTCTTCAGCCTTCCTGTGGGAATATATTTTCCTTCCACATGCTAAGGAAAATCTCACCATGATGAGACTGATGTCCTTGGGTGTGTTAAAGCTGCTGATTTTAAGGTGATTTCTGCCAGCATTAGGCACCAAAGGCCTTCTAAAGAACTTGGCCTAAGTGGTTGCCCCAGGTGTGGCAAGGAGTCCTTTGCAGGATCCTGTGTCACATTTCTTCCCCTCAGCACAGAAGAGGGGTTTCTCTGTTGGCCCCAGAAGTGTGGCTCACGTGTAAAGGCTGTTCAGGAGTTGTTCAGTCTCTCCATTGCCTGGGTGGCCATGTGTAGTTGTAGCTGGTAGAGTATTTCCCAGAACACTTTCCAGAGGCACATAAGTAGCACTTAGATGAGTGTTTTCCTCTTTGTTAATAACACAGCTTTATTTTTACTGCCCTTTCCCACCCATTGCCACACAGAACCAGAACAGTGATACCAGGGGTGAGGAAGGCATCCAAAAAGCTCTTGAAATTCAGGGTTGAACACAGCACAGCCACTGGTACCAGGGCTTTTCACAGCCTCCCCTGAGAACTGCAGTGGTGGAATTTCTGCTGTGTCCTGTCACTGTTCTGCATGGAAATACCAGTATATTTTTCACTCAAGCAGGCAGGCACAAAGGAGCAGCATCTGATATGATTTATCTGGATGTTCAAACTGTCTCCAGCCAAGCCCCAGAATGCAGGATGGGAATAAATGGCCATTTGACTGTGGTGAAAGGTTAACAGCACGGTGTCCAGAGATGCCCACGTGGGGACTGGTGCTGTCTGGCACCTAATTAACGACGTGGGGAAAGGGATGATCACTGATGTGGTACATTTGCAGATGACAGAGTTATTTAGAAGAGCCAAAGCTGCAAGCCTGTGCTCCAAAGGGACCCTGATGAAGCAAGGTGATCAATGAGATGATGGCAAATAAAACTCAATGTTGTGATATACAACTTATGCAGGATGGAATAATTTGGGAAACTCAGATGTCTGGAACTAATGGCAGCAGTGTGAATCATAGAAATACTGTTTGGAAGGGACCACTGGAGGTCATCCCAGAAAAGCCCCACCTTGAAGCATCAGAGCAGGTCAACCGTGGCTTTGTCTGGAGTTGTACAGTCTCCAGGGATGGAGACTGCATCCCTTTGGGTGCCTCTTCCACAGCTGCCTACCCAAACACCTGGTCTAAAGCCTCCCAAACTGCAACCTGTAGCTGCTGCTCCTGACCCTACTGAGGAGAGCCGGGCTTTGCAGCTCCCCTTCAGGTGGTGTTGGCTGCCATGTGATGCACAGGCCATGAGATGTTGCAGGTGATGTGCTCTTGGCCTCTGGCTGCACGGGAAGCTCATGGCTGAAGTCTCTGTAGTTTCTTTCTGTTGACAACAAAACAGCTTGAGGGAGCTAGGTCAAGTGCCATTAAAAATTGGGCAAGATCAAGCTTATGTTACTAGAACTTGTAGGGACATTTCACTGGAAATCTTCTGACATAAATAGCCTTTTATATTAATCTATGTTTCTGAAATGCCTGCCTAGAGTTATCCCAGCCTGTGCTGTCCATCTGTACAAGTGGGTCAGGCCAGGATGAGGTCCCCCGAAGGCTGGAATGAGTTAAGCTCGTTGTCTGAAGTCAGTTACTCCTTTTGCCTTCAGAGTGAGCACTGTCCTGCTGCAGCCCAGCAATCCCAGTGGCAGTAGCCAGCTCTACCCTGACCCCAGCCCCTTCTCCTCCCCATCCAGGCTGTTTGAAATGTGCCCTGTCCCACCAACCAGCTCTGAACACGTCTGGCTGGGAGGAGAGTCCAGCCTGGGCTTGCCCATGAGCTCCATAGAATCATGGAATGGTTTGGGTTGGAAGGGACCTCAGAGCCCATCCAGTTCCACCCCCTGCCATGGGCAGGGACACCTCCCACTGGATCAGGGGGCTCCAAGCCCCATCCAGCCTGGCCTTGAACACCTCCAGGGATGGGGCAGCCACCACTGCTCTGGGAAACCTGGGCCAGGGCCTCCCCACCCTCACAGCAAAACATTTCTCCGTAAGACCTAATCTTACTCTCCCCTCTTTCAGCTGAAAACCATTTCCCCCTCATCGTGTCCCTGCACTCCCTGATCCAGAGCCCCTCCCCCGCTTTCCTGGAGCCCCTTTCAGTACTGGGAGGCTGCTCTAAGGTCTCCCCTGAGCCTTCTCCAGGCTGAGCAACCCCAACTCTCTCAGCCTATCGTAATAGCAGAGGGGCTCCAGCCCTTGGATCACATCTGTGGCCTCCTCTGGACTCACTCCAACAGCTCCATCTCCTTATGTTGGGGATTCCAGAACTGGACACAGGGCTCCAGTTGGGGTCTCCCCAGGGCAGAGCAGAGGGACAGAATCTCCTCCCTCCCCTCTGGTCCCACTGCTCATGGTACAGCCCAGCACACGGGGTGTTTCTGGGCTGGGAGTTCTCATTCCTGGTCATGTGGAGCTTCTCCTCACAAGGTCCAGGTGTGGGTGCGGTACAGCTGTGCCCATCCCACCGCTTGTCCCCAGCCATCCCCCAGCTGTGGCTCCTGCCTTCCCCACGCTGTGTCTGCAGCTCTGTGGTCACAGTATCACAAGGTTGGGAAGGACCTCTGAGATCATCAAGTCCAACCTATAACCCAACACTAACACCAACACTAACACCAACCATCATCTAAACCATGGCACTCAGTGCCTCATCCAGTCTCCCCTTAAACCCCTCCATGGTCGGTGACTCCACCCCCTCCCTGGGCAGCCCATTCCCATGGCCAATCACCCTTTCAGGGAAGAACTTTTTCCTCACATCAAGCCTAAACTTTCCCTGACCAAGCTTGAGTCCCTGCCCTCCAGTTCTGTCCCTGGTCACCTGAGAGAAGAGACCAACCCCTGCCCGACTACAACCTCCTTTTAGGGAGTTGTAGAGAGCAATGAGGTCTCCCCTGAGCCTCCTCTTCTCCAGACTAAACAGCCCCAGCTCCCTCAGTCTCTCCTCGTAGGGCTTGTGCTCCAGCCCCTTCACCATCTTCGTTGCCCTCCTCTGAACACTCTCCAGCATCCTGACATCTTTCCCAAACTGGGGGGCCCAGAACTGTGGTCAGGTTGAAGCCTCTTCCTGTGCCGTGGGAGCGAACCGTGACGCGGCACGGAATGAAGTGAGTGCCGTTGGGTTTAAACTCACGCAGGGGTTCTGGGGTGAGCAGGCAGCAGGCACAGCACACTCAATATTGATTTTTGTGTGCAACAAGTGCTATTTTTGTATTCTTGACTATCTAATAAACAAAACCTATGGCACAAATTAAGGGGGCATGCCCAGTATATCCCATGTTTATAAAATAGCTGAGTTGTACAGGGCGGATTAATTATGGATGGCAATTAATTTGTGCTGCTCACATCTAAAATCATTAATATTTTAGTGGAAGTCCTCATACAGTACCAGCCCTAAAATTGCATCCTATGTTCCAGTGCTTGCTTTTGTTCTGAAAACACTGCTTCTGGTTGTGATGGGAAGCAACAACTTCCAAACGCTGCAATAATCACACGGCTCCGCGCTCGCTGCCTCTCTGTGTGCCAGATGAGTCATCCCCCTTATTTTGTGTTACAGAGTTATCAGAACAGATCTCATGATGTGATTATAATGTGTGTAAGGCTTAGCAAGGAAATACTATATAAATTTTTAATATGGTTTTCTATTCAATGTTCGTATTTTGTGGTGCACAGAGGCAAATTATTTTAACTAGTTTCTGCCAGAGTGTGTAGTTGCTGCTTGATTTGCTTTATCTCCATCTTCCAGAGCTCAGTGTGATGAGAAAGCACCACATAATGCCATGAACCCTGTGCACATACGTAAGATGTGAAGATGGCCTGTGGTATGTAATTGTCTATTTTGCTATTTTAATTTTTATTTCATCCTGCTGATTGTCCAATTAGACAAAATTTTCATATGAATTAATCATTTTCCATTATGTGGCCCTTCAAATCCACATGAAATACCAGTCTTTTATCTCCTCACTCCTCTCTGAAGGGCAAAGGAGCTTCAGAAAGGGGAGTTTTTACAAAACATACCAGTCCAGTGATCAGAGTTTAATGATGTAATAGTTGACACTGTATTTATTTGCCATGGTTTTCTACTTTCACATTGTGGAATTCACTTGCACATGGAAAATGGTGATGCCTGGATAGGAAAGGGTTTGACAGAAATATCATGGAATGTTTTGGGTTGGAAGGGACCTCAAAGCCCATCCGGTTCCACCCCTGCCACAGGCAGGGACACCTCCCACTGGATCAGGGGGCTCAAAGCCCCATCCAACCTGGCCTTGAACACCTCCAGGGATGGGGCAGCCACCACTGCTCTGGGCAACCTGGGCCAGGGCCTCCCCACCCTCATTGTGAAGAATTTCTTCCTAATGTCTCATCTGAATCGTCCCCCTTCCAATTTAAAGCAGCTCCCCCTCGTCCTGTCCCTTCACTCTCTGATCCAGAGCCCCTCCCCAGCTTTCCTGGAGCCCCTTTCAGACCTGGGAGGCTGCTCTAAGGTCTCCCCAGAGCCTTCTCTTCTCCAGGCTGAACAACCCTATCCCTCTCAGCCTTGTCTCTCCTCATGTGTGTCTGAAGTCTAAAGAGCCTTCAGAAAGGTGATATTTTTCTGTAGAGATCTGACATCATAGTTCACCCCATATTTCTTTTTCATGGTTTTCTGTTTCCATACTTTGGAATTCACTGCCCACTGGAGCTTTTTAATGCCTGGTTAAGTGAGGGTTTGATAGCAATATCTACAGTTCATATTGTGGGAAGAGTTCCCCTCCGCAGCCCACCCGTGCAGCTCAACCCCTGGGCTGTGGTTCATGGCCATTCACCCCCCTGGGCGCTGCCCCAGCCCTCAGGGAAGATGTAAACCACCTCACAAAGCATGAAATCATAATGGCAGAAAGTACCAGAACAAAACCATGAGCTGCAGTCTGGGGCAGCAGAGCCACGAGGCAATTAGAGCCCCGCGCCGTGGTGCCGTTGGTTTTGGGTGAGCCCAGCACGGCAGAGACCGCTGGAGAGGAAAGAACAATGACTGTGACTTTTTTTTTCCCCTGTCTCCCTGGGAATTTTTCCCCTTCTGCTGGCTCGTCATCCGTAAGAACAAAACATGAAAAGCAATTGCTGAGGTGCCGAACCGTCCAGCCTGACTGGAGAGTTAATTAAGTGGCAGCTTCTCTCAACAGGGGAAACTAACGGTATCGGAATAGCAAATGCAACAGACCTTGAGGAAAAGCAGAGGGAGGCTCTCAGGTCAGAAATAATCCATGTTTGCTCCCAAATACTCTGGCAGTGTTTATTCATCCCCACTTGAGCCAAAGCTGTCACACTGGGAGTTGAGTAATTGAGGGCATAATGAGCACCAGGGGAATCATAGAACTTTAGAATGGCTTTGGTTGGAAAAGACCTTTGAGATCATTGAGTCCAAACATTGATCCAGCCCTGCCGTGTAGAACCTTAGGATGGTCTGGGTTGGAAAAGGCCTGTAGGATCATTGAGTCCAACCAACAATCAAGCCCTGCAGAGTCTACCACACAGAACCATAGAATGGTTTTGGTTGGAAAAGACCTTTAAGATCATCAGGAAGTTCCTGGGGGTGGAGCATTTTCCCTAAGAGCAGAAGGCTTCCCCACAGGGATGCACCTTGGGAAAAGAAGATGTAAAAAGGGTCCCAGGAACAGGTTGAGGTTCATGTGAGGAAGGGAGGAGGTGTTTTTCCAGCTATACCTTTTGGGCTGAGTGAGCACATCCTGTGAGTTCATGCATTCCTGCTTTTTTTTTTTTTTTAGAAAGGACCAGTCTTTTAAATTTTAAATGACCTGGGTTTGTGGACTTACAGAGGGGGGAAATCTGAAGGTTCTGAACAGAGCTGGGAAGACTGGAGGAGAAATAGCCTAAAAAGGCAAAAAAAGTCTTTTATTCATATAGAGAAAGGAAACAACAGTGAAATCTGTCTTTTTCTAACAGGATGCAGTGGGGTAAGAGTAAGAGGCAATGGGGAGGATGACGGCCAGAGGGGAGCCTGAGTGGGCAGAGGAGGACTGAGATGGGGCAGGAGCAGGAAATCCTCAGGGGTAGCACAAGGCAGGAGCTGACACAAGGCTGGGCAGGGATTAAAAGCAGGATGTGAACGGGAAGAGAGTTTGACATACTTCAGCCACCACTGAAAACGAGAAAATAGCTGCAGTGGTAGAGACCTGAGGGTTATTTGTACAGCCCACTGGCTAAGTCAGAGACATCTGTGGGTCTCCTGCACAGAAAAGGACAAAGGTAATTGCAGAATTGCAGCCACACAGCCCTGTCCTTTGGAGTCTGTAGCTCTGTGCCCTCCACAGTCAAGCAGGCCGACCCAATTAACCCAGTGTTAATCACCCTCCTTCTCTACGCTTATAGCAGGACTTACTGGGGAAGGGAAAACGTGCAACTCATGAATGATTATGGTTGGTATTTACCTGGGCAGCGGCTGGTTATGGAAAACCAAATGAATAAAACAGTTTAAGAGGCTGCTTTATTCTTAGGCTGAATGCTCTTACTTGACAAGTCTTCCTCCATTAAACTCCAGCACGAGAAGTGATATAAATAGTAAGAGTAAAGGTCAGGCTGACTGCTCCTGTAGACATCAGGATGAACGTTGCAGAGAGGACATAGAAAGCCTCTTTGGTCCTCAGCCCTGTCTGTAAGCGACGGAGGAGGGATAGAAAGGGCTTCTTTGTTTCTCCATGGCAGATACAGAAGCACCCAGGAACCTGGCCCAGGTGCTGCTCTCAAACTGTGATTCCTTTTCATGGAGCACTTCTCTAAAACAGTGCGAAAGGAGTGGTTTGGTATCACAAGGAAGAAGGAAGGGACAGGGAAGGCAGCAAAGCTCACAGTCTGGGTTAAAGAAGGAAGTTGGCTTTGTTAACGCTCATTTAATTCAGATTGTGAACCTTATCTGAGAAGAAAAGCTTTCCTTGCGAAAGATTCACATGCCCAGCTCTCTCAGCTGCAGAACAAGAAAGCTTCTTTTTAGATTTTCTGGTTAAAGCAGATTAGATGAGATTTAATATTCTTGATTTATTTGTTTACGTATTTATTTGCTTTTTAAACCTAAGGGTAAAAAACATGAGCAGATTTTAAATTCTTTCATCTCCAGGAACAGTAATTTCATTTTAAACCTCGCTCATATAACACAAAGCAGCAAATTTGTGATTCCCTTTTCCATCTAAATAGCCTTTGCTATTTATTGCATGGAGTTAAAAAACTCGATCCTGCGGCTCGGCACGCAGCAGATCAGTCAATTAGAAAGCCAGAAGGAACTTCTGCTTGATACCAGCCATAAAGCCTCCCTGAACTAATTTCTCTTTTAACTAGAGGGTAGAAAATGTCTGGGTTTGATTTTTGGATTTCCAGTGACACCAACTCAAAGCAAAACTTGGATTTTTTAAAGTGACAAAAGTATTCAAAAAATAAAGAAAAAAAAAATCTCAGAGTCGTTTAGGTTGGAAAAGGTCTTCAAGATCAAGAAGTCCAAGCATAAACCCAACAATGCCAAGTCCACCGCTTACCCCTGTCCACCACTTCTCCACAGCTTTTAGGAAGAGGACTTTTAGGAATGGGGACTCCACCACTGCCCTGGGCAGCCAGTGCCCAAGAAACCTTTCTGTGAAGGAATGGTGTCCGATCTGACCCTGCCCTGGCACAACCTGAGACCATTTCCTCTCCTCCCATCCCCTGTCACTGGGGAGAAGAGACCAACCCCCACCTCCCCACAACCTCCTCTCAGGCAGTTGCAGACAGGGATGAGGTCTCCCCTCAGCCTCCTCTTCTCCAGGATAAACAGCCCCAGCTCCCTCAGCTGCTCCCACAACCCCTGTTCTCCAGCCCCTTCCCCAGCTCCGGTCCCTTCTCTGGACGCTCTCCAGCCCCTCAAGGTCCTTCTTGGAGTGAGGGGCCCAGAACTGACCCCAGCACTCGAGGGGTGGCCTCCCCAGTGCCCAGGGCAGGGGCACAATCCCTGCCCTGCTCCTGCTGCCAACGCTGTGTCTGACACAGCCCAAGATGCCATTGGCCCTCTTGGCCCCCTGGGCCACTGCTGGCTCCTGTTCAGCCCCTGCCAACCAACACCCCCAGGGCCTTCTCCTCCAGGCAGCTCTCCAGACACTCTGCCCCAGGGCTGTGACACTGCTCGGGGTTGTTGTGTCCCACGTGCAGGACCTGGCACTTGGCCTTGTAGAACCCCTTCCCAATGGCCTTGTCCCATCAATCCAGCCTGGCCAGATCTCTCTGCAGAGCTTTCCCACCCTCAAGCAGATCAGCTCTCCTGCCCAGTTTGGTGTTGTCTGCAGACTAAGAGCACTCTCGATGCTGTCATCCAGATCATTGGTAGAGATATTAAAACTGGTCCCAGTGCTGGGATCTCTCCTTTTCCTCTTGAAGCCAAGTTGTCCATATTCTGTTCAGCCTTCCCCTCAGGCTGAGCGTACAGAGGTCCCTGCGTGGCCACGTGGCCACACTGTGTCTGTGTCCTTCACAGCTTACAAGCACATTAGAGGACTTCATACCCTCCAGCAGTGAGTGATGCAGAACCTTCCCTCCCACCCCTCTGCTTATCTCTTGCTCTGCTCAGAGTTTGTATCAGTGTGTGTGGGCGAACTGTTGGTTGGAAGCTGCCATGAGGTTCACCTGGAGTCCTGACCTGAGTCCTGGACTCCATGGACCTGGAGTCCTGATCGGATCCACAGTACTCACAGTAAAATCCTCAACATCCAGGAGGGGCCTCGGACCTGGGGACTTCGGGGTGCTAAAATTGGCTTTGGTAGTTGACCCTACCTTTAGCTTAGTGATTGGCACGTGCCCCTCAGACCAACAAGCTGGAGAGCTCTGTGGTGCCATCGCCCCCATCTGCATCCCCACAGTCTCTGGGCCATCTGCAGGCTTTATACATCATGGGTTTATCCTTCTATCCAGACCATTGACCAAAATGGTGGCTTAACCTGGGCTGAGGACCGGGTCTTTAGTACCCTATTAGTGATGCTCCAGTGCACAAACGCCAAAGCCACAGCACCACTGAGACACATCAGCCCATTTTAAATCCACATAAACCGTGTCGTGCTGCAGAGTTCTCCTGCCATGATGAAAATGCGGGAATCAGGAAAGAAATGTTTTGCTTCCTCCAGCAAAATCCATCTGATGGGGTTAATCTTTCCTGCAGGAAATACCAGTGATGGGTAAGGGAGCCTCGGGTTTCAACTTCCTCCCTTTGCATTTCAGATAAAGAGGGTAGTGAGGGGCTGCAAGAAATGAGGATGAAAGTCTTCAAGGCAGACAGGACCATTGTGTATTTTTGCTTATGTTTCAGGAAAACAAATTGCTTTTGTTGTGTTCAGGGCTTCTGCATTTGTATGCGAAGGTAAAAGGACTGATTAATGCCTAAATCATTATAAAAAGTCATTTACATAATCTGTTCATACACTATCTACGTGACGTGTGTCTGACACTGGGAGGATAAACTTGTTTTAAGAATTTGTTAAAATATGAAAATGCGTTGAAGCACACATTCTTTTAAGTAGTTTTCTCATGTGGAATAGGAAGCTCAGACATCTCACCAGCCTTCAGGCACTAATTTTTCCAAGTCAGAAACCCAGAATATGGAGATTAATATTCAGGTGTCCACAGAGGCACCAGAGATTTGAAGCTCCAATTAATATAATCCACACCCTGGCATTTCAAATGCTGTTTTCTTGATACGGCGAATGTATAAATCTCTGCCTGAGCTTTAATATTGTGTGATTTAATATGTTGTGTTATGGATGTCCATTTCTGATACCGCCCAATAGCAAAACCAATAACTCCTCGTGGAATCTAGACTGGGGAGCATGTCCTGCTCCAGACACAGTGGTGCTGGCCAAGGCCTTGCCCTGCCCCACTGCCCCTGCCTGGGTGCTCCTAACCCCCCACTGTGGAAGGGTCTCGGGCAAAAACCCAGAGCAGTGCCCTTTGGAGTCATCTCCACCATCACCAGCCAGACCCTGACATACCTCCTGCTTCCCACCACCTCCTCCAGACACGATGGGGAACCTTCCTTGGAGAGCAGTGGGTTCTTTGCTCACCATATCTCATTGTTAGAGATTGATCAACCTGAGTAAGAAGTTTGTAGCAGGGCCTGTTCAACAGAAGAAAGGAGAATGCTTTGAAGCTGAAAGATGCAAGACTGAGATGAGTCTTAGGAAGAAATGTTTTGCTGTGAGGGTGGGGAGGCCCTGGCCCAGGTTGCCCAGAGCAGTGGTGGCTGCCCCATCCCTGGAGGTGTTCAAGGCCAGGCTGGATGGGGGTTGGAGCCCCCTGATCCAGTGGGAGGTGTCCCTGCCCATGGCAGGGGGTGGGACTGGATGGGCTTTGAGGTCCCTTCCAACCCAAACGATTCCATGATTCTCTGGTATTGTAGTGCCCAAGAAGAGGAGAAGTGTTGTTCAGATCTCATGGTCTGCGGGAAGAACATTACAAACCACACTTAGAAACCCAAAGGTTTCAGAGGCTGAGCTGTGGTTTTACCCTTGAGCAGGAGATGGTGAAGGCCCCAGTGCCTCATCTATCTCCTAGGCCTGTGATCAATGCACTGTTTGTGTTTACTTCCCCTGCGTCAGAAGCCTGGACCAAATCCTTGAGAAGTGCCGACCGGACGATTGTCTTGGGTACAATTAAATAAAATATTTAAATAGGGCCTATTCCCTTTTAATTAGATTGCATCAGAGCTTCTTCCATTACAGAGGAGATGACTGGGTTCAATTAGCTTTATTCTCAGATGTGAAGTAGTCAAATGTATTCTTTTTCTTTGTTAAATTAATTTAATTAGAAAGCACTATTTTTATGAAGCAGGATCCTGGAACTTCAAGAAATGAATTTTCATACGCAGAATACTTGGGAAAAAAGCCATGAAAATAATTTTGATAAGTCAGCCTCTGACTGAATCTCTCTATTGTTACTCGTGCCCTGAGGTTAAATTTTTAATTGCGTGTAATAAATATAACTTTATTAATTAGAAATTATCTGGAAAGGAAAGAGGATTTTTTTTTTTTTTTGCTTTATGGTACACAGAGGCTTAAAATAAAATGATTTTCCTAGGGGTAGGTACGTCCCTTCTGCATTTTTATATTTGCTCTTAGGCTGACAACACAATCAGGAATAGACAATCGTCTCTTGTTCGTGCTTTTTTTGTGGTACTTGGAGGGGTGGCTTGTGAGCCTTTAATGGAAGGAGGTTTGGGAAGTTGGCAATTTCTCAGGAAAACCTTTTCCGCCAGGTTTGTGACGGGAATCTCAGTTACCCACAAAACCAGGGTGTCCATGCTTTGTATTCGTATTTTCCTTGCATCATATTTTTGTGTCTTTTATTTCTTGCAAATCCCTGATGTTGATTTTCCGTTCTGCAAGGTGCCTCCCACATGGAGATTACTGACTTGGGGTGATGATGGGGTTTGAGATGGACAACTTGGTTGTAGGGTAGACTAAAGAGGGAAATAGTAAGGCAGGACATCTCCTTGTCCTTTCTTTCACTGTTATATTTAAAATGAGAAAATATTCATATATTTCAGATGTTTTCACTGAAAGAATTTATTTTTCCCCTTTTCCATCTGGTCCAGCTCCTCCACCCAGGAGGACCTGGCACTCCCCGGCCACCTGAACTGCTCAGCCAAGAAAGGGGAGGGGTGGAAGCAGGAAAGGATTGGCTGGAGAATCCTAGAATCATGGAATGGTTTTGGTTGGATGGGACCTCAAAGCCCATCCAGTTCCACCCCCCTGCCATGGGCAGGGACACCTCCCACTGGATCAGGGGGCTCCAAGCCCCATCCAACCTGGCCTTGAACACCTCCAGGGATGGGGCAGCCACCACTGCTCTGGGCAACCTGGGCCAGGGCCTCCCCACCCTCACAGCAAAACATTTCTCCCTAAGATCTCATCTCAATCTCCCCTCTTCCAGCTCAAAATTGTTCCATCTTGTCCTGTCCCTGCACTCCCTGATCCAGAGCTCCTCCCCAGGTATTCAGAGATATTTCAGTTACCTTTGTCAAGCAAATGCAAGTCAACAGCCAAAACCCAACAAAACCTAAGGAAACCGTTTCCGTTAAGTGAAGATGCTGGACAATAATTATACTGTGAGCTGGTGACTTGGTATCAATTACATCATAATGCCCTAGCAAAAACAATTGGATAATCAATTAGGAGATCCACCTGATCATGTATTAGATCATCATACAGCAGCCTGGCTACAATCCATTACCATCATTGACTCTGGCACTTCAGGACGTCCCAGTGCCTTTTTTAAACACTGGCGTGGTGTTTGTTATTGGCTCCCACAGCCTCTTCCCAATGTTTCATGATTTGTTAAGAGGAGCAGACAAACAAACCCACGAGGTTAGCAGCTCCCAGAGATTCCTGGCCATATTTTAATGATCTTAGATGCAAACTGCAGGGTCCTGCTGATTCAGAAATGGTGAGCAGTTGCTCTTTAGCATCCTCCCCAGTTACAGATGGAATGGAAAGCATTTAATTATCACAGTAAGGCGTGGGTAAATCATCCTGTTTCTTTCTACACAGAGAGTGTGAGTTCACATTTAGGGCTACCAGCCTCTCTGCATCCCAGTGTGTTTGGTCTCTGCCCAAGAGAATGACATTGCTGGGGTTTCATTTATTCAGAGTGAATCCCTCCTCACCCTACCCAAGCCCAGTGCCCATCCCTTTATAGTGGCAAAGAGCCCCCTGCTGCAGTGGGAGGTGTCTGAATGACAGCGTGCGTAGAAGGGCGCGCTGCACAGCCCTGATGGCAGAAAGCGAGCGACAGCTGCGCACCCCGAACCTCTTCTTGTGCAGGAGGCTGGGGCTTGGGGCACTCCTGGCATCAGCAGCCAGAGAGTTAAAGAAGATATTGGTTAGCAGTGTGGGTGAACACTCAGATGCTGGAGCGTGTCCAGAGAAGGGCAACAAGGCTGGGGAAGGGTTTAGAGCACAAGCCTTAGGAGGAGCAGCTGAGGGAGCTGGGGCTGTTCAGCCTCCAGAAGAGGAGGCTGAGGGGAGACCCCCTCCCTGTCTCCAACTCCCTGAGAGGAGGTTGTGGAGAGGTGGGGGTTGGTCTCTTCTCCCTGGTAGTCAGTGACAGGACAAAGGGAAATGCCCCCAAGTTGCATCAGAGGAGGTTTAGGTTGGATATTAGGAGACATTTCTTCCCTGAAAGGGTTCTCAGGCCCTGGCAGAGGCTGCCAGGGAGGTGGTTGAGTCCCCGTCCCTGGAGGTGTTTATAAAATGAGTAGATGTACCTGGGGACATGGTCTAGTGGTGACTTATCAGGGCTGGTTCGATGGTTGGACTCGATGGCCTTAAAGGTCTTTTCCAACCGAACCCCTTCTGTGACTCTGCTGTTGGCCACTCCTGGTGGCTGGGCCCGGAGAGGCTCCGCGTGTCCGGAGCCCTCCAGCTCGGGTACGCCCGTGTGTGGCTCTGTGCCCTCTATCACCCAGAGGCCCAGGGCAGGCTGCCAGGCGTTGCCTGGGTGGTGAGGGATGCCCTGGCCCTGGTCCATGAGGTCTTTGCCTTGGTGGGACGCCCTGAGCGCGCTGCCCAGCTGCAGTGTGAAGGCAGCAGCACCGCAGGGGTCAATGCTCTGACGCTCTGACGCCAGCATGGAACCAGCTCTGCTCTTACGGCCACGAGGGGACTCACATTTCTTACCACGCTTAAGGAAACTCACATTTCCTTTTCAGCCTCTCGAAAATGCTTCGGGATATTGGCTGAGCTGAACTTCGTGTAGACCAGAAATATCCAAGTGCTGCGAGGTGTAACCACCCCTTCGCTATCGCGTGCCAGAGCTGTCTGAAAATAAAGGGGCTTTGGAAGGGTTTTCTGAGTCAAAGGTCATGAACCTCCAAGATGTTAAAAAAGTGAGAGACTTTAAAAAGTGTAAGTAGAAATACAAACATTAAATAATCTATAAACAATGTTTAGATGAAAGGATGAGTCCCTTAAAAGTCTCCCTTGACATCACCACTGCTGAGTAAAAGCCTCTCTTGAGTTCTCAAGACACTGGCATGGGTGATGTGTTGGGATTTAATGAGAAAATATTCCCTTAGGAGCACCAAAACATTTCTGAAAGGCACATTTTTTTAATTGGAGCTTTTTAAATATTACTGATGAGGAACTAATGAATGTTTCACTGCCAGCCCTTGGTGGCCAAGGGGCACAGTGCTCCATGTGGACAGCAGGAGGTGGCTTGGAGGTGTCTCAAACGTGGGTAGCATTGAGCAGGGGTGCAGCTATGCAATGAGAAACTCATTGGGAATCCCAGGAAGGGAGGCTGCTGAATACCCTCTCTGCTGCAGGGGAGTCCCCTTGCCCCTTTCAGTCCACTCCAGGCTGATGGGATCACAGTGCTCCCCCCTCTGCTGCATCCTCAGGCTTGTCCAAGTGGCACCTGAGCACAGCATCTGTGGGCATGGAGCCTGGCAACGTTGGAAGGGACCTTAAAGATCACCCAGTTCCACCCCCTGCCATGGGCAGAGACACCTCCCACTGGATCCGGGGGCTCAAAGCCCCATCCAGCCTGGCCTTGAACACCTCCAGGGATGGGGCAGCCAACACTGCTCTGGGCAACCTGGGCCAGGGCCTCCTCACCCTCACAGGAAAACATCTCTCCCCAAGATCTCATCTCAATCTCCCCTCTTTCGGCCGAAAACCCTTCCCCCTCATCCTACCCCTGCCCTCCCTGATCAACAGCCTCTCCCCAGCTTTCCTGGAGCCCCTTTCAGTGCTGGGAGGCTGTTAATGAAGCCTAGGAAGCTGCCTGAAGCAGGGTGGACATAGGAGAGCTCTTCTGTGCTGGTTTTCTGGCTGCCTCGTATTCCTGAGGCTGCATTTGTGGGAGGGCTGGGGCGAGACCTGGAGGCTGGCAGGGACCATCCAGTGGTGCTCAGCGTTTCACTTCTGTCATCACATCCCTTGCCAAGCCCTTCTCTCCAGGAGCTGCTGCTCTGTGGGTTCATGAACTTATTCCCCAAGACTGGAATTCAGGATAAAAGTCTCTAGACAATGTAGGCAAGGAATGCTCCTGTCCTTTTCCAAGTGTTCCTTTCTTTCCGTTCTTTTCCACCGCTGCCGTGCTTTGAAGTCGTCTCTTCTGGGCTCTTCTGTTCGTGTTGCTCTGCAGAGCAAGGGGAGAGAAAAGCTTTGATATTTTGAGGAGAGGCTGCATGGATGGGGGAGGGAGAGGAGTTTCAATGACTCTGACAATAGGCAAAGATTCTCAAATAATATCCTTTCACGCTTGGTTAGCGTGAGTCTCCAGTGACAGTTATCACACATAACGATGTGACTGTAATTGCTTCTCTGTACAACGGTGTTAAATTAAATTCACAAAATGTCAAGGTCCTTTGCATTTAAGTACAATTCAGCACAGGGGTTTTAGTGGCTGTTGCTTTCAGCACTTTAAATGCTTTCAGTGGACTGGTGTTGGTTGTTTGTCCAACTTCTGTTCCGAAACAGCAAGAAAATGCTTTGCTGGGTCCCTGAGGGACATCATTTCGTGGTGTTTGATAACTGGCAGTGAAATCCCTCCTGCCACAGAGGTCACCCCTTCCCCGGGCCACCTGGGCACTCCTAAAGAGGTGGTGTGGCAATAAATGAATTCAGACAATGCTGTAGGTGATGTGCTCACCTTTGTGTTTCCCAGGCTGATAAGAGTGGTGTGTGAGCTGTCTTCTCCTGCTCTTGAAGCCGAGGAGGGATGGCTCACACCAGGTCACTGGTGACCCCAGGGCTGTGGGTGCAGTGGGGGTCCTGTGGTCAGGCACGTTTGAAACACCTGAAACAGGTGTCAGGAAAGAAATGTTTCCTGAAGTCCAATCTGAAACCTCCCCTGGTGCAACTTGAGGCCATTTCCTCTCATCCCATCACCCGACACTTGGAAGAAGAGGCCAACACCCACCTCACCACAACCTCCTCTCAGGGAGTTGATTTAGGTGTTGCTTTTTCTGCTGTTTCAGATTATCGCGAGCAGCACAGCAGTTGAGGCAGGCAAAAATAATCCCCATGAAACACAACCTGTTTTTTAAGCCTGGAATTATAACATGTACAAATAAATTGGGAAAAAACATCATTTTCATGTGCAAACACGCATATAAAAATGACAGATGGCTTCAGTGGTTCAGTAAACCTACGGATGCAGACTGGCAGCTGAGCCTTTTCCACATCTCTTATTGGAACTGACTTTTTAACCAGGGCCTGCAGTGTCTGGACAAGGAGTAGCAGTTGTAAAGCAAAAAAGGGACAGATCTAGATTGGCTATAAGGAAGAAATGTTTTCCTGTGAGGGTGGGGAGGCCCTGGCCCAGGTTTCCCAGAGCAGTGGTGGCTGCCCCATCCCTGGAGGTGTTGAAGGCCAGGTTGGATGGGGCTTGGAGCCCCCTGATCCAGTGGGAGGTGTCCCTGACCATGGCAGGGGATGGAACTGGATGGGCTTTGATGTTCCTTCCAGCCCAACCCATCCTGTGGTCATTCCACTCTGTGAAATGAGCTGTGAGCCGGTTGATGCTGACGGGGCACGAAGCACCAGGCAGCAGCGGGTCGTGTGCTGTGTGTGTCAGAGAGACAACTTCCTGCTCTTTTGCTACAACTAGTGTGTAAAACACCCAGAGACACAGAACTGAAAGAACTGGTCCCTTCCTGCTCAGGGATCTGGTTTGGTAGTGGACAGGTACAGCTGGACTCGATGATCTCAGAGGTCTCTTCCAACCAAGTGATTCTGTGATTCTGTGCTGTGCCCTCTCCGTGCCCTTTGCACAGCCCTTCCTGCCAAGCCATGCCAAGGCCCCCCATGCCAGGGGACACCCTCCTGCAGCTCCCAGTGATGCTGAGCAGGAGCAATGGCTCTGGCAGGTGCCCCGTGCCCCTGGGCTCTTCCCGGCGGTGGTCGAGTTGCAGGCGGCAGCGGGGCCCGGGGAGGCTGCTTCTCAAGCTCTGCCCGCTGCCTCCTGCCCCCCCTTTTCTCCTGATTAAGTCTTCATGTGTAAAATAATGCGAGGTAAGGGAGCACAATGCCATGAAATTGCCTTTCCATTAAATTCCTTGTCATAAACGGGAGGGAAGGTGCTTAATTCAAAGCAAAGGTGAATGAGATAAATTTGCTGTAAATCCCTGGTGAGCTGCCCCTCTGTGAGCTGTGAGCCTGCAGCAGCACGTTTCGTACCCAGCAGCACTGGAGGCTTTTGATCTGGGGGGTCAATACCACTTTCCCTTTGAGCCAACGCTCCAAGGAGTTGCTTCATCTTTCTCGGCAGGAGCGCGCGCATCCCACTTCCCTGCCCTCCCACACAGACTCCCACTATTGATCTCATTTATGAACGAGACCCCTGATCCAATTCCCATTAATGGATACGGCGTGTGAAGCAGAGGCAAATGTCAGGAGGATTATTAGAGGGGGGAGGTTCTGAATTATTGAACGGCTTTTGTTGTGTTTGCAGCCAATGCCACGATCATTGCTTGGGAGTTGAGGCTGGGATCACCGAGGCTGGTAGGCTGAGATATGTCCCCATGGCACTGCAGGCAGCTGGGATGGGATGGGGCATCTGCATGAGCAGAGGCAGCATCCTGGGAAAGCTGTCTGCATCCCAGCTGGGAATGTCAAGGTCTAAGCTCACTGTTGGGATGGGCTTTGCCTGCTGGGAGGCTCCATTAGGACCCAAGGACAGGGAAACTCAGTTTTTCCCAGACCTCTGCCGCTGACCTGAGGGTTTTTCCTGCTGCTTCTGCCTTTGCTGCTCTGAAGATGTTTATTTCTGGCAGCTGCAACCCCTTTCCTGGGAGCACTCCCTGCTCCTTGCTCGGGGCAAGCAAGCTTTTCCTTTTGCCTGTGCTTTTCTCTGGCTCATCAGCAGCGCTTTGCAAAATCCTGCTGGAGGCTGCAGAGAGTGAGGAAGACGCTGGGAAGCACAGAGAGCAATTCCTGCCCCAGCCCGTGGCTTGGCAAGCCCTCCCCAGCTGGTGCTGAAGGAGATTTTGGTGCAAGCAGCTCCGCTTTGGTGGGAGGGAGGTCAGGGACCACAGCCTCCACGGGGCTGGGATGTGTCACTGCGCCGTCCCTCTTTCCCCTTGTGCTTCCCACAGCAAGTCCTGTTTATTTGATTCCATGCTCTGCACAGTCTGTGATTTATCAGCCCAGAAATCCTACAGAGACACGGGTGCCCTGGCCAGCACCCCTGAGCTGCTCTGTGACTCTGCCTTGCCCATCGCTTGGGCTGTCACGGCCCCAGTGCTGGCTGCAGAGTGGCACTTGGTGTGCGAGGAGGAATCTTTGGGGAGAGGTTCCTCTTCAGTAAAGAGTTTCCTGCTTCATGCAGAATTTCACCCAAACCATTTGTAAAACGAAAGGGAGACTCAGGTGGACTCTTCATTTGCAGTTCTCCCCATTCCTGCTTCTGGTGAAGTACCTGCGGTGTGAGAGGGCAGCTTGTGGCCATTTGGGTACAAAGAAGTCCCTGGCTGAGGTGGGGACCACAGGCCATGTGGGCTCTGCCACCACCAGAGCTGGGTTTGAGACAAGTCCAGCCAGTTCTGCAGATGGAAGTACCAGTGCAGGCGGGCTTTGGGGAGACCTTAGAGCAGCCTCAGAGTGCTGAAAGGGGCTCCAGGAAAGCTGGGGAGGGGCTCTTGGTCAGGGAGTGCAGAGACAGGATGAGGGGAACAGTTTTCAGCTGAAAAAGAGGAGATTGAGATGAGATCTTAGGGAGAAATGTTTTGCTGTGAGGGTGGGGAGGCCCTGGCCCTGATTGCCCAGAGAAGCTGTGGCTGGAGCTGGAGGTGTTCAAGGCCAGGAGGTGTTCAAGGCCAGGTTGGATGGGGCTTGGAGCCTCCTGATCCAGTGGGAGGTGTCCCTGACCATGGCAGAGGGGTGGAACTGGATGGGCTTTGAGGTCCCTTCCACCCCAATCAACTCCATGGTTCTTGCCCACAGCTCCCAGGGTGTGCCCTTGCCCCACGGGCTGGGCAAGTTTGGGTATGGATTGCTCTTAGGGCAGCCTTTGCCTGACCCTTACAGGTTGTTCTGATGTTCCAGCCTCACTGGGTGTTGTCCTGCCTGGGACAGAAAGCACGTTGCTAGGTTAGTCCATTTGCATCAGGATGTTAAATACCATCTGCATACACTGCACTTAAAGATCACTTTCTGCCCTTTGGGATGAAAGCACAGGGTGTGTAGGTGTGGGCAGCTGTGGCCACTCTGAGGAGGAGGGGTTGGAGAGGGGCATAAGAATGCAGTCAGATTTGTAAAATCCTAGGTGTGGGGGGCTTCTCTTTATCTGACTCCTGTCTCCTGTTGGTTTGATGGTCCTTTACAGTGATTTGAAAAGGTGGGTGGGCAGCTCAGGTTGAGACTCAGCAGTTCTGGTCTCAGGTTCTGACTTGCTGTGTGGCTTGAGGCAAACAATTCCATTTCTCTGTGCATGTGTTTTCCTCCTATAAAGAGGGGGTAATGTCTTTAAATGGTGATGGTAACTTCTCCTGTGAAGAAATATGAGTGTTATGAGGCTGAGTAAAGATGAAACACCCCAATGCTACAGTACGAGAGAGATGTATGGCACTGAAACCCTATAAATATTTAAAGATTCTATATATTGGTACAGGTGTGAACAGATAAATGCTTGTACTGTACACACACTCTAATCCTGTGGGACTGGTTTTAGAAGGTTTCATGGAATCACAGAATGGTTTGGGTTGGAAGGGACCTCAAAGCCCATCCAGTTCCACCCCCTGCCATGGGCAGGGACACCTCCCACTGGATCAGGGGGCACAAAGCCACATCCAACCTGGCCTTGAACACCTCCAGGGATGGGGGAGCCACCACTGCTCTGGGCAACCTGGGCCAGGGCCTCCCCACCCTCACAGCAAAACATTTCTTCCCAAGATCTCATCTCAATCTCCCCTCTTTCAGCTCAAAACCCTTCCCCCTCATCCTGTCCCTGCACTCCCTGATCCAGAGCCCCTCCCCAGCTTTCCTGGAGCCCCTTTCAGTCCTGGGAGGCTGCTGTAAGGTCTCCCAGAGCCTTCTCTTCTCCAGGCTGAACAACCCCAACTCTCTCAGCCTGTCCTCACAGCAGAGGGGCTCCAGCCTTTGGATCATCTCCATGGCCCTCCTTCACACTTGAGACAAGTTAGTGGTCTGAGAGCAGATCTCATGGAAATTTAAGTCAAGGGTACACGTACATCCATGGGGATCCCTGGAGGATCCCTGTGTTTCAGGATGACATTGGGCTGTTACCAGCATGCAGAAAGATTTGAAGAGAGCATTGCCTTTAGGGGAAGCTGCAGGGCCTTAGCATTGAGCCCAGTATCTGAGGATGATTTTGAATCCTCTGCTCGTCGGTCAAACCACCAGGCAGTGCTGGCTGTTCGTGCCCCCCTCCCTCCCTGGGCATCCCTGTGCATCAGTCTGAGCTGAGGCAAAAGGCCTCAAAGTCACAGCCAGGGGCTGCTGGCATCCCTGGCATTTCTGAATGGTGCAGGTGTTACAGGTGTGTGTGCACAATTAGGGTTGTGTGCACAGGCACAGGGACACAGCAACACCCTGATTCTTTCTGTCCTGCACTCCCCCAGCCCCAGGAAATGGACCCATCCTCCTCTCTTGCTCTCCACGTGCCAAATTCTGATTATGCTGTTTTCATAGAATCATAGAATCTTCCAGTTGAAAAAGGCCTTGGAGATCATCGAGGTCAACTGCACCCATCATCCCCTAAACCATGTCCCTCAAAAACTCATCTCCTTGTTTTTAAACCCCTCCAGGGATGGTGCCTCCACCCCCTCCCTGGGCAGCTGTGCCAGTGCCTGAGAACCCTTTCAGTAAAGAAATTCTTCCCAATATCCAGTCTGAACCTCCCCTGGCACAACTCATGGCCATTTCCCCTTGTCCCATCACCTGTCCCCTGAGAGAAGAGATCAACACTCGCTCTGCCACAACCTCCTCTCAGGCAGCCGTAGACAGCGATGAGATCTCCCCTCCCTTGCTTTCTTCTGTGACTACAGCTGCAAAATTTTTGAAGAGGAGAAGAAATAACCTCAGAAATAGGTGGGACGAAGCTTGGAGACCCCTAATCTGGTGGGAGGTGCCCCTGCCCCTGGCAGGGGGGGTGGAACTGGATGGGCTTTGAGGTCCCTTCCAACTCAAACCACTCCATGATTCCATACGGTGTGAAAGGAAAATGGATGGAGATGGGGCTCAACAGTGCCTGAAAAATGGCATTTCCTCTCTCAAGACCATTCACCATCCATGAGGAAGAAAACCCCTCTGGGAGCTGGGGAGAAGAGGGGGAGAGAGACCAGCAGGGTGGTGCTGAGCAGGAGCTCTGTGGTGAGCCGGGTGTTGCTCTGCAGCCCCTCCAGCCAGCACTGGGGGAAGAACAAAGCCCTGCCCCGGATAATTGGGCTCCTGCTTCTTTCTCCTGCTTTGGCAGCAAAGGAGGATGGGTTTGGTTTTTTTCTTCTCTTGGCTTGTTATAGAAAAAGATTAAATACACCAGCAACCAGAGAATACAGTGCAAGCAGTTGTAAGCTGAAAAACAAGAAAGAAAAGGAGAGGAGGAGATATGATATGAATACGAAATAAAAAGAACACAAATAGCTAAGTAGGCAGCAAATTGGGGGATAATTATATCATTTTAAATAAGGATGGGAACAGTTCATGTAATTGGTGTAAAGGTTCAGGTTAGGCTGTTATGCTGTTTTCAGCTCCTGAAAGAAGAAATGTTCCACTAAGGGAAGCCTTGGGATAGAAAGAGTTCCTATAAACCTCTTTATTTTGGGTGTGGGAGCACAACCGGTTGCACCCAGGGGTGGTTACTGAAACTTGTAATCAGGGCTAATACTTTGATTTGTAAAACATTATCAGATTTGTGGGTGATTTTTGAAGAGAAACGTTTTCACACTTAAGAATTTGCTCTGTTCTACAGGTTTAGAATCATGGAGTGGTTTGGGTTGGAAGGGACCTCAAAGCCCATCCAGTTCCAGCCCCTGCCAAGGGCAGGGACACCTCCCACTGAATCAGGGGGCTCAAAGCCCCATCCAACCTGGCCTTGAACACCTCCAGGGATGGGGCAGCCACCACTGCTCTGGGCAACCTGGGACAGGGCCTCCCACCCTCACAGGGAAATATTTCTCCCTAAGATCTCATCTCAATCTCCTCTTTCTCAGCTCAAAACCGTTCCCCTCATCCTGTCCCTGCACTCCCTGACCAAGAGCCCCTCCCCAGCTTTCCTGAAGCCCCCTTCAGTCCTGGGAGGCTGCTGTAAGGTCTCTTTGGAGCCTTCTCTTCTCCAGGCTGAACAACCCCAACTCCCTCAGCCTGTCCTCACAGCAGAGGGGCTCCAGCCCTCGGATCATCTCCATGGCCACCTCTGGTCCCTGGTCTGGATTTAGGGCAAACAAAAGGTAGCACCTGAAAGACCAGGCAGGCAGATTCCATCTCTCAGTATACCCGATCCCTTCGAGGTTTAATTGGGTTGGTGTAACACAGTAAGGATATTCTTCCAGCTGTGCTTCAGCTCTTAAACCCATTAGCGATCAATTAAAGCGTTGTGTGGAGAAAACACTTAGGAAGAGATGTGGAGCAACGCAGCAGCTCACCTGTTGGCAGGTTGTGGTTCCCTCCAGCGAGAGGGAGCTGCCAGCAGCCTGACAGAAATGCTCCGAAATGAGAACGTTACAGCAGCAATAAAATGGAAATGAAAATAGCTCGGGGCACCAAGAAATGCCGGCTGGGAAAGAGGAGTGTGTGCACCTCACCCACCTCACGCCGTGACAGCCTCTGCCCGTGCCTGCGGGATGTGACCCGAGGCAGGAGGGGTGGCAGCAGGGGCTGGGGCTGTCGGCGAGGGCAAGGGATCACGGCTGGAGATTGGAGCTCCCACAGCCTTGGTTTGGTAGAGTGACCATACACAGCCCTCACCCCATGAGCTGGAGCCTTTAGAGCAGTGAAACTCTGATGAGTTGTGATCACCAGTTGTGATCACACGTTGGGATAGTGTAGATTTTTCATTTGATGATTATAAGCCGTGTGGAAAAATGTGATCAAGTGCTTTTGAAGGCTGTGTTGAGCCCTGCGTCCTTCAAATGGACTAAATTGGGAAATGAGGGGATTGAGTCCATCATCAGCAAGTTTGCAGATGATACCAAGCTGGGAGGAAGGGCTGATCTGCTGGAGGGTAGCGTGGCCCTGCAGAGGGGCCTGGGCAGACTGGAGAGCTGGGCTGGTTCCAATGGGATGATGTTTAATGAGTCCAAATGTCGGGTACTTCATTTTGGACACAACAATCCCATGCAGAGCTACAGACTGGGGACAGAGTGGCTGCAGAGGAGTCAGGCAGAAAGGGACCTGGGAGTGCTGGTGGCCAGGAAGCTCACCATGAGCCAGCAGTGTGCCCAGGTGGCCAAGAAGGCCAATGGCATTCTGGCCTGCATCAGGAATAGTGTGGCCAGCAGGAGCAGAGGAGTTATCGTCCCCCTGTCCTCGGCACTGGTCAGGCCTCACCTTGAATACTGTGTCCAGTTCTGGGCCCCCCAGTTTGGGAAAGATGTCAGGATACTGGAGAGTGTCCAGAGGAGGGCAACGAAGATGGTGAAGGGGCTGGAGCACAAGCCCTACGAGGAGAGACTGAGGGAGTTGGGGCTGTTTAGTCTGGAGAAGAGGAGGCTCAGGGGAGACCTCATTGCTCTCTTCAACTCCCTAAAAGGAGGTTGTAGTGGGGCAGGGGTTGGTCTCTTCTCTCAGGTGACCACTGACAGAACTAGAGGGCAGGGACTCAAGCTTCATCAGGGAAAGTTTAGACTTGATGTGAGGAAAAAGTTCTTCACTGAAAGGGTGATTGGCCATGGGAATGGGCTGCCCAGGGAGGGGGTGGAGTCACCGACCCTGGAGGTGTTTAAGGGGAGACTGGATGAGGCACTGAGTGCCATGGTTTAGATGATGGGTTGGTGTTAGTGTTAGTGTTGGGTTATAGGTTGGACTTGATGATCTCAGAGGTCCTTTCCAACCTTATGATACTGTGATGCTGTGAAACAACTCCGTGGCCTGAGCTGAATGACAGTGAACAAGGGGGTCATCTTTCCAGGAAGGTGTGGAGGGATGGATCCTCTCAGATTTGCAGCAGGGTGGGAGCTCTGGGTAGTTGTGCCAAGGGGCCAAATGCTGGGAAGGCCATGACTGCATCCTTGAGGTCAGGCTCTGGCATGGATGCTCACCCTTCTCCTCCAGGATTGTGTCCCTGCAGTGTCACAAAACAAAGGTGCCAAGGAGCCCCTGCACAGCCTGGACTCTCTCAGTCTTTTGTCCCTACCTCATGACTTTTATCACTACCTCACAAAAACTCACCTACAGGGAGCAAGAAGATTCCTTCCTGCCATGGGCTGGATCCAGGCAGGAACATTTAGAGAAGGTGCCAGGGCCTGTGCTTTGCTTGGAGGGGAATTTATGTGTCTGGACATTACTGCAATGTAATGTTTGCAAACAAGGGGAGAAAGGCCTGGCACATAAATTGTTTTCATCTCTCCTAAGGAAACACAACACCTGTATCCACACTCTCTGTTTGCCCATCTTTGACAGCGGAGCCGACGCAAAGGGATTTGCTGAAAAGAAAGAAAAAGGTAAAAATTAGGATTTTTTTGAGGGAAATTTCCCAGTGTGAGCCCCGCAGGTTTTTGCTCTTTCTGACCAGTCCCTGTGCTACCGTTGTCAGGCTGGACTGGTCACCAACTACGAGGATTCCTGCCAGTGACCCAGGGGCCCAGGGGAGGAGTTGGGGACCAAACAGCGCAAATTGGAATGAAAAAGGCTCCATTAATGCCTCTCCTTTCAAAGGCAAACACTGCCTCTTCACCTGACAGCTCCGAGTAAATAACTTACTGCAACTTGAAAGGAGTTCTCTGAGATCAGAGCAGCAGAGTGGGATGAGCTGAGGCTTCTGGCACCCCCAGGGCTGATGGGGAGATAACTTCTGCCAGGTCCAGAGGGGCAGCTCAGCTCCCTTGGGAACCAGAGGTCTAAGGCACCGGTTCTGGCACTGATCTTGCTGCATCTTTGAGTTTCTGATTGGTTTCCTTCTGTGGGCTCATACAGAGCCTTTGGGGAAGGGAGCAGGGTTTCTGCTGGCTGCCTTGGGGCTGGGGTCACCACGCAGGGTTGAGGTTGTGGGGAGGTGGGGGTTGGTCTCTTCTCCCCAGTGACAGGGGATGGGATGAGAGGAAATGGCCTCAAGCTGCACCAGGGCAAGGTCAGATTGGACATCAGGAAAAACTCCTTCATGGAAAGGGTTCTCAGGCCCTGGCAGAGGCTGCCCAGGACAGTGGTGGAGTCCCCATCCTTGGAGGGGTTTCAGAGCTGTGTAGGTGTGGTGCTTAGGGTCATGGCATATGGTGGAGTTGGCAGTGTTGGGTTTACAGTTGGACTCGAAGATCTTGAAGGTCTTTTCCAACCTAAATTGTCTGTGATTCCGTGATTCTGAGTAAGTCCATTATCCCCCTGCCCTCAGTGCCCCCAGCCCATCAGCACAGAGGCATCAGCTCCATCCCCAAAGCCTGCCTGGAGGGAACTGAGGAACAACAGCAGGCAGAGGAGCCCAAATTCTTGAGTCCTATGGGATAAGGACCTGGCCTGGCCCACCCAAGCTCTGTTCCAGCTGGGCCATCGTCCTCTGGGACACCACATGGTGGGATGCAGGCAAAGAGCATTTGGGAATGACACAGGGCTTTTTATGGGGAGCTTAGGGAAGGGAGGAAGGGTGACTCTTGGGGAGGATGAAGTGTGGGGAAATAGTGGGATGGGTGGATGCAAGGATCCATCTAAGCTCAGCACTGTCTGTCCTGTCTCCATGCTCAGCTCCAGCTCAGCTCTCTCCAGGGGCTCTTCAGGGCAGTTTGGGGCTCTTTGGGTGCTGCTTGAAGCAGCTCAGGGGTGCTCGGGGCTGCCCTGTGTGGGAAACCAGCCCTGACAGCTCTTGTGTCCAGGTGCCACCAACTGGGGGCACTGGGATCTGGGGGAGCTACTGGGCAGACTGCTCTCTGCTGTGGAGGGGTTCACCGTGATCATATATCTGAACATATATAAGGGCCTGCATCCTGCTCAGCCAGAGGAGCAGGATGGAACCATCGATGCTGCCACTGAGGGCTCTGTCTGCGTGGATGGGTGGATGGAGGAATGATGTATATATCCTACACTGCCTGTTGGGAGCTCCTGCTCACCTTGGCTACTTGAAGGACCCGTGGGATGCAGGTGAACTCAGAGGGATCAGGGCCCTGGAGACCACCTTAGAGGTCTGGACCACGGGGGAGGAGGAACCTCCCAGGCCCCCTAGGTGGGCATCAGCCCCTCTGACAGCGCAATCATGGCACTAATGGTGTTCCCAGGGGACACAGAACTGGAGCAGAAGTGAGGGTGGCAGGGCTGGATTTATCCTGCAGGGAGATGCAGGTCCCTTCACTCCAGTGCACCCGTAGCAGCACAGGGCTAATATCTACATAATTAAAGAAACTGGAATATCCAGTCTGGATACAGGAGGTTCAGATCTAATACAAATTGCAATTACAAGAGCTAGCACCAATGTGACAGCAGAATTTGCAGATTTTTAATTTCATTGCAGATTAGAGGGAGCTGGGACTTTGTATGTTTGAAAAATGCCACACTTCATAAATATTTAGTGTGTTGGAGCGGTGGCTGCAGATGTGTCATAATAAAATTGGAAGAAAATTGGTCTTCCTCCAGCCATTAATGACTCCCAAGCAAGCCCTCACAGTAATGAAAATTGATCTGTGCCAAGTGACTGAGCACGACCTGTCCTGCTTGGAAAGACCTGGCCCAAGGGCTATGGCCAAGGTCATTCCCTGAGGACCCTGCACGGGTGGAGCTGCTGGTCTGGGGCCCTTTGTGTCACCACATCCCACCCCTGCCTCGTCCATCTGCAGGATGAGGGGTGCTGCCCACTGGGATGCTGCACGGCTTGACATGGGTGCTGTGGGGTGCTGGGATGCTGTGGGGTGCTGGGATGCTGTGGGGATGCAGGGATGGCACATGGATGCTGTGGGATGCAGGGATGGCAAATGGATGCTGTGGGATGCAGGGATGGCAAATGGATGCTGTGGGATGCAGGGGTGGTGCATGGATACTGTAGGATGCAGGGACGGTGCATGGATGCTGTGGGATGCAGGGGTGGTACGTGGATACTGTAGGATGCAGGGATGGTGCATGGATGCTGCAGGGATACTGTGGGATGCAGGGATGGTGCATGGATGCTGCAGGGATACTGTGGGATGCAGGGATGGATGCTGTGGGATGCAGGGCTGCTGTGGGATACAGGGATGCTGTGGGATGCAGCAGGAGCAGGGATGCTGGGGAGGAAGGGGTGCTGTGCACTGGCATGAGCAGCAAAGGAGAGGCTGAAGGACAGGCAGATGCCTCTTTGCCTTCCCATCAGAGGAGGAAGAGGAGGAGGAGGAGGCTGCTCCCCTGGGTGAGGGCAGCTGGGGGGTTGCACAGCTCGGAGTACCCAGCGATGGGTGATGATGGGTTTTGTCTCCCATATTTGCAATCAAATATTTTAAATATTGTATTCCATGGGAAAAATTATGCACACAAACAGAAGAGTTTTCTTTTCTCCCCAGTTGAGGGTGGGGCGATTTTGTACAGAAAGAAATGCTCTTTTACACCCATCTCCAGATGTAAGAGAAGTGAACCAGTAGCCATGTTGACTCAGACATGCTGACAATGCATAATCAGTTTTAGACATTTAATTTTTGAAATGATTTTAGATAAATTGCTGTTTCTCTAATGCACCCCTCACCTAAAATTTCTCTGCCTCTTTCTGAAATGTGGTATAAAATGTGACTCCAGGCAAGTTCTTTATCTTCCTTCCATTTGTTTTTTATTTAACTCTGATCAGATCCACCAGCTCACCTTGTGCAAATGCTTCTGTTTCCAGCTACACAATAGTCTTTACTGTGAAGTGTGAGTTTGCTTCCAGACTCCTTGAAGTCAACAGGAGCATTTGCATCGACTGCTGTGTGTCTGAAATGAGGAGACACCCGTGTCTGGAGACGTGAGAGCTCTCTAAAGTCTGATTTCAAAGTCTAATTCCACACAGAAAAGCTTCAGGAACTCAGATCCCAAGTGGCAAAATTGTTACCCATGTAAAACACTTCATTCTTTATGTTCTCCCAGTTGCTCCGTGACCTGCTCAGTATTTCAGTTAATGCTTCCTCCTGGAAGTCAGAGGCAAGGAGATGTCACCAGGGTAAAACCAAAGTGACAAAAATTTAGGTCTATTTCTCATTAAGTGATGGAAGTATTCCATAGGGATAAGATACAGTATGGAATGACCTGGCCATCTGCTTAGGGGTGGCAGTTGGGCTGTTGGATCTGTGGTTTGACCCAGCAGAGCCCTTCCTTTGGTGACAAACGCTGCTTGTTCTTCCCATCGTGAAAATACCATGGATATTTTACTTAGCAGCTTCTATGCAAACGTAAGATTTACACAAGGTGAGGTAATAGATCTGATCAAAGGGAGGATGCTCAGATTTCCCAGTTTCTAGTATTAGAAAACATATTTGGGATCCAAAAGTGTCAGTACCGGACTGGAGCATCACCTGAGTGAAAGTCAGGGTCCGCCCAGGAACTGCTGCTTCTCAGTATCAATACAATTATTAAAAGTTCAAAATATAAATATGGAACAGGTTGCCCAGAGGAGCCGTGGCTGCCCCATCCCTGGAGGTGTTCAAGGCCAGGTTGGATGGGGCTGAGGGGTTTGTCAGAAGAGGGGGTGCTGGTGGGACAGCGTCCACGGGCAATGCCCGAACCTTCTCGCAGCTGCAACCAGTGCACTCAGTTGGTGAGAGTAAGGGTCAAGGACACCTTATTAAAATTCATATCACATTTATGAGATTGCCAACTGCAGGTGTTTTTCAGGCATTTTGTGACCCTTCCACTCCAAGGACAGCTTTTTCTGGGAATGCAGTTAGAAAGCTGTGATCCACAACTTGCAACGAAGCTTAACTGGAGTGGGTTTTTGGACCATAGCCTCCCACAGACCATTTATTGTTGACAGTGATGCTTCCAAACAGTGATGGGCTTGAATGTAGAGAAACAAGATGATGCTGACAGATGCAAACCATTGCTTTTGGCAGCTGGAAGCCGAGCAGCTGAAGGGAATGGAATTTTGCTGCGGAGCTGGAAAACTTGGCAGCAACTCAGGCTTTAAGAGCCCACCACTGCTGCCGGGCGGGTGGTTTATGGTCTTCACAGATCATCAGGCTCCATAATGAGAAGAGACATGAAATTTGAGAAGAGACATGAAATTTGGGAAGAAATGGCAAAACCATGGTGGTGTTGCTGTGCTGATTGCCTACTCTGCTCTGCCAGAATGAGGTGGCAAAACCCCCAGCCCTGCAGCTTTGGGGTTTGCAGAGCCCCACTGCCCGCGGAGAGGGAGAGCAAGTGGAGGAAGGGGTTGGAGCAGAGCTGGAAGAGCTTTCACTGGAAGCTCTCAGTGGCACAAATGCAGCAGGAGGCAGCTGATGGAGGAGCAGATGTCCACATCTCTTCCTGCTTGTGGAGATACCACAACAGTTAAAAGCATGGGGGAAAAAAAAGGCTTTAAGTAAACATGAATGTAACAAGAATGACTTTGTGTGCCTGAAATGTGTATTGGGCAATACTTCAAATTATAGGATCACAGAATGGTTTGGGTTGGAGGGACCTCAAAGCCCATCCAGTTCCACCCCCCTGCCATGGGCAGGGACACCTCCCACTGGATCAGGGGGCTCCAAGCCCCATCCAACCTGGCCTTGAACACCTCCAGGGATGGGGCAGCCACGGCTTCTCTGGGCAACCTGGGCCAGGGTCTCCTCACATTCTGTGCCTGTCGAGCTGGGCTTGGGAAAAGGGACAGCTCCCAGCCCCTGGTGGAACTCGTGTGTGGGTGTCTTGGAAGATCAGGATATAAAAACCCCACTAATTGCCACTTATTAAGAGATTATGGGGCTGATATGCTTAGTCTTGAATGCATTGTGGTTCCTGCTCCCTTGTTTCTTCTGCCTCCTCATCAGACTCACAAATGTATCGAGTCCTTTTATTATTTAAACTTCAAATGAAGAAAAAACCTGCATAAGAGGAGAAAAGGGATGTGATTTCAGTCTTGAACTGTGTCAGCCATTTGTAAACCAGATATTGTGCTTCACTGCTGGTTTTGGTTCCAGAGTAAAAGCTCGTTATCTTTTTGGACAAATTGTGTGAGACTGGCAGTCACAACACCAAAGACACAAAGTGCATTGTAGCAAACACATTGCTTGGTAGTGCTGGCCAAACAAGCCACTTTCTTTTTGTGGGAAGGTTAAAAACATAAATTACATTAAAAATCTTATCTTTAAAGAGAACTTTTGGTCAAAACTCTGTGCTTATGAAATGTGATGTTTTTAAAACCAGCTTATTTACTGTGTGTTCCTGTGCATCTGCACTTGGTTTGCGCTTCCTGCATGAACATGCAGCTTTCTGCCTCCTTTAGCACTACCAGCACCTTTTCAATATGTAGAATGACCTTTAACATTTAAAAATTGACCTTTAGCATTTAAAAAAATTCATAGAGTTAATGGTTTTGTTTTCCCTCTGTTATACTAAGGAGCAGCTTTGCTTCTCAGCTCTTCTTCCCTCAGATGAGAAATGATAACTAAAGCAGAACTTGCTGCACTGTCACAGAAGGTGAGAGCACTGAAAAAAAAAGATGTGAAAACCAAGATCGTTTGCTGGTCGTTATGTCTTAAATTAGAGTAAAGCTTCCTGAGGTGAAAAGAATCTCTCCATTACCACACTCCTGGCTGTAAGACCTGTAGGCTACATTGCATTATTGCTTAAGAAATTAGGGCCTCGAGGTCATGAATAACAAAATATCTGGGGTTTAATAAGGCAGCTGAGTGTAGGTGTAATTTTCTGCCCTCTATGACCTTCACAGGCTGAAGTGACTGAAATGTCTATCAGGAGACCAGGTGTCTCCAGGGCCCTCAGTGAGAGAGAGGGTCACTTAGAGGTGTCTCCTTAAGGATGAGGTTTGCAGGCTGCTGAGGTTTTTCACAGAATCAGGGAATCACTAAGGTTGGAAAAGCCCTCTCAGCTCACCCAGTTCAACCATCAGCCCAACCCCAGTCGTGCCTGCTGAACCCTGACCCGAAGTGCCACCTTTACACACTTTTTGAACCCCTCCAGGGATGGGGACTCCATCCCTGTGTGAGGTTTTGGTGCCAACTTGGCCTCGGTGCAGGGATGTTGAGTTGTGTTCCACGGGCTTTAGGGCCGCAGGGTGGGACCGGTGTGTGGATGCTCTGGCTGAAGGCAGTGGGAGAGAGGCACTGCGCTGGGGTACAGGGCTGGGGGGGTGGGATGCTGGCCCTGGGGCTCAGCCCCACTCTCCTGGTGAGCTCAGCACACATCCAGGGATCAGACCTATGGATTTAGCTTGTGGCCAAGGTAAAACTGTCCTGAGGTGCCTCCTGGGCTGGAGCTCTCTGTGGGCAGCAGCGAGGGCTGTGACAGCAGAAAGTCTTTGGGATGTTATTGCATTGGCAGCTTCATTTGTATCCTAGGGTTTTTTTTGTTTATTGCTTTTTTCCTCTCTCTTTTGCCTGAATCATTTCACACACTGCACTGTGGACAGCTGACACCTTCACAGATGTCTGCATTGATGGGGGTTTTTACCCTTTTGCCCGTAACTTGTTTCCATGGGTCATGGGTTTCCATGGGTGGCTCTGGGTGCAAAGCCACTTCCACAAGAAAACTCCTCTTTGGAGTTAAACAATTTTTCTTTACACAGAGTTTGTTTTCAGTTTATCTTTCTGTGTGTGTGTTTGTTTTTGTCCCAATAACATATGGTGCAGTGGATGTTGCCCAGCAGCTATAAACAATCCAGCAGCAAGTAGGTGATATCAAACAGGCAGCCTGGCAAATCTGCAAGTCCTTGCAGCAAAATTTATAATGGAGCAATGTGACAGAGCAGAGCAGAAAAGACACAAATATGAAAATCCTTTTATACATCACAAGTGCAGTTCACTTGTCTGCTGTGCAAGAATGGGCTTAGAGAAAGGGGCTTCGAACAGAGGGGTTTGGTGTCTGACACAGCTTCTGGCTGTGCCCTCTGCCCAGGCTGTCACCCAGTCATGTGCAATCAGACCAAGTTGTACAACAGTGACAGAGTCAGGATTTTGACTGTAATAAGTGACTTAGAGGTTTAAGCCCATCCAGTCCCACCCCCTGCCATGGGCAGGGACACCTCCCACTGGATCAGGGGGCTCCAAGCCCCATCCAACCTGGCCTTGAGCACCTCCAGGGATGGGGCAGCCACCACTGCTCTGGGAAACCTGGGATAGGGCCTCCCCACCCTCACAGCAAAACATTTCTCCCTAAGATCTCATCTCAGTCTCCCCTTTTTCGTCTTAAAACGCTTCCCCTCATCCTGTCCCTGCACTCCCTGATCCAGAGCCCCTCCCCAGCTTTCGTGGAGCCCCTTTCAGTCCTGGGAGGCTGCTCTAAGGTCTCCCCAGAGCCTTCTCTTCTCCAGGCTGAACAACCCCAACTCTCTCAACCTGTCCTCATAGCAGAGATTCTCCAGCCCTTGGATCATCTCTGTGGCCTCCTCTGGATTTGCTCCAACAGCTCCATCTCCTTGCTGTGCTGAGGACTCCAGAACTGGACACAGGGTTCCAGGTGGGGTCTCCTCACAGTGGAGCAGATGGACAGAGTCCCCTCCCTCCCCTCTGGTCCCACAGCTTTGGCTGGGTAATGATGTACCTGGGGACTGAGGTCTCCTTTGCCTCTGCCTCTCCCTTCTGCAGAAGTTCCACTTCTGTGTGTGGAATTCTTCCAGATATGGAGCACAAACCACCAGCTTTCCCAGAGAGGCAAAAATATTGCACAGTGAAAACCACACTTCAGGCAGCATCTCCAGTGTTGCTGGTCCTTCCCACCCTGCCAAAAACCGGTCAGGAAACAGGCGGTTCCGTGGGATGGTTTGTTGGCACGTGCTGAGATCTTGATGGGGTTTTGATGGTTGTGGTCCAAGCTCTGAACTACAATTTCTGCCAAGAAGGGGCCGTGCAGGTGGTGCTGTGGTACAACAGACAACAATCTGCATTCACCGGCGCGTCGGCTCAGAGGGAATCACAGGGGCTTTTCCCACTCGGGCTCCAGGGAGCCACAAAGCAAATGTGTCACTAGGGGGGAGGTTGCTGCTGGGCAGCTGTCTCAAACACCTCTTCCCTCTACCAACACCTCTTCCCTGGACACGTGTCACAACGTGGCTGCGTGGGTGTGGAATGAAAACTGTGCTTTGTTGGCAATGATTTCTAAACAATGGCAGAGCAAGAGGTGGAAGAACACAGAAAGCCCTGAAAAAAGCAAAAAAAACCCTGTTTTTTAAAGAAAAACTGAAAACCACAAAGCTTAACACTAAGGAGGTGTTTCCTTTTTCAAACACTCTGTGTCACAGGGGATGCTGGAGCAGGTGCAGCTCTGTCCCACAGCTCGGATGCCTCTCACCAGGTGCATCGTGTTGGCTCTGGCTGCCCTGGCAGTGCCATCTCTGAATGGGCCCACATTTCCCAGACTGTTTTAGGTGGTTTTTCTGGTGCCATTACCCCCCACGCCACAAGGCATTTCGTCATGTGAAGTGCTTTTTCCTCTCATGTGGTTCGTGAAGGTGTTAGAGCACCTCTAGCACTGGGCACCACGGAGCCCCATGAGGAGCACACCTGGGGATGAGCTCTTGCTGACATCTGCATTTCCATGGATCAGCTACTCAGCTGTTTTTCTTTTCTCCTGAGAATGCTTGTATTTTTGATGTGAATATTCTACCTTTCAAGTCAAATACTTTGCAAATGAGGCTTTGAGCACCCTGACTGAGTGGGAGGTGTCCCTGCCTGTGCAAGGAGATGGAACAGGATGGGCTTTAAGGTCCCATCCAACCCAAACCATTCTATGTTCGTACATTCAATTCATGTTACCTATTTTAAATTATTTTATATCAAGTAGGCTAGAGCAGGACACAGGGTTTTTGGGAGATTGGGTTGGGTCTTCTATGAGATTCCACTTGCGTGAAGGACCCTCACTTGTGTCACTGTCACACTGTAACAGGGATTTATACCATGATGACACTTGGACTCTTGGGATAAGTTTATGGCTACATGAGGTGTCCTTGGCCGTGCCCACAAAGCATCAGCCTGCAGCCATTGCCATGTGGCACTGATGCCACCTTGCCTCAGGTGACAGATCATTTACCCATCTATCCTTCTGCTGACCCCCAAGGAGAAGGGAACAGTGGGCTTTGTTCTGGAGGAGCCAGCCAGCTGCCTGATGCTGAACGGTTGGACAGTGCCTGGGGGTGTGGAGAAAGGGACTGTGGCTGGCTTGGCACGTGGCAAAGTACACAGAATCACAGAATCCATTAGGTTGGAAAAGATCTTAAAGATCTTTGAGTCCAGGTTAAACCTGACGCTGCCAACTCCACCACTAAACCCTGACCCTCAGCAACACATCCACGTGGCTTTTAAATCCATCCAGGGATGGGGACTCCACCAACTTCCTGGGCATCCTCTGCCAGGGCTCGACAGCACTTTCAGTGTAGGAATTTTTCCCAATATCCAAACTAAACTTGCCCTGGTGCAACTTGAGGCCATTTCCTCTCATCACATCACTTGTTAATTAGGAGAAGAGACCAACACCCACCTCACTAATTCTTTGAAAAAATATCTAACTTTGCATGAGAAATGCAGACTAAAAGGCAAGATCAGCTTCTCTGGACAGTGGCAATCAAGGTGTTTCTTTAGCTTCCTCTGGTCCTGCACTGCCTGGCCAGAGAGGCTGGTGATGGGCTGGGGAACAGGGGTTATGAGGGGCAGCTGAGGGAGCTGGGGCTGTTTATCCTGGAGAAGAGGAGGCTGAGGGGAGACCTCATCCCTGTCTGCAACTGCCTGAGAGGAGGTTGTGGGGAGGTGGGGGTTGGTCTCTTCTCCCCAGTGACAGGGGATGGGAGGAGAGGAAATGGCCTCAAGTTGTGCCAGGGCAGGGTCAGATTGGACATCAGGAAACATTTCTTCATGGAAAGGGTTCTCAGGCCCTGTCAGAGGCTGCCAAGGAAGGGGGTGGAGTCCCCATCCCTGGAGGGGTTTAAAAGATGGGCAGATGAGTTTCTCAGGGACAGGTTTTAGTAAGTGGACAGGTACAGTTGGACTTGATGATCTGAGAGGTCTTTTCCAACCAGATCTTCCTGTGATTCTATGATTACAGTAGATCTGGTGTCCAGCAGATGATGGTGAGTGCCTCCACCCACCACCAGCTCCTGCTCTACCTGCGATGGCCACGGGTGGGCTGTACCTCTGTGCCCAACACTGTGGTGTGGGAGTTGCTCCACACAGGGTCCCACAGCCTCAAGAGCCTCAAACATCCCCCCACAAACTCTTCTGCACCAAAGAGGAAGATTCTGGCCCCAAATAAGAAGACTGTGCTGGGGCAGCCCTGGGGGAAGGAGACCTCAAAGTGGTCACTTTTTCCTTAAAACAGCCACAAGCTCCCAGTGCTGTTGTGCAGAGGAGCATTTACCCATATTTACGGCGTCAACAGTTTTCATGGAACAGAATCACTCCCTGGGCAGCTGTTACTGTGAGCGAGCCTGGGCTCTTGAGTTTTCATTTACTGACTTCAACAAATCTCATTTTGGTGAAGCAAATTCTGCAAAATGTATGACTTTCCCAGTCAAATCAATGTGTGCAAACGTGGGATTTTGAAATTAGAGCTTTAGCCGAAACACACAGTGTGGTTGGGTGAATTTAAAAACTCCATCATTTATCAAAAACGTTTTTTCTGTGTTTTGAAGGAGGTGAAAAATAGAGATTGATTCATAGTTGGGAGCTGCTCCTTCCATCTCCACTGGCATTGAATAAAAATTGCTGTTCAGTCCATGCCCCATGCATATTTCTTCTGTGAAATTATGCAGGGTCAAAGGGTTGTCAACACCACATCAATATCAGCGAGAACATGGAGAACAAGTTTGGAAATAACAGGTTTGCTGCCAGCCTGGTAATGCCACCTCACATCTGTCATTAATCAGCAGCTGGAATTGATAAGGAGGAAAAGACCCAGTGAGGGCTGTGACCGTGCTGTAGTCTGGTTTGGGTTGGGTTTGTTCTGTTGTTTTGAGGCTGTCGCTAATTTCTGCAGCAATACAGCTGCTGCCAGTAGGAGGCCTGGAAATGCTGGTTTTTAATTTATAAATATTGCCAGTTTAGCTTTAAGGTACACCAGGGAGTATTTTATGGGGTCATTAATTCATGTCTGGAATGTGATATGTTGGTGTCTTCATTCTCTTGGGCCACTTCATTAGCAGTCCCATGGAACACGCCTCGAAGTGTCTAACAGCAATTAAAACACGTCCCTCTGTTCCTAAACTAATCTTTCTAATTCTTTAAAAAAAATCGAGTTACTGCAGAGCCCTACATTGAGGGGAGGACTTGTGCACAAGCTGCAAACACGTCCTGAAGATGCCCTGGGGCCGAGGGTCTGTGGGTTAAGGGTGATGTCACCTACAACTTAGGCAAAATTTATCACCAAAATAGACTGGCAAAATAATCTTTGGTTTCCCTTCCACCAGCCCTCCTGCCCCACAGCTCTGGGTGGTGTTCAGTTAGCTGGAATGCTGTCAGAGAATCCTGGAATGGGTTGGGTTGGAAGGGACCTCAAAGCCCACACAGTTCCACCCCCTGCCATGGGCAGGGACACCTCCCACTGGATCAGGGGGCTCCAAGCCCCATCCAACCTGGCCTTGGACACCTCCAGGGATGGGGCAGCCACCACTGCTCTGGGAAACCTGGGCCAGGGCCTCCCCACCCTCACAGCAAAACATTTCTCCCCAAGATCTCATCTCAATTTCTCCTCTTTCAGCTGAAAACTGTTCCCCCTCATCCTGTCCCTGCACTCTCTGATCCAGAGCCCCTCCCCAGCTTTCCTGGAGCCCCTTTCAGTCCTGGGAGGCTGCTCTAAGGTCTCCTCAGAGCCTTCTCTTCTCCAGGCTGAACAACCCCAACTCTCTCAGCCTGTCCTCACAGCAGAGGGGCTCCAGCCCTCAGATCATCTCTGTGGCCTCCTCTGGACTCACTCCAACAGCTCCATCTCCTTCCTATGCTCAGGACTCCAGAACTGGACACAGGGCTCCAGGTTGGGTCTCCCCAGAGTGGAGCAGAGGGACAGAATCCCCTTCCTCCTTTCTGGTCCCACTGCTTTGGATGGTGCCCAGGACACAGGTGATTTCTGGGCTGTGAGTGCACTTTGGGCTCATCCTTTCATGGCCATTCAAGGAAGGAAGCTTTAGGCCCCAGAAGTTTGCTTGGATAAATAAATGGCCCTGTGGGATGGTGCCATCTGCCCGTGGAAGGACAGCAGCACCCAGAGAGCTCTGGCACCTTCATTACTGAGTGAGAGTGTTCAGTCTTTGCATGTACAAAAGGGAAATCTCAAGCTGTTTGCTAAGCACTGGTTTATGGTTAATCCTGATTGCAAGGTTTTAACAGCAAGAGTGATGTAGTCATGTCAGGATAGGAGTAATTTGGGTTTGCCTGTACCAGAAGTGGATTGCTTGACCCCTCTGAGATACCCACAAAGTGCCTGGTCATGGTCTGAAATCAAACTGCAAACCAGGTCCTGATGGTGTGCACAAACCAGAGATTCTGGGGGGAGTTCCCCAAACGATTTAAAATGCTGGTTCCATCTCTTAACTCCCGTTTAAATAAATCTGCAGTTGCAATAACTGTAGTGTGATTGACCAAGAGCAGCCCAGCAGGATTAGGCTGTCTTAATTAGGCCCCGCCTAATCTTAACAAGCTGACAATTATCACCTGCAGGAGGGCTGGTGGCCCTGGAAGAGCCCTGCTGGTTCTTTCTGGGCTGGAGGCTGGTGGCTCCTGGCTGCGAGGTGAGTAAGAAGTTCTCTGTGTTTCAGCAGCAGATGGAGTTCGGTTTGTGCTCCTTTTTCTGTTCTGCATTGTTAGATGATGGCACTGGAATTTGGTAGACGTGTGACTGGTTTGCTCTGGTTTAACAGGGCTTTGAGACCTTGACTGGGGAGGGAGGTGGAGCACCTCTGAAAGTTTAGGAGGCTGGTGGGGATAAAAGCCTGTATGTTTTCTGTTTGGGATGGCTTGGATGCAGGCGTGGACCACCTCCTGGCTTGGGGATGCGGTGGGGGACTTGCAGGAGAGCAGGAGCTTGCAGCAGAAGGTGTTTCTGGAGACTGTGGTGGGGCAGCTCTGTGCTCCACAGATTTAAACCATGGGCTTTGTCCTCGGAGGTCCACAGGGTCCTGGCCCTGAGCAGAGGGGTTTGACCTCCTTAAGGAGAGCATTGTCTGCCTGTGGTGGGAAGACACAACAAACCTTGGGACAAGGTGCTTCGGGATGCTGGGGCAAGGGAGCCCTTGAGCTGCAGGGGATGCTTTATTTTGCCCTCACTGAGGGGGGCTGAGCTGCCTCCTGGGCAAGAGCTTTGGCTGCTGCAGCTCTGGGCTTCCTGCGAGGTGCCCGGTGGGCTGGAGGGATGAAAAGCCCCTTTGTTTCCTCAGGCAACACTTGGGATCTTGCTGTGCCCGGTGCAGCAACCATTAATCCTTGTCTTGTGCTAATGGGGGTGAAATCTTGGTTTTCTCCTGCTTGGATGGTTGCATGGATGTGTCAGTGATGCCCTTCTTGTGGTCCTGCAGGCTCCAGGTCTGCCTGCTACCCTTTAAGGCTTTTTGTTGCGTTTGTTTCAAACTCATTCTCATTTAAAATTGCTAAAAACACATATAAACTGCTCAGCCTTTGCGGTCCCCTTCGGGTTAAGTGGAAAAAAACATGGGATAAACCGAACTTGAGTTGAATTCCTCTCTGATGGTGATGGGAGTGTGGGCAGAACAGAGTGGTACTTCCAAACTGAGAGCGATTTAAGATGAAGCACAGGGATCCTGGATTTAAATTTGCACTCCGTGAGGATAATTTTCAGGTTTCTATTCTTTTGGTTTATTCCTTTCTTAACCTCTTGCCTTTGGTCCCTGCCACCCTCCTGACCATTGCCTGCCTTCTTCCCAAAGGCATTGAGCTGTGGGTGAAGAGGCAGTGGACGTTGGTGCCCTCTCTGCAGAGGGGGTTTCATTCCACTTGCAAGGTGCTTTTTTTTTTCCCCCTTTAAAATTGCATAATCTCTATTGTGCAGATATTTGATGTGCTTTTTAATAAGGTTCCAAGTGCCACAGTGGGCACGTTGACTCTGTGTGGCTGGGTGCCTGAGTAGCTCAAGTGTTTTAGTTGCTGCTGTTGATGTGATTTCATGAAAAAAAATCTCTCTTGAATTTAGCTTTGGGGAGATGTTAAGGCTTAAATGCTATCTAAGGAAAAAAATCCCCTATTTAAAAACCATTACCTCTTCTGTTTCAGGTGGTACAAGGCTGTTTTGTCTTTCAGTGCATTAGTAATGATTTTTTTTTCTGTATATTTTTGAGGGACAAACAAAAAGTAACACTTTCAATCCATCTTTAGGGTGTGGGGTGCATTGCCAGGCTGCCAGTGTAGAAAGGGTGAACTCAGTAGGGGGTTGTGTGTGAAATACAGCCCTAAAAACACTATGGGAGCAGATAAGGGTGGTGGAATTTCTGCAGGTGACATCTCAGCTTGATAAGAGAAATGTGATGCCAAGGTTGTACTCCCAAGCCTCATGTGAGAGTGTGGTGCCACCCAGGTGTGATGCTGTCCAGGTGCACCAAGTGAGGCTGTGAATATGCAGAAACCCAGCTGGTGCTTTTAATGGGAGGGTTCATGTCTCAGGAGGAGGTGCAAAGCTGCTGAAAGCACTGAACTGTGCTTCATGAGGAGTCTTCAAACAAGAAGAGTTGTTGTCTTGGACTGGGAAGGGAAAAGAATGTGATTCAAGGCATGTTGGACTGGGAAGGGAAAAGAATGTGATTCAAGGCATGTTGGACTGGGAAGGGAAAAGAATGTGATTCAAGGCATGTTGGACTGGGAAGGGAAAAGAATGTGATTCAAGGCATGTTGGACTGGGAAGGGAAAAGAATGTGATTCAAGGCATGTTGGACTGGGAAGGGAAAAGAATGTGATTCAAGGCATGTTGGACTGGGAAGGGAAAAGAATGTGATTCAAGGCATGTTGGACTGGGAAGGGAAAAGAATGTGATTCAAGGCATGTTGGACTGGGAAGGGAAAAGAATGTGATTCAAGGCATGTTGGACTGGGAAGGGAAAAGAATGTGATTCAAGGCATGTTGGACTGGGAAGGGAAAAGAATGTGATTCAAGGCATGTTGGACTGGGAAGGGAAAAGAATGTGATTCAAGGCATGTTGGACTGGGAAGGGAAAAGAATGTGATTCAAGGCATGTTGGACTGGGAAGGGAAAAGAATGTGATTCAAGGCATGTTGGACTGGGAAGGGAAAAGAATGTGATTCAAGGCATGTTGGACTGGGAAGGGAAAAGAATGTGATTCAAGGCATGTTGGACTGGGAAGGGAAAAGAATGTGATTCAAGGCATGTTGGACTGGGAAGGGAAAAGAATGTGATTCAAGGCATGTTGGACTGGGAAGGGAAAAGAATGTGATTCAAGGCATGTTGGACTGGGAAGGGAAAAGTATCTGGATCCAGCTAAATAAGTTGGGCATCTGAAGAAAACTTCTGCTATTTAATCCTCTTTTAAAGAGTAACCCAACAATGTGTGAGCAGGTGGAGCCGCTTGCGAAATTCCTGTTGGGAGCCTGACCAAACTGTGCCAAATTAAACATGAAAATGAAGCCTTCCAAGAAAAGGAAAAAGTTGGCATTAAAAATGGGAAAGCTTCTGGGAAACGAGAACAGGGAAGAGCAGCAGGATGGATGTGAGCAGGAGGTCAAGGAAAAGCTCTTGCCCTGAAACCTCTGCCTACAAAAATCAGATCCGAGGGGTTCCGCAGCCCTCTGAGCTGTGGGGTGGTGACAGCAGTGTCCCTGTGCAGGGCCACCAGGGCCTGCAGCCTCGGGCAGGTGGTGGCTGCAGGGCTGTCCTTCCCCAGAGCCTGCAGGCAGCACTGTGGGTCTTCTGGAAGTGGCTCCTTTGCTGCAGCAGCTCATGATGCCTCTACATTTCTTATAAACCATGGAATTGTTCTTTTCAGCGTTGTCAGGGGTGGTTGTTGGTTGTCTTGTCTTTGGGTTTGACCCAGGTGGAGGAGCCTTTCCAGACCTGCAGTTACAGCTGAAGACATCCTGGTGAGGACAGGTTGATGGGAATGAGGCAGATCCAATTTTGGCTTTGCTTTGGCTTTGCTAAGTCCCCATCTGACTTCTCTTTTCAAGAGAGGAACTGCACAGGCACCACTGTCCCCTGCTATTGCCTGGAGCCCACCCCAGGGGCCAGCTCTGGACATCACCTCAAGCAGGAATTGTACCTCATTAAGGCTTCTCCATGAGCTTTGTAAAAAGTGATTGGAGTCACAGTGAGAACAAAACATTTCTGCTAGCATTTTCACCTCATTCCAACAGTGAGTTGGAATTAGGGGTCAAACCAGTCTGAACAACCTCCTCTTGCAGACAGTGTGGGAGGAAGGGGTCTTGGGAAACTTGTCTTCAGATGAGAAAACCCAATTGAATTTATGATGCCCTTTCCAGAGGGAGGATGGAACTGGCTGTTTAAATGCCTTTAGTTGGCACTTCTTGCTGTATCAGCAGTTTCTTCCAGAGTCTTGAACTGGTGACAGTGATCCAGCCTGTGCACTCACTGCTGTGCTGGGTGGTGTCCCAGCTGGCAGTGGAATACCTGGCTCTGCCCATTGGGGAGCTGCAGGTATTTTGGACTCCTCTGTGTTCTTTGATGGAGGAGGATGCTGCTTGAAGCTGGGGCCCAAAGGCTGTGTACAGCACTGCCAGCAGTGATGATGTCCTAGGATGATTTACTGATTCCTGGGCCACACAGCTCTGGGAGGAGACCCACACCTTGGCTTTAGTGGGTGTTTTAGCTAGGAAACAGCCATTTAATCAGACTTTGGTGGTAGAAGGAAGGAAAGGGCGAGAGGCTTGGTTAGAATGAGTTCAGCAATGATGATACTGCAGCAGCTTTGAAGTTCCCATCACTGCTCTGCCTGTCAAGGTGTGCGTTAGGGAGCTTGGTGAAAGGTTCTGGCAAGCAGCTGCCTTTCAGCGAAACCCTGAGACTTTGGCACAACAGCCTAAGAGGGCTGCGGAGTTTAAGGAAGGAGCAGAGCTGACTGAGGGTCTGGCTTCTGTGTTTCTGAAGCCTAAAAGTTCCCTTTTTCTCCTCCCTTCCCCAAACCAGCCCACGTGAAGCTGGATGAAGCAGTTAACTTCTTATTTCTATTTCCATTGCTAATCTTCGTCTTTTGCCAGAACTGCACCGCCTTCATCTCAGCAGCTGACACTTTCCCAGCCTATTTTCTTTCTGTCTGCTCTGATTTCTGGTTATTCACCCCTAACAAAGAGAGACTGCTCCTGCTCTGGAAGGTGTGTATAGCTCAGGACCTGTGGTGTTCTGACTGTGAGTAAATTTCCCTGATCCTGTCATGGGCTTTTCCTCTGCTCTTGCTTAAAGCTGTCTTGATCGGTGTGTTCCTGCTGGACTGAAAAGAAGGAACACAAGTGATCCATGATCTGAGCCACCAAGACCATCTGGTGATGCTGGGAAACAGTGTAGGCAGGGGAATGCAGATGTCTGCCTTCTGAAAACCTTCAGTGGAAGATCTAAAGAGATCAAAGATCTGTGTGTCCTGGTTTTCACTTGCTCTGACACATGTGAATGTAAAAGAGGTTTTGGCAGCAGGGCACCCTGACAAACCTGCCCTGGGATAGTGCTGGGTGCTGCTCTCTTCTGGAAGCTCATCTATTCTGCAAGTGTGGAAATTAGTGTGGAAACAACCCTTGAGTGTCTTTAAGTTCACATGCAAGCATAAATGATCTAATCTCCATCTTAAAATAATAGCTGTGATGCTAAGGAGAGGTAACTCAGGGGGAGGTTAGCTTCTAAGAACAAATTAATAGATGGTTTGAATAAAACAAGCTACAAGAGCCTGTTTTCCTTTGCAATTAAGATATTCTGGGTCAAAAGTACAACTGAAAATTGCTTCTCATTGCATGAGCATGACTTCAGTGAGAAAGTAGGTGTTTAGCCTGGTGAGGAGGAAACAGCGAGCAGGTGAAGCAGGGAGTCTGCCCTGTGTTGTTGAGCTGTGTGAAGGGTCAGCTTTGAGGACAAGCAAAAGGAGCCCGTGCAGCTCCAGGTGAGACAAGGTGCAGGTCACCTGTGTTCTCCTGCTCTGCAGGACTCGCTCTGCTCTTCACAAAGCAGCAGAACTTTGTGTTGTGAACAGCTTCAGGCAGCACCCACGTTGCCCCTCTGCCCAGGGCTGGCTAATATGGTTTTGGTGGGTCCCAGCAGTCCCTGGAGGCTCAGCTGGCCAATCCTGCTGCTGGTCACCAGCTCTGGACCAGTCAGGATGTCTGTGGTCCAGACACTGCCTGCCCTGGCTCTCCTGCTCTTTAGTAGACTTTGAAAATCACCAGGGTCTCAAATACAGATTTTTCTGTAGCAGGAGATAAATTGTAGGGACAGAGTAGTGTCTGCAGCTGGACAACACCAAATCCAGTGCTCACCTCCACCCCTGCTCCAGAGCATGTTCAGGAGGAGCAGTAGAGACAACAGCTCAAAAGTCTCTAAGCATGACTTTGCCCCCCACTGGGGTGAAGCAGCCTCCGGGCTGGTGGTGTGGGGCTCCTGGGGCAGGGACCAGCACCCTGCTCCCCTTGCCAGGGCTTCTCCTCCATCACAGGGAGGTGTCATTTGCAGGCATTTCAGAGGACCCCTGCCACTCCTGCCCTGGGCAAATGGTCCCCTTTAATGAGATGCTTCTGGGATCTCCTGCTTTTTCTCTTTCTAGGTTCTTCAGGCTGTTATTTAAATAAATCAGTGCTTTCAAATTCTTGTGGAAGCTGTGCAGTAGTCAGGCACTCTTAATCTTTAGAGATGAACTTAATTATGACTCACTGTGTGCTTCCAGAGGGCACAGGTCCTTGTGCATTTCTGCTCAGAGCTTGCTCCAAGTTTGAATTTGAAATGGGGAAATATGTGCTCGGTGGAAAATCTTTATTGCATGTGATTCAAAAGGTGTTATTTTTATTACTAAATATATATGAAAATAGCATTTGAGATGTGAAAAATTGGAGATCCAGCTCATGCTGACTTAACACAGCTCTTAGACTGAGAGGTTCCTTCCTGCCCCTGTGAGACATGCAGCTTGTTTAGAGCTGTAATAAGGATGGAATGAATTACCAAGGAGCTCTTGTCTCCTTGTAGGTTGCCTCATTCACAAAGCTACATAAATCTTCCCAGTGAAATCCTTGCACACTTCTTTCATTAGCTCAACTCATCCTTCAGAGGATGGGATCTCAATAACCTGCCTTGTGCCAAGCCTTCCCCGGGGTGCCAATTCCTCTCCTCTGCTTGGCAGCATGAATCTGAATTGGCTGCACTTGATGCCCCAGCATCAGCCTGGCTTTTGGCACAGCTCTAACTGTGGATTTGGGCTCTGCTGGAGAGACCAGAGCTGTCTCTGGCCAGAAGTGACCCTGCCTTCCCCCTCCACTGGGAGCACTGGTCAGGGTGCACCCCAATTCATGAGTTGTTCATCTCCTTGGGAAAACCTGTGAGTGATTTTCTGTTTCTACAGTGGGGTATTAAATAATGCCTGCAGTGAACATGAGAAAAGCCTTTTCTGTCTCACACTGCTGGCCACATCCCTGGGGCAAGGAAGGCAGTGAGAAATGTGCTCTGTGGGGTGGCTGTCAAGGGATTAGTGGAGCTCTGCTCACACTGGCTGCTCTCTGACCCTGCTCGGAGCCTCCCATTCCAGGCTGACCGGAGACAATGCTGCCTGAGGCTGTTTCTTATCCCCTCTGTCTCTGGCATTCCTGGCTCCAGTCAGTTTAACCCCTTCTTGCAGTTAGACATCCTCACTGGACCCTTCCTCAGTCACAAGTTATCCTGCTGTGTAGTTACAGGGAGAATCTCCCCTTCTAACTTTCCTCTTTCTCATAACTCTGCAAAAGCAAAGCACGAGAAATGTACAGCTGGAGGTGATGCTCCTTGCCCAAGGGATGTCAGCTCTGTGCAGGAGGCTGATGTCAGCTTCCAGGTTTAGGAAGAGGTGTGCCCACATTGCTTGTGTGCATGAGCATCTCTGAACGCTTCCCCTGTATTCCAAGATCCGGTGGGAAATTGGTCTTCTAGCCTGGAAAACTGGGAAACCTTGTCATTCTGTGTTTGTAATGTTTGTCAGTCCCAGCTCATGGTCCTATTGCTGGCAAAACCTGTGGCTTTTCAATATCTTTAACTTGTCCAGATTGCCCTTTCTAAATTTCACAGGAGGGTACTCTACACTTGGGTCTTCCTACAATGAGTTTTTGTGTTAATTTTCTGTCTTTTATCTATTCTCTATAAGTTGTTTGCTGTACAAATGCTGATATTGTGTGTGCTCCACCACAGAGAAGCAGGAACTCTGCTGTCAAGCTCCTGCCCAGCTCAACCTGCAACAGCTCCCCAGGGGCCTTCTGCAAAGCTGAGCCCCCAGCTGTGGCTGCTGCGTGTCCTCTGCTCTCCTAGACCCAACCCAAGCACCGTCAGTGCCAAGCCCCAGTCACCCTGTGGCACTGGGGGATGTGGTGTGGGGTTGGGCTGGGTCAGCTGAGAGGGCCTTTCCAGTCTTTATGATTCTATGAACACTCAGTGCCAGAATTCAGGGTGAGGGTTGTGCAAGGGATATGTGCTCATTGATGTAACAGAGAAAATTAACCCCTGCCTCTGCCCTTTTATTGCCATGTAAATGTTTCATGTAAAGCTTTTGCTTCACTAGTTGGGAACTTCAAAAGGAACAACAAAAACCCACCCAAAATCAAAGCAACGAAAGCTTTCTTGGCAGTCGATTGAAACAATTTTATGCCTCTGTGGCTGTTTGCATCGTGGTGGCCTCCTCAAACCAATGTTTTATTGCTGTAGAGTAATTGTTGGGTTTATTAGTGTTAAATACCTTATCAGTGCAGTTGGTAATATGAATTATTTTCAATTTTAACTGATGTTCTGCAGCAGTAATAGCAGTACCTGTCCCCCACAGATAGGGCTGTTGTTCATCTTCCAGGGTGTTACTTGGAGTGAAGGAAGAACCAGTTCATCTGCCAGATGGGAAATAGAGTGGGAGAAGCTCCCGTGGGGATAGTGAATTTGTTGCTGCTGAAGTGGGGAGGGTTATGGGTGAGCAAGCCCTGTGCTGCTGCCCTGCCTTGGTGCCTTTTCTGTGCTGTTGTAGAGTGCTGGAGGGTCTGGAGAAGCAGAGCTGTGCTAATCCAGGTGGTGTTGACTGGAACCAGTGTGGCCATAGCCGGGGGGCTGGGAACCAGCTGGTAAATCTCAGACTGGGTGAGAGTCTGCTGGGAGGATGTGCTGTGCAGGGCAGGAGTGCAGCTGCCTTGAGAGAGCCCCCAGCAGCCATCAGTGCTGTCCAGGCTGTAATTAAAGGTACTTAAGGACCATTAGCTGAGCTTGTAAAAATGCTTTTTAATCCAGTTTAATAAATGGGGGTCCTAGTTTAATTGGCATTATGAAAATTAGAAGGGAGTTGTTTTCAGTAGAAAATTATAGGTGGAGTTGGTATCCCTGTGATATGAATTGGTGTTATCCAGACTCTGGTGTGTGCCACGTGCTCGCTATCCCGTGCTCTGTTGGCTGTGGCAGTGTTGCCCATCGCAGCTGAAAGGAAAAGGCTGTCTCCAGATTTGCCAGAATGTGGGAATCGAGCACTATCTGTTCATCACAAGCTTCCCCTCCTCTACACGGAGATTTCAGTAGGCAAGGTTTATTGAACCAATAAAGTCCTTAATGCTGCCAGGTAGGGAGCTGGGGGTTTCTTCGTCAGCTCTGACAGGATGGTCTGGATGAAGAAAAGATGTTTTCATCCCAAACGGAGACGTCTCTTTTGAGCCCTAACTGTGTGTGATTATTTCTCCTGGAAGCCCTTGCTCACAGCTGCCCCACGCTGTCGTGGTTCTGCCACTCTCTCTTTAGTGGATTTTGGAGGACTGTTGACATCCCTGTGCAGAGCTCTCTTGCCTGGCTGCTGGAGAGTTCCTTGAGCAGTTCGAGGTCATTAAGAAGCTGATGTGATTACACCTTCTCCTTCTCTTTTCCTGACTTGTGCAGAGGGAAGCTTGGCTGTAGCACGTGAAATGAATGAACCCGTTCAACCCAATATCAGTTAGAACTGCTTTTCCCATCCTCCCTGGACCCTCTTTCATGGGTGCCTGTGCAGCTGTGGGAGTGATTTTGAGGAGGATGCTGCAGCTGTGAAGAAATAAAATCCTGTTATGACTTCCCTGCTCTGTGTCACACAGTGACTCGACAGAACCCTGGGAATAAATTGTGTTGAACTGAGCCCTTCTTGCAGGCAGTTGTGATGATTCCCTGTGAGAGGTAGCAGGGCAGAGCTGGTGCTGACAGCACAGTCCTGGGGGGCTCCCCAGGCTGGGGCAGTGGGTGGTGCTGAGCAGGGATGTTCTGGCTCCAGGGCTCAGTGGGATTCAGCAGTCCATGCCTGTGCCTTGAGCTCCTGTTTCCATAAGAAACACTTGTTCTGTCTTATTCCTGACATTTAAAAGTAGGTGTGTTCATCTTCCCTTCTGATGGTGCCCAACCAGCAAAGGTGCAGTGGGGAATAAGGGGTGATAAGAATCTCTTTCATACAGAAGAGAGAAAGGACATTGCTTGTTCTTTTGGATATTCTCTCCCTATCAGAGAAAAACAGTCATGGCTTGTGTTTGAGGTGATCAGTTACCCTCCCTACTGACATAAAAATAAAAAACTTTCGGTTGCTTTGCAAGTGGAAGCAGAGCTGGCAATGTCTGAATTCCTGGAGCCGCTCTGCTGTGAGGACAGGCTGAGAGAGTTGGGGTTGTTCAGCCTGGAGAAGGCTCTGGGGACACCTTAGAGCAGCCTCCCAGGACTGAAAGGGGCTCCAGGAGAGCATGGGAGGGGCTTTTTCCAAGAGCCTGGAGTGACAGAATGAGGGGAAATTAAATTGGAAGGGGGAGATTTAGATGAAACTTGAGGAAGAAATTCTTTACGCTGAAGGTGAGGAGGCCCTTGGACCTGTCCCAGGTTTCCCAGAGCAGTGGTGGCTGCCCCATCCCTGGAGGTGTTGAAGGCCAGGTTGGATGGGGCTTTAAGCCCCCTGATCCCGTGGGAGGGGGTGGAACTGGATGGGCTGTGAGGTCCCTTCCAACCCAAACCATTCCTTGATTTGTGGAATTCACAGCCAAGTACTTGTTCTCCTGGTGTCTGGAGCTGTGCTCAGGGCTGTGTGTTGATGCTCCAGGCTTCAGTGGTGCAATGAAAGGGTTAAAGGATGGATTTTTCTTTTCAGCACTTCTCAATAGCTGTAGTAGCCTCAGGCGTTTTCTTGCTTAATGTTACTGCCTTTTATTTCAAAAGCACCTTTATGGTGATTGCTTTTGTATTGCTTGAGTAGTTCTTCTGTGTCAAATTTGGTTGAGCTGCTGCCTGAGAGGAGGGAGGTAAATGCCAGCCGGTGGGGGTGTCCCTGCTGCAGGTGCAGAGCTCCCCAGCCAGCAGCCTCTGGTCCAGGGTCAGTGGAGGAGGGAGAGGGGTACACAGCCCTGCTGCTGCCCCAGGGAGCTTTATCAAGGCTATGGAGGACCTGGGAAAACCAAGCTGCAAGGCCAGAAGAACAACCAAACCCTCTCGTTTGATTTATGGGGTTCCTGCGAGTCACTGATGCCCAGTTCCTGTGTCTCCTGGCACTGCAGAATCACACAGCTGAAGAGGTGTCCCAGTGCCAAGACCCCTGTGTAAACTGTGGACATCTTGGTGAGGAATTAAGATCCTCAAAATCCAGCCCTGCTGCTCAGCAGGACTTCCCAAACAACCCAGCCAAGAGGAATACTCTTGGCAGTTCCTCCTCTGCCCACCACTTCCAAACCTGCCAGGCAGTGGTTTTTGTTGAGCCAAAGTGGCTCAATCCAGTAACACCACTGTTCCCAGACCTAGGGGTGGGGGAATTGGTGTCAAAACCATCAGGATGTGCCCATTTCTTGTCTCCAGGTGTGCTCCTTCTAGAGCTGGTAGGTGAGTGGAGCTCCCTGAGCTGTTTTAGTGTCCACTTCAGGGTTTTGTGACAAGGAAACCCTTCATTAGGAGCAATGGGAGACCAGAGCTGGGCCTGCAGTGGGGCACTGGAAAGACCAGTTGCCCTCAAACTGGGCATCTTTGCAGATCAGAGGCCAAATGTGAGCACAATGCTGCGCACCCACATCTTTGCTGTGCAGCATAGGGGTTAATGGCACGAAGCTGCTCCTCTCTCCTGAAGTACAGTGTCTTTAATCTTGCCAGATAAATGATGATCAAAGGGCTGGAGCCCCTCTGCTGTGAGGACAGGCTGAGAGTTGGGGTTGTTCAGCCTGGTGGGGGACCTCATACTGACCTTCCAGTCCTGAAAGGGGCTCCTGGAAAGCTGGGGAGGGTTTTTTTCCAAGGGCCTGGAGTGACAGGATGAGTGGGAATGGCTTTAAATTGGAAGAGGGGAGATTTAGATGAGACATTAGGAAGAAATTCTTCAGGATGAGGGTGGGGAGGCCCTGGTCCAGGTTGCCCAGAGCAGTGGTGGCTGCCCCATCCCTGGAGGTGTTCAAGGCCAAGCTGGATGGGCTTGGAGCCCCCTGATCCAGTGGGAGGTGTCCCTGCCTATGGCAGGGGGTGGAACTGGATGGGCTTTGAGGTCCCTTCCAACCCAACCCATTCCATGATTCTGTGGTTCCTCGCTGGGCAGTGGTGGGGGCAATCCTCACCCTGGAATGTTTGACTGCATCTCCATCTTGCGCTGGAGGCTGGAATGTTCTGGGCCAGCTGCTGGGGGGGTGTGGGATTGCTGATGTCTCTAATGCAATATTTATAACCACCTGCCCAGCAGAGAGCCCACAGACCCCAAGAGCTGCTCCTCCCCTCTCGTTTTCCCTGTCTGCTTGCTTCTGGCAAGCCAGAAGCCGGGGATGTGCCAGCGGTGCTGTCTCACTGCTCCAAACACAGCTCTGCCTTTTGTGCCAGTCTGTCCTCTGCAGCCTCCCCAGCAGCCTCGACGTGGAATTATTATGCCAATAGCCTCACCTCATGAATACTGGTATTTAGAAGGGCAAATATTCAAGCTAAATCTGTTTTGCCCTGCTAACGTGGTTTTGTATCTTGTTGGGGTGATGCTCAGCCCTCTGAAGCGCATCGCACCCTCTGGCCACGACTGCTCTGATCAGTTCCCTTTCTCTCTAGGTGGAGCAACACCCTTTGTCAGGCACACACGGGCAAAACGGGGCTTCCTCTGCTCAATGTGCACTTTGCACTGGTGGTTAATGACTGAAAATAAAACCAGTGCAGCTGACCTCACGGACCAGGCTTTGCCTTTGCACCCCAGCCAGGGTTCAGCTGTGGAGCTGCAATTTCAAGGAGTTTCCATTGAAATAGAAATAAAAAAATTGATGAATGATGATGCTAAAAAGAAAATATATCAAATGCACTCTATGTTCTAAATATTTAATGCAATTAAAAAGAGAAAACATTTTTTTGGGAGCTCAGCTTCTTTCACCCTGTAGTTCTGGGGGGTGTTCTCCATGGGTAGTGGTGGGAAGGAGGAATTCAGTTTTGTACAGCAAATTCAGAAATGAAACCTGTTCTTGCTCTGAGCCAGGAGCAGAGTGGAGTTTGTCTTACAGTTGTGTGGGCAGAGCCTGGTTGAATCTATTCCGGTATCCCTGGGTTTTCGTGGAAGCCTTCTGCTTGCAGGCACTGTGCTCCCTCACTGCCAGCCCCCACCTTGGTGACTTTGTGGTGCAGCAGCTCAGCCCCCTCTACCTTCAAGGCTTTGAGTTTCTGAATAATCAATGTGTGTGTGCTCCAAGTGGCTGCCTGGTGCCTTTCCCTGTGCCCATAGATGTGGTTTCAAGAACTGAGTTTCATTCTGCATGGACACTCCTTCCCCTGAGGAAGGTCACTGGGTCTGTGACTCTTGGGTGCTCCTGTCCTGGGGTGAGAGCATGGGCTGAGCTGCCCACACGGGCCTCCAGGTGATGGGGTGAGCCTGGAGGTGACCCTGGGGGCTGGGAGAGGGATCTTCTTTGGAGCCTGTGTCCTCATGGCCAAGCACTTCTTGATTTGCAGTTTTGAAGCCCCTTGTCCCAATTCCAACAGAAGAAGGGAAGCTGTGAGCAAAAGGTTGCTGGTGTGGGCTTGGAGCCAAGATGTGTGTGGGGTCCTCATTGTGCTGATCTGTCTGGTTTGTGCTTCTGGAAAAAAGGTTTCCTATAAAAAAAAAAGCTAATGGTGAGAAAGAAACTTTTAAAGCATGTGCATGTAGTAAGTAATTCGTTGTAGGATTCTTTTATCATTTCCCTTTTAGCAAAAAACAGGCTTTTGCAGGCAAAAGCCCTTGTTTGACAGTCTTGGGGACCATTAAAATAGATTCCTTCCTTGAGGAAAGAGCAAGTTGTTGATATGCTGGTGACTAAACCTGATCCGAATTCCTTGAGGACTGAACAAGGCAAATATATTCATGGAGGGAAAGGAAGGAGAAGGGTAAGGTTAAAGGTGGTTTCCATTAGTCCACATCTAAATTGACATTGGGCTTTGCTGCTTCCTCTGAGAGGAGACGAAGATGAACCCCTTTGGGCTGTGCAGGACCTGCTTCTGAAAGGCATTTAAGGCACAGGAGTGATGCACAAGGAAAGCCACGTGGCACTGGCTTTGCAGCTCTCTCTAAGTTCAGAAGTGGTAGATAAGAGAGGGAATAAAACGAGTGAAGACAAAAATAATACCAGACAGTGCTCATATGTGATCAGACCCATGCAGAGATGCCATCCTCACTGTCATAGATACCTGTGGGATGCTGGGCTGGGCTTGGGGGGCAGAGTTGCCCACCCAGCCTCCACAGTGAGCTCCGCTTGGTGATCACTGCAGGCTGCTTCACCACCCCTGCTCTCCAGGATCAGCAGTAACACCATTTCTGCAGCTTCAACAGCCTTTTTTTGAGCACTGACTCAAGCCTCCTGCCTTATCACTTCATCTGTCCCCTGGGTGACCTTCCCTAACGAGCTGGGTTAGACTTCTGTTGGTGTGTGAATGAGTTAACAACAGCAGCTGGAGGTGCTCCCCAGCCTCTGGACCTGGCTGTAATGTGGGGCAGGTCCTGGGTGCCCTCTCTTTCCCCTTGTCTTCCCCAGGGAATCTGTGATGTAGGGAGAAGCAGAGCTGCAGAATGCTCCATCTCCATCCCTGCTGCTGAGGAGGCCTCCAGGTGTGGTGTTTGGGTGAGAGCATCTGTGGCTGCTCCTGACTTCAAGAGGAGGGAGTCAGAAACCATTGTTTTTATAGAATCACTTGGTTGGAAAAGGCCTTTGGAATCAGAGTCCAACTGTACCTGCCCACTACTAAACCAGATCCCTGGGTCCCCAAGAGAGTTTAGCACCTGAATCTGAGTAGAGCCATGGGCATGCAGACAGGTTTCCTGGCTGGGTTCAACAGATGTTTATGCAAATCAGTGGAAATCAGGATTAAAAAGCGATTAAGAGACTTAAATTAAGAGACTTAGGAGCAGAGCGTGTTTGGAAGGTGTTTGCTGAGACCCTCTGGATTGGGTTATGGTGTGGGGAGTGCTCCCTTTCCCGATGTGGGATGATGACTCCAGGGCACGTGGGCAGTGCTTGTGCTGGCAGAGGGGACGTGGGGTCTCTGCCCCATGGCTGGGGAGGGCGAAGGTGTGGGGCAGCCTCTCCCACAGTGTGCACAGCACCGCCTGCTCCTGGCAGCATCCTCCCAGGTCCCCCTGCAATCCCTAAGCCTCCTGGAGCAGATGAATGGCTCATCCACAGGAGGGGAATGCAAAAGCGAATGTTTAGCAGCAAATTTTTAATTTTCAGATGGTTTTGTCCTTTGAATAACATTACAAAGCCCCTTTGGTGTCCATGTGATACAGGATCTTCCTCTTGGAAAGAGCTACATAGATATCTATGCAGTGGCTTGTTAAAGCAGCCATAAATAATACATTAGTGTTGCAGGAATGCCTGTTAATGCTCCTTTATTTACTGGAGGTGTTCTTTCTTCCTAAGACAGAATTTGTTTTAACTCTTTGATTCCCAGAATACTGCTGTGTCTACGCTAACCCATGGCAGATACAAAATGTAGGTTATAACACAGAGCTATAATTTGGCAAAAGCGTGTCCTAAGGCTCCTCTGACAGTACGTGTAATGCTTTTCCCCTTAATTATCTTATCATGATAATTCCCTTTAATTATCTCGCTGCAGTAAAGTCAATAGGTGAGTTAATGCGAAGAGTCGCTGTGCACCACTGGTAATTTCAGCAGCTTTGGATTTTCTATCAGGTTTTCTGCTGACAAATTGGAATCCCTTTGCTTCCTCAAAGAGCTGTTTGATGCTAAGGGTGCCCTGTTTTTCTCCCACCCCGTGTTTCTCCTTTACAGAGCAGGGAAGGGCGCGCTTGGTGGCGCAGCTGCTGTTTGGCTCTTGGGGCTGTGCAAAAGAAAACTTTGTGGAATTTGTTTGTTAAACTTCTGGTTTGCTTTTGTGTTGAAATAGCTTGCTGCTGCTATTTGATTAAGAGAGTTTTTTGGAGGCATTTTGGGGGGGTTAAAAAAAGCCCCACATCAAAATTGCATCTCTTCCATACAAGATTTAAAGGATTTGAGATGGAGCCACTCAAGCTGAACAGAGCAGTGTTCTGACAGCCCTTGTTTGTGGTGCCAGTGCCACAGCAGGAGCTTTAATGTTTGGTCTTTTCATCCCAGGGTTTTTTTTGGAGTGAGAGGGGGAGACACTGAAACTGGGGCAGGGGGTGCAAATGCCTTTTCCCACCCAGCTGTGGGGCATCTTCCCTCTGCTGTGCTGGTGGGGCCAGGATGGACACAGCAGCCAAGGCCTGGGGTCTGCCCACAGCGCCAGCCCCTGCAGAGCTGCCCTTACCCCCCCTTCCCCTTCACAAAGCATCCAGCAATGATCCTAATTCTCTGGGACAGAGGGAAAAAAAGACCTGCCTCTCTCTGATCTTGTTAGCTGGAAAGTGAATCTCTGTCTTGTTAGCTACTGCAGTGCAGTGTGTGCCAGCCCATCAATCAGGGGCTGCAGCTCAGCATCCTCAGCAGAGCCCAGGAAGCTTTTAAGTGCAGACAACCTGCAGAAAGCCCTTCCATAGTCTGAATCAATAACTTTAATCTGTTCTTCTGGCTGACTTGGGTAGGCACTGCCTCATGCTCAAGGTGTTGGTGAAAGCTGTTGGGGTCATCCCGAGCAGCCCGAGGGGATTTGTGGTGGCTGTGCCAGCGCTGATGGAGGAGCTGTCGATTCTTCGTGCTCTGCCTGTTGCCTTTTTGCTGCATCCTTTGCTTTATCTTGCTCTGCAAACCTTCCAGGCTACAAGGCTGCGCTGTTGATACTGCTCTCCAAAGCTGATAAAGCTCAGAGGCGAATGAAGTGCTCTGGTATTTGTGAGGGGAGCTGAGTCGTAGAGGACTCTCCTCATACAAAGATAGGAAGGGTCATAGAGGAGCTGTGTCAAAGAGCAGTCCTGTAGTAGAGGTCTTGCATCATAGAATGGTAAAAATGGCCAATAAAACCTTGCAGACCATCTTATTTTTTAAGCAGGCTCATTTCATTCCATTAAATAAACCCCTCCTCTACTGCAAGACAGGTTTCATTTCACACCTGAGCTGGGGTCAGTTTGTCCCAAGCAGCTCTGTCCTTCTGGGGTGTTTGGAGAGTGGACACCACCCTTGCCCTTACCAAAGGGCAGGGTTTTGGTGCTTCGTTCCCCTGCAGGGTCTCTGAATTCCAGACAGGGCATTAAAAATTCATGGCTCCTGGCGTTCTCTTGTAAAGCCGACAGTTATAATGACATTTGTTCTGAGACAGCACAGCACTCGGGACGTGCAGGAAAAGAAAAACTGGGAAAGAACAAGCAGCTGGTGGAACGTGGCTGTGAACAGTGTCAGTCCTGTTTACAGCCAGCATCTAGATGGAGTTTTCCCTTACTTTTAGCCTGTGGAAGAACTGCTTGCTTCCATCTCATGTCTCTCTGTACATGATTCCTTAGCTGAAATCAGGTCTGAGCACCAACCCCACCCCATGATGAAGCTGCACCTTTCTTCTTTAGGCACAGTTTTGGCAATAATTTGTATTATTCTAAGGGGTCAGTGAAGCCCAGCTGAAGTGCCACTGGCAGAGGAGCTTTCCTAGGAACTTCAGCTCTGGAAAGAAGTGCTGTTGTGCTCTTCCTTTTTTGTTTTTGATGCCTGTTGTGGGTATGTTTGTCACTGTGAGATTTCCATACCCTCAGGCCCTGCCTTTGTCTGGCTTTCTTTACTAATTGGTTAATTTATTTTTGCTAGGCTGCTGTGGTGCCACATTTCAGAGAGGGGTTCTGTGTCAGAGGGGTTTGGAGCAGAGTTGTGAGCCCCGTGATCCTGTGGGAGGTGTCCCTGCCCACGGCAGGGGGGTTGGAACTTGGATGGGCTTTAAGGTCCCTTCGAACCCAAACCATTCCGTGGTTGTATGATGAGTGAGGGAGTGGGAAGCACCTCACTTCAAAGTGTTACTGCAGGAAGGAAAGGGAGGCTCGGGTGGGGAGGCCTTAGGTGGTTCTGTGGGAGTCTGTATAACCTTCAGTATTGGATTTTAAGCAAATGCACATCTGTACCTTCAGGCTTTGTTCGTATCTTTCTCTGGTACCACCCTTTGGAGCACCCCAACAACCCCCCCCCCCAATGCCCAAAGACAGGTGTGAGATTTTTCCTTTTACTAAAAGCCAAATAATGCTGTTTTCTTGAAGTTATTGACAGTCTCTGCTTTAGGCAGTAGCAAAGGAAACTCAGTAATGCTGCTCCCGGAACAGCAGGTTGGGCTGTGGAGAGCTGAATCAGAGCAGCTTTGGAGCCTGCAAAGCACAGAGATGCCATGGATGGCTGTGCTTCCCGAGGCGCTGCTGGGTGTGAGGTCTCCTGGCCCGTGACAGATGTTAACAGGCACCAGTTGCTCTGGTTTATGGTGTTTCTGCTTTCAACTGTGAGGAGGACGCCTGGTGGATGAGAGGAAGGTGTGGATGTGGTGTACCTGGACTTCAGCAAGGCCTTGGACACTGTCTTTGACTGTCTCCCACAGTAGACTCCTAGGGAAGCTGGCAGCCCGTGGCTTAGATGGGAGCACTCTGTGCTGGGTCAGGAATTGGCTGGATGGCCAAGCCCAGAGAGTGGTGGTCAATGGGGTCTCATCCAGTTGGTCACCAGTGGTGTCCCCAGGGATCAGTGTTGGGTCCCGTCCTGTTTAATATCTTTATTGACGATCTGGATGAGGGGATTGAGTCCATCATCAGCAAGTTTGCAGATGATACCAAGCTGGGAGGAAGGGTTGATCTGCTGGAGGGTAGGATGGCCCTGCAGAGGGACCTGGACAGATTGGAGAGCTGGGCTGATTCCAATGGGATGATGTTTAATAAGTCCAAATGTGGGGTACTTCATTTTGGACACAACAATCCCATGCAGAGCTACAGACTGGGGACAGAGTGGCTGCAGAGGAGTCAGGCAGAAAGGGACCTGGGAGTGCTGGTGGCCAGGAAGCTCACCATGAGCCAGCAGTGTGCCCAGGTGGCCAAGAAGGCCAATGGCATCCTGGCCTTGCATCAGGAATAGTGTGGCCAGCAGGACCAGAGGAGTTATTGTCCCCCTGTACTGGGCACTGGTCAGGCCTCACCTTGAATACTGTGTCCAGTTCTGGGCCCCCCAGTTTGGGAAAGATGTCAGGATACTGGAGTGTGTTCAGAGGAGGGCAACGAAGATGGGGAAGGGGCTGGAGCACAAGCCCTACGAGGAGCGACTGAGGGAATTGGGGCTGTTTAGTCTGAAGAAGAGGAGGCTCAGGGGAGACCTCATTGCTCTCTACAACTCCCTAAAAGGAGGTTGTAGTGGGGCAGGGGTTGGTCTCTTCTCTCAGGTGACCAGGGACAGAACTGGAGGGCAGGGACTCAAGCTTGGTCAGGGAAAGGTTAGACTTGATGTGAGGAAAAAGTTCTTCACTGAAAGGGTGATTGGCCATTGGAATGGGCTGCCCAGGGAGGGGGTGGAGTCACCGACCCTGGAGGTGTTTAAGGGGAGACTGGATGAGGCAGAGTGCCATGGTTTAGATGATGGTTTGGTGTCAGTGTTGGTGTCAGTGTTGGTGTCAGTGTTGGTGTCAGTGTTGGTGTCAGTGTTGGTGTCAGTGTTGGTGTCGGGTTATAGGTTGGACTTGATGATCTCAGAGGTCCTTTCCAACCTTGTGATTCTGTGATACTGTGATGAAGGTGGAAAATGTCTGTATTCTAGTTCAGCCCCCAGTGTGCAGGCACGGGTTCCTCTTCTGGATAGGTGTCATCTCAGAACACAGCAAAAGCATTTGTCCTGTGCTAGGTGAGTGTGTTACAGAAACATTCCCAGCATTCCTGTGTGTCACAGTTGTCTTAGACAATGTGAGTGCACCCAGCAACCTGATGAGATGCAGCAAAGAGCTGAGATGCAACCTCAAGCAGCTTTTCTTAATTTCTGAGTCTTGTAGGATCTGGTAGATTTTGCTTCTTCATTCAATATTGTGGTTGGGGGCTTCTCAGCAATCCTGTCCTTCCCTCCTGGGGTTCCTGGAACCACCAATCAGCAACTGCTCTGAGAACTCAGCATTGCTTGTAATTAAGTCTTTGGGGTTTAATGGTTCCAGAATTGGAGTCAAACAATGATTTTTCCTTTTTTTTTCAGTTTTTATTGTGATTCCTGCAGGTTGAAGGGGGGGTAGCAAAGGAGGATGCTTGCTGACTCTGAAGTACTTGGTGCTGATGGACTTGGTGGGTCTGTGGTCACGCTTGGGTCTTGTAACATCCACAACAGTGCAGTTCATATTTAACGTGAGCTGCTTCGGCGTGCAGAGGTGAATGATTTTATTGGGGATCTCGTGTGTGCACACGAGCTGTTCCCTGTGCACGGACTCCCCAGGAGAGCTGCTGTGTCTGTGGGTGTGTTCTCCCCCTCAGTGGGCAGTGAACACCACAGCTTGGTCCTCAATCACCCAACCACACCCTGGGCAACGTTGCCTTCATGTGGGACTGTTGTGGAACACTCTCTCGGGTCCTCGCTGGCTCCTTTCTGCCTGTGGGTGTTCATAGTGCATCTTGTCTCGCTTGGCTCCGCTCACCTCTGGAACTTACACATGGAAAATAAGCTGTTATGGAGCCACCGTTCTGGTGGCTTCAGGGTCTTTTCTCCTTTCCATTGTCATGACTTCAGGGAGTCGTCAAATGCTTTTTTGCTTCCAGTCACTCACATATGAAATGGATGTAATACCTGTCCAGCGAGGCTGTGAAGGTGTTAATTCCATAGAGAGGAGGTTTGAACACCTCAGGATTGAGGTACAACTGAGTCCTGAATGCAGTGTTGTTTCTTCTGAGTAGTGTTGCAGCCTTGTTATTTCTAAGCTTTCTGTAGCATGGAGGTGAGGTGGGTGCAGCAATGGGCAGTGGTCTGTGCCCTGTCCTCATCCTGCCCCAGGGATCAGCAGGAAGGTAAATGCATGTCTCTGTCTCCACTTCTGTGGAGGATGACCAAAACCAAGAGTTGTATCAATGGATGGAGGACAAACATGAACTGGAAATGTATAGAATCATCACAGAATGGTTTGTGTTGGAAGTGACCTCAAAGCCCACACAGTTCCATCCCTGCCATGGGCAGGGACACCTCCCACTGGATCAGGGGGCTCCAAGCTCCATCCAACCTGGCCTTGAACACCTCCAGGGATGGGGCAGCTGTGATGGGACATGAGCAATGGAGATGCTCATGGGGGTTTTATTCTAGAGATGCTTGGCCCAGGATAGGAGGCAGTCACAGCGGAGGATGTGTAGGCTAGGGTTAAATGATGCTGCTGTAACTAAAAGTGTGTTGTGTTTCACTCTCTTTCCTAAGAGCTAAAGTTCAGAACAGCCCAAAGACTTTATTTCTTGCGAACAGGATAAAGAAAGGGATTTATGCTTGGAATACAGCAATGGAAATAACTCTTGGCACAGAGATCCTGATCCATTATTTATTCATGCTAAAGGTAATGATTTCTTTGCATTAACCTCCCTGCCCATGGGATTCAGGTGTGTAAGTCTGCTATTCACACTCATATTCTCACTAGAAATAAGGGTGGGAAAATGTCTGTGGCTTGGTTTTATTTTTATTTTTTTATTTTAAACAAACCAAAGCCTCATCTGCAGTGGTTTCCAAGCAACAAAGTACAGGAGAAAACCCACCACCAAGTAATTGCTGTTTCCTCCTGTGTGCCTTTCAATAAGGTTGGTTGTGCTGGTTTCTCCTGTCAGTGGTCAGGATGCTCCGTGAAGGCGGTGTTAATTCCTCTTGGCACTCTACAGCTCCTTGGAGTGTGTGATTAAAGAGAGGTCGAGTTCTCTGTCCCTTCCAGAGCCCTGGAGAGAAGTGCTGTGTTCATCAATACAGCACAAAAACATCCAGTGAGTTATTGCCCTGGGAATGCAGCTCTCAGTTATTTCCAGGCTGGGAATGGATGAGGCAGGGGGAGGCACCAATGAGCAGCGGGTGGGACCGGAGCTGCCGTGGGTCACAGCTGGTTGGAGATGGAGCATCTTCACGTGTTGTTGTGCTTATTCAAGAAGGGAGAAATCCTTCTACAAGGGTCTGTGTTGGTGTCCAGCTTGGAGAGCTCTGGAGAGAGAAACACGAGGATTTGCATTCTGTTTAAGTCTGTGGAGTGTTTAAAGAGCTGCGTGGAGGTCCTGTCTGAGGAGGGGCCGAGTGGTGGAGTCTGGTGGAAACGTGCACCTCCAAGGCTTCCCGGTTAAGCCCATGGATTTTGCCAACTTCTATTACATTGAAATTACATTGAGAGGCTGAGAGAGTTGGTGTTGTTCAGCCTGGAGAAGAGAAGGCTGTGGGGGGACATTAGAGCAGCCTCCCAGTGCTGAAAGGGGCTCCAGGAAAGCTGGGGAGGGCATGAAGTGATAGGATGAGGGGGAATGTCTTTAAATTGGAAGGGGAAAGAGTATTGAACAGAGATTTTCTCCTTCCAGAGCAGTGTCCCATGGGAAAGACCCCCACGGTAGTACTGACCCTGTGGTTGTGCTGTGACCACTGCCCAGCAGTGGGGTGTCCCCAGCCTGGGCTCTGCAGGAGAGGGTCAGGAGCAGAGGCCACCGTGCAATTTAATTATGGTTTTGTAGCTGCCAGCAGCAAACTGCTGAGCATGAGCAATCTCTTCACGGAACAGCCCAGGAAAGTGACATTTAGATTAAAATGGAATTTTGATTTTTGCTTTTAGGGTTTCTGAGTGCTGTTGGCTTCCCTCTAAGTGCCTGTTGTTCAGTGTGGATGTACAGCTTGGTCACTGGGAATGTTTTCCACTTTAAAATATGTTGCTGAAGATTTGTAATGGGGAATTAAAAGCAAGTTAGCCACAAATCACCCCTTGGTCCAACCCCTCCTGGGGCTCCTGCAGCTACAGAGCTGTCCCTTCACTGGTATTTGTGAGGGTAAGAGCACAAGACCTGGCAGGGACTTTGAAACTTGTTTTATAAAACCAAAGTGGGCAAAGTGACCCTGGAGGGTTCCTGTAATTCGTGCCCTGGATATCAACAAACAACAGCCATTATTTTGGTTCCCCATTGACAGCAAAGTTTGCAAAATGGCAATATTTCCCTCGGAATATTTGGGTTAACAACATGAATCTTGAATGGCAGCTTCCCTGAGTTGTTCCAGTGCCTGCCTTGCCTTTTAAACTTCATTTACACTTTCCCAGTGGGGAGGTCCCTCTTTGGGAGGGGATGGGAAGGTGGTTCCATCTCTAATCCTGTAACAGGTGCAGCCCCTGCTGCTGCTTCCCAAGCCTGCCAACCCTTTCCCTGCTCAGCACTGCTCCTGTTCTAAGGAGAAGCAGGTAGACAACACTTGGCCGTGAGGATGCCTGGGGCTGGGCAAAAAGCATAGTGTTATGGTGTTGGACTTGGAATAGAAGAGACATGAAGGCTGGAAAAGACCTTCAGATTGAGTCCTACCATTACCCCAAAGCTGCCCTGTTCATCACTAAACCCTGTCTGTAAACACCACATCTGCCTGTCTTTTGAACCCCTCTGGGGGTGGTGACTCCACCTCTGCCCTGGGCAGCCTCTGCCAGGGCTTGACAACCCTTTCAGAGAAGAAATGTTCCCTAAAATCCAATCTAAACCTCCCCTGGCACAACCTGAGGCTGTTTCCTCTCATTGCGCTACTTCTCACTTGGGAGAAGAGCCCAACACCCACCTCACCCCAACCTCCTTTCAGGAGCTGCAGAGGGTGATGAGGTCTCCCCTCAGATTCCAGATCTTCTGTCCCTTGGGTGCTTCATGATGTGGGACTTCACTGCCTGCTAAGCCATTTCCACGGTGCTTTTTCCTTGGCTTCCCAAGTACGTGATGCTCCACTGAGGAACCACATCTTCTCAATCCTTCAGGTTGTGTCAACACAGATAAACAACCCCTCGCTTCCTCTCTCCAGCTGCAGCCCCAGCAGGTACAGCTGGGCAGCACCACGGGGTTTGGGAATTGCAGCCTTTTCCTCAGCCATACCAGGATCTGTGGTGCCACCCTCATGTTTCTGACCTCCTCTTGATCATGGAGCAGGGACTGGGAGAAGCCTCTGCAAACCTGGTGGCCTCCTCCCTGCCAGAATGTCTGGGGAGGGTCAACAAACCCACATTCTCCAGATTTAAAATGCCATCCTGATGGCATCCAAAACGTTTAAAGTAATGCCAGGAATGCATCTGTGTTTGTTCTACCACCCAGCACCAGGGAGGTCAGTTTTTCCAGGCAATTCCAAATGGGATGAGAAGACACTGGGAAGAAGTGCCCAAAAATGGACAGTGTTGAAAAATAGGGCACCTTGGCTCCAGGGTCTGTTCTGTGAAACCAGAAGGAAAAAACCCTAGGTTTTTAAATAAAAAACCAGTATTTTTTGGTTTTAAAAAATTTAAGGATGGCTTCAAGTTGCACCAGGGGAGGTTTAGGTTGGATATTGGGAAACATTTCTTTACTGAGTGGTGAAGCCCTGGCAGAGGCTGCTCAGGGCAGTGGGGGAGGCTCCATCCCTGGAGGGGTTCAAGAACTGTGGCACTTGGGGACAAGGTTTAGCAGGCACCGTGGGGCTGGGCTGATGGTTGGATTGGCTGATTTTTGAGCTTTTTTTCCAACCTCAATGATTTTGATTCAATTTTTTCAGTGAGTCACAAAAGCAGAAGAGGCCACCGTGAGCTTTAGCGCCACCCATTTCCTCCAGAGCTGGGGGTGTGTCCACGACCCTGGCAGTGGATAAAATACTGGAAGATAATTATTTAGCATATTCTGATAGAGACACAATTAAGCTGGGGAAAATATTTGATGAACCAAGTAAAAGGTAGGGAGAAGTGCAGAGGCATCCTCAGGCAGGGAAGTGATTGGGGATTCCCTGGGGATGGTGTGAGAAGATGAGTGGCCACTTGGGAGATAATATGGAAATGAGAAGAGAATGGGTGTCAGGCAATGGCCTGGCAGGTGGAACTTCTGCTTATCCTCCAGACTGTGAAAAAAGCCACTTAAAATGTGATTGCACTGAGGTGTAACCCTTTCTGGAGTTGTTGGTATTGCGGGGTGTGCTGATGGGAGGATGAGTGGGTTCTAAGAAGTTAATTTCAAAATTCTGACTTGAATTCTTTAGAAAGAGCACAAAGCTCAGGAGGCCAGGCTTGCTCACGAGCCAGTGCACAAGCTGAGGTGTAGCCTTGGGGTTCACTGGAATAGGAACCGATTGTTTACACACTGGAGAACTGAGCATCGCTTAACCCCGGGCGTGTGGAGAGGGAGGAGCTGGCACAGGGCCCCCCCTGTCCTGGCAGAGCTTTTTGCCTGTTCCTGTAAGTTCAGTTTTGTTTTCCCTGTGTTTAACAGTAGGAATTTATAGCAGCAAGGTACTGAAAAAGGAAAGAAACAAGAAAGCTTTACTTTTAACTATTTTAACTAAGAGATTACATTAAGTACAATTCTTAATTTCATTGTCACTCTCCTTTGAATATGACTCTTAATCAATCTAAGTAGCAAGAACTCAGTTTTTATTAGGGAAAATGTCTTTCCTGACAAAGTGGTGAAGCCCTGGCAGAAGCTCCCAGGGCAATGGGGGAGTCTCCATCCCTGGAGGGGTTCAAACAACGTGTGGATGTGGAACATCAGGGCTTGGTTCATCAGGGCACGGTGGGGTTGGGCCGGGTGAGCTGAGAGGGGTTTTACAACCTCAGTGATTCTCTGATGGCTTCAGCAGGAGTGTGGTGTGTCTGTCACTTCCCTTGCTGTTGAGCACATTCAGAACCTGCCAATAAGATCAGGGGTGCCCAGAGATGTAAGGGAGCAGCCAGTACCCCCAGCAATGGTGAGACTGGGGTGCAGCTGCTGCCCATCCCACGGAAGCTCCTTCAGTCACCGAGCAGCACCTCCCTGGGTCTGGGACTGCTCCTCAGAGGTTCAGGTCTCTGGATTAAGTTGCAAGAAACATTCAAACTTGAATTAATCATTCAATGCAAGAGAGTGAAGTCTTTTCTTGTCCTCAGGAGTGGAGTTGGCTGCACTTTGTTTTGCCCTGAGCTTTGTGGCGCTGAGCACCAGGGTTGGGAAGGGTGCAGGGGGTGGAAGGTTCTGGGTGCTGCCCTTGGGTGTGGAAACCTGCAAGGACTGATGGTCTGCTGGGGCCTGGCCAGCTCAGCACCCAGCCTGGTGTCTGCCTTGGGGTACAGCTCCAGGTGTGGCTGTAGGAGAGCGTGTGGGGTGTTGGTTTCAACAAGGAGCTGCAGAGGGGATCTTGTGTTAATCCTCTTCCAGCTTCTTGCCATTTGCAGCTGGACCTTCCTCTTGTTTTCCAGTGGATGCCCTTTCCATGAACTCTCACTGTTTCCCCTTGTCCAACCTTCATTTTTCATGGAAAAGACACTTCCAGTAACACAACACCACCTTTCCAAATGTTGCCTTTCCCTTGTCTTTAAATCACAGTGCCAACATCACCACCCCATAAGGTCTTTACAGAGCAGTTCTGCTGCCACAAATAATAGAATTTCTGGGGACAATTTCTCATTTTTATTGAAAGCAATCATAAAAATATTTTTTATTCTGTTTTGTCACAAGGTGAACATTGAGTCAAAGATTTTTCTTGGGAAACTGGTCAGAAGTTTAAAAGTGGTGGAAGAAAATGCCAGTTATCATGAAACCTACATTGCATTAGTAAAATAAGTTTTACTGATTTCCCACTGTTCCAATTCTGTTGTCTTCTGCAAATCTGATCAGTACTGATTTTATGTTTTCTCCCCAGCTGGTGATTAAAGCTCTTGGCAGCCTGGAGCCAACCCAGAGATGGGATTGCTCCATGGCTTTCCACCCGAGACCAATCACGGGGAGAGCGTTTAATTGCTTAAAGCCCATTCTATTGATTTTGTATTTTTCCACTTTCTTAGTTAAGAAAACTGTGTGGTATTGACCCAAATCTTCAGTAGATTATGGTAGCACTGTTTTTTCTATAACTGAAAGGTGTGACCTTCGTCGATTGAGGAAGTTGTTAGATTTATTTCTATTGGAATAGCTGCTATGAGTGGGTAGTTTTGCCATTAGTGTTAACTGTCATTCATTGCATTATTCTAAATAATTATTTAATGAAATTTCTAGCTTTTTCATCATATGGATCAGTTTTACTCAGATCAACAAGAAATTACATTTTCCATCCTTTTAAAATACATGTAGGTGACCAGATTTTTGTCAGATTTCTCTGCTATTCATTTTTTTTGGTATTTCTCAACTGTTACTTTACTTTCACAGGTGCTGTTTAGTAGCCTTCTCAGTTACTTTAGAGAAAGAGGAATAAGCTACCAGCTGTTGTTAGCACGTGCATCTCTGCAGCTACAAAGGAGAGATGCACAGCAATGCTGGTTTTCATCTTATTGACAATCACAATGGTTTTCAACCATAAATTTCAAGATACCTGACGAGCTTTAAAAACAAACACATGGCACTGTCTCTGCTGTTTTTTATATATATGTTATATTATGAAAATGTCTCAGAATTCCTGGTTTTAGACACAATTTTGTATTTCCACTCTTCCCTGCTTTATTCTGAGTGCAGGGCTGGTTTCTTGGCCGAGAGGATCTTCTGGACACCAGCTCTTTTGAGCTGTTTTTAAACAACTCTTGGTTACTCTTCTAATATTGATGGTAAAGTCCTTTGCTCATGCTGAGCCGTTCAGCATCCCAATGTGGACACCACAGTGTTGCTCCTCACTTTCCTTTCACCACCACCAAACAGTGGTCTCCCTGTACTGAGGGACCACCTCCTGTGCCATGGTTGAGTCTCTTTCCTCTGCTCATCTGAAATCCCTGTGCTTTGGAATTGCTGTGGGTTGGGAATTGCTGTCTTTAGCTCCAGAGGCTCTGGAGGTGCTTGGACACCTCTGGCCAGCTTTTGGCTTTGTGTGGTAGCACTGGGTTAACAGCACAGAGAGTTGCTGGCCCTTCCACCAGTTCTCAAGAAAGCAGCCACACTGAAAATGAGGACCTAAATAAAAGGTATTATTCTCCCCCAATTCAATTCTACACTAAATAAAGAGAAGAGGTAATGCAGGTGAGGCTCAGCAACCTGTAGCAAAATTCTCTTTTCATGTATGACTGAAACCACCTCAAAGCAGCCTCTCCTAATACAAACCAACCTCTAATATCATGTGCTTTCAAATCTTCCTTTGGTTCTTCTCTGCGTGTGCTCTCGGCCTCAGGGAGGGCAGGATTCCCTGTGTTCTGGATGCTTTTCCCCATCTTGATGTGCTGAGGTCTGGCAGTGTCATCACTGATCCCTGCCAGGCATCTTTCTGTACTGTAATCTGGACTCTTGGTGACCTGAAGCACCTCCATCCAAATTGTTTTCTGTGGCTGTTTGTGTTGGGGGAGTGTTGAGAGTCTGGGTACCACCTGTGCACCTGGATTCAGGGTGGTTTCTCAGGATCTGTTGGACTCTGGTCTTCTTTCCACCTCTAAAGTAATTTTTGCCCTTCCTCTCCCTTGCTCTTCAGGTGCCCTGGTAGATCTCTTCTCTCTGGTGACCTGGGACAGGACTGGAGGCAATGGCAGGAAGATGTGCCAGGGCAGGGGGAGATTGGACATTGGGAAGAGGTTCTTCCCCCAGCAGGTGGTGGAGCACTGGAACAGCTCCCCAGGGAAGCAGTCAGGGCCCCTGCTCTGCCAGCATTCCAGAAGCATTTGGCCACTGCCCTCAGTCCCACGGGGTGAGTGTTGGGAGTGTCCTGTGCAGGGACAGCAGTTGGACTGGATGGTCCTTGTGGGTCCCTTCCAACTTGGGTGATTCTACAATCTCAAAAGTTGCACATTTGAGCACCATCCAGTTCAGACACTAAAGAACAACATTCTCAACCTAGAATTAGATGTGTTGGTTTGGAAATGCTGTCTATGGCAGTTCCTGTAAGAACCTGGGTTGGAAGCACAGGCTGATGCTTGGGAAGCTTCTCTCTTGTGGCTCCAGTAGGAAACTTCTGTGCTGCTTTCTGGTTCTGTGAGTGAGGAGCTGGGGCTGCTCCTGGGGAGGAGGAGGCTCTTAAATCTTGTAACTGCCCTGATCAAAGAAACAAGGGCCGGTGGGACTGAGCTTGATTCAAAACTCTTTTTTTCAAGTTGTATTTTTCCCTGAGTTTCACTTTGTTTTCCCAAGCCATCTGCATTTTCTAAAGAAGGAATAATGTTCTTGCTTTGTTGTCAGATTTGCCTGACACCGGTCTCCGGGAGCGCTCGCAGTGGGGAGCGCAGAGGAGGAGAGTGACAGTTATGAAGAAAGGCTGGTGGCATCCACGTTAGATTGATTGGTATCGTTAGTGACAGCACAGGCTCATCCTGCACCTGCAGAAAACCAGAGAGCTGCAGGCGAGCACGTTCCTCCAGGGGCTGACACGATGCTCCGTGTGCGGGGAGGCCTTTCTACTCAGCACTTGTGCCCAGGCACTGGGGAGGCCACCTCTCGAGTGCTGGGGTCAGTTCTGGGCCCCTCACTCCAAGAAGGACATTGAGGGGCTGGAGAGCATCCAGAGAAGGGACCGGAGCTGGGGAAGGGGCTGGAGAACAGGGGTTGTGGGAGCAGCTGAGGGAGCTGGGGCTGTTTATCCTGGAGAAGAGGAGGCTGAGGGGAGACCTCATCCCTGTCTCCAACTGCCTGAGAGGAGGCTGTGGGGAGGTGGGGGTTGGTCTCTTCTCCCCAGTGACAGGGATGGGAGGAGAGGAAATGGCCTCAAGTGGCACCAGGGCAGGGTCAGATTGGACATCAGGAAACATTTCTTCATGGAAAGGGTTCTCAGGCCCTGTCAGAGGCTGCCAGGGAGGGGGTGGAGTCCCCATCCCTGGAGGGGTTTAACAGATGGGTGAATGAGATTCTTAGGGATGTGGTTTAGTAGTGGACAGGGACAGTTGGACTTGATCTCAAAGGTCTTTTCCAACCAGATGGTTCTATGAGGCAGTGGGGCAGGGATCTGGTTTCAAAAGCTTGTTGGCATTTTCAGGACACTGTTACTGCTGATTTGCTTCACTGTGGGCTGCAGCCTAAAGTCAGCTGTATTTTAAATACATATTGAATCATAAAGGTTGGAAAAGCCCTCTAAAATCAAGTCCAAACATTAGCCCAACCCCGCTGTTCCTACTGAACCATGCCCCAAAATGCCATGTCCACACGTTTTTTGAACCCCTTCAAGGATGGAGACTCCATCACTGATCTGGGCAGTCTCTGCCAGTGCTTGACAACCCCTCCTGTCAAGGAATCTTTCCTAATATCCAATGTAAACCTCCCCTGACACAAATTGAGGCAGTTTCCTCTCATTCTATAATTGCTCTTCAGTGTTTACAGAAGATGCCAATGCCTTAATCTTGAGTTTCATTTCGCTCTCGGTGATCCAGACTTCTGTAGGGAGCATGGAATGAACCAATAGCACTGGATAACCAGGACTGTGTTGGTGCTCAGCTGACCGTGCTGGCATGGAGAAGGGGGTCTGGGGAGACTCCAGCTGCCATGCTATGTTTTTCTCCTTCCTTTCCCAGCTGCTGCACAGCTGGATGCCAGAGCAGCCACAGCATTGTGTTGAATTCCCTGCTTTTCAGGACATCATCGAGTCCTTGTGGGCACATGTAGAGAGCAGGACCACTCTGGGATTGCCTGTTGGCAATGGGTTGGGTTGGAAGGGACCTCAAAGCCCATCCAGTTCCACCCCCTGCCATGGGCAGGGACACCTCCCACTGGATCAGGGGGCTCCACAAGCCCCATCCAACCTGGCCTTGGACACCTCCAGGGAGGGGGTTTGTCCTCTCACAGCACACACTGCTGTGGGGTCAAGTACCCTTAACTCCATTTGACTCCTTCACGTTTTTTGATGCAAACAGAATTTGGCTTTGAGGGCTCCTGGTCCTTTTTCAGACTTTCCCAACTGCTGAAGTGGCATATTGGTTTGTGTCCTGCACCCAGTTAACAATGTGCCTTGAAAATCCAGCTGGCTGGGCTTTGTTTGGCCATGGGGCAGGTTGTGGTGGGAGGTACCACACAGACCATGGTGCCCTTTGTATTTGTGCCATTGATGGATGCACTGAGAGCGAGCACAGGTTCTCCCACTGGAGAGAGAAACCTCTCTATATGAAAGTTTTTGCAAACCTTTTATTTCAGTGGCCATTCATCATATTTAAAGTGCAGAAAAGATCAAGGAGAGGCAAGAGCAAAGCTAACCCTTGCCACTCGTAGCCTCAACGCGCATGGGAGACCCTTCCCAGGTTGTCCAGGTGACTGCCCCGGTGGGCTGTGGGATGTTGCCCCATCTGTCCCAGCTGGCTGGCAATGGTTGTACATCCTTGTGCAAGTCCTGAGAACATCCATCTTGGGTTTGTAGTCCAGCCTGCAGCTGATTTATCCAATTAATGGGCCTTATGGAAAAGCAGCTGCTACCTCAGGCAAATTGTCGAAGACTGTAGTGCCAATAAACCTTCCTCTCCGTGCCTTTCTCCTGAGAGGGCAAAAGAGATTTGTTAGCAAAATAACCCAAAGGCTGTGCCAGTGGGACAGAACTCTGGTTCACCTCTTGATTTTTAAATTTTTACTTGACCTGTGCCATAGGCGCTCAGGGTTTTCAAGTCCAGTAATTTGGAAAACAATACATTTATACTACAAAATCACTGTCCAATCCCATCAATTCAAAGTGCTTTTTAATTTTACAACAGTCTTAATCCATTATGAATCCTTTTTTACAGGTTAAGTGTTTTTCAAAGCTTAAAATTTTTAGTTTGTGGATTAAACTGCAGTTTAAAGTTTTGAATGCAATTCTAGAAGTGAGACCCTGGCAGGAAGATGCAGCTGAGAGCCTGGGAGACTTGTGATCATCTCTGCATCCAACAACGTGAACCTTGGGTCACAGCATCATTAGATTGAGACAAAAACTATACACTTACATAACTATATGCAATTTTAAAATTAAACAGAAATTAAATGAATGAATCAGCCCAAAGTGCTCTTTTTAAAGCTGCCTATAAAAGAAAGCAGATGAAATGTTTGTAATTGCAGCTATGATAGAGCTTATCCCCAGGTAACTTCAGAATATTTTCTTGTAGAGAAGAAATTCATGTTAGTAATGATGGTAATGGACCTGTAGTGCAGTAAATGGGTTGCAGCAGGCTATTTTCTACTAGAAAGGATGACCCTTAGAATTCAACATCCAAAACACGGAGATTGCTTTATTGGAAAAGAGGAGTAAGGAGATGGTTTCTGTTGCGTGGCAGAAAATAGACAATTTAGGGGAAATTTTCCAGAGGAGAGCTCGACCTGGCTGCCTGTGGAGCTGGTGGGGACCCTGGCAGCCCTGGTGGGGCCTTCTACCATGCTGGGGGTGGACGACGGGAGGGAAAGGGACAGGATGAGGGGGAACAGTTTTGAGCTGAAAGAGGAGAGACTGGCATCAGATCTTGGGGAGAAATGTTTTGGTGTGAGGGTGGGGAGGCCCTGGCCCAGGTTGCCCAGAGCAGTGGTGGCTGCCCCATCCCTGGAGGTGTTCAAGGCCAGGTTGGATGGGGCTTGGAGCCCCCTGGTCCAGTGGGAGGTGTCCCTGCCCATGGCAGGGGGTGGAACTGGATGAGCTTTGAGGTCCCTTCCAACCCATTCCCCAGTACATGGGGCAGCAAAGCTGCAACAGGGAACAGCAGAAATTACAGAGGCACAGAGCTATTAAATAGATAAAAGTTGTGTGGTCGCGTTTCTTGGCCATCATGGAAAGGTTTAGGTTGGAAGGGACCCTTGAAGGTGATCTCCTCCATCCCCCCCCAGTGCACAGCAGCATCTGCATTTCCCTGCCTCTCTGTATCTGTGTGTTCTGTATTAATCAGCCCTTAGGGCTCCTGTGTTATTATTTACTCAATTTGAATTTTTAATGTTCTTTTGTAATGTGGTGCTTTAGGTGTTCCTTATCCCTGTGTTTGTGTACACATCCAAAGGCTGTCTCATTGTTTGTTTTCACCGTGGTGTTCTTGGTGAGTCTTTGGGTTTAGGTTTTTGTGCTGTAATTTAATATAGATATGGCTCAGAAATGTTAAACGTGAGGCAATACGAATAAATGGTTGCACTTCTGTCTCTTAATGTTGTTTTAAATCATGCTCTTCACTTTTTTTTTTGCTCCCACTGTATTCTCACTTTAATATGTACAGAAAACACATCAGTAGTGTGCTTCAGTTCTGGGGAGAGTGCAGTAATTGTGCCTCATTTGTTGAATTCCTTTTACTCTTTCTTTGCCTACAAACAGCTTCTTACCAGTATTTCCTGAATGGTGCAGAACTGTGAATATCAATAACATAAAATGATCTTTAAAGTGGCTGAAATTGAAGTTTTTGAGGAGAGGTGGGAAGAAATGGAAGTTAGTCTGTTCTTGGCTTGGCAAGCTCTTAAAGACAGAAGAAGGCACCATCTAATTGGGGTTTTCACCCCAAGTCCATGGCAGTGCTGTGATTGCTCTCACTGGTTGGCAGATGCTTTGTCTCCTGGTGGCATCCACCAACAAAGGTGGTTTCTCACGTTCCCGTTGCTTGATGTGGAAAGACAAAACAAGCCACAACTGCTTCTTCCAGGGCCACCAGGGTGAGTGGCCGAGCTGTGGTGCCAGTGGTGCTTCCCAGCCTCACACACATTTGTGGCTGGTGTGGGCTTCCCAGGGTGCATTTTCCTTTTGGTACAGAAATGTCTGGCTGGGAGGGATCGGGGTGACAGGTCTCAGCCATCTCCTCGAGCTCAGGTGCTGGGCCAGCTCACCCTGCCTGGGCAGCAGTAGAAGGTCAGGCCATTTCACTTGGTTTAGCCCAACTGAATGGACTAAAAACCACTTATTTAGCTCAGGCTGATGAGGGCTGGGAAAGGACCCCTTGTGAAGTTCCTGTTGGACATCTCTGGTGAGTGGTGGAGTTGTGCCCGTGCAGCTGAGCCCCTCGGGCTGCTGTTGGTCTGATCTGCACAAAACAAACCCACCCCCTGCAGGAAACAGATGGGGGCTTGGCTGCTTCCTTGGCCAACCTGCTGGAGAGTTCCACAGCCCAAGCCTTGTCCCTGCCATCCAAGCCTCATTCGCTTCGCTTTCCCCCAGCCTCATGGCACTTGGTCATTTCCCTGAGGACACAGGGATGAACTTGTGCTTGGTGTGCCAGCCTTTGCACGTGGGACCATACGTTGGTCCCCTCGTGCCCATCTGCTCTCCATATGTGTCCACCACTGGAGAAGGACCCACCGTGCACCTTTCCCTGCTCTGGTTCAGCAGGGCGATGCCCCAGAGCTGCGTTGTCCTTCTCCTCCTCCTCCTCCCACCAGGAGAGGCAAAGGCCTATAGCATTCCAGGAGGAGCCCATTCTAACAAGAAGGGTTTCTGAACCTCGACATTCCAAGGGCAAAAACGTTTTGTGGGAGGTCACTACAGAGCAGGACAAACCCACCAGCTGGTGGCGGGTGGTTTCTTTCATGTGCCAGGCAAGCCTTTGTGTTTCTCCACCACCTCTGCAAAGGAGAGCAGGCAAGGAACGTAAGGAAAATCCTCTGCCTTCTGCAAGTGCTGTGGGTCAGCTCAGGAAGGATAATTTTGCAAAGCACGTGTTGTCTTTAGTGAGTTTTCCTAATGGGAATGTTTTAATTTATCGTTTTGTGTTGAAGTGATGCAGCCGAGAAACAGGAACTGATTCTTTGGTTCTCAGGAGTCAGATTTCCAGCCCTGTTTTTGGCTATTTTGCTCTTACTTAATTGACATTTCACGATAAAAAGGATTACAGAGTTAACAAAGTTTTGCTTTCACCTATTGCTTGAGTAATGATCTCCCCGTCAGATTAAATACTTTTAAAAGTATTTTCATTTTGGGGATACTGAAAGCTATAGGAGAATTAACCCAATCACATCTTCAAGTAAGGACCTAAAACTGGAATTAACCAAAGCTTACCAGAGTCTTCTTAGGTAAATATACGTTGAAGGAAAGTCTTTTGAACCAAACTGTTATATTTGCACATAGCCATTTCCAGTACTCTTTCTGGCTGTTCATCCGTTCAACACGCAGCGCGTGTGGGTGAAGAGACAGGAGGAGAAACTGGAAAGCCAAGCTCAATTTTTTTCCATCTATGAAATCATGGAATGGTTTGGATTGGAAGGGACCTCAAAGCCCATCCAGTCCAACCCCCTGCCGTGGGCAGGGACACCTCCCACTGGATCAGGGGGCTCAGCCCCTGTTTCCCCTCCCTCCCTTGGGAGAAGGCACAAACAGCTCTGAGATCCCCTCTCAGCCTCCTCTTCTGCAGCTGAACAGCCCAAGGCACTTCAGCCTCTCCTCACACACTTCCCCTCCAGACCCTTCCCCAGCTTTGGGGCCTCCTCTGGACACTCTCCAGTGCTTTATGGTTTTTTATGCTGTGTGATGAACAGATCAGAGTGCCCAGAGGTGCTTCTGGGCTCAGGAGCCGCTTGGTAGGGAATGAAAGGTGGAGCTGTGCATTTCAGCAGTAGCAACTCCCTTATGAGACACAGGGGCAACGCTCCTTAATTTAAATAAAGAACCTTTTTTCTGTTATTTTCCATCATCTGGATGTTGAGAGCTCACCAGTCGATAGCTGGAGGGAAAATGAGAGAAGGATGTATGCTACAAGTTCCTCACTGAAGCTGCGTAGCATATACATTAAATAAATATTAAATGGCAATAATTACAAAGCTCTGACTGAGTATATCAGACATGAAATACTAATCTACACAAGGACTTCAATGTTCTTTCTTTGCCTAATTAATTCATTTAATAGATCCATTAGAAAGAACTTGAAAGGGCACTTGAATTACAGAGGGTGAGGAAAATGCCAAAGGGAGGGGGGAGATGGGGAGACATCCTACAGACGAAAGCCTGAAACTCGATATAGACAGATGAAGAAGCTGGTTATTCAGATCTAAACTCTTGCATAGGGAAATAATGGGGGATGTGAAAAAGGCAAAGCAAAGGACCAGGTCCTACCCTTCGCTGTCTAAAGCTGAAAATTGAAATATCCCAACACAGCTACTGCTTTTAGAGACTAAGAATGCAGATCTGAGGCACAAGCACTGCCTCCACGAGAAGTGAGGCAGGGAGAGGTGCCCACAGCACCAATGGTCCCTTCCTGCCTGCTAAAGGGAGTTCTGGCTGGGTGAGAAAGGGCTCTGCTTAGCGCTGGTTTCCAAAAGACTTTCAAAGTGTTGATGTGTTTAGAGATGTTGATGGGCTGTTGGTGGTGAATTGAGCCACTCAATGAACCAGGAGAACCATGGGCATGAACCTGGCACCAAGCAGGAGAGACTGGTGCTGTTCTGAGGACTTCAGGGCTGATTTAAGCAATTTAATATTTAATGCTGTGTGCTTTAGGCTATGTTTATTTACTTATTATGACATGAATGAGGTTCTACAGTATAGTTTGGGAGGTTTTGTTCTAAATTATACTGTGAGCTCCTTGGCTCCATGGGTACCTTTTTTCTGCTTCCCTCTTCAAGCTTGTACAACTCCTTTTGCTTCTTGCATTAGACACAGCTGAGGAATGATGTTCACTTTCTCTCCGTGAAGACCATCACCATTTGATTCAGGCTGTTCAATTAAGAGTCCACATCTGGTAATTTTTATAAGCTTATGCATTTCTTCCATCCATTTTTAATTCCTCTTCTGTTACTTGGCATTAAATGCCCCAGGTCAGGTGTTAACGTGACCCCCTGAGCCAAGCTGTGTTCTTGTTTCCTGAGACCTGGTGACAGCTTTGCTTGTAGGGTTTTCCCACTTTTCCTTTCAGGAATGTTCAGTGGGAGGAAAACGTGTGCTTTGTGTGGCAAGAGACAGCTCAAGGGGACTGGAGTACAACTGCTCTGCTTCCCTGGGTGAGCCACACAGCACAGGGTTTCATGTGTTTTACAGTTTGGGTTAAAGAGCAATATTGCATCGACACCGAGAGGAGGAGGAGTGCCTGCAGGGAGGGGTTTCACCATGTAGGTGGGTCCTGTGCTGATTCTGTTAAAGTCAGAAAGGGGAAACTCTGGGGAGAACATGCAAGAAGTTTCTTTAGTGGTTGGGGCAGCCCAAAGCCACAATCCTGGAAATTTCCAAGTCCAGATTCCCATTTCCCTGCCTTACAGAGCTGTTTAGGCCAGCTCAGCACCACAGCTCCAACAGCCACCCTGCAGAGGACCTCTGCCCAGGATCAGACTGAGATTAGAGCTGTATTTTTGGGTGCAAAGTAGAATTTCTTGATTAAAAGGGTCATGATGCAACCCCTGTCTCACGGTGGTACAGTAGAGGACTGACCTTCTGGAAGTGAAGTGTTCCAGGGAAGGCAAGGATAATCACTGGTACCTGACTGAGACTGGCAGCAGTTAGAGCAGTAATTTAGAAATTACAAGAATTTGGCTTTTCAGACTGAAGTGCACCCAGGCCTCTCAAACTGCTTTATTGTGCAACTTTTCTGATGCTGTTTTGCTCCTGAACTGTGACTCTTTGGATAAAACTCTGCATGTGGCAGAGGGGGAAGGTACTGGTGTTTACGGGTGTCCCTTTGCCGTGCAGTGTGAGCATGGGTGGGAAATGCCATGTCCCACTGCCTGGGTATCCTCCAGTGCCCCGGGGTGTCTGTAGGGAGCTTTGAGGCTTCTCCTGTGAGCAGGCTCCAGCTCCTCTGGGAGTTCTGTGGGACTCTTCATTCAGAGGGTAGGAGGTGCTGTGAGATGCTCTGGACTTGCATCTGCTGCCTGTAGGAGGTGTTTCTGGAGATGGTGATCAGGGAGTCCCCTTTGGTCTTTATTCTTCAAGACTTATTCCAAGACTTGGAAGGTGTAAAGCAAACAAGGAGGGGGGTGGACGTGCATCCAAAAGGCAGACAAGTCCTTTCTCCCCACAGCAGGAGTGCTTTGGGCTGGGCTGGGGGCAACCAGCCCGTCACGACTCGGTTTCTCAATGCAAAAGCCACATAACCACGTGTGTGTTTCAGGGAGACTTCCCCGCTGAGGTAACGTTCTCCAGAGGCAAAGAACCAGCAGGAAACAGAGCTAAATCCTTGTTTTACAGTGACTTATTGCATGACCTTTAGAGCAGCTGCCTCACTCGTGTGAGCCTCCCGTTTCCCCTGGAGATGCTGCTGTACCAGGGCTTTACCGATTACACGGCTCATTGGCTTGAAAATCACTTTTCTTCCTGAAAATTCTGTACCTGCTGCTTTTTTTCCAGATGCCAGCCGGGATCCCCCCTTCTCCCTGGAGGGTGGTTGACCCCAAGCTGTTCCCCCATCTGCCTGCTCTGGGTAGGACTGAGGAAGCCTTGGCAATTGGAATGTGGGGGGGATTTGGTCGTTGGATGGGCAGCTCCACACAAGCCTCGAGTCAGGAGGGGAGAGCATCTGTTGCTTCATTTCTGAGAGCAGCAGAGCCTTGGGGTGAGTAGAAAAATGGGGTTTAGGAGCTTGGGGATGGGGCAAGTCCTGGTGGGCCACGAGCCTCGGGCTGGAGCGACTGTGTGCTGCGCTGCCAGGCTGCTGGCACAGCCTGACCAGTCCAGTGCCAGTGGCAGATTTGGGATATCTGCAGTGCTTGCACCTGCCCAGTTTCCTAGATCATTCATGTTGGTAACTCACAAGGCCATAAATCCTTTAAGGAGGTTGTTTCTTTAAAACGTGGTAGGAAAGAAGAGGGTTAAAAGTCGAAGAAACAAAAAAAAAGGCAAGAAAATTGTGATAACTCCTGAATGATAAAGTCTCAAAGTTTAAATTGCTGTTGTTCCGCATCGTACGTAGAGATTGTAAAGCAAAATAGCACTTGACTCCGATTCAGCTGCTGAAGTGTTTACACAGTTTTTTGACTTGCCCTTGTGCAAAAAAATACCATCAGAGCTGCAGCCACCCCAGGGTCTGAGGAACTGAAGAGCAGCAGCGACCTGTGTAATGCACAGAGGCTATTCAAATCCTTAGCTTCAATGTAAAATCCCCTCATGTGCTAAGAGAGAAGTTAAGAAAAGGAGAAGTTAAATGGATTAAGAGCAATGAACCCTCGCTGTGTAGAAATGTCTGCCCTGAGACTCTCCAGCATCTGAGTCCCTTGCTTTGAAGGATGTTGCTGTTGGTTATTACTGTTGACACTGAAGGGCTGGAGGGCGTCCAGGGAAGAGGGAAGGGGCTGGAGAACAAGTCCTATGAGGAGAGGCTGAGGGAGCTGGGGCTGTTTGTCCTGGAGAAGAGGAGGCTGAGGGGAGACCTCATCCCTGTCTCCAACTGCCTGAGAGGAGGTTGTGGGGAGGTGGGGGTTGGTCTCCTCTCCCCAGTGACAGGGGATGGGAGGAGAGGAAATGGCCTCAAGTGGCGCCAGGGCAGGGTCAGATTGGACATCAGGAAACATTTCTTCATGGAAAGGGTTCTCAGGCCCTGTCAGAGGCTGCCAGGGAGGGGGTGGAGTCCCCATCCCTGGAGGGGTTTAGAAGATAGACAAGGTTTAGTAAAGGGACAGGTATGGTTTGACTTGATGATCTGAGAGGTCTTTTCCAACCAGATGATTCTGTGATTAAAATAAGTAGAAAACCTACCAAAACTGTGGTAGCTAATGATGAGCTGACACTGAATAGGAGTCAGTAGGATGGAGGAACTGGAAACATGGATCATGGAATAGTTTGGGTTGGAAGGGACCTCAAAGTCCATCCACTTCCAGCCCCTGTCATGGGCAAGGACACCTCCCACTGGATCAGGGGGCTCCAAGCCCCATCCAGCCTGGCCTTGAACACCTCCAGGGATGGGGCAGCCACCACTGCTCTGGGAAACCTGGGCCAGGGCCTCCCTACCCTCACAGCAAAATATTTCTCCCTAAAATCTCATCTAAATCTACCAAAATGCAGGTGTTTGTCAGCAAATGGAAGCACCTCTGGAGCAGGACAGGCAGGATGGGTTTATGGGACGGGTGGCTTTATCTTGGTTTGGGGGTTCAGTGCTATGGGAACTACAGGCTTTGCTTGGAAATTACTGACAGCGGGGCAGCAGTTGCTTTTCTTCTGCTCCCTCTGTGCACAGGACCAGTCCCTGGTGGATCTAATGTCCACCTGCCCAGAAGGGAAGGAGAACGTGCAATGCGTAACCACGAGTGCTTTGAGGTCGGAAGAACGTGCCTGAAATGAATACATTAAGGAACTCAGTCTGGTAATTTGCTAAGAGGATGGCTTAGATGGCCTGATTATATCCCACAGGGACTTCTGTGGGAAGAAGGTCTTGATGATCTTGTGTACAGCAGAGTGCTTTGTTCTGACAGGGAAAGGCAGAGGGGAGCCAGTGGTTCAGTGAGAAAGCTGATAAATTCAGCCTGCAAACAGGATCTGGTTTAGCAGTGGGTGTGGATGAGCCTGGATGTCCCTGCCAAGGGAGCAGCTGGAGGCTTCCTCTCCAGGTTCAGAGCGAGCATGACACCCGTCGGGAGCTCCGCGGCACTGGCAGAAGTTAATGGTGACTTAATTTGGTGAATAGTGACCTGTCTGTGCTCAGGCAGATTAAAGGAGTCATAGGTGCTCCTGTCCCTGCATTTATGATCTAATTGACTTATGTTTCTAATCCAGTGCAAGAATCAACCTCAGAGAGACAACCCAGGAGCCCTCCTGTGCTGGGAGAGCAGCGATGGCAAATAGGGAAGGTGTTTGACCTCTGCTCTGGAGGCAAACACAGCATGGAGAAATGAGCAGGGAGTTTTGGTAAAAAAGGTTTTATCCACCTGTCCCCTAAACCTGGATAGAGGAGGCTGATCTGCCCAGGGGTGTAAGTGTGCCTGTCCCAGTGCCTCTCCCAGCACCCAGGAGTCTCAGCCCTGCACCCACACCCCTTGCCCATGGCTGAGGTCCCTTGGTCTGTTCAGCTGGAGAAGAGGAGGCTGAGAGGGGATCTCAGAGCTGTTTGTGCCTTCTCCCAAGGGAGGGAGGGGAAACAGGGGCTGAGCTCTGCTCTCTGGGGACCTGGGACAGGACTGGAGGCAATGGCAGGAAGATGTGCCAGGGCAGGGGGAGATTGGACATTGGGAAGAGGTTCTTCCCCCAGCGGGTGGTGGAGCACTGGAACAGCTCCCCAGGGAAGCAGTCAGGGCCCCTGCTCTGCCAGCATTCCAGAAGCATTTGGCCAATGCCCTCAGTCCCACGGGGGGAGTGCTGGGAGTGTCCTGGGCAGGGACAGCAGTTGGACTGGATGGTCCTTGTGGGTCCCTTCCAGCTCGGGTGGTTCTGTGGTTGCTCCCTGCAGGGTGTCTGCTGGGCTCCAGAGGGGGTTACTGAAGGCTGCTGGCAGCCTGACCTCAGGAGTGCTCGCCCATCCCAGTGCCCACAGGGGTGGAGCTATGAGTGGAGCTCAGGAGAACCTCCAAGAGGACTTTTTGGCATACATTTTGGGTTGCTACTTTCACCTTCAGGATGGGTGACCAGAGGATCCTGGCAGCACGGTGGCCAGGGGTCTGGTCTGTAATGATTTTTGGTGTCCCAGCATCTGTGTGGTCAGTTGCAGGAAACCAAAATATCTCTTTTTTCCTTCCTTGAAGGAGACCTCTGGAGGGTGCCCAGGGACTGTAACCAGCTGAGGCATTCCCGAGTTCTGAAATTCTATTCAAAACATTTTCAGGACTTTAAAAATTATTTCTGTCTTTCAAGGGTTCATTTTAAATGCTTTTTTGTTATTCATGCATTATTTTCTGAGACAGCAGTCAAACCAATGACTTGTCATAATGTGACATTATTGCTGAAACATTCGCCTATTTTAGTGTCGTTTATAGAAATCATCCAGTGCAACTGATCAGTGCTGATTAAAATCCATAATCTCCTCTGGATCCAGATGTCTCTGGCGTATGGAGCAGTGATGGAAGGGAGGGGTCTTTTGGATGTTTGTTAAGGTTCCCTCTGCACTGAGGAGTCTTAGCAAGCCATGGCCAGGTCACGAGCTGTTGGGCTGCTGCAGCTGACAGAGAGCCCGTGCGTATTCCACGTTGTGTGCCCTGGGTGATTCTCCAGAAGTTAAATTTAGTGCCCATTTCTGATAATAGGTCATTACAGATTTGCTGGGTGACCCTAATGGTGGTCTTATCCAGTATGAAAGGCCAAGAAATGCCAAGAAGACCCCAGTTCCCTCCTGTAAAATATCATTACTTCCTTTTTCCAAGACACAGGAGTTTGTAGCTGTGCCCTGTTCGGGTAGCAGGGGATGAGGGTGGTCTAAGGACCTGTGTAGTTGTGGGGTTGGTGTCCTGTGGACACGCGGCGTTGTGTTGTGTGCCACAGCTGGAGGTCAACACCTGGAGCAGGGCGTGGTCTGAAGGTTGTCAGTGCATGGCTGAGTCTCGAGCTGTTTTTAAAACTGGGACAATACCCCCAAGGAACCCGAAGTGCTCGTGATTCAGAGAGATTGTATTGGTAGTGTTGCCCTCTGCTCGGCAGCGGAGCGTGGGGCTGGGCGGGCTGCCGCCTCCTCCCCGTCGCTCTGTTTCCGAGGTGAGTGACGGCGTGAGTGGGATGGACACACTTTGGTGGTTTCCTTTTTGAGGTGGCCCCGTGCTGAGAATCCAGGCTGTTCACAAATGCCTGAATGAGAGCTGTATGAGTGATCCCAACACTTCTGTCCCAGTGCAAGCAAGGTCCCTCTTGTCGCTCAGCTCGTCGTCTTGCTTTGATTTTGTGCGAATCCTTCGCCTCTTTCTGATACCTTTCCCTGTTTGCAAAGAGAGGCCTTGCTCCTACACCAGTCTGCTCCCAGCCTTCTCAGTCTGCTTTTTTAAGCCATTTTTGCTGTTTCATTGTTCATGGGACATAAGTAGAGTTTCAGACGAAGCTCTCCATGGAGGGAGGGAAGAGCAAGGTCAAACCACGACACCAGTTCCAGTTCTTGTACCTTCTCCAAGAGAGCCCTCCTAGGGCTCATTCTGTTCCACCTTGGGTTATGAAAAACAATGCATTTATTGGCTTTAAAAAGCAAAAGTTGGCACTGCTTCTTGTCTTCTTTGGCTCTAAGAAATAAGGATGCTCCTGTGTCACAATTTATGCCCCCTTGAGCCCAGCTCTTTATGAGTTTTTCGTATTAGAATATTGCTGGTATTTATTAAATCCCTGATAAAGCTATACTTAATGCTCCCATAATGGAATATGCATCTTCGAATCTGCTGAATGTGTGGTTTGTCACTGATGCAAAGTGTATTGATTAATTAAATAAAATATAGAGATTCATAAAGCAATTGCCCCGGAATGAAATGTTATTTACATCTAAGTGTATTAACAATTATGGAAACTTAATTTTTCCCTTATACAATCTGTCCTGAAATTCCACTGATATTTTAGCAGTCTCATGATTTAATGATTTAAAATTAATTTTCAGTATTGAACATATCTCCAAAAAGAAAGAGTCAGGAACATTTTCAAATTAAATAAGGCTGATATTTTGCATAATGGCAATTTTGAAGTTCTTAGTGGAAGGAAGAGAACGAGAGAGCAATTAAAAGCATGTATGGATTTCTGTCCAATTTTTAAGTCAATATTTTAGCTGTCATAGCTATAGGAGATGAGTCTGAAAATGTCCTTGTGTTGTCATGAATCTTTGCTAATACAAAGATTGCCTGTTTTGCTTTCATGGGTGCTGTCTTCTGGGTTATCTCAAGTCCTTGCTCATTATCTCCCTGCTGTTTACTGGGCAGTTAATCAGCAGCACCAGACAAATCCAGTCCATTATCAAGCACTTTATCAAGGGCTCATCAAATGGCTGGGGACTGCTTGGTAGCTCCAGTGGGACCCGGCTGCCCCAGCTGGATTAATTCAGCTATAAAAGACAAAGCCTCCTTCACTGGGTTCCTCTTGCTTTCTGATTTTCATGCAAATGGGAAAATGAATGATGCATCCGGTAGCTGAGCCTCTCCTTCACCAAGGTCTTTGGCCATGAGTTTCCTTTTTATGTAATCAATGTTTTAGTGGAGAGAGGGCTGAAGGTCTGCGAGAGGTTGGGGATTTGTGAGTGCTGATGAGAGCTGAGGGGTGGCTTCATTTAGAAAAACATTAACCCAAGACCTGGTCTCTAGCAGAGGAGTTCTCCTCACTCCTTTGATACCACATTTGCTACTGAGTGGTTCTCAAGAACATCTCCTTCTGCTGAATCTCTTACTCAGTTATCACTTAGAGCTCGGTTCACGAGCAGCCGAATTCCCAGGGCACACCTTATAAACACCAGTGAAAGCCCATGGGAACTGTTCTCCTTAAGCCTTTAGTGTAAAGGTACAGCTGCATTCCAGCTATAAATAACATCTTTTCATTAAATTATTTGTTTATTACATTAATCAATATGGCACAGTTCTTCTTGCTTCTAACCTGTCCCAGCAGTGCTGGTAACCCCTTCATCTTCAGACCTTCTGTCTTCACCACTCTCCACGCTGGGACCTGGGGATGTAATTCATGCTTGTTCTGTCTTGGTGCCACCCGTTGTGCTCATCTCCTGCTTTGAACGTTCTTCCCCACTCGGGTCAGGGATCACTGCCCCCTTGTCCAGGGGGAGAGCAGGCTGGGTTGTTTGCACATCCCTGCTGAGCCTCTCTGGACTAACCCTGCCCTTCGACCTGCTGTGAGGGTGGCACAGTTTCACCTCCCAGGATGGGATGGAATGAAATGGAATAGAATGTTTTATTTCATGTTGGAAGGTACCTACACTGAGCATCTACTCCAGCCCTCCAAGAGGTTTGAAATTGGTTTCTCTGCTGCCCCTCATTACTGACTGTGACTGAGTTTCCAGGCCCAGAGGCTGTTGACCACTTGGCTTTTTGTTTTTTAAAGCCAGCCGAGCCCACTGTGAGCTCTGACCTTGAATTCCCTGGGGAGGTGTGGGTCGCCCCAGGCTGGTGTCCCACTGGTTGTGCCCTGGGGAAATGTGCCCCCACCTCCATGGGCAAGGTGTGGGTGCATTTCTGTCTCTGAACCATTTCCCCCAGAGCACTCAGCCCTCCTCTGCTGGGCCTTGTGAGGTGTTTGTACTGATTCTCCACGGGAGTGAGGTACAAGACTTGGGTGCTCTTGGATTTCCCCCTCCTGTTTTCTTTATCAGAGAGAATATTTTTCCATAGGGGAGGTGAAAATTTAGAGTTGTTTCAAATCATTGCGTCTTGGTTTGATGTTTTCAAAAATGCTTGGAAAGCATTTTAATTTCTGTGAATTATGGGATGGGCTTCAAGGTCCCTTCCAACCCAAAGCCCTCTATGATTCTATGAATGGTGATGGTCTCTAACATGAACTACAGTGTGTATCGTGAAACACTCGAGCTTTAGGACACTTTAAGTGTATGGACCTTTACAAAAAGGATTCATCTGGATCTGTGGTTGTATTTTCCTGGCCCTATCCAAGGAAAAGGTTGTGCCAAAGGCACATGCTGTGGTTATTCTCCTCCAAAGCAGGACCAACCCCTCCTTTCGTAGAGCAGAGCCCAGAGTGGTGTTGTGCCCCAGCACTGCAGGACCTGTTAGAGCTGGAGCAGGGGAGGTTTGCACGGGGAAGGTGTTGAGCCCCTCCTCTCCCTGCTGAACTCCCTTGCTCCCTCCTCTGCACCTCTCCAACCCCCCAGCCTATTAAATCTCTTTTCTCTTCTGTGGGACGTTGTGCTGTGAATGTGTACTGAGTAAATCTGTCATAAGGATTTTTATTATGCAATTCTGATGTGCAAGAATGGTATCTAAGCTGTTTAGAGTCATTGATTGCTATTGAGCTAATGAGCCAAGTGCTAATCAATTCTCTGGGAACTGCCACGAGAAGCCATTACACCTCCCACAGAGCCTGCATTGACTGCTTATTGGCAGAGGGATTGTGTTCTCTGCCTCAGATTTCGCCAGACAGACTGTAATAATCTAGGAAAATAATTTACTGTCAATGATACTGTAAGGCCTGTCTGAGAGTGATGAAAGAGGGCGATGCCAATAAACTGCTGCACGGAGTCTTCTTTAATTGCAGATGTGTATTTACACACTGCACTCCCCATCGCCTCTGCCTGACACCTACCAGGGCACGTGAACCCCCCCGGGGATCTTTGCTGAATGGGTTTTACAGCAGGAGATCTGTTCTAGGCTTGGGCTTGTCTGACCTGGAGAAGAGAGGGCTCTGGGGAGACCTTAGAGCAACCTCCCAGGACTGAAAGGGGCTCCAGGAAAGCTGGGGAGGGGCTCTCAATCAGGGAGTGCAGGGATAGGATGAGGGGGAACAGTTTTCAGCTGAAAGAGGAGAAATTGAGATGAGATCTTAGGTAGAAATGTTTTGCTGTGAGGGTTGCCCAGAGCAGTGGTGGCTGCCCCATCCCTGGAGGTGTTCAAGGCCAGGCTGGATGGGGCTTTGAGCCCCCTGATCCAGTGGGAGGTGTCCCTGCCCATGGCAGGGGGTGGGACTGGGTGGGCTTTGAGGTCCCTTCCAACCCAAACCATTCTGTGATTCTATGATGAGGCAGGGATTAAAAAAAGGATGGTAGTTAATAGTGAAAATGGATGGCTGTGCAATATATGATGTGTTCACACCAGCAGGCGACTGTGGATTAGAAGCAAAAGAGAATTCAGATGTCTCAGTCAGCCTCAGAGCAACTATGAACCAACAGTCTGATCCTTGAAAGTGTTAGGTGTAGCATTTCCAGATGGACAGGATGGAAACACCAACCAGGCAATAATCAAAAGAGCTCTGTGGGATTCTGAGTTCCTGGAAATCTAATTCCAATCTGAAGTGGCTTTGGGAGGTGCTCCCAAGATGTCTTGGCAAAGGTTTCGGAGAGTGGAGGGCCTTCTGAAGTCTCCTGAGTGAAGTTTCCATGTACAGAGCCACCAGGAGTGGGAGTCAGGGATGTGAGAGGATCATGTTTAAAAGGAGCATTTAAAAGTGGTAAAAGATAAACCTAGGCTGAAAATTACAAGGCAGGGAAGTATTTCTGCTGTTTTATGGTATCTCCAGAGATGCCAGTGCGGCTTTCTCTCCCCCTTCCTCCAGTGCTGGCTCCTGACAGAGTGTTTTTGGGACTGGATTTGCCTCTACCCCTGCTAAAGACCAGTGTCCTGCAGTCTGTGTCCATTCTCTTCTCCTCCCTGTTTTGCTTGGTCTTCCATCCCATGGGATGAGGCGTTATGGGATCACACACTGTTCCCTGCCTTGCTGTCTGGGACAGTGTCCCTTAATGAGCTCTCCCCCTCTGAACCAGCTCTCCCTCTCCAGCTGATGGGCTTTTCACATCAATTTACAACATTTACAAGGTTCTCAGTCTATTTAATAAGCCTTGTTCCGTGAGATGTGTGATCTACACACACTTCACCTATTACTTTATTCCAGCTTTCCATGCAGACCAGACATGATGTGGCTCACACAGATGACCCAGACTTGGGATTTGTTCCTTTCCTGGGTGCTTTCCATTGGTCTGCTCTTGTCACCCTTCTCCCTTGGAAGGCTCCCTTAAACTCTCCCTCACTATTACAGCTTTCACTGTGAGCTGAAGCCTCTGCTGATAAAGTGCTCAATCAAACCCAGCTGGAACTGGAATCTCACCCCTCTTCTATCACTTTTTCTTTTATTAGCCAGGCACATTGAAACCAAAACCAAATTGATAGTGTATTTTCATTGATAAATACAGTCAAATTTGTTTCAGCATCCAAAACACCCATTAAGCTTTATAGAGTTTTGTACCTCAGAGTTTAATTTTGCTAAACACTGATATAACAAAATTGAACTATGATGTCATTTCTTTGCTAAGACAGCCTTGTTTTCCCATCCACCATTAATTGTATTGTGTAGTTGATTGGGTTTTTTAAACAGAAGTGGAAAAACTGTGAAAACTTGATGTGATGGTTGTGTGCCTCAGGACAGGAAGCACATGGACCTGTTGGAGTCCAGAGGAGGCCACAGAGGAGATCCAAGGGCTGGAGCCCCTCTGCTGTGAGGACAGGCTGAGAGAGTTGGGATTGTTCAGCCTGGAGAAGAGAAGGCTCTGGGGAGACCTTAGAGCAGCCTCCCAGGACTGAAAGGGGCTCCAGGAAAGCTGGGGAGGGGCTCTGGATCAGGGAGTGCAGGGACAGGATGAGGGGAACAGTTTTGAGCTGAAAGAGGGGAGATTGAGATGAGATCTTAGGAAGAAATGTTTTGCTGTGAGGGTGGGAGGCCTTGGCCCAGGTTTCCCAGAGCAGTGGTGGCTGCCCCATCCCTGGAGGTGTTCAAGGCCAGGTTGGATGGGGCTTGGAGCCCCCTGATCCAGTGGGAGGTGTCCCTGCCCATGGCAGTCACAGATGTCACGTATCTTCTCAGCAGCCGGAGGGACACCAATGCACGGCTGGAGAAGGTGTGCCTGGGTTTCTCACAGGTGGGAAAGCCCAGGCCTTGCTGGGATGTGGTTTTCCTGGGCTGTTGTACCTGAGGGCACCTTCTGAGTGCTGCTGTGGGATGCTGCTGTGTGTGCCTGGTGTGTGTTTGTGCTACATCCCCTCAGAGGCTGAACAGGCAGCAATTGCCTTGGGTGATGGGTGGATGCAGGGGTGTGTGTCTGGGCTGTCACATCCCGAGATGCAGTGTGGGCTGGAATGAAGCTCTGAGTGCTCCTGGTGAGAGCCAGGTGGGGACTGAGGGCTTTTGGCTGCAGAAGACACAGGGGGTCTTTGAATGATAGAATGACCTGAGCTGGAAGGGGCCCACAAGGACCACCCAGTCCAACTGCTGTCCCTGCACAGGACACTCCCAACACTCCCCCCGTGGGACTGAGGGCAGTGGCCAAATGCTTCTGGAATGCTGGCAGAGCAGGGGCCCTGACTGCTTCCCTGGGGAGCTGTTCCAGTGCTCCACCACCCGCTGGGGGAAGAACCTCTTCCCAATGTCCAATCTCCCCCTGCCCTGGCACATCTTCCTGCCATTGCCTCCAGTCCTGTCCCAGGTCCCCAGAGAGCAGAGCTCAGCCCCTGTTTCCCCTCCCTCCCTTGGGAGAAGGCACAAACAGCTCTGAGATCCCCTCTCAGGCTCCTCTTCTGCAGCTGAACAGCCCAAGGCACTTCAGCCTCTCCTCACACACTTCCCCTCCAGACCCTTCCCCAGCTTTGGGGCCTCCTCTGGACACTCTCCAGTGCTTTGATGTCCTTTTTACCCTGTGGTGCCCAAAGTGCCCCCAGTGCTCCAGGTGGGGCCTCCCCAGTGCAGAGCAGAGCAGGACAATCCCCTCCCTCTCCCGGCTGGTGATGCCCTGCTGGATGTCCCTAGGACATGGTTGGCCATTTCTTGGAGTTTGCCAGGCTTGATCTCCTGCCCTTGGCTTTGTTCCCCTTGCCCCACTCAGATTAGAGACCTTCACTACCTGTTGTTTTCTCCCTGTGAAGGTCATTATGCACCACAATCAAGGCTTCTCCTAATTGTCTTTCTGATGAATTAGACAGATTAAGCTCTGTAAAGCTCACTGGGTAAAGAACTTTCTCTAATAGATTATTTTTGTAGCTCTTTTCTGCCCTCTCTCTAATTTGTTGATGGATTTTTAAAACTGGCAGTGCTGGGTTGTGTGTTTCTGCAGCGAGGCTCTGCCTGCGGTGCTGCACACCCGGATGTGATCCCACCCGTGCTGACCCCACGTTTGCACACGCAGGGTCCTGCTCCAGCAGCCCCACGGAGCGTGGAGAGAGGGACTGGCAACTTCCCAAGGAGCAGCCAGGCAACTTCATGCCAAAGCAGGACCGAGCCCACATAAAGCCTGTTGGAGATGTCAGCTCAGCCTGACTTCGAATAACAGAATCATGGAGTGGTTTGGGTTGGAAGGGATCTTAAAGCCCTGGTTTACAGGCAATTAAGGAAAGGAGGAGCAGAAGCACAAACTTCTCTTTGCTCCTGGCTGTAGTGTTTCAACTTATTTATGGTTTGTTGAGTTGAATTTAAGCTGTGTTGTCCTCGTTAGTGCCCAAACCTGCTGGTGTCAAGCCGAGCGCTTCGCGGGCCGTGCCAGCCAGCCTCTCCCCAGCCTCTTGGCTCCTGGCCTGGGAGAAGGGCTCTGGCACAATTGCACAGCCTCCTGCCCACAATGTGCTGCAGAACTCATCCTTATTTTAATTCTTCCCCTTTTTTTATGCCAACCAGACATCAAGTGGTTCAGCTTCAGTGTCCTCTGCACTGTGGTACCAGGAAGGTCTCTGAGAAGGCTCCTCAGAACTTTCATTTCTGCATTTCTTTTCCAGAATTGGAGGCATTTTCTAACTTGCTCTTCTTTACGTTTCCCTCAGGCAATGTTTTAGGAGAAGTGTTGAGTGGTTTGGGGTGAAAATCAGATTGAGCCAAGGCTTTAGAGTGTTTTGAAGTGTTTTGCCTCGCGCCAGCCGTTTGGCGACAGCGAAATATGGACCAAGCAGACGAACATAATCCATGTGGTGCCTCCTCGCTGGGTGACGCCGTGTTTATAGCACAGCTTTGTGCTTGGTCCTGATTGAAGCTGGCACCCCTTGAACACAGGTGCAGGGCTGGGGAGAGAGGAAATGCTTTGTGAAAAGTTAGAGGAGAAAAAGCTTCCGGCTCAATCAGATTTCAGACACCTCTTTTTTTTTTTGTTTTTAATGTATTTTTCTTTTCCCTGCTTGGAGAGAAATGATGCAGGGTTTGGCTGCTTTCTGAGTAAACACAACAGGCTTCTGTGTGCAAACAGCTGGGACTTTTGGCGTAGGGGAGTGAGATGAGCTTGTGTGCAAATGCTTGGACGTTGCATGGAAATAGGGTCAGGTTTCCTGGGGGTGGCAGGAGGCTGCATTCCCCCCACCCCACCCCCCGGCCCTGGGTGTGGAGGGGCTGCACCCGACTGTCCCCAAGCCCCTGCATGCCCAGAGATGGCGAGGATGCTGTGCCACGTCCTGGGGATGCTGAGGGCTCAGCGTGCTGCCCGGTGCCCGTGAGAGGTCCTGGAGTGGCAGTGCCCTCTTGGAACCCGGTCGCAGTTTTCCCTCTGTCAGGTCATGCAGGAATTGGAATCCTGGAGTGGTTTGGGTTGGAAGGGACCTCAAAGCCCATCCAGTTCCACCCCCTGCCATGGGCAGGGACACCTCCCACTGGATCAGGGGGCTTGAAGCCCCATCCAACCTGGCCTTGAACACCTCCAGGGATGGGGCAGCCACCACTTCTCTGGGCAACCTAGGCCAGGGCCTCCCCACCCTCATTGTGAAGAATTTCATCCTAATGTCTCATCCAAATCTCCCCCCTTCCAATTTAAAGCCGTTCCTCTTCATCCTTCCAAGCCCTTGGAAAAAGCTCCTCCCCAGCTTTCCTGGAGCCCTTTCAGGTACTGGAAGGCCACTGTAAGGTCGCTTCCTCTGTCCCTTTAATACTCTTTTCCACACAGTGAACCAGGGAGTTGTGTTAATGGGATATTAATGAGCACAGCAACAAAGCTCCCTCGTTACTTGGAGCTACGCAAATAGTGATTATGTTGTTGTTAAGGATTGTGTTCTACAAAGGGAGCTCTGCTGTGTTCTCCTTTGGGTCCCACTTCCCAGCAAGAGCTGACTCACATGAGTGCGCTTCAGTTAACTTCTTTTTGCCTTTTTGCTCTAGGAAACTGTGAAGAAAAACCCTGGACCAAAGGGCTGAGGGGAATGGAAAGTTTTAGTCCTCAGTTTAGGCATTATCACCAGTCCTAGTAAGGGGCTCCTCAGCTTAGGAGGCCACCTTGGATTTTCATCCTTCCACCTCTTTTTGTTTGTGGTTATACATGATGCAGTTTAGCAAAAAAACAAATAAAATCACTAAAGAAAATAGGTTTGTTTTCAAATTACAAGACACCCTCCAACATTAATTTTTCGGAAGTGCTGGAATGTTTGTTTTCTTTATGAACAGAACTGCAGACAATGGCAGCATTTTTTAAAGCTGTAAGAAATTAGAGGATAACTAAATGGGAGGGAGAACAGGCACATTTTTCGTGATAAAGGAGGAGGATTTTAGAAATCAAGGAACTGAACCATGACTGATGAGTTTAGGTTAAGTTCTCATCTACCAAGGGCTTGTTGTGCAGCTCAGATAATTAAATCCCTGTGCTTCATTTTGTCCCTCCACAGCTTTTCCTTCTGAGTTTATATCTGTTAAATGTGACCTCTGTTAATGCTGAATCACCTTCCTCAGCATCACTTCTGGGCTTGGCCTGTTGCTGTGGGTACCAAAGTGCATCTGAAATAGGCTGGAAAAGCTGTTGTGGGTGTTCATCTCACCGAAAGAGCAAACTGGGTGACTGGTAGAAGACTGGAGGCTCCTCCAACAAAAACCAGCCTTTATTTAAGAGCATCCTAATAAATATCCACCAATATGAGCCTCACGGGTCTGCTGCTGGTCCCATTTGCCTCCCCCAAGTAAAAAAAATCATCAGCACAATAACCTTATTTTGTGACAGAACTGTGTTTTACTTCTAGGACTTGACTTTCCCGTAGTCTGTTGTTTGTTTCTTTGTGATTGTGGACAGCATGGTGCTAGAAAATGTTTAAATTGTTCTTACAGAGAGCAGAATTTCTTTGTGACCTGCAGGGCTGTTCTCGGGGAGGGGGAAGAAAGGGTTAAATGTGAGATTACTGCATAGAATCATCTGGCTGGAAAAGAGCTCTGAGAGAGAGTCCAACGGTGCTGTGGTGTTTGTCATGAGGAGAGGGTGTTTGTCAGGGAAGGAGCTGCAGCTCTTGCAGAAGCAGCGAGTTCAGAGCAGCCGTGGCGGCTCCGCGTGCTCTGCTCTGCTGGAGCAGATGGTTCTGATGGGCCCTCCTGGCCCCACAAGCTGTGCACCAACGGGAGGGCAAACTGCTCTGCGAGCATCCACACTGCCTGCACCTCCAGTTTCAGTGGTTTTCACGTTAGTTTTGAATAGTGGCTGGTTCTGCTACTGGGTTGTATTTTCAAAGACTTAATCACATGACGCAAATTCAGCATTTTGAGCAAAAGAAGAAATGTAGTGTAACATTCCTGGTTCAGTCTCATTAATTCTTTTTTTTTTTTCTATGAACAGTATCCATGCAGCACAGGATATGTTCTCTTGTGTCTGAATTTACCAAGAAGTGTTTTGACTGTACAATGGCTGTGTGAAAAATGAAGGGTTTTGCCTCGTTTTATCAATACATTTTGATTTCACTATTGAATACAAATAATTTTTCAAAAAACAGCCACATAAACTAAAAAAATTTCCAGACCAGAGCCTGTTTTTATTTGAGAGGTGGGTTCAGCGTTGTTTGATGGAACTGGAAGAGATCACTTGGTCACTCTCATTGCTGAGAACCATGAGTACAAATGTAACCAGAACACTGATGAGCATTGTGGTAATGCTAATTCCTATCAGCCACGTGTGGCACATCTGCCAGTTTAATGTGCAAACCTGTGGAAGGGAAGAGGGTAAAACAGGGTTCCTTTTCTTTCTGGAAGTTCAGCAGCTGTTCCTGGACACTCTGCAAACCCAGAGGATCTGAGACCAGGTGGTGGAGTTTGCCAGGAGAAGCTCTGCAGCTCAGAGAGCGCGGCCTTCTGCTGTTTTCTTTTTGGGGTGGGATGTTAAGGGTGAGTTTAATGTTTGCCAATTAAAACAGGCTTTTTCTGAGGCTGTTTCTCCTGGCATTACTCTGCAATGGGATCCTTAATGATGATTCGGTCCAGAACTGCCACACAAACTCATCTTTCCTAGATGAAAGCAGAGCATCCCTTTGCCCCTGTCTGTGTTAAAGTCTTCTGTGATCAGGGAGCAGACTCCCAGCAAGTAGAGTCATGGAATGGTTTGGGGTTGGAAGGGACCTCAAAGCCCATCCAGTTCCACCCCCTGCCATGGGCAGGGACACCTCCCACTGCATCAGGGGGCTCCAAGCCTCATCCAACCTGGCCTTGACCACCTCCAGGAATGGGGCAGCTCTGGGGAACCTGGGCCAGGGCCTCCCCACCCTCACAGGAGAACATTTCTCCCTAAGTTCTCATCTCAATCTCCCCTCTTGCAGCTCAAAACCGTTCCCCCTTTTCCTGCCGCTGCACTCCTTGATCAAGAGCCTCTGTTGGACTCTTATCTCAGAGGTCTTTTCCAACCAGATGACTTGAAGAGCCCCTCCCCAGCTTTCCTGGAGCCCCTTTCAGTACTGGGAGGCTGCTCTAAGGTCCGAGATCCTCAGAAATTTGAACATATTTGGCCCTTGTGCTCACAGGAGACCCTTTGAGTCTCCTTAGGATGCAGGAGACTGCATGTTTTTGTTAAGGAACGAGCCTGACCCCTAGGGAGGGGTTGAGGGCGTGAATGCTGCTGTTGCACAGCTCTAATTTACTTATTTATTAGTTTCCCAGGGTGCAGGGTTGATTTCTGGCAGCGAGGAGGCCGGTTTATCCGCAGAGCCGGCGCGCTCGGCGGGGAGCTGATGGAGCCAGTGCAGGAGAAGATGAGCAATCAGAGGCAGACAAGGCCACATTAGTCAGATGCGCCCGAGGTGCAATCGATGCCATCATCATCACCTGGCAGAGCCCTGGGAGAAAGTGCTGTTCCTGGCAGGCACCTTGATTTCTTAGAGAATGGAGATGATTTATGATAAGGAAAGGCTGCTGCAGGACTGGCTGGGTGCTGGAGAAGTTAATCATTGGGGATGAGGATACCGTGACTTGTTTGACGTTCCCAACTTCTGTTGTAAAGATTTTGTGTCAGGCAGCGTTTATGCAGGAGGGAAATGAGTCTTATTTCACTTTATTTGTAGCCCATGGGCAGAGGTCCAGTCCAGACCTCAGCCCAACCTCACTGTGCCCAGTAAATCCTGTCTCAAAGTCCCACGTCTACATGATTTCTGATCCCCTCCAGGGATGGAGACTCCCCCACTGCCCTGGGCAGCCTCTGCCAGGGCTTCACCACTCTGGCAGTACAGAAATGTTTCCTGATGTCCAATCTGAACCTCCCCTGGGGCAACTTGAGGCCATTTCAGAAGCAACAGTTCAGTGTCAGCCTGCCCCAAGCTGGACAATGTTGATCACGAGGTAGTTAGAGCTGGAGAAGAGTTCTGAACTGGATTCACTTAGGGGGTGATTTTAAATTTGTCAGGTGAGGGCTGACCTCTGATTGTTAAAGGAGATCCTGTGCCCATGAAATATGCTCCGAGAGAGGAGGAAATGGTTGATTATGAGTAAGGATGAGTTTGTATGAGCGATGTAAATACCGTGCAGAGCACAGGAGGAGCTGGAGGTAGTTGAAGAGATACTAGAGCATGCATAGGCTTGAAAATGAGTGAAAATGACTGTGTTTTTCTGGCAATGGCAGTCAGTGAATTGGGGAAGGCTGATTTGCTCCATTCCCACCCACACAGCAGTGAGTTCAGCTCCACGGCTCCGTCGGCTGCCTCAGGTCCTCGGTGCAGGTGGCTCTGCTCGTGTCACCCTCACAGAGGTCCAGGTTGCACAGGTCATACCCTGTGCTGGTGCTCAGCTCTGGGGACACATCCTGGCTTCTCTCAGTTAGGGGAAATCACCTGAGGCCCATTGGAAAAGCATTCTGGAAGGGCATGGACAGCTACTTCAAATTTGATATTTACCAAGTAAAGGCAGCTGGAGGCAGAAAGTAATTCGAGTGATAACGACCATAAAACAATACAAAACGGTGGATTTTGTTATTCTAAAGGAAGAAAGGAAAGAGAGCAATGGAATAATGATAAGGGAGTTCAAAAAAGAAAAGCAGGCTTCACTGAATGCAGGGAGGCAGCGCCGAGGGCCCCCCGGGAGGATTTCAAAGGCAAACCGAGCTGTGGCAGAGCTGTCGTTACCAACCCGAGCAGCTTTCAGGGCACCACAAGAGCCTCCTGGAGCAGAGACAGGGCAGGAGCTCCCGAGGCTGCTTCTTGGCTCTCAGAGGACGTGGAGAAACGAAAAGAATCCTCCAGAAAAGCAGAAACAAGGACAGATGACTAAGGATGATGAATATAAAGGAGTAAACTCCTGTCTGTAAAGATAAAATCAGAAAGCAGAAAGCATGGAAGGAGCAAAGCACATGAAAGGGAAAAGGCAAGTGTTTATAAATGCAGCAGAGATAGGAGTGAGGCAAAGGCAGCGCGGGGAAGGAATGGAGGCTGAACAGCTCAACGCTTCATTGTTTCAGCAGGCAGAAACAGGTTAATTATGGCCAAACCCTGCCTGCAATTAGTTATAACAAGGAGATTACATGGAAAGAGAAGATTAAAGTACACTTGGGTAAATTGTTTTCAGTGGGGTGAAGCCCACCCTAGAGTGCTCACTGAGTTGCCCCAGGAAACCCCTGAAGGAGCAGTGGTTGTCCATGGGGAGGCTGGAGGGTGAAGGGCACACAGAGAGCGCATGGCAAGCACAGCATCTCTCACTCACAAACACCTGGGAAATCACAGAGCTGGAAGCCTACGTTAAATCCACGAGGAGGTACTGGGGAACCATTAACTCATCAGTTTGTGGGTAGAGAGAGGGTGTTAAGATCACAATGAAGAGCCAACAGGGATGTTTTGGGAAGAAATCGTGACCGAGCAGTTTGATGTGTAAATTTTGGGGTTGTCCTTTGCAGGGATAGGATTTGGACTCAGTGACCCTCCTGGGTCCCTTCCAACCCAGGTCACTCAGTGATTCTGTGGGATTGGTGTGTTCTGATGGGATAACGGGCCCGGAGGTGGGGAGAGTGAACCTGTGATGGCACCTGCCCTTGCAGCCCCTCCTGAAGGCTGTCAAAGGCTGTTGGCAGCTTTCTGCCAAGCAGAGGCATTTGTTCACCTGGTTGTAGGAAAGGCTTTAAGTACCCAGATGTGACAGTGGTTCCTCTTTGTGAAGCGCTGACAGGTTTCAGATAGGTAACAAAGGGGAGAGATTTTAAAGTGGAAGGGGGGAGATTTAGATGAGACATTAGGAAGAAATCCTTCATGGTGAGGGTGGAGAGGCCCTGGCCCAGCTTTCCCAGAGAAGCTGTGGCTGCCCCATCCCTGGAGGTGTCCAAGGCCAGGTTGGATGGGGCTTGGAGCCCCCTGATCCAATGGGAGGTGTCCCTGCCCATGGCAAGGAGTGGGATTGGGTGGGCTTTGAGGGCCCTTCCAGCCCAAACTGTTCTATGATTTTGTGAAAAGGAGGCCTGAATAGAGAGGAGAGCTGACCTCACCAGGCACCCCTCTGAAGGTTGTCCATGTACCTGAAGGCTTGAGTTTTTCAAATTGCTGAAGAGTTAAAAGCGAGTGCTAATTGAGAACTCTCTTCTAGTCTTCCTTTGCCCTGGCTCAAGAGGCATCTCCTCCCAAGCTCTCCAACAGGCTCTCTCATCCCTCTCTAGTCATTAATGGGATGCTCTGATTCAGCCCACAATAACCCTGAAACAGCAGCTCTGAGAGCTGAGGGTTTTGGTGCCTCTGAGAAGCTCAGGTTTGGTTTTGGACACTGGTGACAGCATCCCATGGGGGAAAAGGCTGAGTCACCTGTTAGAAATACATCCCTGCTGGGCCAAAGTTAATGTTGGCTCCTCTGTCACTGATCTTTAGTTGGGGGTTGGAGATGTGGCACACCAAGGGTCCCATGGGGCTCTGTGGGATGTCTCTGCAGATGGCCCCAAGCTGAGTGGTGCAGTGGGCACACCAGAAGGATGGGATGGCATCCAGAGGGATCTGGACAGGCTGGAGAAGTGGCCCCACATGAACCTCATGAGGTTCAAGAGGGCCAAGTTCAAAGTCCTGCACCTGGATCTGGGCAATCCTCGGTTTCCGTACAGGATGGGGGATGATGTGATTGAGAGCAGCCCTGGGGAGAAGGGAGGATGGAGGGACCCCTGGAGGTGTTTCTAGAGATGGAGGAGCCGTGGCTTGTCCAGGACCTTGTTCCAGTGTGTTAGACGAAGCAGCAGTCCCACAAATCAGAGGATTTCTTCTGGCCTCAGCCTCTAGACCTTTGTGGAGCAACAGATCCTCACTACGTGTGCTGGTACGTAAGCTACACCACCGAGGATGTTCTTCTGTTCATATCATCTGTGAAAGAAATAGCTTAAAATTAAAAGTAGAATGCTCTAAATATTTTCAGTTTAAATTTTACATTTAGAATTCATGGAATTATTTTGGGAAACCCTGTGCTGCAGGTGATGGGAACAATCCTAGCTTAGGTCTATTCTGTTTATGGGATGCCTTCTAAAAGCATCCTTCCACGAAGAAGCTTTGTGGCAGGAGAGCCCAGAGAACCTTTGATGGTGGATTTATTTGAAGCAGTTCTCACAGGGCTTGATAAGCTCTGAATCAACACCTGCTGGGAACAGGTGGATGTTCCTGTGCTTTGGTTGTGTTAAGTACTTTCCCACAGCACCTAAATATCAAAACTTTGAGATGCATCTTGAATGCCTGTAGCCAGCAACTTTATTGGGGAAGAATGGGCTTATAATGTAGGGGCTTTTCCCTTTTGCAGAGGCCTTTAATGGAAAAGCAAGCAAGACATCTGAATGAATTTTATATGTTCCCTGAACTGCTCAGGCCTTTGAAATAACTCAGCTTGAAGCTTTAGTCAATACGAATGGAGACATTTAAAAATCTGTGTGTTTTTCTGTCAATAAAAGATGGCAAAAGGCTAAAGAGGTGAGAACAGACAGCAGAGGCAGAGATGCAGCCAGTGCTGAGGCCATTAGTAACGGTGATGGACACCTTGGATATGAATTTGTAGCAGTGTTGATAACTAAAGAGACACTTTCTTGCACTCCTTTGGAAAAAAGATTAGTGGCTTCACCTCTCCAAAATCTGGCTTAATTTATTTTTTGAGATAGGCCTATGTAAAAGTTACATCGTTTGAGCATTTTAGAAGAGGGACTTCTGTTGGCCAGGGGCTTCAGTCCCTTATAGGATAAATGTATCCAGTAGAAACATAGAATTAAAATACTTCTTTTAATTTAAAATTTAAGTAAAATTTTAGTTGAATCAACAAGCCTTCTGTGTATCAGAGCAGCTTGGACCTAGGGTCTGTGTTAGAATCATAAAATCACCTGGTGGGAAAAGACATCTGAGATGGATTCCAACTGTCCCTGTTCACTGCTAAACCAGATCCCTGGGGAACTCATCATCCCATCTTTTAAACCCCTCCAGGGATGGGCACTCCACCACCTCCCTGGCAGCCTGTTGTGTTGTTCTGGAGTGGAAGATTGGAGGGAACCCTGGACTGCCACTGCCACCACCATTGGCCACTGTCACCACTGCCACCATCACCAGTTGGCAGGGGCTGAACAGGAGCCAGCAGTGGCCCAGGGGGCCAAGAGGGCCAATGGCATCTTGGGCTGTGTCAGACACAGTGTGGGCAGCAGGAGCAGGGCAGGGATTGTGCCCCTGCCCTGGGCACTGGGGAGGCCACCCCTCGAGTGCTGGGGTCAGTTCTGGGCCCCTCACTCCAAGAAGGACCTTGATGGGCTGGAGAGCATCCAGAGAAGGGAACAGAGCTGGGGAAGGGGCTGGAGAACAGGGGTTGTGGGAGCAGCTGAGGGAGCTGGGGCTGTTTATCCTGGAGAAGAGGAGGCTGAGGGGAGACCTCATCCCTGTCTCCAACTGCCTGAGAGGAGGCTGTGGGGAGGTGGGGGTTGGTCTCTTCTCCCCAGTGACAGGGGATGGGAGGAGAGGAAATGGCCTCAAGTGGCACCAGGGCAGGGTCAGATTGGACATCAGGAAACATTTCTTCGTGGAAAGGGTTCTCAGGCCCTGTCAGAGGCTGCCAGGGAGGGGGTGGAGTCCCCAGCCCTGGAGGGGTTTAAAAGCCAGGTGGATGAGTTCCTCAGGGGTCTGGTTTAGTAGTGGACAGGGATGGTTGGAATTGATGATCTCAAAGGTCTTCCAACTAAATGATTGTGTGATTCTATGAAAATTGGAGAACAGCTGTTCATGGTGTTCATTGTGTCATGGCCAGTGGTCATCCCTCAGAGAGCTCAGTCTTGTGTATCTCAGTGAGGTTGTCTCACTGCAATACTTTCACCTTTTATCTTCTCCATTGTCCCTCAGGAGTCCATTCCCATAGAAACTTGGTCATCCGTGCATCTCATCTGCAGTAAAACCTTGGCATAATGAGGATCTCTGGAAGATCCATCAGTGTGTGGTTGCAGGAGAGCACCTGTGCTTCCTCTGGTCGGCGTTAGGCGGGGGTGGCTCTAATAGTGCTGTTTGCAAATATCAAATAATAATGGGAAGTGTGACAATAATGAAGTAATCAGATGAGCTGGTGCATGCAGGTGCCTACATTTACAGCTCTCTCATCAAAGAGAAAATTAAGCGCTCTCAGAATATTATGGCAAATTGCTTGCTGTTACACGACTGCTAATCAGGAGGAGAACCTAAATGCATCAGGAAGAGTCTTCCTGGGCAATTATGGCAGTGGATGATCAAGGCACAGAGCACATCATGGGGTGGGGAATCTGCCTGCAGATATAAAGGCTTGTGGCAAAAACAAGCAACCAAAGCCCAGGGTCACCAGGATCTCTGCTGGAGTCTGGCTGGAGGTACAGAGCGTGGGAGAAGGTGTCTCCTGTGTCTGTGGGGTTGTGTTGTGCAGCCCCAGCAGTGCCCCGAGGCCAAGCCTGCTCCTCAGGAGGTGCTTGATTAGCAGTGGGATGTGGGGTGTTCATGGCATTACCTTGCCTTGCCCAGAACCCTTCAGTGCAGCACCACATCCGACACTCAGGTGCAGCCTGGGAGAGTTTATGGCCCCAGCCCTGCAGAGCAGAACAGGGCAGGGCCACGCTCTGGCACCTTCTCTGCAGCCACCCTGGGACACAGCCAGGGCACCACCAGTTCCCAGCTGCTGCAGGGGGACCCATGGTGACCATGGGCTGTGAGCACATCTGTACCCAGAGGTGGATTTATCCAGCTCAACAGCTTCCTAGGGAAAGCAGCACAGCTACTGCATCATCTCCATTAGATGATGGGTTGGTGTTAGTGTTGGTGTTAGTGTTGGGTTATAGGTTGGACTTGATGATCTCAGAGGTCCTTTCCAACCTTGTGATCCCGTGATACTGTGATCTCCTGCCTTTGCACCCTCCCGTGCCTTTCGGAGACAACGTGCTTCCCTCCCTGCTGTTTTCCAGCATCTCAGGCAATGATCAAGCCTTGCATTTTTCTGGTGATTTCTCCTTGTCTTCTGGAGAGTTGGGGTTGTTCAGCCTGGAGAAGAGAAGGCTCTGGGGAGACCTTAGAGCAGCCTCCCAGGACTGAAATGGGCTCCAGGAAAGCTGGGGAGGGGCTCTGGATCAGAGAGTGCAGGGACAGGATGAGGGGGAAGGGTTTTCAGCTGAAAGAGGGGAGATTGAGATGAGATCTTAGGAAGGAATGTTTTGCTGTGAGGGTGGGGAGGCCCTGGCCCAGGTTGCCCAGAGCAGTGGTGGCTGCCCCATCCCTGGAGGTGTTCAAGGCCAGGCTGGATGGGGCTTGGAGCCCCCTGATCCAGTGGGAGGTGTCCCTGCCCATGGCAGGGGGTGGAACTGGATGGACTTTGAGGTCTCCTCCACCCTGTGGTTCTGTGACTGACTCTATGACTCTCTGGGATGCAGCAAGGCCATGGCTTGAGTTGGCACAGGAGGTCACTTCAGCCAAACTCCTGTCTCTCAGCCAAGACTTGCTGCTTACCAGGACTGCTGGAGACAAACTTCATGCTGTGCTTGGCTCTTCTGAGTCTTTCCGCTGAGGGAAGAACAGGGCAAGGATTTGAGGGCTAACTTTGGCTCAGACAGCAGGCTGAAGACCACTCCCCTGTCATAGAATCACAGAATCATCTGGTTGGAAAAGACATCTGAGATCATCGAGTCCAGCCCTACCTGTCCACTTACTAAACCCTGTCCTCCAGAAATTGATCCACCCATCTTTTAAACCCCTCCAGGGATGGGGACTCCACCCCCTCCCTGGCAGCCTCTGACAGGGCCTGAGAACCCTTTCCATGAAGAAATGTTTCCTGATGTCCAATCTGACCCTGCCCTGGCACAACTTGAGGCCATTTCCTCTCCTCCCATCCCCTGTCACTGGGGAGAAGAGACCAACCCCCACCTCCCCACAACCTCCTTTCTGGGAGCTGTAGAGGAGAGGTGCTGGTCTGTGTCAGTGTGGGGGCTCAGCCTGGGGCTGATGTGACTGTCCCTTGTGTCCTCACCTCGAGAGGGTGTGGGCTGGCCTGGCAGGGTGCAGCAAAGCTGATGCCCACCCTCCTGTGCCCCCAAACCCTCTGCTCTAAGTTAATGATAAAACCAGTCCCTTGGCAGGGCCCATTCTGGCGGCTTCCAGGGTCTCTCCTCTATGAGCTGAGAAGGAAGAAATGAGTTAGAGTTCCAGGATGCAGCTGTGGATGTTGGGTGCAGCACGGAGCTGTGGTCACGCTGCCCAGGGGACAGCTCTGGGGGTGCTGTGCTGTGCTGAGGTGCTTCCAGCCCGGCTGCGTTGCCGCGGGGAGTTCGTGACAGCGTTTCCCAGAGCCTGCGTGTGAATTGTTGGGGGTGGAGTAGGAAATAGCCAGCTGCTGTGTCAACGTGTTGTGTCACATTTGACTCGTGACCAACAACCAAACCCTCTCAGTTGCTATTCAGAGCCTAAAAATATAGCACATTCCTCCGGGGGCACGGAAAGCGTCCTTTCATTTACGCAGTGCATAAGCATCCTCCCAGGTAATCGTGGCTCCAGTGTTACCCAAAGAGCATCCTTCCAAGTTCTGCCTTAAAGACTGTGTTTCTGTTGCCCAAGCCCTTTCCTCCCGTGCCCCCCTGGCACAGTCCTGGTGTTGTGGGAGCAGGCAGGCTCTCTGCCAGCAGCAGCGACGCGCGATTAGTGTGGCAAGGCAGACAAAAAATGGATTGGGTTTGGATATCTCAGGACAGCAGATAATATAATCCTATTATTAAAAAGTGCTATCTTCATCTGTTCTTCTCTGCTAGTTTCCAGTTCTCTGTTATTGGGCTTTACAAATCCTTCGTATCTCCTTTCATTTAATTTCTGGTGAGTTTGGGATTGTGAAGCTATTCCTGTGCTGACACTGGAATCGGAGATGTGTTAAAATCTCCAGGTATGCACTTAATCCATGCAGAAAAAAAGCAAACTACTTTTTTTTGTTTGTTTGTTGTGTGCTAGAGCACGGTGATAAACATCCCTTCACCTCAGCCACTGCTTCACACACCGAGCTGATGGCGGGGAAGAGCTGCAGCCCAGACAGAAAGCTGTTGAGGTGCTCATGGTGCTTGGGTTGTATCTCACAGGGGATGGAGAGGGGGCATCCAGCCCTGGAAAGGGATCCAAGTATGTCCTGGGTGGGAAGTTCAGCTGTGCAGGTGAACCTTCCTCAAAATCACGATGCACTGACAGGGCAGAGCCCCACCTTGAGGACTGCTTTTCCGAAGGGCCTGGGAAGTCCTGGAGCTGCTGAGGGACCAGGGGTTCTTTAGCTTAGAGAAGAGGAGCTGAGGGGAGACCTCATCCCTGTCTCCAACTACCTGAGAGGAGGCTGTGGTGAGGTCAGATTGGACATCAGGAAACATTTCTTCATGGAAAGGGTTCTCAGGCCCTGTCAGAGGCTGCCAGGGAGGGGGTGGAGTCCCCATCCCTGGAGGGGTTTAAAAGATGGGTGGGTGAAATGTGCAGGGATTTGGTTTGGTACTGGACAGGTAAGGTTGGACTTGGTGACCTCAAAGGTCTTTTCCAACCAGAAAAAACAAACCTTTCCAAACCACAAATTCCATGATCCTATGAAGCCTGCGCTTATTGAAAAAGACGTTATTTACTTTGCCAGGACTGGTTGTGCACAACAACATTTCAAATATCCTTTTGTTTTTGCTTTTGGTAAAATCCAAATGCAAAAACTTAATCATCTTGTGTTTATGTATTTGTTTACCCCTGTATTTATTTACTCAGTTTCCTCCTCGCTTCCCTCCAGCTGTTCGGGCTTCTGTGGCAAAGTGGAGATAAGTTAATCTGAACAGAACATTGTAATGCTTGAAAAAAGCCCTTCCCATCAAATTAAAGGGAACAACATTCACTTTTCATCCCTGTTCCCTGTTTTTGTGTCGGCTCTGATCACCGGCTGCGCCCGCAGCGGGTGCCACGAAGGGTTTGCTATCCCAAGCCCCTTGGCCATGAGTCCCCCCAGGTGACCAAGGAGCAGAACCTGAGAGGTTCTTAGATGGGAGGAACCGATGCCAATCAAAGGCACAATGAACTATTTGTGTGAAAAATATCACCGGGAGGGGCTCTTTCACCCCAAAGATCTGTCTAATGGTGAAAATCTCATTGGAATATTTATACCCTTTCTTGTTTTTAATTGTAAAGATTTTTTTTTTCTCCCCTTAAAACCATTGCTGACGTCCATTTCACCCTAACATTGTGTTGTGTCTGGAATCATAGAATAGGTTGGTTGGAAAAGATCTCTGAGATCATCAAGTCCACCTGTACCTGTTACTGAACCCTGAGCACATCATCCACCCATCTGTTAAACGCCTCCAGGGATGGGGACTCCACCCCCACCCTGGCAGCCTCTGAGAAGGCTTTTAGGGAAGAGATTTTCCCTGATGTCCAGTCTGACCCTGCCCTGGTGCAACTTGAGGCCATTTCCTCTCCTCCCATCCCCTGTCACTGGGGAGAAGAGACCAACCCCCACCTCCCCACAACCTCCTCTCAGGCAGTTGGAGACAGGGATGAGGTCTCCCCTCAGCCTCCTCTTCTCCAGGATAAACAGCCCCAGCTCCCTCAGCTGCTCCCACAACCCCTGTTCTCCAGCCCCTTCCCCAGCTCCAGTCCCTTCTCTGGACGCTCTCCAGCCCCTCAATGTCCTTCTTGGAGTGAGGGGCCCAGAACTGACCCCAGCACTCGAGGTGTGGCCTCCCCAGTGCCCAGTGCAGGGGCACAATCCCTGCCCTGCTCCTGCTGCCCACGCTGTGTCTGACACAGCCCAAGATGCCATTGGCCCTCTTGGCCCCCTGGGCCACTGCTGGCTCATGTTCAGCCCCTGCCAACTGGTGATGGTGGCAGTGGTGGCAGTGGCAGGTGGTGGCAGTGCTGACAGCAGTGGTGGCAGTGGTGACAGCAGTGGTGGCAGTGGCAGGTGGTGGCAGTGGTGGCAGTGGCAGGTGGTGGCAGTGGTGACAGCAGTGGTGGCAGTGGCAGGTGGTGGCAGTGGTGGCAGTGGCAGGTGGTGGCAGTGGTGACAGCAGTGGTGGCAGTGGCAGGTGGTGGCAGTGCAAGCCCCTTCTTCTACAGCAGAGGGCAATAAAGTGAAGGTAAAGCTTATCCATCCTCTGTAAAGAGGCTTTCTTTAGACAGGATTGACTTAAGTTAATAGTTATGACTTGATAATTGAATCTGGTATTTAATGTGTGATTTACCTGCCAGGTCTTTCCCACGCTGGAGAGCAGAGATCTTTGTAAGGTTGTTAATACATTGAACCAAGATTTTTTTCTCCACACCATTGTATTTTACAAAGCGAAATTCAAGTTTTCGCCGCGGCAGAGGTATTTGTTTCTATTTTTATTTTTGAGCAATGGTGACGCTTTAGCATTACCTGTCACGTGTTCAAACATTTATACCCGCCCATGGAAAGCTGTAAAATGATTGTTCCTCTCAGGAAAGGAGCAGGGCAGCTGCAAACCTGCGGCGCTGGGGTTGGCAGCGAAGTCAGCCGCTCTCCTCCTTCGCCTGGGCTCGATGCTCTGCCGCAGCCGGGGGGTTTGCAGAGCTGAAAGCATTTGGCTTCCCAGCCCTTTAGTGCAGAGAGGAGGGAGGGAGGGATTAGCTGAAATATTCTGCCGTGGACTTTGCAGAGGGAGTCGCAGCCCCCATCACCGGGGATGGAGGGAAGAACACAGATCCACAGGAAGGAGCGTTCAGGGGCTCGCGGGAAGAGAGAGCTGAAACGTAACGGCCATGAGGAGGGATTGAGGTGACCCTGCCCGTGGCTTGGAAATGGAAGATCTTTAAGGTCCCTTCCTACACAAACCATTCTGTGAGGGCTCTGCTTTGGGTGGCAGTGGTTGTGGTGCTTTCCTGTCGCTCCCTGTGCCGTGTCAGGGCGTGCCCAGCTCCACCGTCGCGGTGTCGGGCTCTGCCCCGGCAGAGGATCACAGAACCATGGAATGGTTTGGATTGGAAGAGACCTCAGAGCCCATCCAGTTCCACCCCCCTGCCATGGGCAGGGACACCTCCCACTGGATCAGGGGGCTCCAAGCCCCACCCAGCCTTGGACACCTCCAGGGATGGGTCCTTCTCCATAACCTCTCCAGCACTGAGGTCAGTCTGAAGGACAGCTTTGAGCGGGTGGCACTTGGCAAGGGTTGTTCTCCAGTAGAAGCACAGCCCTGCCCAGTGTGGGCTGTAGCAGTGCTCTGCTCACGCTGTAGGGGCTGCGTGGCTGTCAGACCACCTCGTTCTCCTGCACTGAAATGCCAGAGCCAATACAGAGCAGCAACCTGCTGGAGGCACAAGGAGATAAACTGAGGCTGATCTTTGTGACAGCCAGGTGCCCCGGTCCTCTGTTGTTGCTGTCTCATCCTGACACAAGGGAAGCAGCATGACTCAGGTCTGCCTTTGGCTCTGTAACCCTGGGACACTGCCCAGATTACTTGTTCTGCTCTTCCTTGTATCTGTTTGTACTAAGCTGGTGCCACCAGAGAGCCCGGGCTGTGCTCCCTGGCACTCACCTCCACCTGGTTATCCCTTCTGGTGAAGCTCTGCTGGCCTTGAGTGAAAGTGTAACTTCATTCTGTGAGGCTGAACAACTCCTTTGGATCTTTTATATCTTAAAATTGTGAAGTGTTGCTTGCTCAGCCCCCCTTTCCTGGCAGCTAATGACCTCAGTCCTGGAGGTCCAACATTTTAGCCAAAATGACCTCTGAATGCAGGTGGTGCTGCTAGAAAACAAGCCCTGAGCAGAGCTGCTGTTCACAGCTTCTCCACCACGGGAGGTGGCCCTGCCAACCATCCCACCAACCCACAGGTTGTCCAGTGACTTGGGGAAGGAGGAGAATGGGGAGATCTGGCAGACACTTGGCAACCTGCTGGCCTTGCTTGCTAACCTGCAGATGTCCTGGAAGCCACCAAGGTGATGGCCATCAAGGTGGTAACTGGACCAGACTGGGCTGGCTGAAAGCAAAGCTTTGAACCATTTTTGTCTTGTCTGTGTGGAGTTTCAAATGCTGTATTAAGGTGATACAAAGAAGGTACCACACAGAAAGCTCATGCACCACAGAAAACACCAGGTGACTGCTCATTACAGGCTCTTACCCAGTAGTGAGGAGGAGGAGGAGCCATGGGAAGGGGGCAGAGAGCTCCCCAGCTGCCTTGTCTCCCCAGTGATAACACAGTTGGTTTGGTTATGTGTCACCAGCTACAGCTGATGCGTGTTCTGCACTGGGAATTTGTTGATTAATCTTGCCTCTGGCACAGTTTGGAGATCTGTGACATAGAACCATAGAATCACAGAGTGATTTGGGTTGGAAAGGACGTTAAAGCCCATCCAGTTCCAGCCCCTGCCCCCCGCCATGGGCAAAGACACCTCCCCCTGGACACCCCAGAAGAAAGTTTGTCCATAAAGATGGAGTTACACAATGTGTGAGCTCTTAGAGAGCACAAGTGGGTTATAAAAACTTTGCTCTCTTCACAAGAGCTGAAGTGTGGTGAGATGTCAGGTGAGCCAGACCCCAGCATCACCGCGTGATTCACAGAATCACCCGAGTTGGAAGGGACCCAAAAAGATCTTTGAGTCCAACTCCCACCCCTACACAGGACACTCCCAACATTCACACCTGTGACTGAGGGCACTGGGTTCTCAAGTGACCCAGAGTGCATCAGAGAGCCCTCAAGCCTCACCTACGCTTCCCTGGCAAATCCTACCTGCCAGTCCCCTCTTGTAAGTAAAACCTGTCTGCTCCACCTGGATTAGACTCAGACCCAACCCTCTGGCCCCCAGTCCTGCCCAGAACCTCACTCAGTCTCACCTTGTGTTTCCCCAGGGCATGGCCCGCGCTGATCAGCGGTGAGGATGACCCCAGTCACAGAGAGCCTCTGCCTGCAGGCTCTCGGGTTGCATTTTCTATTTATCTCTATTTCCTATTTCAAAAGAAATGATAAGTCAGTGCTCAGGAAGTGCTCCCTGCTTTAAATTACAGATTATCCACAATGAGTGTAATTTGAAACTTCTGAATCAACTGAACTTAAGTAATATTGACAGCTCTCCGGCTGATGAGCTCCTGTTACCCTTTGTTTGATAAGCCTATATTTGAGCTAAGGATATACTCTTTTAAATGCAAACTGGGACCACGGGGATCATTTCTGAGCCGTTAATGATCTTTTCTTGTTTGCAACGCTCTGCGACAGAGCCCCAGGGCTGCCAGAGCCTGGCAGAGGGGCGGCTGAGCCGGGAGCCTGGCCCTGCTTAATAGAGCTTTAAATGACTTTGTCTTTTTGCTAAAGGTTACTCAGATAATACAGTTAAGAGGGAATGGAAAGGCCAGTGTTTAAATCTCCCTGAAGCTGTAGTGGAACCCGTGCTCAGTCTTGTATGGCACAGCATAGGCACGGGACTGGTGCCTGCTGGGAAGGAGCTGGAATTGGGGGTGTTTTATACAAGAGAATCATGGAACGGTTTGGGTTGGAAGGGACCTCAAAGCCCATCCAGTCCCACCCCCTGCCATGGGCAGGGACACCTCCCACTGGATCAGGGGGCTCAAAGCCCCATCCAACCTGGCCTTGAACACCTCCAGGGATGGGGCAGCCACCACTGCTCTGGGCAACCTGGGCCAGGGCCTCCCTACCCTCATCCTGAAGAGTTTCTTCCTAATAATGTCTCATCTAAATCTTCCCCCTTCCAATTTAAAGCCGTTCCCCCTCTTCCTGTCACTCCAAGCCCTTGTAAAAAGCCGCTCCCCAGCTTTCCTGGAGCCCCTTTCAGTCCTGGGAGGCTGCTCTAAGGTCTCCCCAGAGCCTTCTCCTCCCCAGGCTGAACAACCCCAACTCTCCCAGCCTGTCCTTGTACAGGAGGTGCTCCAACCCTCAGATCATCTTTGTGGCCTCCTCTGCACTTGTTGCAACAGTTCCATCTCCTTCCAGAACTGGACACAGGACTCCAGGAGGGGCCTCACAAACCGTGGGTGGGAGCGCTCGTTGCCGGCTCATGCCCAGCTTCTCATCTATCAGCACCCCAAGTCCTTCTTCTCAGGCTGCTATCAGTCACATCTTCCACTCGAAAGGGCAAGGCAGCAGCAGCAGAAGAGGCTGCACGGGTGGGTTGTCACTAACAAACAGCACCTTCCCCCCAGCAGTGCTGGAGAGCAGCAGGTTCAGTCAAGAAGAAGCTGTAGCTTGGGTCATTTACAAATGAAGGCAGCAGAGCTGGGCAGTGAGGGACAATTGTCCTGGTGTTTTATAGATAACCTGAAATCAGCCAGGATGTCACCAGTGTCTGTGACAAGAGGCTTGTTTTTCTTTCACCTCCTCTGTTTTTTTGCTGTTTTCCTGCATCCCTGCTGGCACCAATTCATCAGGTCCTTGAGCATCACTTGCATGAAATCACTTGCAGGCACAAGAAAGGAAGGTTGGGTCCTGGGTGGCTGCTGTGGGAGCTCTGGTCCCTGGGGCAGATTCTGTCTCCAGGTTTAGAATGGACCCTAAAAATAAGCTCGTAACATTGATTTTTGGCAGGCTGCTCGTAACAAGGGGGGGTATTTTTTGAGAGGGACTGAACAGCAGCCAAAGAAGGGTACAAGAAGATCTGAACAACGTGGCTCAGGAATGTTTTGCAATGTTGCCCTTTAAAAATTGGGGTGGACTCAATTTTGCTTTTCTATGTTTCTGTCACCCAAAGATGGAGATACGAGTTCCTGGTTTTTGTGCCTGTGATATCAAATGGAGCTGAATGCTAAAAACAAGGCTCTTCAGTGTATCAGGACCAGGTTAAGAGCATTTGTTTTGTGGAACTCAGAGAAGTTCAGGACATCTGTACCAGTGCTGGTCCCCAAAATACTAATAGCTGCTTCTTGACATCCTTTGCTATCCTGCTGGCACAACCATCAGCTTCTCTTACACAAAGTCATAGAATCTTGGAATAGTTTGGGTTGGAAGGGACCTCAAAGCCCATCCAGTTCCACCCCCTGCCATGGGCAGGGACACCTCCCACTGGATCAGGGGGCTCCAAGCCCCATCCAACCTGGCCTTGAACACCTCCAGGGATGGGGCAGCCATCACTTCTCTGAGCAACCTGGGCCAGGGCCTCTCCACCCTCACAGGAAAACATTTCTTCCTAATGTCTAGCAAAAACCTCTCCCCTTTCAGTTTAAAACCATCACCCCTCGTCTTATTGCTACAGGCTCTGCTAAAAAGTTTTTCTCCATCTTTCTTATCAGCCTCTGTTAAGTATTGACAGACCTCAATAAGGTCTCCCCAGAACCATCTCTTTCCAGGCTCAACAACCCCAAACTCTCTCAGCCTGTCCTCACAGCAGAGGGGCTCCAGACCTCAGGTCATCTCCGTGGTCTCCTGGACCCATCCCAACAGTTCCATCTCCTTCTTAAGTTGGGGAATCCAGAAGTGGACACAGGGCTCCAGGTGGGGTCTCACCAGAGAGGAGCAGAGGGGTAGAATCCCCTCTCTCTCTCTTCTTGTTCCACTGCTTTGGATGCAGCCCAGGACACTGTTATGTCAAGCTTCTCATCCACCAGGGCCCCCAGGTCCTTCTCCTCAGGGCTGATCTCAATCCTAAATCTTCTCAGGCAAAAGCCCAGCAGAATGGGAGCAGAAATTATCTGAGAAAAATAAAGAAAGAATTTATGGTAGTCGGAGTTTAGAGAGGAAGAACCCATGGCAGGCTTCCTGCAGCTCTACAATCTCCTAGAAATAAATGAACAGATTGCCATGAATGAATAAACTGCTTAAGACAGTAATTCGCATTCAGGAGGCTGTGGAGCTGAGGTGGCCGACGAGGATGACAGAAACGTTTCCCTGTGATGGCTCCTCGTTGAGCAATTTCATTTCTGAAGGTAGCAAACAGGAGGTGGCCGTGCTCTGCAAACAAAGTGCTTGGCACAGATGGCACCGAGGGCCTGGTGGTGCTCCTGCCCCGGGGAAGCTGTCTGTGAGTGCTCTGGGGGGAGGACAGCACGGCCAAGGCAGCCCAGGGCAGTCACAGGGCAGTCCAGCCCAGCGTGGAGGGAAGGTGGATGTGGGGAATGGTGAGGAGAGAACAAATTGGTGCCACTTTATTTATTCCAGTGTGTTTTTGTGCAGCTGCAGCGCCTTGGGTCACCCTGTCCTGCAGGCTGTGATGGCTCTGGGGGTCCAGCAGTGCTGGGCTGGGGTCAACCACCATCCCTTCAATGCTGGGGGGGTTCCCACAGGCTGACACCAGTGCTCCAGCACCTCTGGCCAGGGACTGCCTGAGCTGGGCTATCTGCATCCTGGGGCAGCAGCATCCCTCCCCCCATCCCAGTGTTCCCACCCTGAACCCACCGTGTCTGTGTTCCACCCACTGCCTTCACACTCAGTACATCACTGGAAGTGATGTGTGTGGGAGCAAAACTGCATGTGTTTGGAGCTTGTAATAATCCAACCCCCATTTCAAAGAGCTCCCTTTTGATCCAAACCAGCTCCAGAAACGGGGTGGCTTGGAGGGCTTTGGGGTTTTTAAGCAAAGCCCTTGCTGGGAGAACCAGAAGGGGTTGTTCTGCAGCACTTACAGGTGCTGATGGGATCAATGTCTGGAGATGTCAGAATGGACTGGAGATAGAAGTCTGTGCAAGAGAAACAGCTTGTTAGGAAAATGCTGGCATTTGATTGCTTTCAGCTGAGTGAATTATGGCTGCAGGTTCAGCCAGTGCCTGCTGGGCACAGGGGTCACCACTGCTTTGACGGTCTCGTTCAGCTCAATGGCACTGACAGGGGGAAAAGACATTACTGCATCTTATCACTTAGCAGTAGTTCAAGCCCAGTTCTGCCAGAGCTTATGCCCTTGCAATGTCTGACACTTTCCCTGGTGAATATCAGGGGGAGGAGAGTTGTTCCTGAGGCTCTTCTGTAGTGATCACACATTGATTGATAATATCTGTGTTGAGTGGCTCCTTCACACCAGGCAGCTGGCACTGGGTGGAGTTCAGGTGGCTGCACAGGAGGTGCTCATCTCACCATCTTTATAAAGCTGACCCTGAAGCTCAGCCTTAAAGCTGGTGCTGAGAAGATGCTTGGGCTGCTCTGTGTTGCCAGAGGCTGGAGTGGGAGCAAAGGTGTGTTCTGAGGGTGGTGATGCCCAGGTGCTTGGTGTGTGCAAAATGCAGCGTGACTGCAGTCTGAGGAGAGATGGGTTTGCTGAGTGTGAAACTGAGGGTTATGGTGTGAGCTCCAGCTCAGTGCCATAGCCGTGTGGTGTTACCAGCCCAACATCCCCAGAGCAGTGGTGCCACAGCCAGTGTGGTGTTACCAGTCTTTACCAGTCACTGTCTATGGAAATGAGAGCCATGGCTGGTGCTCTGTGGTTCGTTGGGCTCCGTCATCTCTGCTCTCTGATGCTGTGAAAGCTTTTCCCCAGGAGAAGTCTCACACGCCAGTTCAGCTTCGTTGGGTTTATCTTTCTTTGGACTGGCTTATGTTCTTCAAGTGCAAACTGTAGATTTGCTCTCCCTGTGGCTTTTACTGTGTTTTCTGGTTGCCTGGATGATGAGCTGGCTCCTCGTTTGGGTGGGAGGTGGGTGGATTTACCTGGAACACAGTGCAGTTTGAGACCCTGGTAGCAGTCTTCTTGCTGTCTGCCTTGGGAAGATCTCATCCAGCAGTGGGATGGGGGGGGGGTCAATCACAATGACTTGAGTTCCTTGGGTGGCTTCAGTGCCAGAAGGGGAGGCCCAGAGCAGGAGCAGTGGAACACTCTGGGTTCCCAGGGGTGCAGGTTTCCAAACTGATGCTCAGTCCAGGTGGGCACCCAAGGTCAGAGCATTGTGTAGGGACTCTGAACCACCACAGGAGAACATTAAATGGAAACCCCCTGCTCAGGAACTTCCCCTTTGTCTGGGTGACCCAGCCACAATGAGCAGAGCCTTTCTCTGCATTTACTCTTCTGAGTGCTCTGGTCAAGCTCACGTACATGTGTCCAGACACCCTCTTTGGCTTTGCCCAAGGCCTCAGGACTTGGTTTCTCTTGGTGACCCAGACACTGCAGGGCATCTTGGGGGTTTTCTCAAATAAAACCCCTATTTTGTATTAAAGTGAAATTATTGCCACAATATTTCACATTAAAGGCTTGATTGAGACCAGTGGCTGGTTGACAATGGGTAACTAAACCAAGGTGGGAAATGGATATTGGGCAGAGCAATCCTCCCCCCCGCCCCAGCTCTTGTTCCCAGCTTTCAGCAGTTACTGGTGTGGGGGCTTCTTGGCCATTGAATTTAACAACCACCAGTGGAGCAGCCTTCCTCAAATACCCCCAAATCACTTCTGAGTCCCTATGTCTGATAGCAGTGAGTTGCACAGGTTTGTTTTTTATGGATCAGCTGAAAATGCATTTGATTTGGGTTGAATAGCAGAAAGGCCTTCAAAGATCTTTAATCTCCTTGAGTGTGAAAGGTGTTTTGTTGTAACTGGGATAGTGAGGTCGCTGAAGAGCGGGAGACCGAAGAGAAACATGTTCCTGAAGGAGATGGAGGTGGGGAGCTGTGCCTTTTCCTTAAATCAAGAGCCTGTGAAGCTCCCCAGCTGGACTCAGGAGGATTTCCAAGCAGCAGAGGAGCTGTTTCTGTTAAACCATTTGCCTCCTCTCTGGAGTCCCCTGGTGTTCAGGTTCCATCTCAGTGTCCTCTGGTGACAGAACACACTCGTTGAGTCCCGGATAGAAAAGGAATTGAAAACCTGGTGCACGGTCTGGGTTGTCTCAGTGCTGCTCTGTTCTTGCTGTGGGAGTTGAGTTTCGCTCCTAACTGCTCCGTGTGGTTTTGCAGACTGGGTAGTGTTGATCCTTTGAAATAAAGGGTGAGATTTGTGGACGAGAGGAAGGTGTGGATGTGGTGTACCTGGACTTCAGCAAGGCCTTGGACACTGTCTCCCACAGTAGACTCCTAGGGAAGCTGGCAGCCCGTGGCTTAGATGGGAGCACTCTGTGCTGGGTCAGGAATTGGCTGGATGGAGCCCAGAGAGTGGTGGTGAATGGGGTCTCATCCAGTTGGTCACCAGTGGTGTCCCCCAGGGATCAGTGTTGGGTCCAGTCCTGTTTAATATCTTTATTGACGATCTGGATGAGGGGATTGAGTCCATCATCAGCAAGTTTGCAGATGATACCAAGCTGGGAGGAAGGGTTGATCTGCTGGAGGGTAGGATGGCCCTGCAGAGGGACCTGGACAGACTGGAGAGCTGGGCTGATTCTAATGGGATGGTGTTTAATGAGTCCAAATGTCGGGTACTTCATTTTGGACACAACAATCCCATGCAGAGCTACAGACTGGGGACAGAGTGGCTGGAGAGGAGTCAGGCAGAAAGGGACCTGGGAGTGCTGGTGGCCAGGAAGCTCACCATGAGCCAGCAGTGTGCCCAGGTGGCCAAGAAGGCCAATGGCATCCTGGCCTGCATCAGGAATAGTGTGGCCAGCAGGACCAGAGGAGTTATCGTCCCCCTGTCCTCGGCACTGGTCAGGCCTCATCTTGAATACTGTGTCCAGTTCTGGGCCCCCCAGTTTGGGAAGGATGTTAGGATACTGGAGAGTGTCCAGAGGAGGGCAACGAAGATGGGGAAGGGGCTGGAGCACAAGCCCTACGAGGAGCGACTGAGGGAGCTGGGGCTGTTTAGTCTGGAGAAGAGGAGGCTCAGGGGAGACCTCATTGCTCTCTACAACTCCCTAAAAGGAGGTTGTAGTGGGGCAGGGGTTGGTCTCTTCTCTCAGGTGACCAGGGACAGAACTGGAGGGCAGGGACTCAAGCTTCATCAGGGAAAGGTTAGACTTGATGTGAGGAAAAAGTTCTTCCCTGAAAGGGTGATTGGCCATTGGAATGGGCTGCCCAGGGAGGGGGTGGAGTCACCGACCCTGGAGGTGTTTAAGGGGAGACTGGATGAGGCACTGAGTGCCATGGGTTAGATGATGGGGTGGTGTTGGTGTTGGTGTTAGTGTTGGGTTATAGGTTGGACTCGATGATCTCAGAGGTCCTTTCCAACTGTGAAATCCTAAATGGCAATCCTTAAACGAGGCTGCAGAGCTGCTTTGGGCTCGGGCAGTGCTTGGCGTCGGCGAGGGCTGCTTTATCAGAATAATTGCATCCGAGTTCCATCACGCTGCTCTGTGCCCAAGATGTTGATATTCCTGTGTAGCTGATTATCTCAGCGAGGTCTGTGCTCAGACACAGGTGCTGAACACAAAGTGCCTTTATTTAATATCTGAGGATCTGCTCATTATGGCAAGATTAACGCATAATGAAATAATAACATTCAGAGTTTACCTACAAGAACAGTCTGAATTTTCCCGTCTCGTGGATGCAAGTGGTGGTTTTAGTTTTCCAGTTGGAAACTTTGCTGGCTCTGCAGGGCAGGCAGATCAAGGCACCGTTAAACTGAGCAGGACAGCTCTTCTCATTGAAGTTTACCTGGGGAGAGGCAGGTCCATTCCATAACCTACATTGTCTTGTGGATCTGTGCCTTCATCCAAGGAGGGGCCTGGGTTAGGATGTATCTGGGGGATCCCTAACTTGGGGAAGGCTGTTCTGCATTTTGGTGAGAGCCAGAGGGATGCTCGTTGACTTCAGGACCCAAAATTGCTGCTGCTGAATGGACCAGACAGGTTCAGAGATGCTGTCGGATGGCTTTGTGACCTGAGCAGTGCATTCAGCCCACTGGAAATGGGGAAGAAAATTCTTCACCATGAGGGTGGGGAGGCCCTGGCCCAGGTTGCCCAGAGCAGTGGTGGCTGCCCCATCACTGGAGGTGTTCAAGGCCAGGTTGGATGGGGCTTGGAGCCCCCTGATCCAGTGGGAGGTGTCCCTGCCCTTAGCAGGGGGTGGAACTGGATGGGCTTTGAGGTCCCTTCCAACCCAAACCGTTCTGTGAAGTTATGCTGCTGTTTTGAAATGGTTTTTTGCAATGTGAAGGGAAGTCACTTTGAGAATTCATATCTAACGTAGCCTTCTTAGCTTGTGCTGCTTTGAAGTGAGACTTCATACTGGTGCTTCTTGTCTCAAATTCAGCAAAGTCTTGTCTGGAGATCCACCTGTAGCACAGGCTCAGGAAATGTAGATTAAGGATCTCATGCTATGTGCTGTGCTTGATTGTGGAACCACTGGTGTGGTTGAGTGATAGCACAGTATATACTGCCTAAAAGAAACAAACCCCAAAACCTCCAACAATATCATCTTAGAATATGAAATATTCACTGAAATGTCACTATTTTTAAAAAAGTAAAGAATCAAAACACCAAAATAGAACCACAAACCAAAAACTCCAAACCCAAACACTACCTAGAAGCATATCTTGATTATTTAGGGTTTGTCTTTAGTGTGTAATTACCAGTAGAAATAGAAAACCTTGTCCTTGTGTGTTTAACACTCTGTTCTTTTCTGACGACAGCCTGCTTAAGAACAGGTTGGTTCAGAACACTCTTGCATTAAAGAATTATCAAACTGGTCATTGCAGTGTGCCAGTTCCTGGTTTTATTGCGTGTGGATGTGGCACTTCAGGCCGTGGGTTATTCAGCACGGTGGAGTTGGGCTGATGGTTGGATGGGATGAGCTGAGAGGTTCTTAGCCAAGTGAGGCCTGTGTCCATTGCACAGGTGATGCCGACTCTCCAGCTCTGCTTACACCATGGCTCTGGATCAACAGGAATGAAACCAGTTGCCACCTCCTGCCACGCAGGGAGCATTTATCGGCGACCCTTTCCTGAGCCCTGGCCGGCTCTACAGACACCACCACACAATGGCTTTTCTTGTAATGAACGTGCATTGCAGCAGAGAAAGCAGCAGAGCAGAAGCTCGTGTCCCCTCGGGCCGGGGCAAACGGTGCTGGTGGCCCAGCTCCACATCCCCTCTGCTCCCCGGCCGTGCCCGGCGCTCGCGCAGCCGAAGGATGCGCTTCCCGACAGGGCAGGCCACAGGCTGGTGTCAGGGTGCAGCAGGTCAGGAGTCTCCTGCGGGGAGAGTTTCCTGCCAGGAAGCTGCCCCTTCCTCAGCAGGGAGGTGTTTGGCAGGGATGTGTCAGCTGGGAGAGACTCCGGAGGCAGTTGGCAGGGTGGCAGCAGGGCTTGGGGAGGGGGAAGCACGAGGTCGCTGTGTCCAGTTTATTTTGTCACGGGTGTATTTGTACAACGTGGTTCAACTTGCAGCCTAAAAATAGTTTGACTGTTTTTCCCCAATGCCCCTGGTCACAAGTGTCTCAAAAGCTCACTTTATTTTGATTTCCAGCCCTGTCTTTTCCTGCCCACTGCTGCCAGACTTGCTTTTTCACCCAAACACTGCTGTTCTCTCCCTGATGAGGTCCATGATGTACTTACACAGAACCAGCCTATGCGTTGCTCATCCATGTGACCTTCCTCTTGTGTGAGCAGGTCTTCACTCCCTGACCACCCCAGTAACTGGTTGCTGGCCCTGCAATCCTTAATTTATGTTTCTGCGTGGGTCCTGGTGAGCTTGCAGCTACACTAAGCCTCTTCTGCACATATGAGAAACCACAGAGCCTGTCTGTGAATTCAAATGCAAACGTAGCACCTTGTTGAGAGGAGATTCGGGCCTTTTAGAGGATGGTATCAGACTTAAAAATGAGCTTGAAAAATAGGATACGTGTTTGGGGAAAAAAGTGGGATGAATTTTGAGGTAATGTGAGAACTGCATTGGGTTTGAGCAGCCAACTTCACCAAACAGAGGATGGGAGGTAGATGTAATGCCCTGGATATATGGAACAGCATCTGCATCTCCATAGACAGGGTCTGGTGTGATTTTGGGTGTCCTGGAGCCGATATGAGGTCCCCAGAGAAGATCAGGTTCCCTTGTGCTGGGTGATGAACAAGCTCACCAGACAGCTTTGATGTTTGCAGACTCAAAAGACAGCGAGAGCATCATCAGAGTTACTGAGATGATTGTGTGGTGTCTGGAAGAGGAGCAGCTTTTCAAGTCAGAGTTCGTGGCAGCCCCAGCCAGGGGAAAGTGTGTGGGTGCTTGGGAGCCAGGAGCCCTCGTCCTTGGGAGCCTTGGGATGCTGCTGCTGGGAGGAGCTGCCCCGCTGCTTTCCTGGGGTGGAAAACGTCCCTCGGATCTCACAGGATCAAAGGTCTGCCTCTCTGGCTCCGTGTCAGACCTGGGCGTTCAGAAATCATTCCTGGATATTTTTTTTATATACAAAAAAGGACAGCCACAAGCAGTTTTCACTCTGTAAAAACCCTGCATGGCTTTGCTGTCTTTGTTTCTGTTTGTGCTGTGCAAGCTGTGCTCCAGTGATGCCAGCGGTGCTACTGCTGGGCACTTAATTCCTCTGCTCTGGAATACTTGGGGAAGTGACCTGATGGCTGTGGGTACCAAGGAAAAGCCACTCTAGGAGATGTCATGGTGAATATCATTAATTTTTTACATATTTTAAACAAATACTTAATAGATTTATTATTCCTGTGATACCCGTGGTATCTATGAGGGCTGAGGACATTTGGAACAGCTGGATAGAAGAACATTTGAGACCTAAATTTGTGGGCTCCATGAAGATAAGTTTTACATCTCTAATAAAAAAATTGCTACAGACTTTACAGAAGCTCACGAGGAGCCGGAAGAAAATGAATATTCCAGTTGAGATAAAATTTTCTGTTATACAATTAGTTTGCAGCAATAATTGTGTGGTGTGGAAGTTGATGATGGCCCCACCCACGCAGCACAGTGCCAGTGGCCCTGTGCAAACACACGTGGCCAACACCTGGGGAGACAGCACAGCAATGAAAAAAGCTGCAGTTGACAAAGAGACCCAACTGCTGCAGAGACGAAGCTGTAAGAGAGCCTTGTGATGGCTGTCAGGAAAAATACACATCAGAAATGCTTTTGTAGCCAGGAAACTCCGGCTTCTCTTTCTCTCGCCTGGTTTGGCTTTGCCTGTGCTAATGATGTAGAAACTGATTTTGCTGAAATTGTGCTTGGGGTAGCGAGGCCCTTGGTATCAGGTGTTTGTGGGTGGCCCTGCTGGGACAGGAGAGATGCTGGTTTGGGTCAAGGTTGGCTCAAGCACAGAGCTGCCAGAAAGTGAAGTGTTGAAGTGACGGCTTGGAGGGTTTGGTTGTAGCAGGCTCTGTTTACTGCAGAACCCCTTGTGGATGAACAAATGCACTGGTGAGAGCTTCAGGTGCAGTGGAATCTTCATCTAAAACTACTGTTTGCACGAGATGAACCTGGTTGGTGGGACAAAGGTCAAGGCCAGATTGGATGTGGCTTTGAGCAACCTGATCTAACAAGCGATAGGAAGAGAAGAAACGGCCTAAGGTTGTTCCAGAGGAGGTTTAGGTTGGACATCAGGAAACGTTTCTTTACTGACAGTGGTGAGGCCCTGGCAGAGGCTGCCCAGGGCACTGGGGGAGTCTCCATCCCTGGAGGGGTCCAGAAAGTGTATGACTGTGGCACTTGGGGACAGGGTTCAGCAGGCACCCAGGGGCTGGGCTGATGGTTGGGCTGGTTGAGCTGGGAAGGCTTTTCCAACCTTAATGTCTCTCTGATTCTATGATCCAGTGGGAGGTATTCCTGTCCATGGCAGGGGATTGGAACTGGTTGAGCTTAAAGGTTCTTCCAACCCAAACTGTTCTGTGGAATTAGAAGAGAGGAGGGAGAAGCCAGGACTCCAGACTGCCAGGCAGTGATGAAAGGTGAAGGGACATCTTATTTCCTGCACACAAAAGGCATTTGTGCTTCACATGAAGCAGAACAGCCCAAGCCCAAGAGTTTCCTCCCAGGTGGCTCTGTCTGGCACGGGAGCAGCAGCTCCAGTCAGGGAGTATCTGTGGGAGCACTGCTGCTTCTGTCTGAGGTCTGTTGTTCCTCTCCCCATTCCTTTAAAGTCTCTCATTCATCTAGAGAACTGATGAAAGGAAAGGAGTATGTAAGCCACAAATATGTTTTGCAAAGGAGGATTTGTTCTTTGACCCCCAGCCCTATCCCTCTGGGTGTCACCAGGGTCTGTGTTGCACCCAGGAAGCGAAGGAAGGAACGAACCCGTCTCACCTTCATGATTTCATAAAGACAAGGGGGAGAGAGGGGGTTTTCCTGTCAGACTTCCTGGGCATGTTTTATTTTCAGAAAGGCTGATGGTCATTAAAAACATTGGTAACCAGAGGGAACATCTGCCCAGCCCGGGTCCTCAGCATGGTCCCGATGACCACAGAAATGTAGGATCCAGGGAAGCACGTGGTGGTTTTCCTCCAGGCTCTAACCTTCAAAAGCCTGCAGTGCTGTGACCAAGGGAGCCATCGGCTCATTTTTCTTCATTAGTGTGTCCTGAGAATCCACCACACCCAGCAGTGAGGGCCCTGCAGTGTGTGAACATCAGCGAGGTGCTCTGAGCCAGAGCAGTGACCACCTCCAGAGCCTGGGGAAGGCTGAGGAGTGTTCCTTGTTAACCTGCACCTGTGTTGACCTCTGTTCTGTTCCCTAGGATCCCCAGGGAAGCAGTCACGGCACCAGCATTCCAGAAGCATTTGGCCACTGCCCTCAGTCCCACAGGGTGAGTGTTGGGAGTGTCCTGTGCAGGGACAGCAGTTGGACTCGATGGTCCTCGTGGTCCCTTCCAACTCGGTAATTCTGTGGTTCTGTTCTTGGTGCTGCAGGAGCACAGCTTATTTGGGGAACACCAAAGAGCCCTCAAAGTGCAGTCTATGACAACATTTCAGGCTGGTGGCTCGCACACTGCAGGAGCCTTTAATTTTCCTGGGGATAAAGTCAAACCAAAATTCCCATCTGGCTGGGAAGCGCCGCGAGGCTGAGCCCGGGCACGCAGCCAGGGGGTGGTTTGCGGGGCAGAATGAGCTCCCCAAAGTGTTTGCCCTCTCCATTGACCCCACGTATCTCTGCACAGTTTGAGAGGCCTGGTTTCAAATATTTAAAATCAGATTTAGTAACAGGAAGAAAATATTACATATTGCTGTAAGTGAAGAGGGTTTCTTAAAATAATACTGTTATCAAAATGATGCGATTATCCCTGAAAACACAGCTTAGGATAGTGCTTGTTTCAAAGCAGATGTTTCCAGACCTGTAAATGTTAAAAGAGTTTGTGCACTGTTCATCTGTATGATGTGAGTGCAGCTGAAGCTGGTGCTTGGGTGCTGCTGTACCTGCTGGGATATAATGGCATTTTACGGGAACGACACAATTTGCCAAGGTTTTCTCTTAAATGAATCTGTTTCTGTATCAGAATTTCAGTCATATTCACCCTCTGAATTTTATAACTTTCTCTTTGCTTGCAAATCAATGGAACTTTTCTCTTTCCACCTTTCTAAATTGTTCATGTTTCATAGAATCATAGAATTGCTTTGTTGGAAAAGACTTTTGAGATCGAGTCCAGCCGTCTCTGTCCACTGCTAAATGGTATCCCTGAGCACCCCAGAACTGTCAAACCCAACACCTCTGTACTCAGTGCTGCTCTGCTGAAACACTGAGTCACTTTATTACTTGAATTATATCAAAATACATCGATAGCAACATTTCCTATGCCATGTGTTTCCAGTATTGAACTGGGATGAGGACCTGTCAAGCAGTGGCTGCCTCAGCTCTTCCAGGTTTTCCCAGACCTGTTTTTTCTGCTGTTGGATTAAAAACCCCTAAACCATATTTTTGCATAGCATCAAAATTCATGACCAGTTTCCATCTGTGCCCATACCTGGCCTATTGGATCTGCCACCTTGATTTTCTGTGGCCTCCTCGGCTCACTAACTGAAATGCAAACTGTATCTGTGTATAATGATATTTTCCTCAATTTTTAGGCTGAGGAGCTGCAAACAGTGAAGCTGTAGCCTGAGATGAGGGTGCTGAGCAGCATCGACCCTTACTCGGTTTGCAAATCTTGTAAGTGGTGTTCTCTTCCAGAAATGTGAGCCAAAGGGAGCTGGAGGAGCACAATCAGTCCCTGGTAAAGTAGGCTCTTGTGCTGAGTTGTGATTCTTCATCTGCAGTTCTTCAGGAGCTCAAATCCTGAATGGCCACGGTAAGTACCGCTCAGTTTTCTGTAGTTGTCACATAATTGATCTCCACCAAAAGAGCAAAGGAGAAGGAGATTCAAGCTGACTGTGCTCAGTTGGCAGTGTTGTTCCTGGTCGGGAGGGCAGGGGCTGGGTGGAAGTGGCTGAAGAGCAGCAAACCCAGGCAGCAGTGAGCAGTGTGTGGTTGCCCCTGTCAGTGCTCCCAGTTTCCTCCTGGCTCTCTGGCTGGTGCTGGGCACTGCCGGCTGCTCCGCCCCGTGGGCCTCCACAAACACGGCTATCGCAGCATCATGAGGTTGGAAAGGACCTCTGAGATCATCGAGTCCAACCTATAACCCAACACTAACACCAACACTAACACCAACCATCATCTAACCCATGGCACTCAGTGCCTCATCCAGTCTCCCCTTAAACACCTCCAGGTGGCACTGGGAGCGCTGTGACACGGGGCGTCGCTCACCCTGATTTGCTCAGAAGGGCTGGAACTTGTGCTCGGGGCCCACTGAAAATCCATCAAGTGAGTGTTTGTAGGTGAGGAGAAGACGTGGCTGAGTGGTCATGTGACCTGCAGAGTGGACGTCAGCAAGGCTCTAGTCACCTTTGCACTCAAGTTCTCAACAGGCTCCAGGAAAGCTCTTGATCAGGGATTGCAGGGATAGGATGAGGTGGAACAGTTTTCATCTGAAAGAGGGGAGATTGAGATGAGATCTTGGGGAGAAATGTTTTGCTGTGAGGGTGTGGAGGCCTTGGCTCAGGTTGCCCAGAGCAGTGGTGGCTGCCCCATCCCTGGAGGTGTTCAAGGCCAGGCTGGATGGGGGTTGGAGCCCCCTGATCCAGTGGGAGGTGTCCCTGCCCATGGCAGGGGGTGGAACTGGATGGGCTTTGAGGTCCTTTCCAACCCAAATGATTGTATGACTCTGGTGCACCTGGCAGAGCCTGGGGGTCACGCTACGTGCTCGTGGGTGCTGTGAGCAGTGATGGGCAGGGCTTAGATGAGTATAAGAAGCTGTGATGAGGCCAAGGAATTCCCCCACCAGGTTAGGTGCCCATTACAGGCGGTGGCTGATGAGAGGAGTTCATTTCCATCATTGCAGGTATCCATCAATCAAGCTGCTGTTGGATGTTCTTGTTGGCCTTTGCTTCTTCTGCCTTTCGCTGTTAATATATGGACTGCAGTGGGTAATTAGTAACTGAGCTGAAATGAATGACCCAGGTGGGACTTCATTCTTTCCTGAAGCCCTCTTGGTTAATGGTGTCATGGCTGAGTGAGAGGAGCACGTTTGCTCAGCATAGAACAGGCCCTTCATTTCTGTGGGTTGTAGCAGTCCCTGTAATCACTGAGGTCCCTTTATCTGCTCCGGGAAAGCTTGTGAAGCACTTAGGAAACCGAAGTTCATTTACTAACAGGCTTCACCTGGGGACTTTCTGCTCTGTTTTGCATCCCAGGCACAGAACTTGGTTTGAATCGAAATGCAGGAGAAGTCTGAGGCTATGGAGGGAGGGGAATGCTGAATGAAATCCATACTCTGTGCTTCACAAACTGATTTCAGGCTTTTGAGAGCTTCCACCTTCATTTTTGCATTCGTAATTCTTTCAGTCATTGATCCTTTACCTTCCTCTCAAGCACCTTAGTTCATTAAATTAGAAAAACAATTTCTTACTTGACAGTTGCTTTATTTCTTTTGTATTTTACCTGTTTGTGCTCTAATAAACCCAGTGTGAAGGCACTTGAGGCAGAGATACCCTGGACCTCCCCAGCTTCTGGCAGCGGGAGGAGCAGTTCTGTGAGCCCCCGCCCCTCTCCTGAGACCCTCTGTGCACTTCCCGTGGTGCTGCCAAAGCACCAGGTGCCCTGATGGTCTATCAGGAATGGACCATCCTGTCCAGAGAGGGTTTGAAGGGCTCCTGGCTGCTCCTGGGTTCAGTTCTGGGCCCCTCAGGACAAGAAGGACATGGAGGGGCTGGAGATCGTCCAGAGAAGGGAAGGGGCTGGAGAACAGGGGTTGTGGGAGCAGCTGAGGGAGCTGGGGCTGTTTATCCTGGAGAAGAGGAGGCTGAGGGGAGACCTCATCCCTGTCTCCAACTGCCTGAGAGGAGGTTGTGGGGAGGTGGGGGTTGGTCTCTTCTCCCCAGTGACAGGGGATGGGAGGAGAGGAAATGGCCTCAAGTTGCCCCAGGGCAGGGTCAGATTGGACATGAGGAAACATTTCTTCATGGAAAGGGTTCTCAGGCTCTGTCAGAGGCTGCCAGGGAGGGGGTGGAGTCCCCACCCCTGGAGGGGTTTAAAAGCTGGGCAGATGAGTTTCTCAGGGATCTGGTTTGGTCCTGGACAGGGACATTTGGATTTGATGATCTCAAAGGTCTTTTCCAACCAAGTGATTCTACGGTTTTATGAAATCAAGATCTGAATTTCAAGTTTTTCAGAACAGTCTGAGAAGCAGTCTTTTCCCTGTGTCTCTGGATGAAAATGTCTGCCTTTTTCCCTGTGAGTTCCCTTTCTGGGCTGTTTTGTTCTGTTGCTTCCCTCAGAGCTCCCTGACACCCCCTGATGCCCTCCTGTGCCTTTCCTTGCCCTGCAGCTGGAGAGCCCTGCAGGAGCCCCTCTGATGTAGGAGACAGGGACAGCTACAGCAGCACTGGAGGGCCTCTGTGTGCTGGGAGCACGCAGCAGGCCAGGTGACCCAGCATGAGCTGGGGAATGAGCGGCGTTAATGCCTCTTAATGGTTCCTCAGTGGCATCTGTGGTGGCTCCTGCCCTGAGAGCCAACACGAGGCAAGGAGCAGCGCACGGTGGTGTGTTCTGCTCGTGGTGTCTTCAGCTTCTGTGGCAAAGCACTGCTCCTTTGTAGGCAGCCTACAACCCTGCTGACTGCAGTCGTCGTGTGCAGTAAGAAATCCAGTCCTTTACCCTTACAAATTATTGAAAATATCACTAAACTGCCTTGTTATTTTTTTCCTACAATTTCACTTCTTGGTCATTTTACTCTTCACTGTTTAAGCCTTTAGTGGCTGTTAAGGAAGAAAATCAGGACATGAAACCTCTCAGAGCCTCCAGAATGATTTTTCTGTCCTGCCATCACATTCAGCCCACTTGAAATAACCACTTGAAAGGTTTATGCTTTGTGCAGTGCCTTAAGATCTCACAAATGGTGCTGTTGGGGCTGGCTTGACCAGGAAGGGGGAGATGGGTTGTGAGAGATGCAGCCACCTGAAAAGAAAGAGGCTTTGCCTTATCTGTGCACAATGCAGGGCTGAGGGGAGAAGCAAATTGCACAACTGCTTCACCATCCCAAAACTCAGGGGAAAAGAAACTGGGAAATCCCATAAATTAGCTTAAAACACTCTTTTTTTGATCACTGTTTTTCTCTGTTCTGCTTTTATGCACTTTTACTCCTTGTAAAAACAGATTAGGGCTGGACTCCACCAAGAAATGATGCAAATGATGTAAATGATCACAAGGGAAGGAGGTGCCAAACTTCTCTGTGTCACAAAGTTTGCTGTTAAGTAGATTTGAGTGAAGTGTGTTTATGAGGTTTTAGCCCTGGCCAGCAAGCAGAGAGCCATGTGGAGCCCAGCAGGTAACAAAAGAACCGTGGGGCCCCTCACTCACCGCTTTCCATCCTGGGAAACAGCAAGAAAAGGTAAAGCTCGTGGGTTGAGATAATAACAGTTTAACAGGGCAGCAGAGGGAGAGAAAAATAAACCAACAGTAATGGCAGTAAAAGGTCATAAAAAACGGGTGATGTGCAGTGCAGTTTGGTTCCAATCCCAGGTAGCCAAGCCCTCACCATGATTCTGAATCGCTGCTGAAACTCAAAAACCAAGCCCAGCTCCCCCGAGCCACCCCAGGGGTATCCTGAGCCTGGTGTCATGGTTTGGAATATCCCTTTGGCTGGTTTGATTCTGCTGCCCTCTGTGTCCCTTCCCAGCTTCTTGTGGAAACGCAACTCTTATTTTTTCCACCTTAGGGGAAATGGCTGAGCCCGGGGGAATCTGCTCCGTGTAGAAACAGGGCCACCAGCTGGGGCTGGCAGGGAAGAAGTTGGGGGGAGTCTCTTGCTCTCTGGGCTGGACCAGGTGAGTGTGACCTGTGTGGCTGTTGCACAACAGAAGTGGTAGCCAAGGTGTTGCTGCCCTGCTGTGATGCTCCACACACACATTTTGAACTCTCTGCTGGAGTGGTGCCTTTGGGCTCTTGTCCCATTCCACATAAATCTCCCCCATCGCACAGGCTGGGAGTGAATACTTTATTCCATCCCTGGAGATAAGAGGCTGTGCTGTGTGATATAAAGACTATCCATCCTAACAGCAAAGCAGAGCAAAATACAAAGCAAATACAATTCTCATTTCTGTCTTCTCTCGGGCTATTATCAATATCAAAATACTCTCCCTGTGTGCACATGTACGAAGTAATTCAGAACTAAATATGTTAAAAATATTAACAAGCAGTAGAAATGTATTTTAGGTACTTTAGTTTCTTCTCTCTCCATTGATATTCCTACTGCATGGAGAGGAGTTCCCAGGAGGCATCATAGAGGCCCTTTTTCCTGCTCAGAAAGCGTGGACCACCCTGGGAGGCTGCTTGGGAGACCCTTCCAGCGCGTTGGCAGCAAGGAGACTCCAGGTGCCCCAGCAAAGGCTTCTTTCATGGTAAGAATTCAGGCAGAGAATTCCTAGATTCACTGAATTGAATCAAAATCTTGCAATAAACTTCAATAATAGCTTTTATAGGACATGTATTTTCAAATGAACAACTCGTCCTGACAGAGCAGTCCACACAGCTAAAGATAAACTCATACAATCTTTTTACATAAAGCTTCGCTGAATCTTGTAGCATGATTTACCATTAATACAGAACATATTCAAAATATTGTTGCTGAACCCTTTTTGTTTAATCCCTGTTTAAAAAAATTGGATGGGGGATGAGTAATCAACTGTATTTGGGCATCTCGACAGCCATCATTATTTTCCACTTAAAATGAAATTAGGTTTAAATTTTGTTATATACATTTTAATAGCAACAAATGTTCTGCCATTATCTTAATATACTGCAATTTATCACCTATGAAAATAAATAAATCAGTTTGCTAAAGGCAGGCAGTAAACTGTCAGGACACAGAGAATGAAGGAAAATCTTGGTTTGGGTGGCATTAAAGCAGCTGTGTCAGAGCGGTCGTCCCTGTTTAGAGGCAAAGCAAGCCTGTTTATCAGGAACCTGTAATTCTAGTAAGTTTGATAAGAACATTTCCACTATTGAAACGCATCCTGGGAGTTGTGAGTCACTGCCAGAGGGCTGCCATCGTTCCCATGCTGGCTGTCCCCTCGCCATCCAGCCCAGCCATCAGCTTTCCAGGCGTGGTGCCTCCCGACCTCTGCTCCATCACACACAGGGCCTGCTTGAGGAGCTGGACTCGATGGTCCTTCTGGGCCCCTTCCAGCTCAGGTGATTCTACAGTTCTTTTGTGGGCGAGGGGGTGGCCCAGGTGGAAGTGAAGCTGTGGCCCCAGCAGAGGAGTGGGATGAGGGAGCCTCCTGAGATGATGTATCAGGATGGCTTTGGATCCAGCAAAGCAGGCTCTGGTCTTTCTGCTGAAGGGCGCTGCTTGCTTGGAAAGGGTTCTCAGCCCCTGGCAGAGGTGGAGTCCCCATCCCTGGAGGGGTTTAAAAAACAGGGAGATGAGTTTGAGGGATCTGGTTTAGTAGTGGACAGGTATAGACAGACTTGATATCAAAGGTCTCTTCCAAGCAAGCGATTCTAAGGTTCTGTATCTCCCTGTTCACCTGGTGCCTGTCCCCCTGCAATGGAATCCTGCTCCCTGCGTGCTGGGTTCCACCAGTACCTGCTGCTGCACAGAGGGAGATTTATCAACTGTGCAAATAAACTCATCTCTTAAATTAACCGGGCTTGGGTAACGGTGACACTGTCTGAGCTAAATGTTATCTCTCAGGGCTATAGAGATGATCCGAGGGCTGGAGCCCCTCTGCTGTGAGGACAGGCTGAGAGAGTTGGGGTTGTTCAGCCTGGAGAGAAGGCTCTGGGAAGACCTTAGAGCAGCCTCCCAGGACTGAAAGGGGCTCCAGGAAAGCTGGGGAGCGGCTTCATACAAGGGTCTTCAGTGATGGCATGAGGGGGGATGGCTTTAAACTGGAAGGGGGAAGGTTAGGTTAGACAATAGGAAGGATTTCTTCACAGTGAGGAGGCCCTGGCCCAGGTTTCCCAGAGAATTGGTGGCTGCCCCATCTCTGGAGGTGTTCAAGGCCAAATTGGATGGGACTTTGAGCCCCCTGATCCAGTGGGAGGTGTCCTGTTCACTCAGGTCTACAGGACTCCAGCCCTTCCACACATTGCATCCACCCCCTCTCCCTGAGAGGACAGATCTCCAGATCCCACGCTTTCCTCCAAGCACGCCCACCCCGTGGCTCTTTGTCTCAGAACATGTTATTTTGTCAAAGAACACAGCTGTGCTATTAGAGATGAGCACTTGGAGCCACAGCTGAGCTGCCCCTCAGTAATGGACTGCACGGGTTATTCAGCTTTTCTTTATCACACAGCTATTTTGGGAGATGACCTGTGTGAATTGGGCACAGTTTGCTCCACCTGGGTGCCTGTGTTTCAGTGTAGGCCAATGCTGTAATGATGAAAATGTGAAAGGAAGTGATTCAGTTCTCAAAATTAGCCACATCTCCCGTGTCAGACAGGTGGCCCCCGTGAGGTGCTTTGTGCAGTGCTCCAGCCTTGTGATAGGTGAGACTGATGGAGAGCTGGGAATGAGCCTCAAAGAAAATGTCACGAGACTATTTACCTGTGCTCTGCAGGACCTCGTGCTGATCTTCTGTCAACAGAACTCCTCGGCCTCATGTTTAATTCAGCACAGAGCTTGTACTGGAATAACAGCAAGCTGAGCTTTTATTAAAATTTCCTCCCTTGAAGTCCCAAAGCCATCAGTGTCGTTAGAGTTCAGGCGTGGTGGTGAATGGGGAACTGGAGAGCTGTTGGGTGGAACAGGAACACCTCAGGGTTAGCACTGGGTTCAATTCACTGGCTCCTACCCTTTATCCAACCGCTCCCTCTGCTCGCCCCTTGCTGCACGGGGGCCTCTGGGCAGGGGTCTCCCTTCCTGGCACCCAGTCTGTGTCCAGATGGGCCACAGGTAGCTCAAGGAGGATTTTCCTGAGCCCCCCCTTAGCATGCCACAGTTTGAAGGTAGTAGTGATCTCTCCACCTGTTTTATCTAAACACCTTGACGTGTTGGTACCCCTTGGGCAGTGCGAGAGGCTTCTGTCACTCCAGCGGTGTGCACAGTGCTGCAGGCTGCAGGTAGATGGGTTGGGTTGTGTGCTTTGAACATCTCTGGTTGCTCTCCCTAATTTTTTGTGGCTGAACAAGGTCTGCTCCTCTGGTGTGAAGCTGAAGGAGCTACAGACCCAGTCTGGATCATGGAGAGCAACCCACCCCGAGAACCAAGTAGTCCTTAATTACTAGAGAATTATTAACCGTGAGGTTCACTTCAGAATTAGGAGTTGTGAAGTCCAGTGTTAGATGGTAAAAATTAGGAGGAAGAATAGGGTTTTTCTTTTAAGGGGAGGGGAGAATTTTTAAAAAGAGGGGAGAATTTAAAGTTCCCATGTAAGGGTAAATATTTATTATGACAGCCTGGGCAATCTGAGCTGGGAAGGACTGTTGAAAGTGTTCTAAAAAACAGGTCCACTGAGCAGCCATGAGCACCCTGTGATGGGTGAAGCAGTGCCCCAGGTGGTCACCTCCCTCGAGCCAAAGCTGAGGACAACCAAGAAGGGTCTGGAAGCCTTTCATCTCTCTTTGGCCTTCCTTCTGCTCAGGAGTGGGAACTGCTCTTGTCTGAGCTGTTTATCAGCTCAGATATTGCCATCCAGGGAGGGCTTTGTGCCCTGCCTCTTCCTGAGGTTGGAGGTGTCCTGCTTTTCTTGGGAGAAGCCGTATCCCTGGCAGCAGCTGAGGGGACTCAGGATGGCAGAGACAAGAGGAGATTTATGGTTGAGGACAGCTAGTACTGTAATTTATTAGAGGACTGGAAGTCGTGTGGAAGGGCTGGCTGTGTTTGACACAGATGTATGACCCCCAGAAGGGTGCCCACGAGTCACCAGGGGCTGGTGCAGCCACAGCAGAAGCCATCCTGGTTGACCCCACTCTGGGGTGTGATGGGCAGCTTTCTCACTGCCCAGAAAGGAGTCTCTTTAAGGTAAGTTATGTTAAAACACACTTCTTTTCCTAATTTCTTGAGTGTTTGTCTGGCACGTTGGTGCAAATAGCAGAAGAAGAGCCAGCCTGAGGGCCAGTCACCAGTGGTGTCCTCAGGGATCAGTGTTGGGTCCTGTCCTGTTTAATATCTTTATTGATGATCTGGATGAGGGGATTGAGTCCATCATCAGCAAGTTTGCAGATGATACCAAGTTGGGAGGAAGGGTTGATCTGCTGGAGGGTAGGATGGCCCTGCAGAGGGACCTGGACAGACTGGAGAGCTGGGCTGATTCTAATGGGATGATGTTTAATGAGTCCAAATGTCGGGTACTTCATTTTGGACACAACAATCCCATGCAGAGCTCCAGACTGGGGACAGAGTGGCTGGAGAGGAGTCAGGCAGAAAGGGACCTGGGAGTGCTGGTGGACAGGAAGCTCACCATGAGCCAGCAGTGTGCCCAGGTGGCCAAGAAGGCCAATGGCATCCTGGCCTGCATCAGGAATAGTGTGGCCAGCAGGACCAGAGGAGTTCTCGTCCCCCTGTACTCGGCACTGGTCAGGCCTCACCTTGAATACTGTGTCCAGTTCTGGGCCCCCCAGTTTGGGAAAGATGTCAGGATGCTGGAGAGTGTCCAGAGGAGGGCAACGAAGATGGTGAAGGGGCTGGAGCACAAGCCCTATGAGGAGCAACTGAGGGAGCTGGGGCTGTTTAGTCTGGAGAAGAGGAGGCTCAGGGGAGACCTCATTGCTCTCTACAACTCCCTAAAAGGAGGTTGTAGTGGGGCAGGGGTTGGTCTCTTCTCTCAGGTGACCAGGGACAGACCTAGAGGGCAGGGACTTAAGCTTCGTCAGGGAAAGGTTAGACTGGATGTTAGGAAAAAGTTCTTCACTGACAGGGTGATTGGCCATGGGAATGGGCTGCCCAGGGAGGGGGTGGAGTCACCGACCCTGGAGGGGTTTAAGGGGAGACTGGATGAGGCACTGAGTGCCATGGTTTAGATGATGGGTTGGTGTTGGTGTTAGTGTTGGGTTATAGGTTGGACTTAATGATCTCAGAGGTCCTTTCCAACCTTGTGATACTGTGATACTGTCAGGCTGGTTCTCCTCACAAGGTGACTCATGAGAGTTCGGCCCCTCCAGCAGTGGCCGTGCTGGTTTCTACTTAATAGTAAGGAACAAGTGGTCAAGGCTCTCCTGAGCTTTGCAGGCCTGAGCTCAGATGGGCCATGAGTGCTGCCAAGGCCCTTGGTACCTCAAAGACAGAAAGATTTCTGAACATGGTGCGTTTCCAGCTTTCCTGTGACTCTTGCCAGAGGCAGCAGAGTGTGTGAGAAGTTGTTCCTTATGAACCTTCAACAGAGAGGAACCTTCTTACACGACACCCGGGGCTGCGAGGCAGCTTGGGGGGCCAAAAGGCAAGTGAGCACCAACATTTCTGTTAACACAAGAGAGCTGTCAGGCAGGAGGAGTCCTCTTCCTCCTGTTCCCACATGTTTAAGGGACAGAGAGGCACCTCCCTCGTGTAGGAGTCAGTCCAGAGATGATCTGTGCAGAGGAGCTTCCACCAAGGAGTAAGAAATGGCAACAGTGGGAGCTGAGTCCTTGCCACGGCTGGAGTCATGTCCATAGGTTTTTCTGCTTCAGTGGAAATCAGGGACATGGTTTAATGGGCACAGTGAGCTTGGGCTGAGGGTTGGTCTTGATGATCTTGGAGGGCTTTCCCAACCGTAGTGATTCTGCGGTTCTAAGTGGATTAGACAAGCATGAAGAACCAATAATAGCCTGAAAACACTTAGTGTGCTCAAACCTGTAGTAATTTATTCTTGTGTGATAAAACCCACAAAACTGCTGCCTCTGAGCAAGTGTTTTTATCTGTTGCATGGAGACCTCAGCTACATCTTATTCTTGCGTTGTTCACAACAAGCTGTTTTCTGGTGAGCTGAAGTTTTAACACTTCTCCTGAGCATTTAAGGAATGGTAACTCATCCATTGATGCTGTGTGGTGATGCCATGGCAGCAGGGCTGCAGCGGGGGTCATCTCTCTGCTCACCACTGGGACTTGGAGTGGCTGCCCCATCCCTGGAGGTGTTCCCACTGGGACTTGGAGTAGTGGAATGAAGGAGCCCAGAGAAGAGATGGGTGCCCCATCCCTGGAGGTGTTAAAGGCCAGGCTGGATGAGGCGTTGAGCCCCCTGATCCAGTGGGAGATGTCCCTGCCCATGACAGGGGGATGGAACTGGGTGGGCTTTGAGGTCCCTTCCAACCCAACCTATTCCATGATTCCTGAGATTCCCACCCCTCTCTTCCCTGCAGTCACACTGCGGGAGATTCGTGTGTGCACTGAGGCCAAATGTTGCAAAACCTCTAACTTTTTTATGCAGTTCATTTTCTCCACCAGGAGCTCTCACACTGCTGCCTCGTGCATGGTCCAGGAGCTCTCAGGGACCCTGCAAAGCACAGGGCTTCAGCCAGCACTGGCATCGCCACCCAGACAGGTCAGCACCTCTGCAATTATATTTAAATAATAACCAGGTAGGTAATTAAGATAAAAGTGTTTTAAAAAACCACCCTTTTCTAGAAGGTGCAACTTGTTTGAACAGAATTTCTGATGTGGGAACGTGGAAAGTGACAAATGGGAATAATTCCATGCAAGGTGTAATTACACTGTACAACTGATTATCCCTGGGAGCTGCTGCAGCAAAGAATTGATGCAGATTCTGAAGGAAGGGGAAATCACCCAATGACAGCAGAGCAGGGTTATCTGACCCTGAGAACAGGGTTGGTGTTTGCTCACAGTGCTGAGCAGCTCGGGCGGTCCTGGGCCGCTTTCCCTGAAACAAAACATGGCCTTGTTTTTGATTTGCTTTCCTTACGTTCATGTTTTGAAAGGAAATGTGGTGCCCTCTGATCTAAAGTGTAGGTTTTAGGATAATTTTTTTATTGTTATTATGTTTGAGTATCAGGGGGTGGAGTCACCGACCCTGGAGGTGTTTAAGGGGAGACTGGATGAGGCACTGAGTGCCATGGTTTAGATGATGGGTTGGTGTTAGTGTTGGTGATGGGTTATAGGTTGGACTTGATGATCTCGGAGGTCCTTTCCAACCTTACGATACTGTGAAACTGTGGAAGAGAACATTTCTGTTATATCATTTTCCCTCCCTGTCTACCTTATCCCTGGGAAGGCTTGGGACATGCAATGAAGTTCTTGAGTGTATTTTGGCTGATCTGAAGGTCAGTTTTTATTGAATGAAGCTGTTTTGAAAACAGTTTAAAGTCATCTCTTTGCCTTAATTTTGTGCTTCAGAGACAAATGCTTAGTTTTTAATGGAAATTAATTGCTGATTTAGCTTAGTTAATAGTTACTATTAATTAAAAGCATTTAGATTTATATTTATTCACTTATTTATAGTTATATATTGCTGTTATTTAAGTTACTTTCAATACTGAAAAGGGCTCCAGAAAAGCTGAGGAGGGGCTCTTGATCAGGGATTGCAGAGACAGGATGAGGGGGAACAATTTTCAGCTGTAAGAGGGGAGATTGAGATGGGATTTTGGGGAGAAATGTTTTCCTGTGAGGGTGGGGAGGCCCTGGCCCGGGTTGCCCAGAGCAGTGGTGGCTGCCCCATCCCTGGAGGTGTTCAAGGCCAGGTTGGATGGGGCTTGGAGCCCCCTGATCCAGAGGGAGGTGTCCCTGCCCATGGCAGAGGGTGGGAATGGATGGGCTTTGAGATCTCTTCCCAACCCAACCCATTCCATGATTCTAATTTACTGCCTGAGTTTGGTTTGTTATGGAGGTTCTGTTACGGCTGCTCCGTGGCAGCCTCGGGCTGTGACGAGCGTCTGCCTCCAGCCCCTGCCAGCTGCCTGGCTCTTGGTTTCAGCTGCACAGGGCCATCGAGTCCAACTGCTGTCCCTGCACAGGACACTCCCAACACTCACCCCGTGGCACTGAGGGCAGTGGCCAAATGCTTCTGGAATGCTGGCAGAGCAGGGGCCCTGACTGCTTCCCTGGGGAGCTGTTCCAGTGCTCCACCACCCGCTGGGGGAAGAACCTCTTCCCAATGCCCAATCTCCCCCTGCCCTGGCACATCTTACTAGTTCGACCTGGGTGGGAATGGTGGATATGCAGGAGGATAGCGTGGCAGGAATGGGGGGAAGCAGCCTCCTCCCTTTCATTTGGGGTCATTTCCACAGGCTTTAATGTTCAGGACTTTGCTGCTCTAAAGCTAAATGGGATTTGGAGTGAAGCAGTGACTCACTATCTGAAAGGTTTATAGCTTCAAGTCTATTAATTATGATAAATGGATCACTTCCTGGCACGAGGAGCAGCTGAGGGAGCTGGGGCTGTTTATCCTGGAGAAGAGGAGGCTGAGGGGAGACCTCATCCCTGTCTGCAACTGCCTGAGAGGAGGTTGTGGGGAGGTGGGGGTTGGTCTCTTCTCCCCAGTGACAGAGGATGGGAGGAGAGGAAATGGCCTCAAGTTGCACCAGAGCAGGTTCAGACTGGACATCAGGAAACATTTCTTCATGGAAAGGGTTCTCAGGCCCTGTCTGAGGCTGCCAGGGTGGGGGTGGAGTCCCCATCCCTGGAGGTTTAGAAGCTCAGGGACAGGGTTTAGTAGTGGAGTTGGCAGTGTAGATGCTTTTAAAGGTCTTGTCCGACCTCAACGATTCTCTGGTTTTACAGCACTTGTAGGGAATTATTCTGTGCTTTAAGTGTGTTTATTTCTCTCCCTCCCATAGAGCTTTTTTCATTAATGTATTTGGTATTTTGAAAATTCACTTCTTCCAGCAGAGTTGGAAAGTGGGGCTTTACTTTTAGTTTTTCATCATTTTCATGTAAAACAGCAACACTTCTGAAAAAGTCACCTGCAGCAGAGTAGCAGCCCTCTCCCCTTTCCCCTGGTGAACTTTGCTGCCTTCTTTCCAGTTTCCACCATTTTTACATTTACATTCAAAGAGGGGTTTCTGCTCTGCAGAGCCCACGCCCAGCACAGGCACCAAAGGGTTTCTTTTTCTGTGTGTTTTGACTGAAAAATGCAAGTGGAAAAACTGGTGGGCGGAGAAGGGGTTCAAATGCATTTTGTTTACATTCTGTCCATTTGATAATGAGATAATTTAAGTAAACCACATTAAGAAAAGAGTCAGGATGTAACAGGAATAATTAAATTAGCAATTAGGAAATGACACAATAATTACTTCTGACTTACTTTCTTTTGGGTGGTGGGGCCACTGCGGGCCCTGCCTGTGAACTGTGCTTTCCACGGGAGCCTTATTCCAAAGTGAAGTTTGCAGCCAGCTCCTTTAATTGTTTGGGAGTGTCCAGTGTTGCCAAATAATCTGGCATTCTTCACAGGAATAATTTTCCAATGATGACTGTTTCTGGGCTGTGTATTAATCATTTACTGTTCATTATTCCTGAACTGTGACTGACCACCTAAATTGAGTGCACTATTGCTGCTCTTCAGTTGGGTAATTGAAATGCTCTTTAAATCAGAGTAATTAGCAGTCTGACTTTTCAGTTGAATTATTATTTACCCTAAATTAATGGAAAATTCTGGGACTTGTGGGCTATTATCCCCATTGTTTGGCAGCGATCTGAGTTCTGTCAGCGAAAGAGTGCTGTGAATTTGTGAATCATCTCGAACGAGCCTGACAGCTTCTATTTGTAAAAATATTAACAGTTCTGGGGTTTGATAATTCAGCCGACTCTGACGTTTCAGAATATTTAAAGTGTGATTTGTAACCAACAAGGCGTTTGAGCTACAGACACCGGCAGTCTGGTGGCAGCATGCTAATGCCATCTCACCAAAACGATGGAATTAACTGATTTCCATCTCTTCCCAGCCTCCTTCAGTCGGTGAGACAATAGCTGATCAAACAGAGTGATGGGTATTCCTCACGGGCTGATTTCAGTGTCTCCATGAATCTGTTTTGATAGTTCTTGCTCCTACTTTATGTTCACATTGTGAATATTTCCCAGTGAATGATTTAACCAACCTTGGACTCTTAAATGTCTTTAGTGGAGAGGGATCATTTAAACTTGCAGTTATAAATATTCACAGTGCAAATGAGGCTGCAGACCTTCGGCTAAAAATGTCCTGTAAGGCCTGCAGTGAGTGGGTACAAAATGGAGCTTTTTGTTCCTAAATCATATGCGGGTCCTGATTCAGCATATATTATACAAAAATATGTCACTTTGAGCATAACTGTGCTGCTGTTGGGCCTCAGAGGAATGAGTCCGGAATTTAGAGTGAGCTCTGAGCCCAGTCCAGGCCCAGCAGGTCCCACAAACACCAGCTGCACGTTGGCATCCTCCTGAATTTACTCTTTTGTATGCTGGGGGTAATCGCTGCTGTTGGAAAAGGGCTCTTGGTTCAGCGCTGGCTCCACTCCTGTTCAATACCTTTATCAAGGATCTGGACAAAGGGATCGAGTGGACCCTGAGCACGTTTGCAGATGATGCCAAGCTGGGTGGAGATGTTGATCTGCTCGAAGGAAGGGAGGCTCTGCAGAGGGATCTGGCCAGGATGGATCCATGGGCTGACACCAATGGGATGAGGGTCAACAAGGCCAAGTGCAGAGTCCTCCATTTATGTCACAACAACCCCGAGCAGTGCTCCAGGCTTGGGGCAGAGTGGCTGGAGAGCTGCCTGGAGGAGAAGGCCCTGGGGGTGTTGGTTGGCAGGGGCTGAACATGAGCCAGCAGTGGCCCAGGGGGCCAAGAGGGCCAATGGCATCTTGGGCTGTGTCAGACACAGCGTGGGCAGCAGGAGCAGGGCAGGGATTGTGCCCCTGCCCTGGGCACTGGGGAGGCCACCCCTCGAGTGCTGGGGTCAGTTCTGGGCCCCTCACTCCAAGAAGGACCTTGAGGGGCTGGAGAGCGTCCAGAGAAGGGACCGGAGCTGGGGAAGGGGCTGGAGAACAGGGGTTGTGGGAGCAGCTGAGGGAGCTGGGGCTGTTTATCCTGGAGAAGAGGAGGCTGAGGGGAGACCTCATCCCTGTCTGCAACTGCCTGAGAGGAGGTTGTGGGGAGGTGGGGGTTGGTCTCTTCTCCCCAGTGACAGGGGATGGGAGGAGAGGGAATGGCCTCAAGTTCTGCCAGGGCAGGGTCAGACTGGACATCAGGAAACATTTCTTCATGGAAAGGGTTCTCAGGCCCTGGCAGAGGCTGCCAGGGAGGGGGTGGAGTCCCCATCTCTGGAGGGGTTTAAAAGCTGTGTAGGTGTGGTGCTCAGGGACAGGGTTTAGTAAGGGGACAGGTACATTTGGACTTGATGTTCTCAGGGGTCTTTTCCAACCAGATGATTCTGTGATTCCTGTCAGCAATGAGTCTGTGGAGATCCTCAGGTTTGGCAGACCCCAGGTCTCCTGGGTAGCAGAGCAGGAAGGACGACAAACACATCTGGGTCCTGTGTGAGCCGAGCCGGGGCAGCCCCAGCTTTGCTGTGGGGTTCTTGGGCTCCTCGAAAGCTTGCCTTGTTCCTGGAGTTGTTTCAGTTCCCTGGTGAAGCAAGGAATATGATTTGGAGATTTTATTGTTGTTGTTTCTATTACTTCTGTTAGAAATGGCATCACTTTGTGGCAGGGGAGGTTTGGGCTGGATATTAGGGAATATGTCTTCACTGACAGAGTGGTGAAGCTGTGGCAGAGCTCCACAAAAATTCCTTCACTGAAAGGGTTCTCAGGCCCTGACAGAGGCTGCCCAGGGAGGTGGGGGAATCCCTATCCCTGGAGGGGTTCAAACATGTGGATGTGGTGCTTAGGGACAGGGTTCAATTGTGGCAGTGGGATTGGGCTGGATGAGTTTAGAGGTCCTTTCCAATCTTAAAGATTCTGTGATTCTAGTAATTATCTATTTTCCCAAATCATGGAGCTGCATATAAAGTTTGTTTCTTCTGTGTTATATAATAGCCCCGTCCCTCTCTCATTTTTAGGTGCACAGCAGGGTAAGAGAGCATTTTAGAGCCTGGCTATTCCTATTTTACATTCAGAACATCAAGCTTTGCAAGAGGAAGTGTCTTGATGTAGCTGCTGTTTTATTTTTAATGAAAACATTTCTCGCATTGAAAAAAAGAGGTCACTGCTCATCTCTCTGAGTACAAATTATTGCATGTACACAGAAGATATAAAAACAGTAAGGATGGAGTCTGGGCACTAAGTTCCCCACTCAGTAGCACCCTTGTAACAGGCAAATGGCAAACCCAAGCACCACATTGTGGAGTTTGGAGCACACAGAAGTGTCCTCCCCGGAGTGATACCACTGCCCCGAGACAATGGACTGAAAGCATGGGAAGTTTTCCTTTTGAAAAATCTTTGAGCAAGAGTGAAAATATCACTTATGGACAAAGAGATGAAGGCTGTGCTGTACCACATAGCTCCTCTGTAAGGGTCTGAGTGTGATGACTGAAAAAAAAGAGGTGTTTACAGAGCAGAGAAAGAATGTTTTCTGCTGTCCCGGGAGTCCCTCAGGAGGTCCTTTGCTCTCCTGCCTTTCCGTGCTGCAGCTTGGCTGAGCTCCTCCCTTGCTGAAAGAATGAAAAATGATCATTTTTATATTTTTTTCCCAATTATTTGTTTCAGTTTCTTTACAACTGAAGGAAAAAAACCAGCTCTCTGCTCAGGGAAAACCAGATACAATTTGAGAGTATTAATTTTGAGTTTCTCCTAGCATTTTGTTCACAGGAGAGCGCGCCGTGGGGTGATGGTGCTGCGTCTGCTAACGAGGGTACCCAGGCACTGGGGATAAATGGCCTGCAGAGCACAACCTCTGCTTCTTATGGGGATCAGTGTTTTCTGTGTGCCTGTTGGTGTCACTCTGCAGCGAGCGGGGCTCTGGGTATTCCTTTAATAAATGGATTTACTCATTAATAAATCCCTTCCTGCCTGTTCCTCACTGCAGCAATAATGAGGTGTTCTGGCTCTCCCACTGCGTGCACAAAGGAGCCTGGGAGCAGCAGCACTCTCATTTACTCAGCTCTCATGTCCCCTCCAGGGTGTTATGTCGTGTCCCATAGGTTTTCCTCCAGCAGGGCCAAGCAGGAGGTGGTGCAGCCCGGGCACAGGGTGGCAGTGGGATCTCTGGGCTGAGCCTGCAAAGCTGGAGGGGACTGGGACTGAGCATCACGTGAGGTGGAGGGAGACTATTCCAGGAGCTATGGCCAAGGAGATGTGACAGGCAGTGGACCACATCCCATCCTGCTGGGATGCCCTGTCCCTGCACCACCATCCCCTGCTCTGCCCTCTCCCTCTCCACGCTGAGCGCGTGGGACACCCGGTGCTTTGCTTCTGACGCTGTAACTGGGTGGTTCTGCAGGACTGGACCACAAGCACTGTATTAAACTAAATTTTCTATCTAGTTTCCTGGTGTGACAGATGGATGGGTAGAAAGACTTCTGGCAAGGTCCATAAATCTCCTTCCTGAGCTATTAATCAACCTCAAATTGCACATCTAATGCTGTTCCTAAGCCAAGGAGGTACTGGTAGCCCTGTGTTTGCTGTGGAGGTTCTGTTCCCCATGACCATGTGGGAGCTCCTGCACCCACATGCGACTCAGGGCAGTGCAGGGGTGAGCTGAGCAGAAAGGGGGGGTGGCCAGAGGGAAAGGGGTCCTACCTGGCAGTCAATGGGATACAGGGGGGGTGGGTCCAAGGGGCAGGTCCTGCTCCAGGCCGTGCCCTGCTCCTGGGGCTGCCAATCTCTTCCCTTGATGGCTGGTGGCAGGTTTGGTAGAGCTCGATACCAATGGGGTCACTTATGGCAAATGAAAGGTTCTCCTTTTTTTGTGGAAATGTCTTTTTTTTTTTTTTTTGTGGAAATGAGGATCAGGATGAGAATTTCAAGATGCAGCTTCATTGCTGAGATGTGGTGGACTCCGTTCAGCCCGGGATTTCCATCCTTGGGAATGCAAATCAAGACATTTGGTTTTCTGAGCCAGTAGCACTGAAACTCAGCACCTTCTGATCAAGGTTGTCTGTGCCACATCAGCAGAGATGGAGCAACTTCTGTGCTGGTAAGTTACCTGTCTGAAAAAGTGGTATCAACCCTGACTGCCTATGACTGCCTCGTGTCTTTGATGTTACTAGAATATTTTCATTAAATAGTTTAATTTTTCTAGATAATTTTTGGGGTAAAAAAAACCAACCCATACTGCACCTTTCTATTGTAAAGATCCTGATTTTAGTTAAACCTTCTGCCTGTGTTTTTATAAACCGGCTGTCCTTTGGCAGTGTTTCATAGAATGGTTTGGATTGGATGGGACCTCAAAGCCCATCCAGGTCTAACCACCCTGCCATGGGCAGGGACACCTCCCACTGGATCAGGGGGCTCCAAGCCCCAACCAACCTGGCCTTGAACACCTCCAGGGATGGGGCAGCCACCACTTCTCTGGGCAACCTGGGCCAGGGCCTCCCCACCTCATCATGAAGAATTTCTTCCTCATGTCTCATCTCAGTCTTCCCCTTTCCAATTCAAAGCTGTTTCCCCTTGTCCTGTCACTCCAGGCCCTTGGAAAAAGCCTCTACCCAGCTTTCCTGGAGTGCCTTTGAGTACTGGCAGACCTCAATAAGATCTCCCCAGAGCCTTCTTCTCTCCAGGCTGAACAACCCCAACTCTCTCAGCCTGTCCTAACAGCAGAGGTTCTCCAGCCCTCAGATCATCTCTGTGGCCTCCTCTGGACTCACTCCAACAGCTCCAGGTCCTTCCTGTGCTCAGGATTCCAGAACTGGACCCAGGGCTCCAGGTGGGGTTTCCCCAGAGCAGAGCAGAGGGGCAGAATCCCCTCCCTCCCCTCTGGTCCCACGGCTCTGGGTGCAGCCCAGGACACGGGGTTATCATAGAATCACAGAACGCCCTGAGTTGGAAGGGACCCCCAAGGGTGATGGGGTTTCTTGATGAGTCGCTGTGTGGCCCGAGCCCGTCCGTCCCTTCGCTCTCGCGTGGTGCTCGTGCCCTTTCAGGCAGCAGCCAAAGGCACAGCTGCTGTTGGCCCGAGCAGAGCAGACACTTTGAACTGGGTTCACTGGGAGAGGAGCCAGGGAAGAGAAGCTCCTGGTGTTGCTGAGCAGATGGGCTGTTCCACACCAGCCCGAGCTCACTCGGGGCTCGTGGCGCTGCTCCAGCCTCCGCTCCCAGGGCTGGGGGGGGTAAATTGAACATAAAGAACAAATGGATCTTGGGCAGCGAATGCTTCGCAAACAAATCACAAAGCAAATTTTAATTCACGTGGTTCTCTTCAGTGTGAAAACCCTGCCTGCTGGCAGCTGGAGCACATCAAGAGCAAACACCGTTCAGCTCCAGCGACCAACGCTTGGGGCACAGTGAGATTCACGAGGTGGATGTTTGAAAGCACCGAGTTAAATCAAAGCTGCCCTGTGCCATCTGCAGACCACGCGTGTGGGGGGCGCGCGAGGCGGGGTGTACATTTAAAGCACTGTCATCTACCAGGCTCTTCCTGGCCAGCATGAATCTGCATTAAAAGATAAAGAACGAGGCCTTGTGCCCTGTAAAATGCAAAACGTGATTTCACTTGTCTGGGTTGAGGCATTTTCCATTTTGCATTTCCCATCTTGGGCTCAATGAAGGGTTTTATCTGGCTGCCCCTGCTGCTGTTCTTGTGCTCGGGGTGGGGCTGAGGAGGTTTGTGCTGTCCTGGCTCAGCTGCTCCTTGGCAACTGCAACGTTACTCTTGTTATGCCTTTCTCTGGGTCATCCATGCACTAAAAACACCCCTTCGATCGAGGGAAGTTTCCTGAAGTGCCTCCTGTGTGTGCACAGAGCATCAGCTGCTCTCCTCTGAAATTCCCATGAATTCAAGGCAGCTGCTGTTTGGGGTCCAACCTGAGTCCTCGATGCCCTGAGCAGACTCAGGGATGATGAGAGCAAAGCCTGGTCATAGGTGGTGCTCTTGTGTTCAGTTTTCAACACCAATGTACATCCAGCCTTTTCCTTCTCCACTGCCTCTGCCAAACCAGCCCTTTTCTCCAAAGTCTCATTGAAATTCCATTCTGTTGTGGCTCTGAAGTGCTGTTTCTCCTTTTCAGGTCCCACCATTAGAAGAAGATGCCTTGTTGTAGGACAAGCTGCCCCCTCATCTGGTGGTGCTTCAGCCTTTTCTCTCCTGCCCCTGGGCTGCCAATGCTCCAGTATCTCCCGGATTCCCAGTTTCTGTGGACTGGAAAGCATTTCCTTCAAGTGAAAAATGAGACAAATCCAGGTGGGACTTTTTTTAATATTTCAAAGCTGTCTACTTCAATTTAACAAGTTTGAGCTGAAAGAGGGGAGACTGAGATGAGATCTTAGGGAGAAACATTTTCCTGTGAGCATGGTGAAGCCCCAGCCCAGGTTGCCCAGAGAAGTCATGGATCATCACAGAGGGGCGCATGCTGGAGCCGTGTTGGCAGGAGACAGGACTGGCAAGTCCCTGCAGCATCCCCGAGGTTTATTCTGTGGAGTTTTGCACTGGGCACATTCTAAAGTTTCAATAGCAGAGTGTTCTTAAGTGAAGGACAGGGGCTAGACGTAATCATCATCACAACTTCACACACTGATATTGATAAATGTAGTGAAACTCCATCAGTTTAATGTCTCTCTCTGTCTTGATGGCCACGTTTGTGTGTGTGCATCTTTTTTTTTTATCATTTAAATAATATTTAAATGAAATACGTGGTGTCTGCTTTCACACACCAGTGATACTTTTTGGTGGGCCAAACCTTGCTTTAGCACAGAATTTAGAAATGCAGCTCGGGCCCTTCTGAGACTGAAAACAGCACCCAAACTAATGTGCATCTCATCTCCATGTTGGCTTCTGTGTTTGGTGTTTGGGAGCCTTAGAGAGAATCTTCTTCTAAGGGCTCAGAAATACAGCTTGGATAAAGGCTGACAAAATGATTATATTGTTAAATTCAGTCAGTTCCCTCAACGCTGTTTTCACTTAGATTGTAAAGACTGTTGAGGGAAAGCATAGCTTCAGTTTATGTCTGTAGTCATAAACCTCACCATAACCCCAAACCTGGGCTGACGTATTCGGTCGATATCGTAATCGAATTCATAAATAAGAATTATTTAACGCCTCGTGCTACCTTGGGCCTGTGCTCTCCTGCTTTTGAAACCTCTTGAAACCTCAGAAAAATCACAGGATGGTTTGGCTTGGAAGGGGCCTCCATTGACATCTGTTGACCTCACCCATCATCTTTAGCCATAACCCCGTGCTTTTCCCACTTATTTTTTTTTCATTATCTTCATCTTTTTTGCATTCTACTAATGATAAGAAATTGTGAGGTGAAATGATCTCTGGGTACAATGTGACTTGTTTGGAAAAGGCTGGAAAAAAGTGCAGTGCCCCTCTTTGTCCTGTGCTAAATAAACTCACCCTAAGGGCTTAAAGGAGCGCTTTGAGCACAGGTGCCTATGGCACAAAGCATCACCAGGTGGGGAGGTCACCTTGTGCAGGTGGTGGAGCATCCTTCTTGTGAATTCATTGCATTCTGCCAAATCACAGGTGAGGAAGCTGGAGAGGCCAAACCCTGACCCAGCCTCTGCCTTCTCTTTTACTGCAATGATTCCCCCTTCGGCCACACGGCCACTTCCAGACAGAGCCCCAGAAATAAAGTACACTGATTTTTTTTTCAATTATGGTTCCTACTGTTGGCTTGATGAATATGAAGCAGAGCCTTGGTAAGAGATGAGGATATTAGTAACCCCTTTTTGTTAATTGAAAAGGTAATTTTAATGAAAATAGAGCGCTTCAAAATGGCTGTCCCATAGGGATATTCATGCATTAGCTTCCTTCCCTGGAAGGGATGGGTTTCCTGCCAGGGGATTCTTCCTCCTCAGCTTTACACTGACTTGGGCTTATTTTAATTCATTTCATGAGACTCTGTGGTAATGTGTGCATTCCTCCCAGGGTCCCAGCTAAAGAATCACAGAATCATCTGGTTGGAAAACACCTTTGAGATCAAGTCCAACCGTCCGTGTCCACTGCTAAACCCTGTCCCTTCAAAACTCATCCACCCATCTTTTAAACCCCTCCAGGAATGGGGACTCCACTCCCTCCCTGGCAGCCTCTGACAGGTCCTGAGCATCCTTTCAAGGAAGAAACGTTTCCTGATGTCCAATCTGACCCTGCCCTGGTGCAACCAGGCTGAGTGAAGAGGGGGCTTCACTGAGCCTCAATATTCTACAAAAAAACCCCACATCCTGCCTTTTTTCTCTACTCAGGTGGTGATTTGGTCTCTTTCTGCAGCACTCCTGTCCCTCCTGTCTGTGTCTACCTGAGCTGTGAACAGGCAGAAGCAGGAGCACCACCTGTGCAAACCTTCAGTGCTGCCTCTGACGCTGGGACAAACGAGATGACTTCCAGTGCCACCCTTGTGTGTCCCAACCGCGCCACCCCGCAGCCCTGAGGGGGACGTGGCTGTTGGAAGAGCCCTGCTTCTATGGGGTTGCTCTTGGGCTTTCTTTTGCCACTTTTCATCGTGTTTCCAGGATCTGAGTCCTGAGTCTCTCCTGGGCAGAGGAGATGAGTTTATTCTCCAGACAGACCTCAGCTCGACACAGTGAGTGCAGCAGGGAAGTCGTGGACTGTCTGGATTATTAATTTCTAGGGGAAAAGAAAAGGTTAATTTAAAGGCATAAAAAAAAAATGACTCATCCTCAAGCTGAAAAAAAAAGTGAACAGGAAGAATTTTGGCATTTATGACTCTTGTTGTCATAGAAACTGAACCTGATATTTCCATAGAGCAATCGGTAGCGGTAACAAATACTGTTCTTTATAGCAGTGATGAATTAAGATCAACTCAAGATTTCCAGTGCATTGTCAAGCAGATCAAATACTGGTTTATTTTCTATTGCCAAGTTGTTATCACAGTCCTTAAAACCCATTGCTGATAGATTTAAATGAAACCTGTCCGGTATTGCTGGGCAGTTATTAGAATTCAGAGCAGCTGGAGGAGAGGGATTACAACAGCCTGGCAAAAGAAGTTCTCAAATTTCCATCAGAAAAGAGCATGTCCCATGGGGCACTGCCCTCATTTGCCACACGAAGCCTCCTGTGGCACCTGCAGCGACGACCTGCACGGAACACACCTCTGTGCACTCCTGTGGGCCTTGAGGGCACCTGCTGAGAGCAAAGTGCAAAGGGGATCCAGTGCAAGGGGCTGAGCAGTTCTCTGCACGCCACAGCTCAGGACCTGCTGGCTTCTCTGAGGCCTTATATATCGAGTTTTTTGGCAGCTGGTACAACAAACACTGCTTGGGTTCCTCAAAGTCCATCAGTCTGTGTAGGTTTATGATGGTGCCACATCCAGGAGATGAGGGTTTCAGCTGGTTTAGCATCGCCCAGGGTGGCCACCGACTGGTTGAGACACTCAGAGCCATATATTAAAGGGCTCCTTTGACCATTTTGTTCACAAACCATCACCTCCCAGAATCATTGAGGTTGGAAAAGGCCTTCAAGCTCATCCAGTCTAACCATCAGCCAAACCCCACCATGCCTGTTAAACCATGTCCAGAAGTGCCACATCTACACAGTTTTTGAATCCCTCTAGGGATGGAGACTCCCCCACTGCCCTGGGCAGCCTCTGCCAGGGCTTCACCACTGTCAGTAAAGAAATGTTTCCTAATATCCAACCTAAACGTCCTGTGGCACAACTTGAAGCCATTTCCTCTCATCCCGTCGCTGGTCACTGTAGAACTTCTCTGAACATCGTTCTGTTGCAAGGTGAGCTCCTCTTTTTAAAAAGAAAAAAGCATATTTGGTTTTAAAAATTTGTCTAATGGCTAACTTACCACAAACCTTTGTGCATTATTCCTCATTATTTGAATTGACAAGCAAGCAAAAATGCTTTATCCTCCCAACTCCAAACTATTTTGAACAAGGATTGATTTAGTTTGATTTTTCTATCTGGATTTTTTTGCCCTTTATTAGGTAGGCTGGAGAATCCTCTGTCAAAGTTAGTTTCCATTTGTTGTTAAAAGCTGGAAATTGTGATCAAGACTGCCCTTTACCTTTACTTTGGTAGGCGAGAGGTTGATTTCCGAGATGGTCTTTCATGTCAAGTCTATTTCTCTTTCTGTAGTTGCTGTTCTCAGGATTCTCAGAACCTCCTCCCATCAAATCTTTCAAAATGATCTTGCCAGACCTGGGAAATGCATTTTCAGAACTGCTTGTATTCACACAAAACAGAGGGAAAGATAAATGCTTTCAGAAGTGCAGTGTTGCCCAGACCTTCCCATGCCCCTGGTCAGCAGTAGCTGCAGAATCAGGGATTCTCTGCGCCTTCCTCTCGCAGAAGGGTTTCCCTGTGGTGTGGGCTTTGATGCTCCCTCTCCTCACTGCTGCAGCTCAGCTGTTTGCAAGCTCTCACCTGACCATGAGTGAGGGTGCAGAAGCTGCAGTGGTAACAGGGCGAGGGGTCCAACAACCCAGCACGCCCTGGGCTCTGGAGGCTGTGGGCATCAGCACCGCAGCCACGCACTGGCAGAGGGGCTCCTGGATTGCAGCAGGGGTGAGAATGGGCCAGAGTGATGGAGCCTCTGCTCTCCCTGCCAGCAGCTGGAAGGCCTCAATTACAAATACAGTTACCTGCTTCCTAGGCCCTCTTACTTAGCTAATACAGTAACAGATTGGAAAGAAAATAGATATGGGATATGATGAAAGGGAAAAGACCAACACAAGCAATGTGAAACGACACGAGGATGTTCTGTGGGCTCCAGTGAAGTTATATAACCTGAGGGAAGAAAATGCACCATTCCAGGCAAGGTAATTCTTTCTCCCTAACTCACACCTCTCAGGATGCTTTCCATTCCTCCCATTTAGGAAGGCAAACAAATGAAGTGAAGAAGCCAAGAGCCTGGGCAATACATCCAGAAAATCATTCTCATTGTCACTGCACATTTAGCAGTAGGGACACCCCCGCCTTTGGAAGCACCGAGCTCGTTTATCTTTAATTCTCACATAGTGGAGCTTTCGCAGCTCTTTTTACAACTTTTGGTACAAACCTCAGTATCCTCATTTACCCCAATTCAGTTTAAGAGAAGTGTGAGAGACTTCTCAGAACTTTAGCAGGATTCACTGAAGTCAGGTAATAGTCAGATGCGCCTTTTGTGGAAAGCCACGGTGCTCTTGCTCCAAGAGCTGCTGCTCCCGTCAGAATCAGGAAAGGGTCAGGGAATCACAGCACCACTCAGAGTGAAAACAAAGACATGAGAAGCCAAGGACTGCAGAGGTGCCTGTGAAATAATCCATTCATTTTGCTTTCCTGAGTCTGAAAGGGTTTTCTTTGGAGGGTTCAAGTCCATTATGTGCACGTTCAGATTGGACATCAGGAAAAATTCCTTCCTGGAAAGAGTTCTCAGGCCCTGTCAGAGGCTTCCAGGGAGGGGGTTAAGTCCCTGTCCCTGGAGGGGTTTAGAAGGCGGGTGGATGAGGTGCTCAGGGATCTGGTTTAATAAGGGGACAGGTAGGGTTGGACTGGATGATCTCAGGCGTGTTTTCCAAGCGGATGATTCTCTGTGCTCAGCCACCGCGTTGGTGTTCTGCTGGCACAGCTCCACCACTTGCTGTGCTGGTGCCCAGAGCCCTGTCCCCGGGCACAGCACTGGTTTATCACGTAGGGAAACCACAGGGCTTTACCCTGCTGACCCTGCAGCCCAGCGACCTGCGTGGCTTCGGGAAGTGGCCGACCTGGATTTCCTCCCCTCTCCCTGGGTGTGCACACGCCCTGCCACCCCGCCCGGCCCCGCATCTTCTGGGGAAGTTATTCATATTTCATGTAACGTGAACAGTGGAGCTGAAGTGCAGATAGATTTCCACATCTTGGTTTAGAGAGCGCGCTTCCCAGAGAATCCAGAGGCGACTGCGGATGTCGTGGCTGATCTCCTTTCTGGAGCCAGGCACAGATTTACTAGAGGTGTTCTTTCCCGTGTCAAGAGAACAGATTCACATTACTGAGTTGACAGGAAAGATGAATCCCCTGGTGCCAGTGCTGCTGTCCACTCTGCAATCTTCCTGTGTAATTAATGAGCTGTCAGATCTGCTGAAACTCAAATAACAGATTACTGGGATTCAAGGCAAATTGGCCCTGAAATTAAGACCCAAGTTTGAGTTGCTCTTCTTCCTCACCTTGCAGCTCTTGTTATTGATTTTGGGTAATTTCCTGCTTAGCAAGAACAAGAAAAAAAAGCAGAAGTAACACAGCAGCTTTTTAAGAGCCTTTCAGGTGTGCCGTGACTTCAGAGACGCAGTACTCGTGTCTGTGAGCTCTCTTCACTGCTGAAGTGCATTAACTGAACTGAAATATTTACTGCTCAGCTGTTCCTAAGCTTCAGACTGAAAGCAAGAATCTATAGAGCATGTGTTTGTCTCCACAATAATTTATAGATCGAAATATAATTGAAATGTCGTAACTGAATTTTAAAATCTCACTTAATTGCACAGATTAACACAATTTACAAGACCTTATGGAAACTACAGACACCTATGGAAAAAAAAAAAAAAGCCCAGTGTTGTGCTTTGAGCTAAAGAAGATTCAATTTTCTGACTTCAGCTCAGTCTTGTCTGAGTAACTTCATTGTCTGAGGGTTAACTGCATGTTTTTCAGACAGTGTTTTTGTCTAGACGTGGTCACACAGGGCACTGGGATGCAGAAAGGCCGTTGCTCACACTTGTTCCTGTAGAAACCAAGGCCATCCTTGAGCTGGTGGAGCCGTAAGTCAAAGAGGGGAAAAAGGGTGGCACCTGCAGGGAGGGGCGGACAGGACAGGTGACCCCAAAATGACCAACAGAGGACCCCATCCCGTGTCAACATACTTTGTAGAAAACGAAGAGATCATGAGGGTCTCGCTCTCTTCTTTGATGGCCGAGGTCCAACGAGGCCCTTGTCTGTCTGTCCCGGATCCGTGCATTCTGGAACCCAGGTCCTGAGCTCAGCTCCCTCCTGGCCTCAAAACCTTTCCCTCAGGTCTGCTCTGCACCACCTGTGGTGACAGCATGGGGGGGTGGGGGAGGGATTTCATCATCATCATCTTATTACTATTATTTCATCAAAGCTGTAGTTCTGGTTTTCCATCCCGCAAGCCTTTTCCTCTCATTTCCCTTTCACCTTTCCCTGGGGGTGGGAGGGAAGGTAATTAGGAGCCCAACTGCTCAGTTTTAGCTGAACCGTGACCCTCAGATTCAGGTGTAATTGGCGTAATTGCCTTTATGACAGGACAAATAAATTGACTCAACTTCTATATACTTAATTAATCTGTCAGTCTTTTGGTAACTCTCTTAAAAATCCAATTGGTTTTTAATGAAGAAGAAGGCTGGGGTTCTCTCCAAGGTGCGTTTTTCCTGGGAGGTGCATCCCAATGAAGTTAATTTGCCCCAGTGACCGGTGCCTCTTCGGGGGAAGATGAGGCTCTGATCCCCCTCCTCGTTTGTGCTGGGGGCTCAGCACAGTCCCCTTTGCATCCTTCAGCTGCAATAACACCTCCACACTTCTTCTGTCCCACTAATGGGCTGCTACTGGAAACATTTCCTAGACAAGCGTGACACAAAATACAGCATTTTTTAGATAATAGGAGAACCACTGATGAAAAACGAAGTGCCCAGTGCTCACGGAGGAAGCCTTGCTGAAGCAGTGATGGATTTTGTGATCTGAGTCTGAATCGATTGGCTTCAGCATTCTCTCGATGATTTGGAACCCCAGGCTCTATCCAGGAGATTTCTGATGTGACACACCCAGAGTCTGTTGTACTTCATGGGTGTTGCTTCAGGCCAAGCTGGGTTTTCAGAGCCCGTAGTTCAGTTAAGGTGCACGAACGTATCAGAATGGCTGTGTTGGCACATCCTGAGGAGTTGGTGCTCGTTCATAAAAGCCTCCCAGCACACATTTGTACTGGAACCACCTTCCTCGGGGAACCAGAGTTACTGTTACGGCAAGGCCACAGCCTGGTTGGCGTTTTTTATGTTGTGAGGAACTGATTTTGCTCTGTAAAACATTCTGTCTCCTGCAAGTATGTTCTGCTTGCATTGAAGCACAGAAAGCCACAAGGAGCACAGGATTACTGCTTGCTTATCACAGGATAACTTTGGTTATCCCATGTTCCACTGAGTTTGCTGTCGGGATGAGCAGAGCCTGTCTGGGAGATGTCTGGGGTCATGGAACCATGGAATGATTTGGGTTGGAAGGGATCTCAAAGCCCATCCAGTCCCACCCCCTGCCATGGGCAGGGACACCTCCCACTGGATCAGGGGGCTCCAAGCCCCATCCAACCTGGCCTTGAACACCTCCAGGGATGGGGCAGCCACCACTGCTCTGGGCAACCTGGGCCAGGGCCTCCCCACCCTCACAGGAAAATATTTCTCCCTAAGAACTCATTTCGATCTCTCCTCTTTCAGTTTAAAACCCTTCCCTTTGTCCTGTCCCTGCACTCCCTGATCCAGAGCCCCTCCCCAGCTTTCCTGGAGCCCCTTCTCAGCACTGGGAGGCTGCTCTGAGGTCTCCCCAGAGCCTTCTCTTCTCCAGGCTGAACAACCCCAACTCTCTCCTCATACAGGAGGTGCTCCAGCCCTTGGATCATCTCCGTGGCCTGTAAAACGAGGCAGGAGAGGGGGAGTTGGAGCAGATGCAGGGGGATGACAACCAGAGCATGGCTGCCACTGGGAGCAAGGAGGGACAGCTGGAAGAGGTTTGTTGCTCGTGCAGCCACCTTGGATAGGGTTTGCATGACTGCTTCCTCCCACCATTATCCAAGGTAATAAAAGATGCTGCAACCTGTCCAGACCCTTGAATCCATTAAGAGACAATAATGAGATCATTTTCTGACCAGCTCAGAAGCCTTCAGTGTTTTAAAGAGCTGTGTGGTAACTGACATGACAAACCAACCGTGGCACTGTAGGACCAGAGAAGATGCCATTTCATGAATAAATGCAAGATGTGAGCCATGCTTCCCTAAAAAACAGGATAAAAATAGAATCTGAGATGTGCATTGCGAGGCACGAATCTCGCAGGCTCAGGAGCTGTGTCCTGGCGAAGGGAACAGATTGTGGGTTTGATCAGGGTCATTGGCACAGGCATCCCTGGAGGTCACAGAGTAAATTCACATGGCGGAAAAATAAAAAGGATCCTGAATTAACTGAGTGGGAAATAACAAGTGGCACTGGGTGCATCCTTAGCATCTGTGTGGAGGGGCATTTCAGTGGTGTATTTGCCTTAGGAGACATCCCTGAGGATTTCTTCAAGTTACATTGATCTGTTTCAAGTGGTTTTGTTACTTAAGGAAGACAAACAAATAAATAAATAAACAAATGAATGAATAAATAAATAAATAAATAAATATCAGGTGTTTTTTTTTTCTTCCTTGTCTGTTTTTTGGAAGATTCACCAGCAGTTACCAATACAGGTCTTCTCCCAGACAAGGATCAGACTCCCTCAGCTCCTATGTGAGCCATCACAATATCACAAGGTTGGAAAGGACCTCTGAGATCATCGAGTCCAACCTATAACCCAACACCAACACCAACACTAACACCAACCATCATCTAACCCATGGCACTCAGTGCCTCATCCAGTCTCCCCTTAAACACCTCCAGGGTCGGTGACTCCACCCCCTCCCTGGGCAGCCCATTCCAATGGCCAATCACCCTTTCAGGGAAGAACTTTTTCCTCACATCAAGTCTAACCTTTCCCTGACGAAGCTTGAGTCCCTGCCCTCTAGTTCTGTCCCTGGTCACCTGAGAGAAGAGACCAACCCCTGCCCCACTACAACCTCCTTTTAGGGAGTTGTAGAGAGCAATGAGGTCTCCCCTGAGCCTCCTCTTCTCCAGACTAAACAGCCCCAGCTCCCTCAGTCGCTCCTCGTAGGGCTTGTGCTCCAGCCCCTTCACCATCTTCGTTGCCCTCCTCTGAACACATTCCAGTATCCTAACATCTTTCCCAAACTGGGGGGCCCAGAACTGGACACAGTATTCAAGGTGAGGCCTGACCAGTGCCGAGTACAGGGGGACGATAACTCCTCTGGTCCTGCTGGCCACACTATTCCTGATGCAGGCCAGGATGCCATTGGCCTTCTTGGCCACCTGGGCACACTGCTGGCTCATGGTGAGCTTCCTGGCCACCAGCACTCCCAGGTCCCTTTCTGCCTGACTCCTCTCCAGCCACTCTGTCCCCAGTCTGTAGCTCTGCATGGGATTGTTGTGTCCAAAATGAAGTACCCGACATTTGGACTCATTAAACATCATCCCATTAGAATCAGCCCAGCTCTCCAGTCTGTCCAGGTCCCTCTGCAGGGCCATCCTACCCTCCAGCAGATCAACCCTTCCTCCCAGCTTGGTATCATCTGCAAACTTGCTGATGATGGACTCAATCCCCTTATCCAGATCATCAATAAAGATATTAAACAGGACAGGACCCAACACCGATACCGTGAGCCTGATGTTCTGTGGAAGTGCAGCCAGGCAGCTCCCAGCCTCTGGGGCAAGAGGGACCAGTAAGGGCTGGAGGCACCACAGGCCCCATCAGTCCCTGATGGATGCTGGTGTGCCCCAGCCTTTCCCATAGGGAAGGTGTTCCCAGTGCCCTCAGGAGGCTGCTCTGGTGCTCAGCTGTCCCCTCCCTTGCTAAGAGGTTGCTGCAGCTCTTACTTTACTGTATCCAAGCCCACAGACCAAGATGACCGAGCCACCTCTCTGCGTGGGGTGCACATTTCCACCTCTCCTCCTGCTGCCACCTCTTTTCCAACCACAACAGCCACACGCAGAATGGGTTGGGTCAGAAGGGACCTCAAAACCCATCCAGTTCAACCCCCTGCCGTGGGCAGGGACACCTCCCACTGGATCAGGGGGCTCCAAGCCCCCTCCAGGGAAGGGGCAGCCACTACTTCCACCCTTTTAGCACAGCTCGTGTTTCTGGGATTGCTGCTTTGCCTTATCACCACCTGGCTTAGAAATACGGAGGTGCTGATAAGGCAGGCAAACATCACAAACCAAAGAGACACTGAGAACATCAGGAAGTGTGTTCAAGGAATCGATCCGTGTCCCAGACAAGCCCTCATGGGCGTGAGGGCACACTGAACCCGGGTCACTGAGAGAGCCCAACAGAAAAGAAATAATAACATTTTTTCTTTTCAATTCAGGTCTTTTTATAGGTCTGCAAATCTCAGCACTGACACCGAGTCAGTGGCACAGGAACAGGCGTGCAGAGATGAAGAAGGGAGGAGGAAGAGGGCTGTAAATTCTTCCACTGAAGAAAATGTTTGCAAAAGCAGCCCTTGAAAGAGGCAACCAGCCTCCTCCAACAACCACTTCTGGATGTGTATTATTTTTTAGATCAAAGATGTCACTGCTTAACCGAGTTATTCACTCCTTTCAGGCTCAAACTTTGCAGGAAGACAAAGCAAATCCCACACTGCACCCTCATCCCTTCCTTTGCAAGGACACCCATCTCTCGTTCTTCCAAGCGATGCATCCTGACCATCAGGAAAAGGTACTGAGGTCTGTTTTCTAGAGTTTCAGTTTATATCTGTAATAAACTACCATAATGCCCAAAGTTCCCTCTTGTCTGAGCACATTTTGGTTTAATGACATAGTCTAACTGTACTCTTTACCACATGTAACACATTTCCAACTTGCAGTTTAATACTTTATTAAAGATACCAGGTTTGCAATCCCCAGTAAGTTTTGCTCGCGTTCTCCCACTCTACTTTCAAGTGGATCATAAAAGAAAACAGCATTGAAATTAAAACAATGCAGAAATTATAAACCCCTCTATAAACACATTCTGTGTTTCTATGGTTGTTATCTCATTTTACACTTCAGACTTATCTTTGGGTTACAGGAAGCCAAAATCCTGAAATGGTTTAATTAGGCTGAAAATCTTATTTAATAAAGTTCTGCTGAAGAAATACAAGTGTTATCAACTTGCACAAGGATCAGACACACAAAGTCAAGGGTGAGTTTTACTGGGCAAGTGACCACCACGTGTAAGAACATGAAGAAGGATAACTGTGACCATCATTTACAGAGTTTCTGAGGTTGCCCCGAAGAGTCCCTCCCCCTCCAAAAAGCACTTTTGCAAAGCAATCTGTGCATTCATGTGCAAAGAACAACAGCCATTGCCTGGAGGACAACAATACCCTCTCCCTGGAGGTGTTCAAGGTCAGGCTGGATGGGGCTTTGAGCCCCCTGATCTGGTGGGAGGTGTCCCTGCCCACTGCAGAGGGGTGGGACTGGATGATCTTTAAGATCCCTTCCAACCCAAACCATCCCATGATTCTACGACACAGGACAAAGCAGCCCTGACTGGTGTAAGGCACAGCAAGCTCTGCTTTGGAACCCACAGAACCAGATGGAGTCACAGCACCGACATCCCCCCCTCCAACACTGCACTGGATTGAGCTGCTTATGAAGGGGCTGCCAGCAGCAGAGTTTGTGCACAGCATGGAAAAGAGGGCGATGATGTAGTTTAAAGGCATTCTTCCCAGGAGCAACACACAGCACTGGGGCAGGAGGGGATGGGGCTGCCAGCCTGGAACCAAAGTTGAAGATAATGGTGTGGTGCCAAAGTAGAACCACAGGTGTTGGTGGATGAACAGGGGAAATGTTTCTTTCATTGTGGTAATTTAAACCATTCAAGAGAATATATTGAAAATGATGTCACTTGCAAATAGAAAGATACGTTTTTCCCAAGATGAAGCCCTTTACGCCAATCCTTGCTGGAGCTCAAGTGCCACCTTGTTCCCTCACACAGGTTTGGGGAGATCCTGGATGATCTTAGAGGTCTTTTTCAACCTCGATGATTCTGTGATTCCAGGGTTCCTTGTGACTGGTGCAGCATCCAAGTACCCTGAAAGACTCAGCAGTGTCTGCAAACTCAGCAGAAAGCAGGCGAGGCAGGGTCGGAAAGGAAGAACAAAGATCCCAGGAACAGAACCCATTAGAAAGTTCCCATGCAATTGGAGTCTGCATCACACAAGGCTCCAAAGAAGGTGCAAAATTTGCGCAAAACAATTTGGCATTCTGCAAAGCCATTCAGAAAGCTGGAGCATGAGGGCCCTACGCATGTTTTTAAGTCATAAAATGAGCTAGAGATACCAGTGCCCACACCAACTTTTGCCACTGTCAATGTTGACTTGAGAGCTATTTTATCTCCCTGGAGTGGAGCATTAGCTCCACTCAGGAAACCTCAAACCTGGGTGTGCAAATAGCACAGGGCTTAAGCTAATAACTGTGATTACTTTTATTTGTAGATCTCCCTTCTAAGAGAAAAAGTAGCCACATTAGCTCCATAAAGGCTGTGGAGAAAGAAGAGCACTGAGCAAGCTGAAAGAAGTATAAATAGTGGTGGGTGGCTCAGCCTGAGCTGCAATTCTTGTTAGTGATAAGTGTGTCCTTGTAAAAAGCTGGTCCTCTGGTTCCCAAGGAATGAGATAAATCAAAATGATGATAGGAAGGCAAAAATTACACTGCTGTGTGAAACAACGCTCGGGATCATCATCCAGGCACAGGAGGTGAATGGTACCCAGTGTGGGGCTGTGGAGAGCCCTGCCCGGAGAAGGGCCGGGGTGCAGGGGGTGAGTTATTCACACGTGTGTATATTTACACACACTTGCAAACCTACATCTCTCTATTTCTGTCCTGGTGCAGCCCCAGCTGGCAGCAAAGAACGGCGCAGCCGCTCGCTCACACACGACCCCTCCGTGGGGTGGGGAGGAGACTCAGGGGCAAAAGTAAAACTCACGGGTTGAGATAACACCAGTTGGACCGGGCAGCAATGGAAGAGCAACAACAAGAATGTACAAAATGGGTGACACACAGTGTAAACTACTCACAGCCCAGAGAACCAGCACCCTGAGTGCCTGCCCTGGAATCCTGAGCCGTGTCCCCAGCACCCAAGCTGTGGTCACCAAGCCCTGAAAAAAGCTGTGAAACAGAGCCCTGAGCCGTGCCAAAAACTCCTGACCCCCCCTGGGCCAGCGGCCCCCTGATAAACTGAGCACAATGCCATGGGATCAATGTCCTTGTGGTCAGTTTGGGTCAACTTCCCCAGCTGTGTCCCCTCCCAGCTTCCTGTGAAAATCATACAGTCATGGAATCATCTGCCTGGAAAAGACCTCCGAGAACAAGTCCAACAGAACCTGTCCGCTACCAAGAAACTCATCTACTCAACTCATAACCCCTGTTCTCCAGCCCCTTCCCCTTCTCTGGACACTCTCCAGCCCCTCAATGTCCTTCTTGGAGTGAGGGGCCCAGAACTGACCCCAGCACTCGAGGGGTGGCCTCCCCAGTGCCCAGGGCAGGGGCACAATCCCTGCCCTGCTCCTGCTGCCCACGCTGTGTCTGACACAGCCCAAGATGCCATTGGCCCTCTTGGCCCCCTGGGCCACTGCTGGCTCCTGTTCAGCCCCTGCCAACCAACACCCCCAGGGCCTTCTCCTCTAGGCAGCTCTCCAGGCACTCTCCCCAGGGCTGTGACACTGCTCAAGGTTGCTCTGTCCCAAGTGCAGGGGCCTGAGTTGCAGCTGTGGGGCTCTCCATGGGTCATTTGGACCAAGAATATCTGGAATACAAGGCTAAGCAAGCATTAAAACCAGGAATGTGAATACCTCTCTCTTCAGAATGAAAACAATTTGGAATTTGGGTGAAATAATAATCAGTTTTCTGACAACAAAACAAAATTTTTCCCCTAAAACAGATGCTTAAAAAAATAAGGTTACTCAAAAGGAATATTTTCCATTTAAAGGCACAGGATGACTCCTGGGTATGCACAGCCTGAAGCTCTTAGCCTATGAAAAGCCAATGAGGCTTTGACTGGGGGGCTGCCAGTGGAGAGAAACCCTCAGGCATTGCTGCCCCTCAGGGAATCCCAGCATTGGCCAGAAAAACCTGATAACTGTTGCAGAGTATTTTGAATACAAAGCAGTTCAGTAGCTTCTGTGGATGATGCTCGTGGATACCGATAGCTTTTCCTCCCACTGTATTATTTTTCCATTACAGCCCAAAACCCAGAATGTATTTTTCCTGCTGAAAGTGGAGAACACCTCTCACAGAGAGTCAAGTGCTAAATATGAAAAAAGGAACATCCCCAAAGTACCCAGGCTAGAAAGGAACTAGAGAAGTGGTTTTGTTTTCCTTTTTTTCAGCTCGCATTAGATGTGAATTGTGAGTGTGTTTAATTGTGGCACCGGGCACAGGAGCAGGAAATGCTGTGCGGAACGTTTTCAATTCCACGGGCAGCAGATGGGAAGAGGCTGCGAAAAAATACTGTGCAGAGCAGGGAAATGGCCTACAAAGTGTGAAAAAAAAGCCCTTAGAAATAGCACATTAGTAACTTCTTCATATTGTTTGATTCATTTACTCGGCAGTTTATGTGCTCCAACGTGAGATCCAGCTGCAGGAGCTGCTGATGGACAACAGAGAAATTACTGACTGGTATCAGGCAGTGCTGGAGGAAGGAACAAGTCTGGGCACACTCTGCACAGCTGACAGCATCCAGGATTACGTCCCTCGTGTCTGCACCTTTTCACCTCTTTAATTTCACTATAATGCTGTTGTGTATGCAGGGTTGGCCCAGCCCTAGAGCCTGTCTATTTGTTGAGACTTCTTTTCACCACGCGGCACGTCTTGGTGCAGCCGACCTTGCTCTGTCGGTGCGTATTCCTCAGAAAAAGACACAGTCACCAGCCAAGGAATCAAAAATCAGATAGAGCAAAACCAAGAGAAATAATCCCTTTCCTGACAGAGCGGGGAAGCCCTGGCAGAGGGTCCTGTTTGGTGTCTCAGGTCTGGCTGTAGCACAAGCCAGCAAAGACCCTTTGCCTTGACCACACTTCAGAGCAGTTGTGGGTCCAGGACTCAGTGAAATGTTTCTCTGTTCCAAGCCTCTTGCCAAAGGAGGCAGAAAGATGACACAGCAATCACTCTCACCTTTTAATTTTAGAAGGGTTTTATCTGTTTCTTCTCAAACTCAGGGAGGATAAATCAGGCTCCTCATAAACACTTTGTACCAATTGCACCGTGGGCTCTGTCACTCCCAGCGACGCAGCTCCTGGTCTTTGAATGAGGGCTTCCCAACCCCACTTGTGGTCCCTGGAGCCACCCATGAGAGGTGACCCAGCCTTCTCCACCCTGCCTTGGGGAGGAACGCTGAGGAACTGACAGCAGTTAGAAATGGCTTTGGCTCACACCAAGCTACCAAAATGCTGGAAGGTGCTGTTTCATTTCTCCTTGGCTTTTAATAATACAGAGCATTTATTCATCCCTGCAGCAGTAGCAAAAGTTCAAAAACCTATATATGTTTTATGAGCAATATTTTTAATGCTTTTTAATAAAACAAGAAAACAAGACTCTAAAATGTCCTTAGTCAAGAATCAATGTAAATGGGCAGAAGGCTTCTGTGTAACGCAAGGAAGTTTCCATTGGGACGGCAATAAACTGATAACTTACCATTAACTGGATTGCTACAATGCACCATTCTCTCAAACAGAAGCAGCAATTCAATGTCAGTGAAGAAAATCATTGATTGCTCTCCCAGGTAGTGAAAAGCAAGGTACCACTACATGTTTACCTGCACTGACCCACTTGGGTCACTCAGGTGAAGAGCGTGACCTGGCACAGCTTTGGCTGCTCCCTGTCTGCAGAGCAGCAGCTGAAATTACCCCTTGCTCAGGCAGGTGATGTCTCCCCAGAGGAGAAGCCACAAATGAGGAGTGGTTGCTTTCCAGTAGCACCCCCATCCCAGGCACTGGTCATACTGGTAGGCTGAGGAGCACAGCCTCCAGACAGCAGAGTGTGGAGAAGCCTTTGAGTTGCTCCTACGAGCTCCGATCCAGCGCCAGATTGCAAGGGCTCCAGGCACTGCGAGAGCAGGAGGAAAGCATATGGCCAGTTCTGGATCTGTCTCACAGCCCTGCTCCTGATACAGCTCAGCACATGTGCACGAGAGGAAAAAGAGGGATTTTTGCATAAAAACCACTCTCTCTTTGCAGCAAAATGTGTGCGAGTGGAGAAACTACATAAAAATATGCTCTTACGGCACTGGTATTGATGGCAAGAGCACGATAGGTCATTATGGATGGTAAATGCAGGCAAAAATAAGCTCAAAAGAAATCTTCAATGCAGTAATTCCAACAGCTGAGTCAATAGTTTCAACCACCCCCAAATAATGCCCTTCCACAGCCAACTGAGACCAATCCCTGACCAATGTGTTTGCTCTTCCAGCCCACCTGATGCCACCAGTCAGGCTGGACCGCAGGGGTGGCTGGACTCCAGCCTGGGTCTACCTTTGGCCAAGGAAAGACCACATCTGGGGGCTGGGTGGGTGGGGTGTCTCACCATTCCATGACCCAACACTTGGTGGTTGAAGGGGTCCCCCCCTCACCCTGACCCCTTTTTCGGGGGTTGAAGGATTCTCCCCCACCATGACCCACCTATTTGGGGGGTGTTGAAGGGGTCTCCCCATGCCCTGACACACTTGTGTGGGGTTTCTCCCCAGTCTCAAGACCTCTTTTTGGGGGTCTGGAAGGGAGTTCCCCATCCCCTTACCCATTTTTGGGGGGACTGGGCAGATCTGTCTATACCATGACCCACTTTTGAGGTGTATCCCCATTCCATGAGCCACTTCTGAGGGAGCTGGGGGGGGGGGGGGGGTCTTCCCACACCCTGACCTATTTTGGGGGGGTTATTCTAGCTCAGCTGAGAATTAAACCAAAGGTGAAGCACAGAATTTCTGTCCCTGAAGCAAAGGTCGAGCAAAGGGATGCTGAGAGAAATACATCCCTTCAAGCTGAAGAGGAGAAGGCAAAAGAAGACCTGAGAGAAGGCAGGGACAGCCTTTCAGCAGGAGAGCAGGGACCGGGGAAGAGGCAAAAGGCACAAGCTGGGACATGGGAAGCTCCCACTTCTCCAGAATCCACACTGCCACAAATTAATTAATTTGTATTCAGAGTCACTCTCTGGAAACAAGAAGCCAGTTGTTTTACTTTGATTCTCTTGCCTCAGTAGCAATTTTGACATTAGAACTACACGATGATTAGTGTTTTCTGCTCAGCGTTCAGAGGGTGCAACGGGAGCTCCACACAACGAGAAATAAGCTGGAGTAAAGCTCTGGAAACACCTCAAATGTATGAGTGGGGAGGATTAATCCTTCTACTTAGACCCAAGCTGATTTCTTTGTTTAGTTATGATAAACACAGAGTAGCTGTTTCTCTCCATAAAACACTGCTGCTTCCTTTGGGAAAACACAGTTCGTGTACACGGAAAGAGGGATTTTGGCTCCTACAGAACAATGTTGCTCTGTTGTTAGCAGGAGTCAGCAAGCAGGTGAATGTTTCAATGGAGAAGGATTAATTAATAGCAGATTCTTTATTATCAACCTTCTGAATGAAGTGAGTTAATGCAGTTGTCCCCTCAGCACCAGTTCTCCTCCTCGTACACTGGGACACTGTCAGGTACCCACAGGTGTCCAATACACCTTGCAAAGCCTCACAGCGCTCAACTGGCTTTGAATATCTCCAAGGTTGGAGACTCCAAAACCTCCCTGGACAACCTGCTCTGGTGTTTCACCACTCTCACAGTATAAAAGTTGATTATGTTTCACTGGAATTTTATCATATTCGCTGCATTTCAGTTTGTGACCATTGTCCCTCAAGCTGTCCTTGGAAAACACCAAGAAGAGCCCAGATCCACTGTCTCCACATCCTCCCACCAGGTACATACATGGCTAAGACACCCCCGAGCCTTCCCTTTTCCAGACTGAGCAGTCCCAGCTCTCTCAACCTCTCCTCATGTGAGAGAGGCTCCAGCCCTGTGGCCCTGAACTGGCCACTCTCCAGTAAGCCCATGGCTGTTGTGTACTGGGGGGCCCAGCACTGGACTCAGCACCCTGGTTGTGCCTCCCTGGTGCTGAGCAGAGGGGCAGGATGCCCTCCCTCACCCTGGCCACGCTCTGCCTGATGCAGCCCAGGAGGAAGGTGGTCACTTTGCCTTCACATCATTCCATACAGCTCAGTGTCATTGTCTACATCAGACCCACCGCACTGCTCCTCAGCATCGTGATATTCCACGGGTAATCCCTCTCTATTGCCATTCTTTCTGGGAAAAGACTTTCATGTCTTGCTCCCAGATGCCTCCTCTGTACAAGCTCCTGCCTGCAAATGCTGGAAATTAATGTTGTGGATAATAATACAGCACACACAAGGCTTGTGACCTTTGCTATGAGAGCGCACTCTGATTACTTGGCTTTTCCAACTGTCCTGTGTTCACACACCCCATCTCGCCAGCCTTTGGGGACCAGACAAAGTGGCTGCTCAAACAAAACACTGCATACTGAAAAGGTCACAAGCAAAGCATGGTCAGATACTTCCCCTGCCTGGAAACATTAAATGAGTGCTCTTGGTTAGAAGAGTTCATTCTCACGGCAGAATGAAACAGTGAGGAACTGCAGAACCACTCACACAGCAAAGACCACACAGCAAGGGGAGGGACTTGGGAAATTCACTTCAGCTCAGCTTTTCTTCAGGAACGGAGTCCCATCAAACTCCATGAAAACAAGACCTCCCTGGAGGTGCTCAAGGCCAGGTTGGATGGGGTTTTGAGCCCCCTGATCCAGTGGGAGGTGTCCCTGCCCATGGCAGGGGTGTTGAAATTTGGCTTTAAAGTCCCTTCCAACCCAAACCATTCCATGATTCTATGATCAAAGCAGGGCAAAGCGCTCCCACTGACAGCTGAGAGGGATGAATGCAACAGCAATGCTGCCCAGCCCCAGGTGCAGCTCTCTGTGTGATGACATCTCGTGGGGAAGCTCTTTCCACTGCACCTTCCCCTGATGCACCTATTAATGACCTCAGCATGGGCTGAAGAGAGGGGAGCCTCAGCTGTGCAGGAGTCCTCCATCAACCCACAGGTATCAAGATGTGCTCACAAATCACCCTCCCATACTGGGAGGCTGCTCCTCTGCCTACCAGAGAACACAGCCACCGGCCTGACCCCCGCTCGGCGTGGTTTATGGCTGCTGAAGGTTTTACAGCCGCGCCTTTGTGGTACCACATTGCTCACACGGCCCTGTGCTTTATGCCTTGTGCTTTACAAAGGAACCTCAAACAACCCAACAATTCCTCTTGTCTCCAGGAATATTTAATGTTCTAAGATGTTTTGGTCTATTCCAGGGATGGGATGCTGGGCACGTCTCGGCGTTGTGTCACGGAGCAGTCCACCTCTGGCCCTGGAGACAGTCAAAAGCCATCTGGACATGGCTGTAGGTGGCCCTGCTGAGCAGGTGGGTTGGTGCAGGTGACCTCCAGAGGCACCTTCCCACTTCAGCACTCTCTGATCCCCTATTTTTCATGCACAGGCAAAGTCTGGCAGCTGCCAATGTGTGCTCAGCACATCCACAGAGCAAATACAAAGGGAATGGGATGTGTGGTTCATCTAACATGTCCTCACACCTGATCATCACAGCCTCACGGGAGGGAGCACGACAACAAATGCACTCCGGGAGAAAAATCATTAATCTCCAGTAAGCAATATTCCAAAAAATTAAAAACAATGCCTGTTATTGTCTGTTTAGGGGCAGAAAATCTCAGTGAGCAAGAGGAGCTTATCAGTACATTACCAGCACTTTGCCCAGGCAGCAGCTTTCAGGTGCAGGGCCCTCCATTCCCTCTCAGCAGGCTACCAGAGGGAACAGCAAGCTGGTTGAAAACATATAATTAATGCAATTAATCTGTGTGTCTGCAAATCCTGTTTGAGTAGAGCCAGTTGAAAAATGGGATATTTTTTCCCTATAGCCAAGGTGTCTTCCATGAATGGTTTGTATTATTTTTTTCCTGGACAAAAAAAGTCAGCCCACATTACACAACGAGAAGTGTTTTCTGCTTTCACTTTCACCCTGCTTATTAAAGCTTTCTTCCAGTTTTAACAGTAATTAAAAATTATGTGCTTTTTTTCTCATATTTAAAAAGCATAATACATAAACAGAGTCCACTTTTCCTCATCCTTTTCAGTTCAAAACAACAGAAATGGGGAAACCTGAGTGTTACCCAAGGAAACTTTACTTTTATCTTTAAAAAAAAAAAATAGAGAGAAATAATGAAAAGCAAAAACTCATAAATCACAGCTTTCCCATTAAAAGAGTTCTGACAGATCCACTCATCTCTTCCGAGTTCTTCAGAACGGGAGGTAAAGGTGGATTTTCAGGCTGCATTTTATTACTTCAGCCTCTATTGGGGCTTTTCTCAATATGTCTTGTTCTTTTTTCAGCTGCCTTCCACAAAGGCTCCCACTGTACCTGGAATGTAGGTCCTCTCAGTAGCTGCCAGCCTGCCCACAAGGTTTGTCCTCCCAGCATTTGTCCCCAAGGCTTCAGCCCCTCCTGCTCCCTGAACCTACTGCAGTCAGAGGGTTTTTGCTCTGTTTAAGCCTATCAGCTCTTTCCTGGCGCTCTCATTCCATCCCTTTGTCAGAACACTGACCTCCACCTCTGGATGCACTCGTGTCTCCCCCGTGCCCTCGATGCCTTCCACCTCTCAGCCCTTCACCCAGCCCTCCACAACCACCAGGAACGGAGCTACAGCTGCTGTGCTCGTGGTAGAACCTTCCTCCTCCCAAATGGAAAACAGAGGCACTGGCAGGAAGATGTGCCAGGGCAGGGGGAGATTGGGCATTGGGAAGAGGTTCTTCCCCCAGCGGGTGGTGGAGCACTGGAACAGCTCCCCAGGGAAGCAGTCAGGGCCCCTGCTCTGCCAGCATTCCAGAAGCATTTGGCCACTGCCCTCAGTCCCACGGGGGGAGTGTTGGGAGTGTCCTGTGCAGGGACAACAGTTGGACTGGATGGTCCTTGTGGGTCCCTTCCAGCTCAGGTGATCCTATGATCCTCCCTGGCATTTCTCAAGAAGGTGATAAACCAACACATCCTGATGTTTTCTTCTCCCAGCTGCAGCTCGGTGCTGCCCACAAACTGATCAGCAAATCAAGCAGCACCTCCTTTCCCAGCAGCAGTGCCCCTACACAAACACATTGCTATTCTGTCTTGGTTTCTTTATCCACAAACATTCAACAATCTCCCTCACCACCACTTTACAGAGCAGCAGAACAAATTGACTCTCATCCTCCACTTTTTCACACGTCTGTGTAGGGACAGAACATAACCTTTTGCATCCAACATCATCTCTGGCAGCTCCATCCAAAGAGGCTGAGCTCTTCTTAGGTGCAGTAATGAGTCCCTCTTCACCTTCCCTGCCTGTTCCCAGCAGACCCAGAGCTCTCACAGCTGGTAGCCCACGCTCCTCCTTTTTGTCTCTGCTGTGACCATAACAATTTTCCTTTCTCAGTCCAGAGTGAAATTTATCAGAAGAGTCCAGCTGTGAAAAGAGCCAAACCCTTCACCGTGGGCGATTTTACAGTCACAATTATCTGTGCAAACAGGATCTGTGGTGAAAGTCACCATTCTGCTTTTATCTTGGTTTTAACATCTTCACTTCTGTCACTGTGATGCCTTCAGATGTCTGGGGGTAGGCACAGAATCATGGAATGCCCGAGTTGGAAGGGACCCACGAAGAGCCCAACTCCTGTCCCTGGGCAGGACAACCCCGACATTCACCCCGTGTGACTGAGGCCATTGGCCAAATGCTGCTGGAATATTGTCAGGCTTGGTGCTGTGACACCTTCCCTGGGTGAGGAACAGGGAATTCTGCCTCTCATTGTCAGGCTTTGATATCAGTGCTATTGTTTGATAACCTGGTGGTGTGGGTTTCACAAAAGTTGAGGACAGTTCTGCATTAAAGCCTCTTTCCCAGAGCAGATGCTCCATGTGCCACTCCAGAGAGTGCTCCAGCAGCAGCACCTGACTGGCAGATCTTCCTCAGGCTTCTCCTCTAAGAGCTGCACCCACTGACACAGCCATAACCCCAGCCCGGACACCTCCCACTGGATCAGGGGACTCCAAGCCCCATCCAACCTGGCCTTGAACACCTCCAGGGATGGGGCAGCCACCACTGCTCTGGGAAACCTGGGCCAGGGCCTTCCCACCCTCACTGTGAAGAATTTCTTCCTCATAAAGGATGCTGTGCCAGGAACCGCTCCCCTGACATCCCTCCAGCACCCGGGACACCTGCACGTGGCTGTGGCCACAACAGGAAAACCCCTTCACTGCTGCCACTGGTTTTTACCCACAGAGGGACCCAATGCAACAGCTTTCCATCTCTTAGAGCTCAACACACCCTTCCCATCCCAAACACAGATGAGGGGGGCTGTGAGGGTGTGGATTTGGAGCTTTGTTCCAATCAGGAGGTTTCTGTATTCAGTATTTTGGATGTATTTTCCCTCATTTCAGACCAGCTTTTTCCACAGGCCTGTTTAAACACCCCTAAGTGATCCATGCACACATACGTTGCTTTGCTATACAGAGGCACAGATTTCTTTTCATGGATGGTCTGTGTCTATAATGTATTCTTGATTAAAATATTTGAGCACCACAGTTCTGTGTAATTATTTTTTACGTGACAGCTGACACAGAGGCGCAGATAAACGACTCTCTCAAGCATTTCCTTTTTATCTTGGCTTAGTTGCAGTGAGGTAACCAAGGGCAAAATCCTTTTACAGCCCCTCTTACGGGCACAAAATGAGATTAACTTGTCGCATGGAGTTCCAGTGAACCAACCCCTACGCAGTGGTCGTGGAACACACAAGAAGCAAGCAGAAGAGGCAGGGCAGGATAAAGGAGGAATTAAGCTGCTATAGAATGATTTCTACTTTAAAGAGAGATTTTTAGATGTTTAAATTCTGAGGGTGTTTTACACAGTTATTTTGACTGATTTGTACCAAATTAGGTGCTTTTTGCCCAGTGTTTCCTGTGCTTTTACCTTAACAAAGAATCAAAGCAAAGCATTGTAATACATACACAGTGTAACCTCACCCAAGTACCACAGTGAAATGCCTTCATTTTTAAATTCCAAAGAAAACACAGGTAACAGCTGAAAGAAACACTCAGCTTTCCTTGTAACAGGCCAGCAATCTGTGCTCTGTTAGGAAATTTTTGCCAGTCTGATGACAGCGAGCAGCGCCCTGGCCTTGCAGTAGCGCTGTTGTGGCAGAACCGGGGTTCATTTCAGCCAGAAGAGGGACAGAACCACCCTGCAGGAACATCAAAGGCCTGAAACTCCGTGACACCCTTGGGAGCTGGGGCTGATCACTCTGTTAGGGGGGCTCTCACTCCAAGAAGGATCTTGAGGGGCTGGAGAGCGTCCAGAGAAGGGACCGGAGCTGGGGAAGGGGCTGGAGAACAGGGGTTGTGGGAGCAGCTGAGGGAGCTGGGGCTGTTTATCCTGGAGAAGAGGAGGCTGAGGGGAGACCTCATCCCTGTCTCCAACTGCCTGAGAGGAGGTTGTGGGGAGGTGGGGGTTGGTCTCTTCTCCCCAGTGACAGGGGATGGGAGGAGAGGAAATGGCCTCAAGTTGCACCAGGGCAGGGTCAGATTGGACATCAGGAAACAGGCAGATGAGTTTCTCAGGGACATGGTTTAGTAGTGGACAGGTACAGTCGGGCTCAATCTTAAAGGTCTTTTCTAAGCAGATGATTCTACGACTTGTGTCAGTCCCAGGGTGGGCCACAAATTCCTTAATAAACCAGCCCAGCATGCTCTGTTCTACTGTGTTTCAGGAACCAAGGCAAAGGCTGGGAGACTCCCTTTTTCAGCTTGAACCATGTCAGCTGTTTTCTCCTTTTCCACCCTTACTGGAGACTTCATTCTGAAAATGATCTGGTCTGAAAACTGCTGATCTTTGCCAATTCTGTTGAGTTCTGATGGAAACCCCATTTCCAACAATGCCAATCAGCTCACACTGTCTAGACTTGCTGTCAAACTAGATCTGCTAAAATGAACTTCAGCAGAAATATTGACAGAAACAAATCAGATCATGAAGCTGTCAATTAGTCATCACTGCCCCCAAACTGAGGAAGTTGAGTGGAAGACAAGACAGGAGCCTTTCTCTTAGACTCCACACGCAAGGAAGCCAAGTGAAAGTAGAGAATCAAATCACTCAAGGGAAAAAATACAATGCATACTCAAAGATCAGGACACATCAACTCCTGGTAACGAAGACAGTGGGAAATACAGCATCCAGAGTATCAATAGAGTATGAAGAGGTCTCCCAGTAGTGTTATTTCAGTACCCACTGGAGCAAGAAACTTCCAGCAGAAGGTAACCAGTGACCAAATCAGAAACAATAAAAATCACTGATCAGGCAGCCAGCAGAGTTAAAGGAACAGGGAAAGTGTCACATCTCTGCCCCATTTTAAATTAGAGGGAATAATGGCCAAGAGCTGTGGAGAAATCCCAGTATTATTAATGATTATAGCTAATAATTACTAACTTTTGTTTTGCACCAGTGGAGGTGCAAAGTGCTGGAAGGCAGGGAAAGGGTCAATGTTACACAGACTTTCAGCAACAGAAACAGCCAGGAGGTAAAAATCAGTGAAATTGGTTTTACTTCATGGAAAACACTGTGAAGGAAATCAGCAGGATAAACCAGAAACAGCTTGGTTTTAATGAATCGCATCAAACCAGTCTACTTTCTTCTCCACAAGACAGTAACAATCTCATGATTTCTAATGAAGAGGCAGCTGAAACAGTTCCCAAAGCTTTACAAGAGTGTAAGTACCTCACACTGTATTCTGTGAGCAAACGAGAGAAGCGTGGTCTAAACTAATCTTTACAATTTTTAGAGGTGCACAGTACACTTTATTTTATAAAATAAGAAAACTGTATGACAGGTGCAAGCTGCTTGGAAATTACACCTGTGGAATGGTTATTAACATTTATCACCAAGAACAAGGGCTACATCTGCCTGGGTTGGGCAAATCCAGTATTTTAACAACTTGGAGACACATCTTAAAGATCAAAGAATCACTTGGGTAGGAAAAGACCCATAAAGATCCTCAAATCCAAGCATAAAATCACTGCATTGAGAAGGATTGCAGATGTACCCAGGAGCAGCCCAAGTCAGGAACAGCTTTACCATATGAGGTGGAACAGGAGCGTAGGAAGCTCTCAGCTGATAAATGCTGGAAGTATCATTTGTGGGCAGAAGCAACCTGCATTTATATCAAACACAGGAAAAGATGTGGGGTTTGATGGAAGCAAACCACATCAACAACGTGCAGGTGTGAAAAAGTCTCTGGAGAGCAGTGTTACCTATGAGAGAAATGAAGTAGATGATCCTCTACTCTAGTCAGTATCAGGACAATAGAGGCTGGCTTGCTGTGACCAGTGTTTGGTGGGGAAAGAGGTTGATGACACACAGTTGGTGAATGAACACAAAAGCCTTGTCATAAAAAAAAACCCTGAACTGGAAAATCTTACCTTTGAGGAGAGGCTTGAGATGATGAGCGTAGAGACATGGTTAATGCTCTTCAGCTGCATAAAAGCCTGGCAAGAAACATTAAGTAATCAGTTTTATGTTCTTCAGGGATAAGGCAAACAGAGCAAAGGTAAACTGGGGCAAGAAACTCAGAGAAAGTTTCTAACGCTGGGGATGAAGCATTGCTGAGGGACAGCTGTAGAAAATTTTTACTGGGGCCAAGAACAAACTCTGCCCCAAGGGTGATGCAGCCAGAGCTGATCCTGGCCCAGGGCACCTGGTGTCCCATCCACCTCCTGTGTCTTTAGCATTGCACATCAGAAAGCTGAAGAGATTGAAATGCTTCCTGACAGCTCAGGCTCGGAGGGAACAATGGGTTTGCTTTCTCAGTGTCACCAATTACAGCAATTAAATCTGCCACCACAAAAGCTTCTCCTTCAAAAAGTTAATGTTCAATCACTCTATTTTCAGTTTTCATTTAGTAAACTTAAGAAGAGTATTCCAGGACTGACACACTCTTGTCCTGCAGTGTAAAGCAGGCACAGACAGCTTTTGATCCAAACCCCTGCAGGCTTACCTTACTCACGAACTGACCTTGTTGGTGCTGGTGAGGGCCAGCTGCTCCTAAATAACAGGGTTCCAGGGGCCAAGGGTGACCCAGGACCCTCAGGAGGACAGGCACACCGCCACAGGGCCTGAACACAGCTGGTGAGAGAGTCCATCAGCAGCCCCAGGCACAGCAAGGAACCAAACACATCCAGAATTCAGCCAGAAGGAAAATAAGATGGAGCTGGAGAGAGGACTAGAGGGTGATGTGGATCCAAAACCCATCCATGAGGCAGCAACACCCACAACTCAGGAAGAGCCCAGGTTTCCAGACCTGGGCTTGAATGCAGGTCCCAGCCCAGGGGAGGAGTTTGTGGGTGGCCAGGTGAGGCTTGTGAGGGCAATTAAGGTAAATTAGTGTTCTCAAAGTGCTGACACAGAGGAGCAGTCCTGAACTCTGAGCTGCTGGGTGCAGGGAATCTGTGTCACATGGATTTGGAGGATTTAGGTCCTCTGGACACCACTGCAATGGCATGTAGCTACATTCTTTTTTACCCGAGGGATTCCAGCTGCTGTAGGATTGTTGGTGACAGCCAAAGCCAAAACAAATTTGCTGTGGGGATCTCAGAGGTTTCCAACTCTCAGCTCACAGTGGTGGGCTCACAGGTGCCCTGTGGTGGCACAGTTACTGTGATCCTGCCAGTGCACAGGTGTTTATTGTAATCCTTGCTTTTTAGAGCATATTTCTGGTGTGAGATTAACAAGGTCTCTGGTATCCACAGCAAAACACAACTGACCTGTAAGGTCCCCAGCATCCCTTTAACCCACTGAGCCCTTTGCCGTGGCTTTCACGCTCTGGCTCTGCAGAATCTCAAGCACAGAGGAGGTTCAAGCCCATCTAAGCCACTGATTTCATGGAGAGATAGTTAAGGTGGAGCCACAAGGTTGGTTACACTATCAGATGTACCCATGCAATCTACTGGCACCCTGAAATCTGTGGTTTATTTAATGTTTGGCATTTTCAGAAGCTCCACACATAGCTCATTAGTCTCTTCTGTGCTGCAGGCAGTGGGCTTGGGTGTCTGTTGGTGTGCAGAGTGGGAGCCACTGCAATGAAAAATGCTCTTTCTGGTGGGCAAACAATCTTGCAGATACAGGAAGAGACTGATTTATGTCCCTGTGGTGTCTTTACCAGATAATGTATGAAGAATAAGTTTGCTTGTCTATTTGTGCACATCCACAGAAGCAGACAGAGATACTTGGCACTGGGAGATCCTGGGCTGAGACAGGACCTTGGTGATGGGAGATGATCCATATTCAGACTGTGATTAAAGACTGAAGCTGTCTGATCCTCTCTGCCAACACCTTTGTCTTCCTGGATTAGAAGTATAAATGCTGCCTCCATGGTTGTGCTTAATTCAGGTGGTGATTCAGCTTGCAGTGCCAAGGTGTTTGTCTTAGAATACTGTGGATATATTGAATAATTATGACACGATAAGGGGAGGTGAAAACACAAATGAAGCCTTAGTAAGGGTTGTCTCTTTGAAGAACTTCAGCTCACAGTTTGTAAAGTCAGATAGGAGTAAATCCTTGTGAGACCACAAACCATGCAAGGCTGAAGGAGTTTGAATTGCCCAACACTCTGAGCTATTGGAGAAGGATCACTGAAATCTGCTGATGTTGAGTTACATTGTTCTCTCATGGGGAGCCCTTTTGTTATCTAAGAACTGAAGAAAACCAACGTGGCGTGTGGCATGTGGCTGTATTTTCACTTTTCATGGAATAAACTGGGATGTTGCTGCTGAGAAGAAAATTGTGAGTCCAGTGGTTCCTGCCACGCCGTGTTGACCATGCTGAGCTGGGCCACCTTGCAAGAGAAACCACATTCTGAAAGGATTTAACCCTTGATTTTTTTTACCTATATTAATTAAAGTCAAAATCCTTTCATCGGCATCTATATTTTTTAAATTTAATGCCTCAGATTAGGAACTTGAGTGAAGTGACCTCACCACAAACTCTGGATGGATGGATCTCATCTTTGTAAATCAGAGACTTTCAATTTTAAGCACTTGAACTTGAATTTAAAGAAATTTGAATCTAAAGTGAATTTAAAGCACAGGCACAGATTGCCCAGAGCAGTGGTGGCTGCCCCATCCCTGGAGGTGTTCAAGGCCAGGCTGGATAGGACTTTGAGCCCCCTGATCCAGTGGGAGGTGTTCCCCATGGCAGAGGGGTGGAACTGGGTGGGGGTTACGGTCCCTTCCAACCCAAACCATTCCATGATTCTATGAAAGTTGTTTAAGATGAGGTTTGTTCCTTATGAGAGGAACCTCCACGCCTGGTCCTTTATGGACCTGCATCTTACTAGAGAAAGCACAGTCAGCCTGGCGTGTCCTGTAACACAGCTGGTGACATTTCCACACCAACACACGGTGGCTCTGCTGCAAGGACACGGTCGTGACCCTGCCAAGGCATCTTTCAGTGATACAAAATTCACCCTGTTGTAGCTCAAACTTCTTGTTGTTAATTGTCCTCATTGTTGGAATGGGCAGGCTGGACTTGGGCTTCATTTCTAGTTAGAGCCCTCTCTGCCTGCAGCCTCCACACCTGCCAACATACTGGGAATTTAAACACTCCTTACTGTACACATGCCCAGACTTAGGTCTGAGTCCCCACTCCTCCTCTGTGTCAGGTTAAAAATCTTGTAGAGATTTCCAGAACTTTGCCATAGTTAAGGCTGATTTTCCCAAACCTTTTCAATTTTTCGCTGGAATCAGGTCACAACATTGTCCACTGGACTTCAGGAACCATCTCAGACAGTCCCCAAGAATTGGTAAAAACAGTTTTTGACTTTTACTTATGGTATTTTTTCTCCAATATTCTATTTTCCCCTGTGCACAGAATCACTCTGGGCACTTGTGGTCTCCTTGGAGCTGCTCTTTTCCAAAACACAGGGAGGAAAAACGAAGCTGTTCCCTTCACAGGAGGCTCTCGCCTTCATGTCTCTCTACCCAGCTGAATTAAAATGAGTATTTGCAAACAGTTTGAATGCCACATTCTGTGTAATTTTTAATTGGAGAGTGTCCTATGTAAAGATTATTTTCAGAGAAAAGTGAGGAATGCAATTAAACATATTCAAATAAAAATTCTGTGCCAGGCCCTGAGGTCCTCGGCTTCCATTATTAATGCAGTGCCGCGCCGCCCCTGCGGAGGCTGAACAGCACTTTGTTCAAACAATTACTGTTTAATAACGGGCGACTTCTGGCCTCGCGTGAGCTCCACTTCACTGGGAATTGCAGATGTGTCCTCCCAGGGCTGAACTTGGCCCTGAGTGTACGGGACACAAACAAACCCCAAATTACGACTTCCTAAGCGTGAGGGAAATCCTCAGAAGAAATCAAAGTCTTCTTCATTCGTTCGCGTCACTGGAGTGAAGGGCTTTTTATTTGCAAGATGAATTTGGCTTTTTTTTCTTCTTCTTCTTCTAAAACAAATACTTGGAAGCTTTACCAAAGCCCTTTGCTTCACATTGTTTAATTTTTCACGTTCTTCAATTAAAACATGTGACTGGAACGAGGCAGGCAATGAGAAATCTTTGGTTCTGGCAGAGTCCTGCCAAAACGCTATTGTTAAAAATAAGAAAGCTTTCCAGGTGGACGCTATGGGGATGGATATTATTCTCTGTAGAGACAATAACTCAGTCTGTAAGGCAGTGTTTTTCCTCTGCAAACCGTTGTGGCAAACATTTTCTAATCAGTGAACGAGTCTGAATGGGTATCTCTGCTGTCATAATAATGATCCTTGGCGGGTGATTCCGTAGAAGGTTTATTATCAAGTTCCTGCCTGCATTAAAGTTGATGACAGCTATTGAGGCCCTGGTAAATATCTCCTGTGTCCTGGGACATATTCTCCTGCTTGCAATTTCCATTTGGATTTTTCCTCATACCAAGCTGAGAAAGAAAATGCATGAAATAACAGCTTACACTAATTGGGTGAAGAGTTTGCTCAAACCACTCAGTAATATGTTTTATTTTCCAGGCACTGAAAATGGCCAAATGGGAGGTTATTACTTTTTTTTATTTTTATTAAATCAATGCACATTTAGAAGCGTTGCTTGTCATCCTAATATTTGTGTGGAATGAATGGAAGTGCTATAGCAAAGTGTGTAAGTGCTGCAGTGGCTCCGTTTATGGTGCTGCTATTCACGTGCATTAAGAAAACTCATGGTAAGTCCTTGTGGGCTGCAGATATCACTTACCACGAGATTTAACATGAAAACATATTCCAGGACCAGTAACAAGTTCCATTAGAAGAGAGGGTTTGAAAGCTCAGTCTGTGAAAGTGTTTTTGCACACTGTATGCAGAAATAACACACTCCATACACAAGGCACGATGGACTCAATGCTACTGCGTTCAGTTCTGGGCCCCTCACTCCAAGAAGGACATTGAGGGGCTGGAGAGCGTCCAGAGAAGGGACCAGAGCTGGGGAAGGGGCTGGAGAACAGGGGTTGTGGGAGCAGCTGAGGGAGCTGGGGCTGTTTATCCTGGAGAATAGGAGGAGAAGAGGAGGCTGAGGGGAGACCTCATCCCTGTCTGCAACTGCCTGAGAGGAGGTTGAGGGGAGGTGGGGGTTGGTCTCTTCTCCCAGGTAACAAGTGATGAGAGGAAATGGCCTCAATTTGCACCAGAGGAGGTTTAGAGGGGATATTAGGAAACTTTACTGACAGAGTGGTGAAGCCCTGGCAGAGACTGCCCAGGGCTGCGGGGGCATCTCCATCCCTGAGGGGTGTTCAAAAAAAGAGTCACCGCTCATAGGCCTCTGGAAAAGATGTTCTTCAGGAGCACATGGTCCTGTAGTTCTTCTGCAGTACATCTTAGGGTGGGTTCCACGGGATGGTGGACGTGCACCATGTGCCTTTTAGACCAGCTCTATTTATAGGGCAGGGTCATGCCCTTTTTATCATATGAGGGGTCATCTTGCTGTGCTTGCCAGAAGCACTTTCAAGAAGCTTCTGGAACTGAGGCTGGGGCAGTTGCAGGGGGGAGGCAGCACCTGCTGCTGCACCTCCTCATCTGCCCTGCAGCAGCACAGCCAGCCCACCTGTCAGTCAGCAGCCACAGCACTCACATTATGTCCGGAACAACAAAACAAGCAGAGTCAGTCCCTACAACAATGTGTGTGGTAATTCAGAGGAACACTGCCTGTCTCACAAGGGTGTTGGGAGAATGAGAGCTTGACTGTCTGTGCACCTCACAGCAAAGTTATTCATGTCACCACCAGCAGCACTGAAATGAGTTAAATCCTGTTCTGATCTGGTGCCTCTGACCTGTAAAAGGACCTGCTGGGAATGTTGCATCCAAATGAGGACCCCACTGCTGCCGCTGCCTCTGGCCATCACTGGCACAGAGAGAAAGGGGCATTTCATGCTCTTCAGCTGAGGCTCTGCTTTCAGGGCACCCAGATCTGTTCTCTCACCCTGGAACTGAACAAGGGTCTGCCAGCCTGTCTGCTATCCTGGGTGCCCACGCATCTGGCATGGAGCTCAAAGACTTGGGGTGCTGGGGGAGGAGAGGCTTGACATGATGCTCCCACACCAGAAACCCCCTGTGTCCTGGGCTGCACCCAGAGCCGTGGGGCCGGAGGGGAGGGAGGGGATTCTGCCCCTCTGCTCCGCTCCGGGGAGAGCCCACCTGGAGGCCTGTATCCAGTTCTGGGATGCCCAACATAAGAAGGACATGGATGTGTTAGTGCAGGTCCAGAGGAGGTTACAGAGATGATCCAAGGGCTGGAGCCCCTCTGCTGTGAGGACAGGCTGAGAGAGTTGGGGTTGTTCAGCCTGGAGAGGAGAATGCTCTGGGGAGACCTTAGAGCAGCCTCCCAGGACTGAAAGGGGCTCCAGGAAAGCTGGGGAGGGGCTTTTTCCAAGAGCCTGGAGTGACAGGACGAGGGGGAGTGGCTTTAAACTGGAAGAGGGAAAATTTAGTTTAGACACTAGGAAGAAATTCTTCACAGTGAGGGTGGGGAGGCCCTGGCCCAGGTTTCCCAGAGCAGTGGCGGCTGCCCCATCCCTGGAGGTGTTCAAGGCCAGGTTGGATGGGACTTGGAGCCCCCTGATCCAGTGGGAGCTGTCCCACTGGAGAAAACGTGATTTGCATATAAAAACCCAAATACAAATACTCCAAAGTTGATGCTGACAGAGCTATAAATTCTACCACTGGAGGGGTAAAAAATGTTTGAAAAGTCTTTGATCTCCAATGGAAAGGCACACAAAACTTAGAAAGAAATCTGTAACTCACGGCACGATGGAGAGAGAAGGTAAAAAGCAAAATAAAGAAGTGCCAGGCTGTAAAATAAGTGATCAAAAGAAGAGAACACCACCAGAGAATAAAATAATCTTTCTGCTAAATCTACGCTCTCTTCTAATTTCTTAAAGCTCAACATTTTACGGAGACCTTCAAGGTTTCTACAGTCTTTACAGTGCCAGCGTCTTCTCAGATAATTCACCTCAAGAGACATGAACAAGGTGTCCTACTGATTTCCTTCTAACTTGCTATCAATAACTCCAGTTTTTGCAATTAACTAATTAGATAGAAAATTAACCTGTTCACCTGAAAGGAAGACTTCAGGTTTGACTCATTAAGATCATCATGTTTTCTGAAGGCAATTGTGCTGCAAATTATTAAATTAAATTCTTAAGGGAAGAACTAGGTCCATTGAATAATTGACTTCATAAGTACCAAGCTCTTATCAATTGTATCCACACTGTGAGCTCATCTTTCATCACCCTTATGCTCTTCAGCACAGGGCAAACATTGGCAGCAAATGTTGAAGAAGAGGTACAGTACTCGGTACTGGAGTGGGGTACGGTACAACCATAGAATCATGGAATGGTTTGGGTTGGAAGGGACCTCAACCCCCACCCCCGGTCCAACTCCCTGCCATGGGCAGGGACACCTCCCACTGGATCAGGGGGCTCAAAGCCCCATCCAAACTGGCCTTGAACACCTCCAGGGATGGGGCAGCCACCACTGCTCTGGGAAACCTGGGCCAGGGCCTCCCCACCCTCACAGGAAAACATTTCTCCCCAAGATCCCATCTCAATCTCCCCTCTTTCAGCTCAAAACTGTTCCCCCTTGTCCTACTCCTGCACTTCCTGATCAAGAGCCCCTCCCCAGTTTCCTGGAGCCCCTTTCACTTTTTTACCAAAGTACAGAACAAACAAACCTCAGGAGCTCCTGGCCTTCCACATGGTTCCTGTCCCGGCCACTTGGTTTTCTTTGATGTCCAGTAAAAATATGATTTTTAAACAATTCAAAAAATTAAAATGTGAAGATAAAAATGGATTAACAAAGAAAAAGAGACAAGTTTTGAACTGAGTGAAAGTAAGGGATGGTTCCTACTGCCAAAGGCAGTTGGTGCATGCAGGGAAGTGGAACAGAGAGCAGGGGTATCCACAGACACAGATTTTATTTTCTTTCCTTCCATGTTACACTCATGCAATATAAGAGTGGGATTTGAGAATTAATTTAAGGAAAGGGGTTGATGCTCCAAACCTGACAGGGCTCTAAGAAAGATTAAAATGGGAACAGTCTGCTTGAGAATTTTGCTGTAGTCTGGGGCACAATTAGTGTGCAAGTACACCGTTAATTGAAAGGATCAAGGGCATAGCAGGACTGTTATAAGAAGACTGGCTGTAGTAATATCACAGTTAACTGAGTGACTATTTGCCTGCACTTGAACAGAGAGCAGAACTGGTAATTAATTACTTGTATTTCCATTTCCTCTGGAGCTATGCCATTGCCCGCTGCACTGATCTCCATTTAGAACTCACAGTTTCCTGGATCCAGCCTGCCGGAAACGGTGTTTCAGCAGTAAAGTTTCTGATTCATTGTTGCCTGTATTACATCCCCTTCTCCGAAACCCAGTTTGGTGGAGAAATGGGTACTTGTGGAGAGAAATGGAAAGAACATTCACCCCTGGGATGTCTCTGAGCTTGGCTCGAGGAGTACGAACGAGGAGATGATTTCCTTCTCACAGATTCAGAGCTGTGTTGTACCTCGTTGCTGTTCAATACATTTCAGTGCACATCCTCCACAGCCACTGACATTTATAGGTCACAGATCCTCCACTCCAACCACTGCTTCCCCTCACTTCAATCCAATGGGAGGGAAAAAAAGCTGCTTCCTTATGGGTCAGACAGACCAGTTTAATGTTTTCAAGGTCCTTTATAACTTAGATGTCTCTGAATATAATCGTTTTCTTTCTCGATGGTAAAACTCCATGAAGGACATTTTTTTCATAAGAGATGAGCTTGACACTGTCTTGCTGGGGACTCTCAGGGCAGTTTGGAGGAGCTGTTCAAACAAAGCACAGGAAGATGTATTCATTTTAACCTCCAAGAAAATAATGGTTTCCAAAAAGGTCACATTGCTGCAAGTCATGACATTATGAGCCTGATCTCATGGAGCTGGTATAAACCAGCCCGCGGTCACATTTGTCCCTGTCAGAAACCAAGGCTGAATTTCCTCTGCAGACATAGCTTTATGGAGTGGCTGCTGTGCTATATCCAAAGGGAGAAGCAATGATCACCAACATTCCTGCCAGTAAGAAAAGGAATAAGAATTTAAATGGATGGCAGTCAACTACTTACTTCTCTCCTGGTGTGTTCTCCTTGTGGCTCCTGCTGTCTCCCAGCCTCCACAGCTGTATCAGGCCCTGTAACCATTTAACTCCACTGATGAGCAGCACTGGTGAGTTCCACCCTTTCCTTATGCATTTAAGATAAGCACCTCCTTCCCATTTTCCTCCTGTTTTGCCATGGACTGCACTCCAACCCTGCCACTTGTGTTGTGGAGCTCAGAGAATGAGGACTAAAACCTCCTTCATTTATGAATGCACCCAGGAGGTGTGAGACAGATGCTGATGTACACGTCCCAGCCAAGAGCACAGCACTTTGGACAGAAGAGCAAACAGCAGGGTTCTAGGTGCCTAAAGAAATTTTTGGGATCAAACTCTTCCATGTCAATAAACTTCTGGGGTGTGTCCAGTTAGATGAGTTTTTGTTTCTTGCTTTCTTGAGATCGGGCATCTTACAGGGTTTTGGATGGTGGCTTTGGTTCTCCTTCTGAGCACCAGACAGTATGGACTGAGGCATGGGCACAAAGGAAAGGACATCACTGCTGACAAACACAGAGAAGCGCTCTCCTTGACCCCAGGCACCTCCTTGCCTGCCTTTCCCAGTGACCTTGTCTTGAAGTGGACTGATGGTTTGAGGTATCTGCTGGGTCTGAGGTCAACTTGTGACATTCTGTGTGACCCCTGGAGGTCCCGTGCTGACCTGTTTGTTTCATAACAGGTAAGAGTGCTCAGGAAAGCAGAAACCTGTTTATTATCATTTTTAGCATTCCACTATTCATTAGCCATTTCCAGACTAAGGGACTCTGATCCCACCCAACAGCAGACCTGCTCCTAAAGTAATCGCTGTTTACAGCCTCTGTGCCAATCCAACCAAAATAGTCCATATGGGGAGTGACAACTGCTTTCAGACTTCCTTTCTTTTTTTGTTTTGTTTTTATTTTATTTGTGCTTGTATTTTTTTAGAAGTAAAATATCTTCTGTATTTCCTTTATGCATCCTGAGCACTGTTTTTACCTCTGGCATCAAATGAAGAGCCAGTGCTGAGCCAGCTGATGACCGGCCACTCTGACCTCCTCAGCATCCCTGCCAGCTTCTCTCTGCTCATCAGCTCTGTGCATTGGTACCTGCTCTTATCTATTAACACATCATTTGCTCACTATCAGTTTCACCTGGCAATCCTTACAATCCATTTTTACCCTTTGTCATGTTTGTCGTATTGGGGAACACCCATATATCTACCCTCAATGCAGAGAACAGTGTCTGTCTCTAATTTTTACTAACTAATCCTATTAAAACACCTTCATTTGGTGATCTCCTCTTAGTAAAAACCCAAAGAGAAAGTCAAACATCTCATGGGTTTTACACCCCTGTCTGTCCTGTCTGTAATCTCTCGTAAGAGTAAAACTGGATCTCTGGCACTGGCTTTTCATAATCCATGCTGGCTGGGACTGGCTCTGTCTCATTGTTCTCTCCTCAGCTACCATCAGCTTGTTTATTAGTTAAAGAGGGATGGTACTGTGTCACCTGACGTGCAGCTGCTTGGTTCACCCTCTCTGCCTGATGAAGTGTCCCTGGCTGTGGAGTTTCCCTGGTATTCCAGAAAGGTCAGTACCAGAGAGACACAGTTCTCTCAAACCAGCCCAGTCAGGGATCCTGGGTGTGGGCTCCTGCTGACCTGAAAACCTCAAGAGTATTTTCTTTTTTAGTGTGCTCCTGGAGGAAAAAGAATTGGAGGAGAGCTCACCACCCTGTTCGGTGTAGAGATTTCTTCCTGCTTTTTTCAAGTGCAGAAGAGAAATCTTTCTAGTTCCTGCAGGTCTGCACCATAACTAATGGAGTCTTAGTTCAGTGCAGTAATTTGTCCACAGTGCTTCTAGGAATTTATAACCAATGTGATGTATGAAATCACAATGACCCAAATATTCCCTCCTCATGGTCTGTAGTTTTGCCAATCCTGCATCATAGAATCATGGAATGGTTTGTGTTGGAAGGGACTTCAAAGCCCACCCAGTTCCACCCCCTGCCATGGGCAGGGACACCTCCCACTGGATCAGGGGGCTCAAAGTCCCATCCAACCTGGCCTTGGATACTTCCAGGGATGGGGCAGCCACCACTGCTCTGGGAACCCTGAGCCAGGGCCTCTCCAGCCTCACAAAAAAAAAGATTTTTCCTAATATCTAACCTGAACCTTCCCTCTTTCAGCTGAAAACAATTCCACCTTGTCCTATCCCTGCACTTCCTTGCCAAGAGCTCCTCCCCAGCTTTCTTATAGGGCCCCATCACTCCTAAGGCCCTCACCTTCTCTTTGCTGTTTCCCTCGTGACAGGACTCCTCTCTTGTGTCTGCCTTTTCTCCCCATTCCTGGGTGCTGTGATGTGCTCGAGGTCCCATCTCAGCTCTCCCAAAGCCTGGGGCTTTCAGCAGGTCATGCTGCCAACTCTTGTCTCTAGAACGAGAATAATAATCCCCTACTTCACAGACACCTTCCAAACCCATTGCAGGCTACAAAATGCTCTGACTCTGAAGTGGCAATGCCACAGCTGAAAGACAGCAGGGAAGCGAGGATGTGGTGAACTTGTCCATTCAGCAAAGGATCTCTGCTTTGTGTACAGATCCTGCCCTGCTTTCTCCCCACAGAGCCTCTGCACAGGGAGGGCAGCGTGAATGTGAATCCTGTCCTGGTTACTCTTGGAGCAGCAGAAGAAAAACTAAGCTCTAGGGGCAAACTAACTAGAAAGAAGCTGATTGTGTTGGAAAAGATGTGGGAAGAAGGGGATCATGAAAGACAGAGAGGGAGAGGGGGGTTAAATTGGTAGCTATTAGTCCACAAAGCCTTCTTTCTTAACTACATGGCTTCTTGGGGCTGCGCTGCCTTTCCTCCTAACAGATTATTAATGCGCCAGACACGGTTTGTATTTCCCCAGTTGCATTTTCCCTGCTAAGAGAAGATATTTGATTTTGACCCTGTAGAAGCCAATCCAGATTTGAGATAACAATTTGTTATTAAGGTCAGAAGCCCTTTTTTGCATAATTGAATTAGGTTTGTTTTGTGCATGTTAGGATTTGTGATGCTGGGTTTGGGTACCAAATGTACTTTTATTTCCTTTTGTGCCTGTGTGCACTGGTCTGCTTTAGTGGTGTGGCCATGGAAAAAACATGGCATGAAAACACTGGCACTGTGAGAGAACAGATATGAACATATTTATCACATTGTCATTCTTTGCACTAAGCTTGAACCCATAATGATAAGAAAGACTTCCTGAAATATAATTTTTAAGTCATGGGTTTCAAATCTCTTTTCTAAGCCCCCCCCTCCCCCAAATTATTACACAAAATACTTTCTGCTCTTCTCTCTTCACAGGCATTTTTCAGCCCATGGATCTACAGCCTGCACTCTTGGTCAGCATCAAACTGGTTTCCAAGATTAATGGCAATAATTAGCAAGGGCTTGATTAATTTTTGGCAGCAATCTGAAATCCAAGTGATCAGTGGCCATTCCGTGCAGGACTCGCTCACAGTGTGGCACAGTGGTAGAACTGAGGGAACAAGAAGGTCAACTGAAGCATTTTGTTGCACAGATTGAGCTGAAGAAGTTGGATATTCAATAGTCATTTCTGTTATCACCTTCAACATGCCCTTTGGAAAGCACTATGGATATGCTCCTTCTCATTACACTTTCCTTTTTACAACCTGACCATTACAAAAGGACTCTCAGCATTGCCAGGAAATGGAAAACTCCTGGATGAGTTTTCTTGAAAGACTGGACTGAGCAGATGCTGTTGTGGGTGCTGGCACAAGGGATGGAAACTATAAAGAATGTGTGGAGAGTGAAATGGAGTTAATTCATCACCAATAGGAAATGCCCTCTAGATAGGGAGGGTCTGCCCCATAGACTGCATTTATTTTTCTGCACTTCTTTTCCAGAATCCCCAGAATTCCCTGGGTTTATGGCACTAAAAGCACTGGTACAACCAGTTCTGTGTGATTTTCCAGGCAGTTGTGGGCTTTCATGGCTGTTGCTACCAGCAAGGGAGGGAAATGAGCGCTCTGCAGCAGTGTTCTCACATCCTGCATGCATATGTATGAGCAAGGACTAAATGGATTAGAACTCCTCAGCCTCAGAGAGGAAAAAATCATCCCCTGAGAATACGATTGCAGCCTGCAAAGTGGGAAATTGCCCAGAAATAGCGAATGGGGGGCGGGCAGTCATTACTTTCATGAAGGAAAAGCAAGGACCCCAGCCAAGTTACCAGGTAACACGTTAAAAACAAACAGAAGAGAGGATTTTTTCATCCAAATGTTAGGCAAACATCTGTCAGGAATGACATTATGGAGTTGTTCTTGCCTTGGGGCAAGTGATGGACCAGATGTCCTCTTGATGTTCTCTTTCATCCCTGTTCTCTGTGATTTCACAATTAGATTGCAAAACTCACTGGCAAATGCTTCAGCCTTTGTCAGAGTTATAAACGTGGTCAAAGCGAATCACTGCATAGAATAAAACCCCATGAAAAAGAGTTAATCACCTCAGCCTGGTGCAGTCTGTGACCTGGGTGGTCTCTGATCAGCTGTTTGCTGGGGAAAGCATGGGTCTGCCCTCATCATTTTCTTGCCTTTCCCCACCAAGCACCCTGTTCCAGCTCCCCCGCACGGAGTTTGCCGTGTTGGCTCTACACAGGACTGTGGGTCCTGGTGTATCCTCCACACCCTGAAGGAACACACCCTAACTTTCCCTTCTGGAAAGGCTCCTGCAAAAGGAAGTGGTGCCAGTGTTCAGGGTATCTGTGGCTGAGCAGTGCGTGGCTGTGTCTGCGGCAGAGGCGCGCTCACGATTCCTGTGCTCTGGAAAGGTTTCAGAATGAGCATGGGCTCTGCAGTGGAGCAGCTGTGGGGTCACTGCTGGGAAGCAATTTCACTTTGGCATGATGCAATGATCACAGAACCATGGAATGGTTTGGGTCAGAAGGGATCTCAAAGCCCATCCAGTTCCACCCCCTGCCATGGGCAGGGACTCCTCCCACTGGATCAGGGGGCTCCAAGCCCCATCCAACCTGGCCTTGAACACCTCCAGGGATGGGGCAGCCACCACTGCTCTGGGCAACCTGGGCCAGGGCCTCCCCACCCTTACAGGAAAAGATTCCTCTCTAAGATCTCATCTCAGTCTCCCCTCTTTCAGCTCAAACCCCTTCCCCCTCATCCTATCCCTGCACTCCCTGATCAAGAGCCCCTCCCCAGCTTTCCTGGGGCCCCTTACTGGGAGGCTGCTCTAAGTTCTCCTCAGAACTGATACCCAACTGCCCTACCAGCATACATGACTACTCTTTGCAGGAGAGCATCCATGGAGTGAATATCATAAATTTACTGATGAGTTCCCAATGCAACAGTGCAGCAAAGCAGGCTGTGGCTATTTTGGGACATGTCTGTATTAAGAATTCCAGTCAGCTCTACCAACCACCTTTCATTTTCACCCATAAAACAGCAGGTGCTTTCTGTAGGACTGTATTTTATATCTAGGGTGCCTCTTGCAGTAGAAAAAAAATAGTGAACTAATCCAGTCTAGAAAAGTCAATGGCAAATGAAGACCACACCCCCCACCAGAACATTACTGGGCAGCCACGGCACACGACAGCCTGTACTGTCCTGGACACGTAGGAGGCACAAAATCTCACAAAAGGGAGCAATTTCTCTGATTGCCTCCTTTCTTTACAGTGTTTAAAGCTGCCCCACCTGAGTGAACCCAACAGTGGCTTTGTGAGGGTGTCAGAAAATTTTCTTAAGACACTGCAAACATAGTTCAGTTAATGGAAAAAACTGTATGAGGTGTTCTTCATTACTTTAGTGTTTTCCAAATTGCCCCTAAGAAGAAAAGCCAGATTATGTCTTCAGGCACTTGTACGTGGCAAGGAACTGGGAGTCAGGAAGGGATGCAGCTGGAACTGTGGCACTGAAGAGCAAAGACAAGACCCAGCTCAAGGCCAGGGATTGCTCAGGACATGAGTCCCTCAGCCTTAGACTTTAGCAGGGACTTTGAACTTCATGGCAGGGCCCAATAATCCAGTGCAAGCAAATTTGAGGTGATATTACATAAAGCTGATCCTGCTCTGAGGTAGAGCAACGTGCTGGGGTGAGGTGAGGAAATAACTCCAGTAACGTTACGTCCATAGCATGGCTTTGTGCACATCTTGGAGAAAAGGGTATGACTTGAGAGCACGTAAAGGGACCGTGGTGAAATGCTGGGGGTGCATCATTCCAGACTAAGGTGCTGGTATCAAGGAGAGCCTTGCTAATGTAGCTCTTTTTTCTAGGTAAGGAAAATTCAGGGGATTAATCTGTCTGAATTTTCATACAATATTTAATAAAGCACCACACAGGAAATAATCTATTAAAGCAGAATAATGTAAGGAGCTGTAAATTGAATAACAGACTCACTGAAAGGGAAACAGCAAGAGGTATGGAAACAGGGAGGGCTGGGTGAGCGGCCGGGTGATGGTGCTGTCCTTAGGGCCAGCTGGAAACTCTGCATTAACAGCTTTGTCCCCAGAGGGACAGTGTGTGGTGAGGTGGCATCACACAGAGGAAAGGGCAGTGTGGGGGTACTGATAGGAGCTGTGGTTTTTGGCAGTAGGTTACCACCACAGGACAGTGACAGCAGGACTCAGGGTCCTGGGGACCCTCCTTGTATTCATAGAATCATAGGTTAGAAAATTCATAGGTTAGAAAAGACCTTTAAGGTTATTGAGTCCAACCCTTACCCTAACACTGCCCGGTTCACCACTAAACCCTATCCCAAGCACACATCCACACAGATTTTAAATCCTCCAGGGATGGGGAATCCACCACCTCCCTGGGCAGCCTCCGCCAGTGCTTGACAAGTCTTTTTTGTGAATATCTGCTATCCAGTCTAAACCTCCTCTGGCACAACTTGAGGCCATTTCCTCTCATCCCATCCCCTGTCACTTGGGAGAAGAGCCCAGGACCCACCTCATCACAACCTCCTTTCTGGGAGCTGCAGAGAGCAATGAGGTCTCCCCTCAGCCTCCTCTTCTCCAGGATAAACAGCCCCAGCTCCCTCAGCCGCTCCCACAACCCCTGTTCTCCAGCCCCTTCCCCAGCTCTGTTCCCTTCTCTGGGCAAGCAGCCACATTAAGTTTTAGTTGAGACACAAACCTTTTAATTCTTTCCCTGCATAACCTCATTACATGTTTTTAGTCCTCCTGAGTTGCCTGCCCCTTCTTCCGAAGCTCATAAACTATTTTTCTGAGTTCCAGCCAAAGTTTTCTGTTCAGCCAGGTCACTCTTCTTCCCCACTGGCTCATCTTTTGGTACATGGGGACAACATGCTCTTACACCTTCAAGATTTGCTTCTTGAAGAATGTCAAACCTTCCTGGGCTCCTTGACCTTCCTCTACTTCTCTGACTTATGACTAATTGATGCCACAGCCTTACCAGCATTTCTGTACAGATAATATTTCTGCTATCTGTGTGCCTGGCTGTCTTTAGAGAGCAGCACCTCCATCCTGCCCAGCACCCCTGGGTCCCAGCACCACAGCTGGCCACGGCTGCACTCCTTGGGGAGCACTGCCCACTCTCTGGGTTCCATTAGTGACAAGACAACAACAACATCTTGCATGTCAAGGCTTAGGGTTGATCTAAGGCTTTACCCATCACTAAGCCTCCTGGTTTTCCCTGAAGACCTTGCAAGAACTGCTTTTCCTCTGAAATGCCCAATATTTCCAGTGGCTGCGAACAGCACCGGCTCTTGTTCGGGGTTGAAAACCAAAATAAAGCAAAGCTTTCTATCCCAACCCTGCAGAGTCTCACACACACGTTGGCTGAAGCTCAGCACTGCAGATGAACACAAGATGCTCTCCCAGACCTGGCTCATCCATGCGCAGTGCCACGTAGAAGGCTTCCAGGTTTAAAGCTGCTCTCTCGCTTTATCTCTCACTCTAGAAACTCTGAAACGAGAGGAAAGGGGACCTTGAGGGACCTAATCTGCTGCAGTCACCTGCCATTTCCTCTGAGACAAGCTGTGTTAGTCTGCATTATAGATTAACAGATCCCCTCCTTGTCTTTGCAAGAGCAAAGACAGCTCTGCTGATTTAAAGTGTGACATCGACTCCTTACTCAATGTGCCTATAATAGAGATCCACAGTTACAGGTAATGCTGATTTTTGGTGTTCCATACCACTCTGGGCAGGCTGTGATATTAAGTACTGCAGGCTGGAATATGGGATTTCCTTTTGATAGACAGTTCCAATGCTCAGAAACATATTTGGATCCTTGTTCTGCAATGTACTATGTTTAAACCCCAGCTATGCAGGAACAAAAGGCTCTGGTTTCCTGTGGGGTCAATATTGTAATGCTCTGACACACGACAGCTGACATATGTCAAAACAACCTAATAGAATCTAATAGTAAATAGCACCAAATTAATATTACAAATCTCTGAGAAATATACTTGAAGTAAAGGTAACAAAACATCTTTATGTCAATGAAGCAAAAATGTTGAAAAATTAACAGATTGCCAGGAAATTCTTTCATTCTGGTGAAGCTGCCTTTTTCAATGAAAATATTTCAGTTAGCTGAATAAAGCACAGAAGTTGCTCCCTCGATGCCTGCAGGAATTAGTGTGGCCTTTGACACAAACCTAATCAATCTGGACCTCCTTCAAGAGTTCAATTTAGATCTTTCACACGCATGTGTATTTATTGATCTGGAACCTGTGAAAGGCAATTCATCACCTCTCTCACTCCATACATTGCAATTACTGACAGAAAATAGCAGCACATTATTTATTGTGTTGAATAGGTTAGTTTAGTTCATTCAAATTAAAACAAGCCAGCAGGAGGAGTAAAAGCAAACTGAGGTCTACGTAGCTTCAAACAGTTCATGATAAGAAAAGGAATAACTTTGGCAGAATTTTACCATGCTATGGGGAAAAACGTTTAAAAATGACTGTTAGAAATTGCTGCTTCTGTAAATACACACATTTTGGTCTCCTACCTGCAGATACCTCATGAGAGGGAGCTTAAATGAACCCTGCCTGTTGTGCCTGGACATGGGGCACCAGGCAGGCACATCCAGCTCCTGCATCACAGACCCCCACCCTGCCAGGGCAGCTCTTCCCATGGGTCATCAGACTGAGCCAAAAGGGACAGGTTGTGCATCCACCAGGTCCCACCTGTGCTTTGTGCACCTTGGAGCTCTTGCCAGATCACCTCATCCTTGCACATGGGAATGTGCCTATGGGCAAAGAGAAGACACAACTGTCTATGATCTCTAAAGCCAGCAGGGTCATTGCAGATTCAAGCCCAGTTTAATTAGCAGCCTCTTTTCGAACCTGGTCTATGAAGCATCCCCCCCCCACACCATCCCCTGTGAATGACTCCAGACAGGTAGAAGATGTGTACTGACACTGCACTGTAAAACACCCTGTTTACAGGTGGTTGCGGGAAGAGGATGAGGATGATGCTCTCTCTGCCTTGAATATTTTGTTTGGATACACTCCACTTCATTACTCTTAAGCACGTGAAGATAAGTGTTGAGAAAATAGTCAGTAAAGGAGAATAAGTTGAGGTTTTCATTAGGTCAAGAAAAGATGTTTAAAGTGGACATGAACTGGTGTTAAATCTTGGCCATAGGAAAGTTCTGCCATCAACCACAACATTGAGCTGCGCTTCCCTCTGCACATAGACCTCCTCCCACAAGTCCTCCTGGCAGCAGGGACCCCAGTGAGGAAGATGGGTAACAAGAGCAAAGAGAGAAACCCATGGAGCTGTCTCCTTGCATCTAAACCCACGTTGGAGAGGGGAACAGCTACCAAACAGCCTACATGCAGCACGGCTGCTGTCACCAGGGCTTTGTGGAGGAGTCCTTCTTAACCCTGGGAGCTGGGACCATGTTCAGGGTGTGTGCTGTTCCTCTTCTCATTATTACAGCCAAAACCAACTCCTTTGATTTGGTCAGTAGATTAATAAAACTGAGTGGCTTTTTTGTGCTTAACTCTACATGATACATGCATAACACAGCGAGGCCAGAGGAGGACAGAGAGATGATCCAAGGAGTACCTCACATAGAGGCTGAGAGAGTTGGGGCTGTTCAGCCTGGAGAAGAGAAGGCTCTGGGGAGACCTTAGAGCAGCCTCCCAGGACTGAAAGGGGCTCCAGGAAAGCTGGGGAGGGGCTCTTGATCAGGGAGTGCAGGGATAGGATAAGAGGGAAAGATTTTAAGCTGAAAGAGGGGAGATTGAGATGAGACCTTATGGAGAAATCTTTTGCTGTGAGGATGGGGAGGCCCTGGCCGAGGTTTCCCAGAGCAGTGTTGGCTGCCCCATCCCTGGAGGTGTTCAAGGCCAGGTTGGATGGGGCTTGGAGTCCCCTGATCCAATGGGAGGTGTCCCACTGAATGGACTTTGAGGTCCCTTCCAACCCAACCCATCCTGTGGTTCTATGATTTTTAACCCAGGCCTATGAGCAGCCAAGGAGACCTCTGGCAGGGCAGTGTGCTGTGTTTTCAGCATTTCCCAGGCAGAGCTGGATCATCCACTTGAGGAGGAGCAGTCAGATATTTAATGATCTCCTCTTGCTGTGCATGGAAGCTCAGTGTCACAGCAAACAGCAGAGCCTGGATAACAGAGCCCAATCCACAATCTCCCTGTGCTCAGCATTCTTCAGTTCATACATCATTTACAATGTATTGCAGCAATTCCACAAAACCAATAAACTTTAAAATGTTAATGAAACACAATATATTTTTGTGACTGTTGTTGAAAATCAAGTAATTTTTTGCATTGCTCTGGGAGCCTGGATATAGGACTGGAACTTGATGATCCTTTTGGGTCCCTTCCAACTTGGGTGATTCTATTATTCTATGATTCTCTTATAAAGTAGAGATAAGAGGTGAGCAGAAAACACTTGAAACATTACTTTTTACTTTGAAAGTTTCACAGTTCTTAAAGCTTGGGATATTGAGAAATTAGTCACAGGTTGTCCACTGTGTGATCTGCAGTGACAGAGAGGGGTGAGGGCAGCTCCTTTCACAACTGGGCTCATACAATCATAGAATGGTCATCAGAGCAGGAACACAGGACAACAGGTTTATCTAGATTTTAGCTTGCAGAAAGGTGCCACGTGAGACACTCTACGCCACCAGGGTCAGGATGGAACTTGGTGTTGTTTCCTAAGGGCCCTTTATCTTTCTTATAACTTCCAATATTAAAAAAAAATGATTAAAGCAACAAAAGAAACCAAAGCTTGGTTAGGAATAATTGAACATGGATAATGGTACCGAGGATTAAAGATACCAAGTAAAAATTACTCCTCTTATGTAGCATAATAGAGAGGGTGATCTTATTAAATCCATCCTGACATTAACTTAAATTAACCTAGAAAATAAAATATTTGAAATAAAAAAATAGATGTATATTTCTGCCCAAAATGAGAAATGGGTATTGGCTTAAACAATACAGCGAAAGAAAGGCATCCAGAAGAAATCTAAGCTATTGTTTGTTTGTACAACTGAAGGATAAATCCTCAGTTTTTGCAGACTCTAAGTTGCTGGATGCAGCACAGAGGAGCAACACCACTGGGACAGGCAGAGCCTTGCTCTGTTAAAAGGAAAGAGCCACTCTGTTGCAGAGGGTCAAAAACCTCGTCTGAAACTCCTTATCACTCCGATACAAGCCAACCTGTACAAATCTGAAGGTGAATTTCCCACACTTTTCAATAACCCTCGAAAGGAGATGAGAAATAGGACGTCAATTAAGAGTCGCATCCCCTGGCAAATCTGCTTCCTGAAATAGGAGCTTTGGTCCTGTACCAGATTCTCCAGGTGCCAACCATCAGCATTTGCTGCAGGCAAACGCCTGCAAGGAGCAGAAGTGGGACAGCCAAAGGAAGCTGTGCTTCACCTCGAGGAGGGTCAGCTCTCAAGGTGAGGAGAAGTTGCCTAAAGCAAGGGTTATTTGCATTCCCAATGGCATCCGGCCAAGTGGAAGGGAATTATTATTGGAAGAATGAAGTCTGAAATGGCTGGATGTGGCAAGAACGACAGCGTATTCCTCTCTATGCCGAGGCTGGGTATCACTGGACAGAGTCTGATCCCATCCTCCTGACCCCCACCTGTCAGATGGTGAGGAGTGTGATGGGATCCCCTCTCAGCCTTCTCCGGGCTGGACAGGCCCAGGTCCCTCAGCCTCTCCTCATAAGAGAGATGCACCAGTCCCTCATCATCTCCGTGGCCTCTGCTGGATGCTCTCCATTGGTTCCTTGTCTTAGAATCATAGAACAGAATCACCTGAGCTGGAAGGGACCCACAAGGACCATCCAGTCAAACTCCTATTCCTGCACAGGACACTCCCAACACTCACACCCTGTGACTGAGGGCAGTGGCCAAATGCTTCTGGAATGCTGGCAGAGCAGGGGCCCTGACTGCTTCCCTGGGGAGTTGTTCCAGTGCTCCACCACCCGCTGGGGGAAGAACCTCTTCCCAATGTCCAGTCTCCCCCTGCCCTGGCACATCTTCCTGCCATTCCCTTCAGTCCTGTCATAGATCACGAAAGAGAAGAGCTCAGCACCTGGGAGAGAAGACATCAGTGTCTTTCTTGAGGTCATGAGCCCAGAACTGGACACAGCAGCCCTAAATCTGCCCACACTATTATCAGTGAACCTTGTTACAGCAGCTGAAGATCCATCCTGCACGGCCGCCCCTCTCCCTGTCTCTGTCCATACAGCCATGCTCTGGTGCATGGTCCTTTTCCCTTACCTTGCTGGTTTAGTCCTTGCACACATCCATTTTCCTGTACCCTATTTTGTGAATATGCCACGAGCCTCTTTGTCCCCTTGGAGAGGGACTTTTTACAAGGGCTTGTAGTGATAGGACGAGGGGGAACGTCTTTAAATCGGAAGGGGGGAGATTTAGGTTAGACATGGGGAAGAAATTCTTCATCAAATTCTTCATGAAATGGTTCTACGATTCTCTGATTTACATACTTCTAATACACCCGTGCTGAGCGCTTATGTCTGTACTTAAGGCAAGCAAACAGCCTGCTTAAAATAGTTCTTCATGGGTGCAAGAGGCCCCTGCTTCAGCTACACCTGCCTTCGCGCTCCCAGTTTTAATGTGCAGGCTATGAGCCTGTATCAGAAATTGCCTTTCTGAAATAGAAAAATTATATTATGTATGCAGCACTGAATCCAGCTGAGAGCTGAATGCCATCAGCCCTCATTTCATCAGGAGCCGAGGGCACTTAACACCTCGCAGGGCTGAGATTAGAAACCTGGCAAGAAATAACCGATTGTAATTCAACTTGTTCCACTCTGTTAGTAATTTCCTGGCCTGAGACCATCTGCTGCTCAGATTTTCTAACATAGCAGGGCAAGAAAATACATCAGAACTGTTACAAAACTTTCTTAGCACATTAACGCTCTACTCCTTTACCAGTTTTTATTTATAATAGTGTCATAGAAACTTAAAGTTCTTGCTTTCTTGCACTGACTAAAAATACAAATTTCTATAAGCCATAAACAGAAAATACTGCAGAAGAGCAGGGAAAGCTGTGTTTTACTCTGATCTGAGCCTTCAGGGCTTTAGCAATCTAAACAGCTATTCACAAACTTGAGAGCACGATTACAGGCCCTCCTGGGGAACCCCAGCTCGGAATGATGAGGCACCTGGGCACTTGGGAACAACTCTTGTGGCCAGAGAGGCTGGATTAGAAAAAGCAGTGTGAAGGGATAGACTTGTAAGCAGATTGCCTGAAAAAGAAAGTAGATGTTTGTGAAAAAGACTCAGTCAGACCTGAGAGACTGGGAACCCCAAAGGAAAGGACTGAACAAAACAGATTCAGACAAGTTCATTCATTCCCAGGCAAATCCCTTTCACCAGAGCATTTTCTGCCTTAGGTAGCAGAAATCCTACCCTCCTCCTTATGGAGATTTTCCCTGTGGCAGCAGAGGTGCTTTGTATTCATCCTTGGCTTCCTTCTTGCTCTCCTCCTTCTGCTCAGATGCAAGCCAGGGTCGGATCAATTATCCTAATTGCCCTTTCTCCTCTTAAAGTGTAACTCCTTAGAGGAGAACGTCGTGCAGCTGGGAGGTCAGTGCTGATCCCTCTGTACTCATCCCTCTGCAGACAGCCCCTCCGTACAATAATAAGGCAGTTTTTATCCCTTTGGATACTTTTCTCCCAGCTTCCTGCCCTGCTCACGCTGCCCACAGGCAAGATACAGCATTCCTTTTCCAAAGGCACGTGCTCCAAAGGGAGCAGCCTTGGGAACGGGAAAGTATAAAGCTGTTAAAACTGAATTATCTGAGGTAGGTTGGCAATGCATCCCTAAGACATTTGTTTTGAGCTGAACTGGCTCAGCTTCCCCCAGTCGGTGCTGCAAGGATGAAAAGTCATGGCTGTGTTCTGGCTTTAGTAACTAAACCACACCCACCCACAGCACGTCCGCAGGAACCTGCTCACATCTCTTTGCATCCCAGCAAAGGGAGAAAACAAGGATTATATTGAGGAGAGAAAGCAAATAAGTTGCTTCTGCAGGAGAAGGCTCTTGGGAACCACATCTGGAACCCACCAGACCTGATTCCCAGTATCACAAAGGTGAAAATGTCTGGACCAGTTTGCATGAAGGGATTTGCCCTTGTTGTTCTCTTTATGGTCACACAAATTCACAAGATGCAGAAATGCAGCCACTGTACCCAGTTAGAGGGCATTATCAAACTTTATCTCCCAATTCCAGGTTTCCATGGTGATGGAGAAAGTGTGAATGAGTAGTTAGTTCTCAGCCATAGAAGGATATGAAATGCAAAGACAAATACTGGCAGGGATAAATGGCCACATCATTAGATGAATGGAGCAGAATAGGACAGAAAAAGCCATTGTTGTAGAAAGAAATTATAGGGTAGATGCAGAAAGAAAGAGATGCACTGCAGTGTCCAGTGGAATTGGGGAAGTCGCTGAGATATTTGAAACGGTTTAGGGAACAAATCCTACCTTTAAACATCCAGAAGGCAGAAATAAATGGCAAGGTTGATTAATAAAAAATAATATCTCAAGCACCTATTGTACAATGGCTCATGGTAGAAATGGGGCAGAACTCCTTTCAAAGCTGAAGTCATACCATTAGTCTGGGTGATTTCTGTGGACTGCAAGGTCATTCCAGGACACAGACAACCTGGAATCATTTTATTCCCTGCCTTCTCCATCCCTTCCCAGTGTCAGAATAGAGCTAAAATATCAGCCTGCTCTTAGGTGATTTTTAAACCTTGGCCAGTTTCTCTCTCCTGATGCCTCTGCCTTCAGGCAAACATAGAGTGAGCAGTACAAATGAAAACTGCAGTCAGAACACGGAGGGTGATGTCTTTTCAGACTCCTCGGCTCCAAGCCAGTGCTTTTAGAAATGGTCATTGGTGTTGGTTATAAGGAGCCATTCACAACATTTCCAATTCACCCATCCTTTGGCTGTACTGCTTGGGAGCACTTCCCTTGCAATGATTTATCTACGTTTATAGGGGCTCCGTATCCATAAAGAGGAATAATGGGCTTTTCAGATACATCCAAAGTAAACAGAAAATAGGAAGGGGGAATTTATGTTAAATTAAAACAAAGTTTTCTAAAAAGAAATATTCTGAAATTGCAGTTCCACTTTGCTGTCGTTCAGATTGGTGCTATTTAACCATTGACACCCCCTCTGTTTGTAGATTTGTATTAATTTTGATATGGAACGTGCCCCTTTTACATAAAAATGATTTATTAAAGATTGAGACGAAGCACTATACAATATCAAAGTCTGAAATATTTCATTCTGATAATGTTAAAATCCAACATTTTGGAATTAAATGCATCCTTTTTTATTTTTACTAACCTCTTTGCTGATTTCAACCTACTCCAGCAGATTTGTTCTTCCTACAAAACATCATAATTCAATCAATTCTTTAATTAAAAAAAAATAAAAGAAATAAAACTTTCCACCCAGCAGAGAGGCCCCTGCACGTGGAGCTCAGAGCTTGCTGCAGAAGCAGGACGAAGAACATAGAATGAACAAGCTCCAGGAGCTTGATCTACCGAAGCCTCAGGCTTTGCCACTGGTTCCTGCTGGCAAAAAGTCTTCCTCCTCCCTCCACCTTATCTTTTTGTCTTCTTACTCCTTAGAGCACTAATTTAAATGTTGATTCTCTCTAACTGAAACTGCTCTCATGGATTTCCAGGCCAGTTTACATTTCCCCAGCACAGACAGAGCAGTAGAGAAGACACAGAGTCTCCAAAACCATCCAAGGGGCCTTTGAGACCTTCCAGGGTAACCCAGGGAGCCTCTGGGAAAGGTGGTTAACACCAGTTTTATCTTCTTCCCTCTGCACTTGCGGATCCTTTGATACAGTTGAGGAGAGATCTATGTACATCAAATTCTTTATCCCACAAGATCCCAGACCTGTGGAACTCGTGATGGCACGGGCACACACAGACATAAAAAGGCACTGGCATTTGCACTCTAACTGTGGCTATCCATATTTTAATTTTTCTTCTTATTTCTTGTCAAACTGAGTCATAGAATCAGGGAATGGGTTGGGTTGGGTTGGAAGGGACCTCAAAGCCCATCCAGTCCCACCCCCTGCCATGGGCAGGGACACCTCCCACTGGATCAGGGGGCTCCAAGCCCCATCCAGCCTGGCCTTGAACACCTCCAGGGATGGGGCAGCCACCACTGCTCTGGGCAACCTGGGCCAGGGCCTCCCCACCCTCACAGGTGAAACATTTCTCCCCAAGACCTCATCTCAGTCTCCCCTCTTTCAGCTCAAAACCCTTCCCCCTCATCCTGTCCCTGCACTCCCTGATCAAGAGCCCCTTCCCAGGTTTCCTGGAGCCCCTTTCAGTCCTGGGAGGCTGCTCTGAGGTCTCCCCAGAGCCTTCTCTTCTCCAGGCTGAACAACCCCAACTCCCTCAGCCTGTCCTCACAGCAGAGTTGCTCCAGCCTTCGGTCATCAATTAACCCCACTACTGGTGTAAGTTGATGTGTGTAGCTCACATAACAAAGTTGACCATGACTTTGCACACCACAAGAAGGAGAAAATCCCTGCAGTGCTCAGACCCTCTTTCCTCACCAGAAGCAGCTGAGCTGGCAGTAAGTGGTGAGCTGGGGACATCATCACAACAGCAGAGAGCAGGAGTTTGCATGTGGAATAATCTGCACCAGCTGTTGGGGGAAATCAGTGGGACAGACAGGAGAGCATTACTGGGTATCACAGTATCATGAGGTTGGAAAGGACCTCTGAGATCATCAATCCAACCTATAACCCAACACCAACACCAAAAGAGAAACAGACAGCAGAAAGCGTCATGGACTTACCTGTCCTTGCACAGTGAGGCAAAGCTGGAAGAAGGCCTCCAGAAAAGGACTTTCTGGGCTTTTCCATGACTTTAGTACTACCACAAACTTGGACAGAAAGGCCCCACTGCAATGTCCTTCAGGTGTGGGAGTGAGGTCACCTCTCTCAGGCAGCCGGGCCATGGGAACCACTCCCGCTGGTTTTGTGTCCCATCACTGTTCCCTCCACCCTGATTTGTGTCCCCCACACTGGTCGGTGGCTTAAGGCTGCTTTCACAGCAGTGAGGTGTGTCCATGCCAGAGGAAAGAACAGTCAGTCTCACACTCAGAGATGTGTTTGGGGACAAATAAAAACCCAGGGATCCTTTCTGCAAGCCTTGCGCGCTGACTCCTGTATCACTGCTGTGTGTGCACAGCTCAGCACACTCACCAGAGGATGGGATTTCTTCTCACAAGAAGGAAAACAGCCCTTGTGGTGGATTTCCAGCTCTCTTGGAAATCTCTTCCAGCTCTCATGTCCACACCAAGGGCTGTGGCCAAACAGCTGAAGAACATCTTGGGTAAGAAACATCCGTTATCAACATATTCCTCTTATTTTACTTACAGCTGCCACTGAAAACCACCCAGTGCCATGGAGTCTAAGCCAATACCATCAGCCCTATAATTAACTTTCTCTGAGGTCGATATAATTCACACTGACCTCAGAGTCTTTTGTTCTGTGAGATTTCTGTCACTTGCTATAATCAGCATAATACGGTCACGCATGCTCTCAGGACCCGCGCTGTGATTTATAAGATCTGTGATGTTTAAGTTGAGCTTTGACACAGACCCCTTCAGAGCTTAAACCAGTCACCTGGGGTGGGAATTATCTCGATTCACTTTGGACAAGCAGCTGTGAGATGACAGAGTCTGAGCCAGGGACGTGGGCTGCACATGCAGCAGCTTTTTGGTTCAGAAATGTGGCACAGCTTTTAAGCAAATCTCCTGATTGTGCCCATTTCTGACAGAGAGCGATGTTGTTTTGCATGAACCAGAGGTTACTCACACCTGAATTAAACTCCAGGTGAGTGTAAAATGTATTATGACCTCTCTAAAGGGGCAAAAAGGTCCAAAAACATGACTAGTTCTTCAGACAGCCCCAAAGCACCCTCTCAGTCAGGGACACCACACTAAGTTCAGTCCAAAGCGAAGCTGCAGAGGTTCATACAGCACAGACACAGGAGCTGCACCAACAGCTGCTGCAGACTCCTGATCTGCACCAATTACTAATGCAGACAAAACCTTTGGCTCCCTTTATAGTCAGGGGACAGAAACAGGCACTCTGGAGCGATTCAACAGACCCATCTGACAGTCGACCTGCCCCACTGCCTCGCTGAGCAGTGAGATGATTGGGTCAGGCTCAAACCTCCTTCTTGGGGCGTGATTCTGAAGTCAGGAAAGAGCAATCACAGCTTTAATCTCCCCATCCCTTAGCTTCTCAGCCATTAGAGAGGGTGAAGGACTCTCTGTCTGGACAAGTTATGAGTACCAGTATGAGAATGGTAACTCATTCCAATTGTGATCTCCAGATGTTCCCAGAACAGAAATATAAATGCATGTTTTCAGCAGTCATCTTAATGGAATTTATCTTAATGTCTTTACTTGGCAAACCTCCCACGGCAGTCACCAGGACTTTAAATTAGGACAGGAGCCAAACCTAACTAGGGTTTATTCATTGAACTCCATCAGTAAGGAATTCAATAAAGGCAGATATGCACAGAGGCAGCTGTGGAGAGAAACTGCTCTCAAGGAGCTTGGACATCTTTCAGTCCTCTAGGGAACGGGAAGGTCATTATGTGTAACAGAGTAATTCTAGCCTGACTCATAACAGGTTATTATTTAATTCTTGCCACCCATGATCGCATGTTGTGAGGAATAGAGATCTCTTATAATGAAGTGTCATATGTCACAGCTCACATTGCTGTGCCACGTGACCCAGCAGTATGAGAAAACATGATATTCTTATGTCAGACAGCGTTTTACAACTCCGTTATCAAAAGGAGTTATTTAATGAACTAACGTTCATAAACACAAAATAGAATTATTTTTCACAGCGGGTTCTTTTTGTCCATTTATTGTTAGAAAGGAGATTAGATGCCAACTGGTAGAATACCCAGTCTGAATTTATAGTAGGCAATTACAAGATCATTTTCCAAATACCTCTGGTTAATTCGCTGGGTCTTCCAGGAGCCAAGCTTTAAGCCAGCTAAAGCCATCACGACTGCTGCAATTTCAAGCCTAATGTATGCAAACATCGATCTTACCCCAGTATTTAATGAAAAAGCATGTGAGCACAAGTTTTGTCTGGGCTTTTAAAATTTCCTCTCTTCATTCAAAACATCACAGCTCAGTATCCATCCTTCCAACCCAAAAGCTGAATGGGTAAATATAAATCATGTTTATGCATGGCTCAGAGGGTTTTGAATTATCTCAAGGTGCTTTTGGGGGTGAGAGGGTTTATCTGTACAACTTAGGACTATAAACCTTCCAGTTTCTATCATGGTTAACGTCCAGTACCCATTCTTTCTGGAGAGTGAATAAACAAGAGTAAATTCCATCCTCACTGTTTCTTGCATTGTAGGATCTCAGGGTGATGTTCCTGTTACCCAAAGTGCAAGCTTATTACCCCTGTTTCATTTTGAGCCAAGGATAAGGTTAAAATGGAACCTTGCTCAACCTACTCTTACTGAAAACTCTTTTTCCCTCTAACCATAACTGAATTTTGGGTTGTTTTATTTCTGCAGATGGCATAAAAGGATTTGGACTGGATTATGTTTCTCTTAGGACTTCAAATGTTCAATGTTCCATATTTTTTGAACACACTGAGGCCAGTTTCAGTCTAGACTCTCAGCTGGTCTGAACAAACACAATTAGGATAATTAAGATAATTCACAGCAATTGAGACTGACCCACTTTGTGTCAGTGAGGGCTTGATGTAAGCTAACAAATAGCTTAATTTAACTCATAAAAGTTTTGATTTTTTCAAATTTTTAAAAGATATCACTGAGAGTCCCCTGATAGAGAAAAAAAACATCTAAAAACTATTGCAACAGAAAATGTGCTTGTTCTGGTAACACATAAGATGCCATAAACTCTATGCTCCCATTTTGTAGTCAAAACCGAGAAAAAGAATAATTTGTTAAGTACAAAAATAATTAGAAAGAGCTCTTGGCTTCCCCTGACCAGTGCCAATGTGGTGCAGCAGAGCTGGTTGCCTCTGGCAGATTCTGAAACCCAAATTAAGGTGAAATTCACTCCAAAGTTGTGAGTAATGTGAGGATGTGCTGAATAAAGCTATTTACCTGCTGAATTTAGCTTTCAACATTAAAGCTGATACTGAAAGTAGGACAGCTCAGGCACAGGAGGACAAAGATTTATTGATGCTCCAGAAAGTGACCACCACACAGTGGAAAAGGCGGTCGTTCTCACTTATTCCTTACTCTGCTTACAGGATGAGCTAGAATTTCAACTCTGTGGGGAGAGAAGTGTCTTTCCAGGTGCTGCACAGCAGCTATAAGGGCAGCAACTGGAAAAGAAAAAAAAATAGAAGTGAACAACACAAAGAAAAGCCTGAACCCCCCTCAGCTTATTAAAGAAAGTTGCGCAGATTCTTGGAGTCATAGAATCATGGAATGGTTTGGGTTGGAAGGGACCTCAAAGCCCATCCAGTTCCACCCCCTGCCATGGACAGGGACACCTCCAGCTGAATCAGGGGGCTCCAAGCCCCACCCAGCCTGACCTTGAACACCCCCAGGAATGGGGCAGCCACCACTGCTCTGGGCAAGCTGGGCCAGGGCCTTCCCACCCTCATCATGAGGAATTCTTGACAGGGTTGCTCCTTCCCTCATTTCACCTTCTCATCAGTACTGTCACCACATGGACGAGTGTTTCCAGAGGAGCTGAACCGTGGTAGCAGGAACCCCAGGCCTCTCAGCTGAGATATTTGAAGGATCTGGATGGTTTACAGGCCAAGTCTTGGCTTGAAATAGAACATGGCTTCACCCAGTGGCTGTCATTGGTCTGGACATGCACACTCTCTGCTGAGTGAAAAACTGGCTGGATGGCCTGGCCCTGAGGATGGTGGTAAATGGAGTTAAATCCAGTTGGAGGCCGCTCAAGAGTGTTGTTCCCCAGGGTTCAGTGCTGGGTCCAGTCCTGTTCAATATCTTTCTTAATGATCTGGATGAAGGGATTGAGTGCACCCTTAGCAAGTTTGCAGATGACACCGAGCTGGATGGCAGTGTTGATCTACTTGAAGGAAGGGAGGCGCTGCAAAGAGATCTGGACAGGCTGGATTGATGGGCTGAGACCAAATGGGATGAGGGTCAACAAGGCCAAGTGCTGAGTCCTGCACTTGGGGCACAACAACCCCTGTAGCATCACAGTCCTGGGGAAGAGTGGCTGGAGAGCTGCCTGGAGGAGAAGGCCCTGGGGGTGTTGGTTGACAACTGTCTGAACGTGGCCCAGGTGGCCAAGAAGGCCAATGGCATCTTGGCCTGCATCAAAACCAGTGTGACCAGCAGGACAAGGGAGGGTATTATCCCCCTGTACTCAGCACTGGTGAGGCCATACCTCAAGTGCTGGGGTCAGTTCTGGGCCCCTCACTCCAAGAAGGACATTGAGATGTTGGAGTGCATCCAGAGAAGGGCAATGAGGCTGGTGAAGGGGCTGGAAAACAAGTCCTACAAGGAGCAGCTGAGGGAACTGTGGTTGTTTAGTTTGGAGAAGAGGAGGCTGAGGGGAGACCTCATCCCTGTCTACAACTGCCTGAGAGGAGGCTGTAGCAGAGTGAGTGTTGATCTCTTCTCTCAAGTGACAGGTGATGGGGCAAGAGGAAATGGCCATAAGTTGCGCCAGGGGAGGTTCAGACTAGATATATCAGTTAGACTTTCTTTACTGAAAGGGTGGTCAGGCACTGGAACAGCTGCCCAGGGAGGTGTTGAGTCACCATCCCTGGAGGTATTTAAAAGAAGGAAAGATGAGTTTTTGAGGGACATGGTTTAGCAGATGATAAGTGCGCTTGGACTCGATGATCTCCAAGGTCTTTTCCAACTGGAAGATTCTATGATTCTATGAGTCTATGAAGGCATCGTTCCACCCTGGGGACATCCCTGGTTTGTGGATCAGGCAGTGCAGCAGACCTTGTGTCCATGCTACCCCAGGCTCACCTCTCCTTGGGCAGGGCACCCACAGACTGCACGGCACTTGGCCTTTTCTTATTGGTTAATTTTAGTTGAAAGCATCTGTGAGCTTTGAAGGACTGTGTAAGATGAAGACTCAAAATTATCTTGGCCTCAACTGTGTAACACGAAGACCCCAAACTGTCTGATCCTTTGCTGTTTATCAGGAGTGGTACTTTATGTGTAACTTGCCCAGAGCCAGGTGCTGCCTCACAAGCAGCTTATTCATCCCAGAAAGGAGCCAGGGGGTACACTGCCATAGAGGAGCACGGGCTGAAGAGCACTAGAACCCAGGAAAAACCCAGGCAGATGGATTCTTTATCATTGTGCAGTACTACCTTCAAACACTTGGACCAGTCAGTTTATCTCAGTGAGCTCTCTGCTTTTTCCACTATGATCAATTAATGATATTCTGAGAAAAGAGCTTCTCTAAGCAGGACAATTCCACAACTTCCCAGGTTGCCAGGGGATGCATAGCAAAGGGATAGTGGACTCGGGGTAGGGGTGACAGCAGCTGCTCTGCACCACCGTAAAGTCTGGATTTAATCAGCCCACATCTAACCTGACCACAGGCTGTTAGATGTTCGTGGCTACCCCAAGGTGTCTGTCAAAGCCAGGGTTTGATGAAAGGCAGGCTGGCTGCCTGGGAAAAGCTGCAAGCAGGAGATCAGTTGCATCCACACCTCATTTAAATGGCTGCTACGCTTACTGGGGAGATACTTTGACATCCTTTGCTCCGATCCCCACCTCTGGCAGCCCATTTGCCATTCAGAACCAAGAAAAATGGAATCAGAAACACCTTCTCTCGTGTCGTCTGCACAACGGATTTCAGCATCCTTTAGGAAAAATCAGCCTTCTTTTGGATGTGCCAGCTCTCCTGTTAGAGGAGAGCTGCAAACGCAGGCTCTTTGCAGGCTATTTTATCTCACTTTCTACCAAAAAACGAGCTTCTGTTCGACCCCATGCTGCTGTGGCTGAGCTGCTTCTGGGCTTAATTGCTTGTTTAAAGTTAGTTTGCATATTTCTACAGTGCATTACAATCCACAGGACAGACAAGTCCTTTATCTCTTTTCCTCTGGCAATCAGCTGAATTCCTCTGAGATAATTTGCTTTAAGAACATATGGAATTGTTACAGGAGAATCTTGATGTAAATGACAAACTTGCCAGAATGTCCAATTTAGAATTATAGAATTTTCTGGTTGGGAAAGACCTCCAAGATCATCGAGTTCAGCCACCCCTGTACACTACTGAACCAGATCCCTGAGAAAATCATCTGTCCAGCTTTTAAACCCTTCCATGTGTGGGAACTCCATCACCTCCCTGGCAGCTTCTGACAGAGCCTGAGAAACCTTTCAGGGAAGAAATGTTTCCTGATGTCCAATCTGACCCTGCCCTGGTGCGACTTGAGGCCATTTCCTCTCCTCCCATCCCCTGTCACTGGGGAGAAGAGACCAACCCCCACCTCCCCACAACCTCCTCTCAGGCAGTTGGAGACAGGGATGAGGTCTCCCCTCAGCCTCCTCTTCTCCAGGATAAACAGCCCCAGCTCCCTCAGCCGCTCCCACAACCCCTGTTCTCCAGCCCCTTCCCCAGCTCCGTTCCCCTCTCTGGATGCTCTCCAGCCCCTCAAGGTTCTTCTTGGAGTGAGGGGCCCAGAACTGACCCCAGCACTCGAGGGGTGGCCTCACCAGTGCTGAGTACTTAATAACCTTTATGCTGAGTATTGAATAACCCTTGTGATGGCTACTCCCAAAAAGCACAGCCATTCCTGAGAAAACATGTTTTCTGAAGTTTTCTCCCTTAAAAGGCCCATCATTCATCATAACTCCGAAAAAAATGGGCACAATAAAGCTGCTGACCATGCTGCTCCTGAACATGTACAGCACCAGGACACCACAATTATAACAGGAGATGAGGTTCTGAGGAAAATCTGAGGGAACTCAAGACCATACGTATTTTCATAATGCTGTGGAAATGAGAGCAGTTGGAGTGGACACAGAAGTTGAACCCCCTCAGCGCATGTGGACGCTGTGTTTAGCAGAGGGTGCTTGAGCCAGGGGTGGCACCTAAACTGGCTCTGCTCCCAAAGCCATCCAGGCCCTCCCCAGACCCCTTGACATGGGTGGCTGCAGGGGTACAAGAAGTAGTTACTACTACAAAAAGTGGAATATTTTGATTTAACCTGAAGTAGAGTTAAGTTTCATCTAAGTAACTGTATTTTTTGAAAGTTAAACAGAATGTCCCTCTGACAGCACGTTTTATTGATAGCATGGCTATTTTCAAGTAGTGTTTTTCCAGACAGTGTTCCAAGAGAAATGATAACATTTTGTGTTAAGTATGGTCTGTGCTGAACAGATGTGTTTACTTCCATAACCACTTCTGTTTGCAGTCTTTCCCTGTCTAAAATGCAAGGACAGACAGAGAGCTGCCTCCAAAGCTCCAATTAGCAAGAGATTTTGCTGGTGTGAATTTCATAATAATATTAAAATTATTCCTTGGAAAGTAATAGAATATGCATAAGATTTCTGGGAAAATTTATACAGAAGCATGTAAGTGGGAAATACCTTTTGTCCCCAGCTCTTGTCTCGGCACACAGCATTGATGGAAACCGTTCCTGCACACATCCAGCGTGGAAATAAAGGCTGCTGCCTTCTCAAACTCCAAAATGACTCTTAGAGAGTTTATTTGTCAGCATTTTGGGCATCAGCAGGACGCGAGGCGGGGCCCAGGCAGCACCCACGGGCGCTGTTTTGAGCACCACTTGTGGGGTGGGCGAGGGCAGGGATCGCCTCTCCCTGTGTGGAGTCACACCTGGGCCCTCTGCGGCGAAGGGGAGCCTGGGGTGGTTCTTGCATCCTGAGGGATCCAGTGCTCAGGGACCCCAGGGTCTGCAGGTGTCCCGGGGGCCCAGGGAGGAGCTGAGGGCATCATGGTGGGGGGCGTAGGGGTGAGGCCTGAGGTTTGGGGAGGCCCCTGAGAGAGTCTGGAGCACAAATACTTTTCCAATAAACCTGAGCGAGGAGTAAATCTGAATAACAAATGTATCTAAAGGAAAAAGCAATAAGCTCAAAGACGTTTCACTGGGAGAAGAGAAAGCAAGTTAGCAAAATGAATCGAGGAATAACAGATTATTTGCTTTAATCATTTGCCCAAAGCTCTGTGGAAATCGTGTGTAAAATAAGCATCGTATCTGCTACAATGGAGATTGTAATCACTGTAAATCGCTTTCTTCTAGATAATCCATGATGCCTTTCCTCACTCTCTGGACCCCTGTGGAAGATCTGAACTCAGTTTTGGTCCTCTACCCATCGGTTATGTCTGGCAGCCGGCTGCCTGAGCAGCTCCCCCTTGGAGGGCTCCCGAAGAGCTCCCCAACCCCAGGGTTTAATCCACTGCCAAAGTGCCCTTTTTAGGAGCAATTTTAATGTTTTTTTTTTTTGAAAACTGTGACCACTGCAGTTAATGTTGTGATAATTATGTGATTTTAATTCCATGTTTTCAAACTTTTAAAATGATGCTGTTAAACCAGGGTGTACCTCATTAGTCAAGGTTTCAAACTGGGAGTCATTATTTTATGTCTTTTTGCTATTTTACTGTCACAGGAATTCTAAAATAAAGGGAGGGAGGAGGTATCTCTTTCACTTGTATTGTGTGCAAATGAGCCAAAAAAGTTCTGGAAGAAAAAAAATCATATCTGCTTATTAATAAAAAAGAAATAAATGAGCTTATCTTTTAATCTTTTAGTGCCATCATTCCCTTTTGCCTTCTTTGGGTTTAAAAAGCTAATAAGAGAGCAATTTCAGCTTACAATGCAAAGCAAGTGATAATCACCCAGGAAAGGCAGGGCATCTTAGTTAAACCAAAACCTGAAGTTTGGGGTTGATTGCAATCTTTGGCAAATTAGATTCTATTTAGTGAATAAATTCCGCCCAAAAAGTTCAGAATTTTTAACCTGAATGTACGTTATGTCTTTAATGTATTTCCACAGCTCATTTCACAATGCAGCAATATAAACCTTCCAAGATTAAAAAATACCTGCTGACCTAATGAAAGGGTTTTAGATGCAAAGTAAGTTCTTTGATGACTCCAAGCCATATATTTCTCTCTGTTTTAATTTTTTCCTGCTGTTTTTTTGGATGTGGCCTGTAAAGGACCGGAAAGCTTTGCCCAGCCATAGGTCTGGGCTGCAGCATGCCAGGCCATGAAGGATGGTGTCTCTGCAACAGTGGGGCAGAGGCAAAAGTCAGTTGTAGAGGTGGTCACTCACACCTTACCCAGCCTTCCAGAAAGAAGACACCTCCATCAGCTCCTCGGTATTTATGAGGTGCCCTTGATAGTCTCTTCCATTCCATCAGATGTTTCTCTTAGCCCAGTGGTGGCTGTGGACCAAACCTTGGTGGATATTTACTGCATGTTACCACATATCCCACAGCCAACCTGGAATCCCTGGAATCAACGTCTCTGGAATTGTGTAAGAGCAGAGAAAACTGGATACACATTAAAATATAGGCAATACTTCACAACTGCCTTCTTCGAGTGCAAGAGCAGCCACGTTGTAAAAAAATGAAGCTGAAACATTGACTGTGGGATAAATCATGAGCCAAATGTGACAGCCAAAGCTGAAGGGTGGCTTTATTTTAAGGGAAAAATGTTTTGCCATCACAAAACACTTTGCTGCAAACTTGTTGGAAACACAAGAGGGGGTGCTCTTAGTTCTTGATTTGTTACTGGTTTTGTGCTCGTTCTAGAAAGATCATTCTCCTCTGTGACTTCTTCCCAGGTTATTGCCAATAGCATCCTCATGCCTCCCCACCAGGAAGCTCTTGCAGCTCTGGGTGAGGACAGATGAGTTTCCAACTGACTGTTCCGGGTACAAAACCGCCTGCGTGGATGGCCCCAGCCTTTTTAGCAGCTCCCGTTTCTTTGTAAGCTGAGTCCTTTTGCCCTTTGATAAACCACCCACTTTTTGTAACTTCCTCCAACCAATTCCAGAGATTAACTTCTTAGCAGTGCTTCTGGGAAACGGGCATCAAAGCGCTCATAATAGCCCATCAGTTTACACAATGCAAAGGTTTTACGGCAAAACTCCCTCAATAGAGAGTTTATTCTGATTCTTCTCCCAAGAAAGCAGCCAGGCGCTCTCCCATTCAAGTGAGAAGCGCAAATCCTCCATGGCCAGGAGTGCTGGGAGACCTCGTCCTGCAGCCTGACCGACAACTGCAATCATCCAGGCTGGCGTAAACGCTTCCACGGAGCCTCTCTGAGCCTGCCTGGCACAATCCTCTCCGGCCGCTCTGCGAGCCTCTGCTAGGAAGAGGAGACACAGGACTCCTGTCCTGGTTCAGCAAGATCTCTCCATAGGATCAGGTCACGTTCCATTCCTTTTTAGTAGGTTTCATAGGATTATTTCTCTGTTTTACCGCAGTCATCCCCATTAAATGAAAAGAAATGACATGAATGTGAACGCTATATCTTAAAAATCAAAACAAACTTAAATTAATGATGGCTTTTCCAACTCTAAGTGCTCATGTCACGCTGTTCTCCATCAAATCAGTTTATTCCCTTAACTTTAAAACTGAATTTTTTCTCTATTATTTTATACAGTAAGGGTTTTAAAGCTGGACTGGAAGGACTGTGACAATGTCTCTGAAAAGCGTGAATACCTGATGTGTGCTGTTTATGAGGAACTCACCAAGGAATAGTTCATAGGCTTTGTAACACTTGTTCTGGAACCTCTGCTATAAAATACTTTCACATGAAAGGAAATGTATCATCACTGCCAGGAATGCGAGTAATGAGGTTTCCCTGAGAAAGCGGGAGGCAGAGATTATGTGAGGAGTGGTCGAGCTGCCTTTGTTCTGCAAGGTGTAATTATCATGCATATAAATAAACATTAACAAGCGTGGAGGGACAAAGCTCTCCGATACCGCTCGGTATGGGGAGCTGAGCCCTGGAAAGCCAGGCTTTCATCAGCAAGCAGAGACTTTTCCAGCTGGGTGTGCCCAGGCTTCGGCAGCCGAGAGCCAGGCTCCTCACTCAGGGTAAAGTCACCCTGGGTTCTGCTCAGAACTAATGAAGAGAAATGAGAGCATCAGAAGGGCACTTGTTATGTAGGTAAAACAGCAGGATGGGAATGAATTGCCCATTCCTCCCGACGGACTGCATGGGGAGCCTGGAAAACCGGCTCAGATTTAGATGTCTAATATTTATACCAGAAAGGGTTTCACCCTAACTGCCTGTGAGCTCCCACGGAGACACTGGGGCTAAGGAGGATTGATGTATCCTTGGCCGCATGGAGGGGAAGAAATGGAAATGATTCTGACTGCCAAGGACCAGTCCCTGCTCCTCCTGCCTTTTGCTGCTTCACCAGTGGGACTGAGGAATGATCCCTTCTGGTCCAAAGCCCCCAGGGTGGGGGTGAGGGCTGGGCAGGATGGTGCTTCTCACGTTGTTTTCTCTCCTTAACGCACAATGGTAAGGGAGTAGATAAAGAAAGGAGATAACTTTCTCCTTTAAATCCCCTTTCCCTGGTGTCAGGAGTTAATGGTCACCACGAACCCCTCAAAGAAAACATTTCATTTATTAAGTTGCTGTTATTACCAACAATAACTTGATTCTGCTAACAGCAGTAGATTATTGTTCACATGCAGTCACAGCTTCACTGGTTGCCTCTCCCGTTCCCCAGTAGGAGCCCCGGAGGGATACCAGCCCCAGCTGGGATTTTGGGAGCAGAGGCTGGCACCGGTGTGCTGGTGGCTTCTAGATGGCTGGCCATGAAGTCCCCCAGGCCCTCTAGTCCCTGCCACACACCAGTCCTCGGGGGGCAGGCACGGGCTGCCTTCTCAGCATATTTCTTCTTCTCTTTGTCCTGTTTTCTGGAATCTATTTCCCCTTCCAGGCCTTGGGACCATAGGACCCACTCCCACAAACCCACCCCCAAGGTACCTTTATGCCATTTTCATCTCCCTCTGTTCCCAGAGTAAAATGTTTGTTCAGGTAAGATGTAGAAAACACTGACAATAACAACAAAAATAACAATGAAATTATTTCTGGGAAAACCTGCCTGAAAAAAAGAAAAAATGAATACCGAATCCCCCCTTCAGCCTAAATATTTTATCCCAGAGGAAGCAAAGAGTTGAATCAACCACGGTGTGGATGTATTTATGTGTGTTCCTGTTAAGACAAGGTTCTTTAATGTGTGGGGCAAGGAAATCCTGAGATCTGCTCGTGGAAGTTCAAACTAGAAATTGTGAACACTGGGAAGCAATCTGACAAGGCATTAACTTGGTGTGAAAGATGCATTTGCATGTAGCCAGCGCTCCATCTCTTGAACCCCCTAAATTATGAGCAGCTGCTTTTCCAAAACTTGCCTGAGTCATAGGAGTTGATGCACAGGGACATCTTGTGTCCTGCAGTAACCCAGGTTAGAAGTTAAGGATATTGTGCAATGGTCTGGACTCTTTGCAGCCAAAACAAATCCAATTTCCCCCCAGCATCCTCAGGAACAGAATTATTGCTACAGAGGCTTAATGAAAAAATAGTAATAGTAATAATAATTAGTAAGCATTAAGCCTTTCCATCACAAGCCATTGAGAATCTGCCACATTAAATGTTAAAATCAGTTGAAAAATGCATGAATTAGAAAGCATTGTTTTTCCAAGCTAAATTTCTCTTCACATTCCAGGGTTCAGTCATGCTGTAATCAAACGTGTTGTCCAACTGCAAATGAAGACAACAACATATCTCGACAAAATCAAAGTGTTTGGGGAGTTGTACATTTAATTTTTGACAGGTTTCTATTAACATATCCATGCTCAGCCCACTAAGTGGCCTTGTGTCACCAAATTATCTGTTAATCAGAAGCTCTGCATGCACCAGTGACTCAACACAGCTTGGTACAGAGACAAACTGAACCTGCAAGGGCACGGCAGGTACCAGAGGGGAGCCAGGTGCCAGAGATGCTTTGGAGAGCCTGGTGGGCTTCCTTTTCCTAATGGACTTTTTTGGTGCACAGCTTTCAAGTTCGATCTATGGTGGTGGAGTTGTGGCTGGATCTCTTTCTCTCTAATATTGGATAATTTCTGCCACAGCTGTGCGCGTGCAGGCTGCCTCTTGCCCAGCGCACTGTTCCTTACTGTTTGAAACACAGCGACTGAAGGAGGAACCATCTCCTTTCAGCACGAGAGGAAACGGCCTGAAGTTGCACCAGGGGAGGTTTAGATTGGATACTGGGAAACATCTCTTTACTGACAGAGTGGTGAAGCCCTGGCAGAGGTTGCCCAGGGTGGTGGGGGAGTCTCCATTCCTGGAGGGGCTCACCCTTGGCCATGGTACCTCACGACATGGTTTAGTAGGCACGGGAGGATTGGGTTGATTGTTGGACTGGATGAGCTTAGAGGTCTTTTCCAAATCCGGTTCTGTGATTCTATGACCTCAGGATGACATTAGCTTCATCACCCATGTTTATCTCACACATTGTTTGTCAGCTGGCTGTATAGGCTTCTGATTTTCTCTTTTTCACTGAAGATTTCCACGGGTGATTTCTAAACCACAGCTTTATGTTTTTCTAAATACTCTCCTTACACAGGATTTTTTAACATATTCAAAAAAAAAAATCCCCTCCCCAGCTTTCCCGGAGCCCCTTTCAGTCCTGGGAGGCTGCTCTGAGGTCTCCCCACAGCCTTCTCTTCTCCAGGCTGAACAACCCCAACTCTCTCAGCCTGTCCTCATCGCAGAGGTTGGGTTCATTCCAGCCCATTGACAGAAAAGTGTCTGGGAGAGATTCTGTCCCTCTGTAACTGCTTTTGAGCTGGGTTCACTCTGGCTGCTGTCTGAGCAAAGAGGAAGATGTCTCTATTTGTTGTTGTGTGCTGAGCAAAGTACTTTTCATACATAAACACCACAGCAAGGGAACAGAAAAGTGTCATTTTTCAAGGCACACAATGTCAGCCCGGGACGGACAGGTCCCGAGACCTGAACACTTAAGTGAAAGAATTACCTGAGATATAAAATAGCTGAGCTCAGCTATTGATTAAGCTTTGAAATAAAAGTAGTTACAGATCATTTACTCTTTATACCTCGACCTAACACAAGAATTGTTTAATTAAGGAAAAAGTGATTTACAGAAAGCTACATTTATGGCAAGTTTGAATCGATAGGTTTGGTCAGTGCCCAAAAATATCAATCTAGATGGAGTTCAATTAACTCCCAGTTCTAGCAGCAGTTTTGGTATAAGTGCCTCACATTCACAGCAGCTGCCTGTGCTGTTTGCATGGACAGCTGATCTTTCAAATTAATTTCTTTGTGCAGCTTTCACGCTTCCCTTTGAAACACTCTTCCACTTCACTGTGTTTAATGGAAGCGGACAGCAAGCCCCAGTTCCCATCACACACCCCATGTGGCAATAGAGTGAAGAGAGTTCATTTTGGAAAAGCAGCTGGAGCAGGAATGGAAACTCCTCAGAACCCTGGAACTGCTCTGTGCCAGACTCCAGGTGTGGACCAGGATACCTGGCTGCAGTTACAGGACACCTGGCACCTTACGGGGCTCCGTAACTGCGTGGGAGCCCCTGCCTGTGGCTGCTCTGGGTGCTTCTCCAAATATTTCTTCTGAAAGGCACCTGCAGGGCTGAAGGGAGAGGTGAAAGCCCTTATCTCCCTCTCACCATCCCTTCCTGTGCACAATCAGGCAGTGACATTCTATAAAATACACTTTAGCCTTCAGCAAAGCAGACCAAAACACCTCTTGTGCCAATAGAGTTTCTTTATACTTTTCCTCCCTGATGCCTTTTTTCTCTGTTGAATTTGCACAGCTGCTTTTTGAACCCACGGAGGCTGTTACCATCAAAACACCCTGTGCTAAGGAATTCCCTGGGGAGGGCTCCGCTGCACATCCCACATTCCACATTTCTCTGCTCTGATACAGCTTCCCACCGTTTGCTTTTGATGTCTCCTCATTCTGGTGTTAGAACAACATGTGAACATTTTATTTCTCACTCTGAATACATTTTCCATTTTGTTCTGCTCAGTGAAGACCCCGGCATCTATTGAAAAAGGCAGAAAATGGTCATAATGAACTAAAGATATTTCTTCCGTGTCACTGAACTCTTTAATATGAGATCAAAAGATCCATATTAAGCTCGGGTCATCTAAAAGTCAATGAAAAATGAATTTATTGATAGAAAGAAAAATGGATTTGCTTTAGTTGTTCCACACAACATACAGTATTTTCTCAGTTCTGTATATATTGAACTGGCTGCAAGCAGAGCTCGGGCACAGCTGGTCAGCTTGGTTAAAATTTGTGCAACAATAATCTAATATCCAATAAACTGGTGTCTGTCAGTGACTGCTAAGATTATTCAGCTCAGTTGTGAGCTTCAGATTTTCATGAGATCTTGTTTGGACTCTTAAAATTTTGGACACCAGGATAACATTTTTTACACATACAATGTTCACAAGATATTGGACATCGTTCGGGTTGGGTGGTTTACTTTTCACAGGTTTTCAGCTGTAGTCAAGCAATGCTTTATGAGAATAAATGTCTCACTTCTGAAAAAGATTGGAGGAGATTTGATTTATTTTAGACACTCTATATACACAACTGAAAATCATAACATATTTGAATGCAATAGAATCTTCCCCAGATGTGAAAAGTCACTTGTGCTCAGGCAGGTAGGAATGTGGTTTCTTTTCATAAGCACCTTACTTAGACCTTACTGAGGGAATTTTGCTGCAAAACTTACCCCTCCCACCAAAAAAAAAACCCAAAAGACAGACTTTTGAAAGAAAATCCTGTGCTTTTTAGGGAAATCTTTAACTTCAGAGGGAATTTTTGCCTGCATGATAAATGTGTGGCTGTTCTACTTTCTTTTAATCAATAGAAATGCAAATATCGATTCATTTAGAGCTGGATCAGAGTAGAGGTTACAGAATTTATCCTCAATACTTTAAAAATTGACTGATTTCCAAATAGCAATGATTTTCCCTTGCTCTAGAGGCTCAGGGAAGTTGGAGGAGGATGTGTTTCCTATTTCACTGCAACATGTTTTAGTGAAGGGAAGGCTCACGTATCACTGATCGTTCGGATGGCATCGCTTTATTCATGACAACTAACAGAAAAGGAAGGGTGAGCAACTTTTATTTATTCAGCTCATTCACATTTTCTATCCTATCAGAGATATTGCTGAACACAGGCAGGAAGAGCGAATCTCTTTCTCCTGGGTGCCAAATTCCTGAACCGAGAGGGGAGCCATTGACTTGTTTAAATTAACACTAACGCTCAATTAAATCGAGTAAACCTTAAGCTGCACAAATTCTAACCTTCAATAACCAGGTTACGTTTCAGGCAGCTTGTGAGGACGCAGATGCCTGCAGATAAGACCCTGCAGGCGAGAAGTGCCACCTTGGAGGCAAAGGGAGCCGTTCCAGCAGGTCCTTTCATTAGCAGCCCAACAGTGAACACACATCCCAGTGTCCAGAAGGAACCTGAGCCCCGTTGTGTGTCCTGCCCTGGGCTTCTGCACAAGATAAAGTGTTACATAGCTTTATTCTTGTTGATTTAATTTACTTCCAATTTAGGTGTCATGATAAAAGACGGCAGATTTGCCCTGTCAATCAGATTAAGAAGAGAACAGCAAACTAATTTGGCTTATCACCAAGAGCATAAATCCTGTTGGAAGGCTGGTGCAGTGTTTTCTTATTCATAGCAGCTTCCTCTTCCTGCAGGGTCTCAGCCACCACGTCATGAAGGCAGCTCTGGGCTTGTATCAGACCATTCGTCTTCCTCGTCTGGAGCAAAACCTTACTCAGTCTCTCTTTTTCCCCACGTGCTGAGAGAACAGACAGAGGAGGTGCTGCCCCTGTTACTCAAGTCATTAATTCCTGAACAAACACGTCCCCCACAGCTGTGGGCTCTCTCCCAACAGCTACACAAAATTGCTGTGATTGCCCTGTATGTTCATTTATTCAGCTTGTGAGAAGCCCCTGGGGCAGCTCACAACAGAGCCTGCCTTTCCGAGTGGCACCTGGGGTCACTTTGCTTTGCTTGCCCAAAAGAAGGAGCAACCAGTGGGGCCCAGGGGCAAGGCACCACCTCAAAAACTGCTTGCACCAGGTATAAGGGCCTGCCCTGAGCCAGCTCTGAGGCTGGAGGGGAGTGACCTCAGACATAAAGGTCTTGTAAAGAAGACAGTGATGCAGCTCCAGAAAAAAACAGGATTCATTTCCTAGGTCTCCATTGAAAGGTCTTTGGGAAACCCTGGAATTCCTTTGGGTCTCTCCTACCTGTTCTCTGTAGGCTGTCTGGGCTGTGAGCTCCACAAGGCACAGGTGATCTCTTCCCATAGTACCAAGCACACTCTGAATTTTGATATAAAACTCCTGGTGCCAAAACCAGCTGTGAGTCCAGATGTTAAATCCTAAACTTTCCCACTCCAATAAGGATCTTCCTCTGCCTAGTGAAGTGTGATATAAGAAGCTGATATTAAGGATGAGTTCAAGAATCTGGAATGTCTCCTCACAGTTGCTGTTCCTGCTCCTCCCTTGCCTCATTTTCAGTCCATGTAAACCCTCCCTGCTGAGCCGCGGTCGGTGCTCGCTGCCTGTGGATTCATTCCCAAGCTGCAGCTTTTGAGGGAAATCCTAACAGAAGCAGCTCCAGAAGAGAAAGGCAGCAGTTGATACCAACGTCTTTTCATGCCTATTTTTGGTTTTTAGGGTTTCTTGCTGGCTCTTTATTTTTATCTTTTTTTTTTTCCCCAGCCATGCCTCCTCCTCTGCTCCATCCAGAAGTGAAATTAGGCTCATATTTCTCCTCATCAGAACCTATATAAGATGCTGGGTTTGCTTCTGAACCCATAGGTCCCAAGCAGTGACAGCAGGAACACAAATCCCCTCCCTCTCGTTATTCCTGCAGCTCACCCTCCCCAGCACCGGCCGCTGCTGGTGTAATCAGATCCAGTTTATGGCCCAATGAGGGCTCTCTGACATGTCAGCACATCAGTGGGGACCAGCTGCCCTTGCAGCAACCTGACAGGAGTGTCAGATTGCCGGCTTCGACACGGATACCCCCAGGGGGTGGGATATTGTTACGGGCTGATGATGTGTAGCAGCTTGCTCCTTCTCCTGTTCTACCTCCAGGGCTGTCCTTTCCCCTACAAAGAAGACATCATTTCCAAGCCAGGAAGTCAGGCTCCTCAGGATGCTCTGGAAGCCAAGGAAGCTGCTTCAGGGTGTGAGGCTTAGCCTCACACTAAGAGGAAGGAAGAGCTCAAAGAAGGAAGAGCTCCTTTGAGGTGGATGAGGCCTGTGATACTGAAAATGCCAGCAAATAAACTCTTTAAGACTCGGCTTGGAGTTTTATTTGCAGTGTCTGAGGAACCAGCTCACACAGCAAAGCAGGATTTGTGGCTGGTTCATGGATTGTGTCCATGGAAATGTCCTGACTGTTTTTACATAAAATTGCCCCAATGACTTTCATCACAAAGAGACAAACTCTTAGAAAATAGGGACCAGAGAAGAACAGTGAATCCAGAACTTTTTTTGTGGATGATGCTCAGCCTGTTTCTTTAAGACATCACTGTCTCATCAATAATTTCATTGCAATTCCAAACATGAACAGGCAGTCCTTGCTGCCTCCCTTGGGCCTTCTGAGGAGGTGGAATCCAGCCCATGTGAAAGCCCCATGCTGGAGCACTGCCTGTTCCAGAGACTCCTCGGATGAATTTGGGCAGAACGGTCCTGCTCTGGCCTCAGTTTCCCTTTGCCATATTTAGGTGAGCATGCCTGCTTTCCCTCCCTTTTCCTTTGTCAGGTTACTCCACAACCAGCAGTCAGGTGCCAGCCAGCAGCAGCCAGGATGCTCTGAGCACCTCAGGATGGCTTTGCCATTACCTATCAGCATGCTCTTAGCAAAGTGTGTCACGCGATGAAGTCCAGATCCCGGTGACACCTCTGGGCTCTGCTGCACAAATGATATAACGCGACATAAAAGCAGGTACATCAACTGAATGAATTGTCCAATTCTCAGACTACACGTTGTCAGATGTGGATTTATGTTATTTTTTTTCCCCGCTGAAGGGGCATCAATCTCACAGCTTTACTGCTGTGTCTGGCTCGTGGGATTACTGGGCATCCATTTATCTTGTGGCTTTCCCTTGTCTGGAGGACAGGAGTTACCTGCAGAGGTGGAGCACAGTCAGACCTGATCAGGCAAGATGCCCTGTTTTATTTCACACCAGGCTGTGGAAGCATTCATTTCCATCAAAACCAGCAGCCTTCAGAAACGACAGGTTGTGATAAAGGCTGTTAGGACAAGCACAGCTTTCCAGGGAAGCGCAGGAGCCAGTGACAAATAAACCCTGCTCTGCAGGCGGAGACACGGTTGTGCCTCTTGCAGCCATCCCTGGAGGGATCACTGCCAGGGCACTGCGTGCTCCTACCTGGAGCCCTGCTCCCTCCCCAGAATCACAAAGCAATTCTGCTTTGTGATCTCTTCTCTCAGACCTGAGTCCACTTGGCCACGTAGTGCTGTTGTCAAAGCAACGTCACAGCCTCTTCACCAGCACGGAGACACGCTCAGTGTGAGTAATTGCTAACCAGGTCACAGGTTCCTGGCAGACAAAAGCACAGTTGGTTATTGTTTGTTGTCTTGCCTGGTTTTACATAAACCTGACTGAGAGAAACCCCCATCACCAACTTGCAGTGGGGAGTTGGTGTCAGCCTTCCTCTTCAGGGTTTTGTAGAGTGGTGAACCTACAACAGACCTTGCTCCTGGCTGAGTGGTCCTGCTGGACACACTTGTTGCTTGGGGAAACCCTGCTCCTTTCTTTGCCTGGTCTTTACAAACAGCATTTGAATGGAAAGGCTTTCCAGTCAGTGCAGGAAAAAGTCTGGCAGCTGTGGTGTGACGTGTTCTCTCCACACGGCTGTTCCTCCTGGAGCCAATCGGAAGCTCTGCCGGAGCGATCTGCTGTCAGAAAGCACAGTTGCACTGAATAAATGTGCAGGGTTTAATGATTTTTATTTCACTTGGGGCTGGGGGGGGAGAGTGAAGGCTGCCCTGGGAGGTGGTTGAGTCTCCATGCCTGGAAGGGTTTAAAAGACGGGCAGGTGAGGAGCTCAGGGATCTGGTTCAGTAGTGCACAGGGACGGTTGGATCCAATGATCTCAGGGGTCTTTTCCAACCAAGCAATTCTATGATTCTATTTCTATTCTATGAAAGATCTTCTGGTCTTGCTGAATATTTGGTTTTAACCTGACAAGAGTGGGTTCTGTTTGTTTGCTTGCTTGTTTGTTTACTTACTTGCTTGTTTTATGTAAAGGGATCAAAGAAATAAACAGCATAAGTTTTAACTGAATGTCAGGCAAATGCTCCTGCTTGGCCTCCTCAGTAGCCAAGCAAGGTTGTGGCCACGGGACAACCCAGGGAGAAGGACTGGGCTTGGTCTCTCCTTCTATTGCTCTTGGTTTTCTTGGTAGGGAATGGGTGCTCCATCTGCCCTTGGTAACCTTTCCCCAGGGAAAATCCCCCTTCCTAACTCCCCTCTCTCTGATCTCCACTGGTCCCTCCTTCAGGCAGATTTTGCAGCAGTTTCTCCCCTCTCCAGGGCTGTTTCTCGCCCTGGGCTGTCCAGTTCATCCCAGTGGTACCTGGGCAGCCAGGCACGGCCCATCTAGAGAATCCAAGAGTCCTCTCTAAGGACAAAGCCCTTAGACACGCATGTCTGCGGCAGACTGAGCCTGCAGGGCTTGGAACAAAGACATCTCATGTGATTGCAGTTACAGAGTGAAAAATGTTTTTATTTTCCAATAAAAATAAACAAATATGTGACAAAATTGCCCAGAACCACTGCTCATGGCCAGGTCCTTGTGCTCGAGTTGCCAGTGGGTGCTAGAATATGTATTTCTGAGCCTTTTCAGCAAGTCAATTATAAACAGTAATTTAGAATCTCAAGCTTTAAAGTCCTCTCATTTGGATACATGTGTGTATAAATATTTGTATACAGACGGGGATCACCACCTGCTATTGCTGACCCCGACCTCTGGGCAGTAAATAATCCACTGCTCCTTACCATGGAATCTTCTTAAACCACTGCGGCATTTCCTGTGGAACTTTGAATCAGAGAGTGACTCACAGAATGGTTTGGGATGGATGGGAATTCAAAGCCCATCCAGTCCCACCCCCTGCCACGGGCAGGGACACCTCCCACTGGATCAGGGGGCACAAAGCCACATCCAACCTGGCCTTGAACACCTCCAGGGATGGGGCAGCCAACACTGCTCTGGGCAACCTGGGCCAGGGCCTCCCCACCCTTACAGGAAAATGTTCCTCACTAAGATCTCATCTCAACCTCCCCTCTTTCAGCTCAAAACCCTTCCCCCTCATCCTGTCCCTGCACTCCCTGATCCAGAGCCCCTCCCCAGCTTTCCTGGAGCCCCTTCCAGTCCTGGGAGGCTGCTCTAAGGTCTCCCCAGAGCCTTCTCTTCTCCAGGCTGAACAACCCCAACTCCCTCAGCCTGTCCTCACAGCAGAGGGGCTCCAGCCCTTGGATCATCTCCGTGGCCTCCTTTGGACTCACTCCAACAATTCCATCTCCTTCTTATGTTGGGGATTCCAGAACTGGACATGGGGCTCCAGGTGGGGTCTCCCCAGAGCAGAGCAGAGGGGCAGAATCCCCTCCCCCGCTCTGGTCCCATGGCTCTGGGTGCAGCCCAGCACACGGGGGGTTCTGGGCTGGGAGCACTCGTTGCTGCTCGTGTTGAGCTTCTCCTCCCCCAGCATCCCAAGCCCTTCTCCTCAGGGCTGCTCCCAATCCCATCATCCCCCATCCTGTATTGAAACTGTGCATTGCCCCGGCTGCTTCTCTCTTATGAGCGAAGTGTTTCGCTGCATCCAGGACATTCCCCTGGGCAGGCACAAGGCACAGAGCCTTTCCTATCAAAATCCTGTTCAGTTTTCATCCAGGGGTAAATCCCAGCTGAAGCAAAGCACCCGGGAGCTCTTGCAGGTGGCTCAGCGGAGGTGTGAACGTTCCCCAAGGGCGACACTCAGCACTCATTTACAGCCAGTCCTGTAAGAAGGGGCTGTGCGGGGGAACCTTCCTAAAAACAAAACAAAGTGTGTAGTAATCCTGTTGTGACCCTAAGAGAGGATTTATATGTCAGGAGAATCAATAACTCATGATTTCTGTGTTTGTTTAAGCATCAAGAGCTCCAGCACTGATGCAGCATTATTATTACTAATGAAAACAGATTTCCAAAGGAAATGAGAACTTTCTCTGGATAATTTCGGTTAAATATAGAAGTGATTAGTTTTATTTACTGTAATAGAGAGCTGTAATTTCAACACTACCTAATATTTAATATTTTTGCTCCCTGCCTTGATCCTTTTTTTGCCTTCCATAGTACTGAAAAAGAAATAGAAAAAAAGAGACAAAGGAATCCAAAGTAAAACCAAACTGGGGCTGTTCAGTCAGGCAAGAGCAGAAGCTGTCTAAAATTCCCCAAATAACGTCAAGCAAAATAAGTTGTATCTGTTTCATTGAAGAAATGAATTTTGTTTCAGGCATTAAAACCTAGAACTGTCGTTAAATGTTTGAGACTATATTTCCTGCTGGAAATGCCCCTTTTTTTAGCAGTCTGATTGCAGTTCCAGAGCACATATATTAACAGAGGATTTCTTTGTAATTCAACCTGTTCTTTAATTTGCTTACAGAGCAAAGAGACCGGATAGCAGATATCTGATGCCTACGGATAAGGATACACGATCAGGCTCCAGAAAGGGCTCACACAAGCAGCTAAAAAGTCTCTGTTCTTGGAGTTTTTTGAGACCCAACGAGGCAAAGCCTGGTACAAATCCAGCATCGACCTTGCTTTGAGCAGGAGCTTAGGCTGTGGACATCCTGGGATCCTTTCCAGTCTGAATACGTTTGAGTGGGTGATTCTACAGCTACATAAAAGTCCTTTAACTACTATGGGATTTTGGTTAGATGTCTCATTTTCTTTACTGGAAAGAAACTCCCAAACCTATGGATTAATCACAGCCTACAAGTAAAACACATATATATAATAAACCCCTCACCCACTTCTTGGTAACCTGAGAAATTGGTGCTTAAAGTCATAGAATCATAGAATAGTTTTGGTTGGAAAAGACTTTTAAGATCATTGAATACAAAATCAATCCAGCCCTGCTAAGTCTGTCACCATGCCATGTCCCCCAAGTACAACATCTGCCCATCTTTCAAACAACTCCAAGGATGGAGACTCAACCACCTCCCTGGGCAGCCTCTGCCAGTGCTTGACAACCCCTTCAGTGAAGAAATTTCTCGTAATATCCAACCCAACTCTCCCCTGGTGCATCTTGAGACCATTTCTTCTTGTCCTGTCACTGGCTATCAGGGAGAAGAGACCAACCCCCACCTCCCCACAACCTCCTCTCAGGCAGCTGGAGACAGGGATGAGGTCTCCCCTCAGCCTCCTCTTCTCCAGGATAAACAGCCCCAGCTCCCTCAGCTGCTCCCACAATCCCTGTTCTCCAGCCCCTTCCCCAGCTCTGTTCCCTTCTCTGGACGCTCTCCAGCCCCTCAATGTCCTTCTTGGAGTGAGGGGCCCAGAAGTGACCCCAGGATTTGAGGTGTGGCCTCACCAGCGCTGACTGCAGACGAATGATCCCTTCCCTGCTCCTGCTGGCCACCCCATGGCTGATCCAAGCCCAGATGCTGCTGCCCTTCTTGGCCCCCTGGGCCACTTCTGGCTCATGTTCAGCTGACTATCAGTCAGCACCCCCAGGTCCTTCTCCTCCAGGCAGCTCTCCCAGCCTGGAGCGCTGTGTGGAGGAAGATTCAGTGCTGTTTGGTTTGTACAGGAAAATAAGCAAAGCTCCCTTCTTTGCTCAGACGCCGAACGCGGCTGGGAGCTGGTTTAGCTGAGCCCACCCAGGCTGCATCGCACTGCATGGGGACATCCCCACATCCGACCTCCTGATGGAAAAGGGCCGTAGGACTCAGAGGTGAGGGAAGGGGATGGGTACCTGCTGTGCACCCATACTTTTGATGCACAGGAGGGAGAGGGCAAGCAGCCTCCTCCGAGGGTTAAATTGGTAATAACTGACCTCACCCTGCCCACCGGCTGTGGAGCCCCTCCTCGGGGTGGGGCTGTCCCAGCTCCTTCAAAGCTCCCGTGCTCTGGCAGATCCACTTCTCTGGGGAACATATTTCTCCTTTCCACCACTTTGATCCCAAGGAAACTGCATCTTATTCCTGGGATGAATCTTTGCAAGATCAACTCCGGCCGCCGGGCTTCGCGAAGCCTTTTATTTGCAAGGCTGCCAGATCTCTTCACTGAGACCTTCTCACCCTGTCTGTTCAGATTATGGTAATGGGGGTCAAAGACGAGCTCCTGCAGAGCGATGTCACAGCCCAGGGGTACCCCAGGTTTCTTTCTGGGGTTTCTGTGAGGTTTCAGATACCTGGAAATGTATCTTTTTCTGCATTACAAAAACCAGGGCTTATTTCAGTTTCTCCCCCCTGGATGCCACAACCGCTGAGTGCTCTGGTGGCTCCATGTGACGGGTGTGTGAGCCGAGCTCTTTTCCATGAGGACCCCAGGCGGAGCTCTGCTCCCACCTCTCCGCATCGCGTCTCCGACGGCATCTCTCCATCCCGGCTCCAGCCGCAGCGCTGCAGCCCCGGCCGAGCGCTGACCCCGGGAACGAGAGCTCTTCTGCCGGAGTGGAGGCCGATGCATTCTCTCAGCTTTCAGCGTGTTTCTCACACCTCGGACAGCCTTCCTGGCTTAGCTGCTGTTTCAAAGCACCAGACCCTGGAAATACCGCAGAGATTTTATCTCCGTTCTTGTCTCCCTTAGCATTTCACCAGGACCGAGGTGAACAACCACACAGAGTCTGGCTGGGTGGGGAGAGGGAATTCTGTCCAGCAGAAGGAACCAATCCGAGCCCGAGGCCAGCTGGGGTGGGATCGACTGGTGCAGGATGTGGGACCAGTAGCCCCTGAGCACCTGAAAAGGCCGAGGAGCTTTTGTGATAGGCCACCCCAGAGCAGCCTCAGCAAAGGCTCAGCACTGCGTCTCTAGGTGAAATTAACTCCTGTCAGTGTGTGTGTGTTGGCCATATCACAACTTCTCTGCTCTCTACTGAGCGCCCAGGGAAGTGGTGGATTCCCCATCCCCGGAGGTATTTAGAAGATGGGTGGATGAGGTGCTCAGGGATGTGGTTTGGTAGTGCACAGGTATGGCTAGATTTGACAATCTCAAAGGTCTTTTCCAAACCAAAAGATTCTATGGTCTGTTCTGTCTCAGGTGGGCTCTGCAGACACTCTTTAGCAGTCTGCTGTTTCTTCAGCAGGTTCAGGAGTGTTCCACCCACCCCTCCCTCCAAAAACAAATCAAAGAAAAAACCCAAACCAAAGAGAAAACAAAACCCAAACCAAAGAGAAAACAAACACAAAGCACATTGAAGTGTCCATGTGAGTGTCTGTAGAAGGTCCCTAACACAGGCCTCTGTCCTTCAGAGGGAGCAGGGGATGAAAGGGTGGCATCACTATCCATGAATGACTCAGAGTGGAGCTGGAGATGCATTTCTCAGCAGCTTTCAGCACAGGCTGCTTTCCCTGCCTCCTCGACAGCCTGGTAGGAAGAGGGTGGATGGGAGATTTCTGTCAGTCTGACAACTGTCTGTCCCTGCAGAGTCTCCTGTGCCATCAGCCCAGCCTGTGTGAGCCTGCGTGGGTGCCCAGCCCTGCCGTCTGCTCTCTCTGGTGGAAGCCAAGCCCACGGCTCCTCAGAGGATGCTGGCACTCAGCATCAATGCCTGGTTTCAACCTTTCTAGTCCCTGTCGGAACTACTTGTGTGGGTGGATTTTATTGCTCCTCGAAGATTGATGCTCTTTTTCTTTGTTATGTAAAGCTTTCTGCAACAACATCTCTGGGTGGCCCCACAGCCCCTAATGAGCTTTAGCAACCTTGTGCTGGATTTTATTTGCAAACAAACACAAATAAGGAGGGCAATGAATGGCAGGAGCAGAAGGGAAGGGAGAAGGGGGAAGAACACTGAAATGAGAAAATAAGTGTCTGTCTTGTGAAGCTGTGGAGCTGGGACTCATCCATTCACTCGTGGGGTGTTGATGTACCCAAGAAACCCTCCACCATCCTTCACTTGGTTTTCATAGAACCGTGGAATGGTTTGGCTTGGAAGTGACCTCAAAGCCCATCCTGTTCCAATGCCCTGCCATGGACAGGGACACCTCCCACTGGATCAGGGGCTCAAAGCCCCATCCAGCCTGGCCTTGAACACCTCCAGGGATGGGGCAGCCACCACTGCTCTGGGCAACCTGGGCCAGGGCCTCCCCACCCTCACAGGAAAACATTTCTTCCTAAGATCTCATCTCAAACTCCCCTCTTTCAGCTGAAAAACTGTTCCCCTTTGTCCTATCCCTGCACTCCCTGATCCAGAGCCCCTCCCCAGCTTTCCTGGAGCCCCTTTCAGTCCTGGGAGGCTGCTCTGAAGTCTCCCCTCAGCCTTCTCTTCTCCAGGCTGAACAACCCCAACTCCCTCAGCCTGTCCTCACGGCAGAGGTGCTCCAGCCCTCGGATCATCTCCGTGCACTCCTCTGGACTCACTCCAACAGATCCATGCCCTTCCTGTGCTGAGGGCTCCAGAGCTGGATGCAGCTATGGCTGTGCCATAGATATGTTTGCACAGAAAGCTGCTGGGGCAGGAAGGTGATCCAGGGAGGAAGGATCATGTTCTGCAGATATTACTTCTCTCTGGTGCAGCTTGGTGTGCAGAATATTCAAGAGCATTCTCTGCCACAGCACCTCCGGAGGGGTCTCGGGGGGCTGTCTGTCTGCATTTGTAGTGAGACGCTTTTTAGCTATGTTTGTGATTCATAGATCCCAGTTGTCCTGTCAAGTAAAGGAAATATTTTGGGAAGCCGTCTTTCTCTGGAGGTGTGTGAGCTGACTGTCAAGAAGGAAAGAGCTGTAAGGGAAGTAAGAAGTCCTCAGACCTGAAGGCAGGCTTTTGAGGGGCTGATTACAAGTTAATTCATTTTAGTCTCTGTAGCACTATTGTTCTTGTGATTCTGTCTCATAAACCATCATAAAGGCTTGCTTAGCAGCCTCCCTTTTCTTTAGCAGCCACAAATAAATATCAAGACAATGGATGATTTATTTTGTTTTATATCCTCTGCCTTACTCTACCTGAGTATAATGCAACACATCTTAATCAAATCCACTTCTTGCTCTTTACTTTGGGATTTACTTTCTTCTCAGTGTGGTTGCTTTTGCTCTTTTTGGTAAGCTCCAGTGGAAGCTTCATTGTGAGCACAACTTCCTGTAATTCACTTCATTTCCAATGGAAAATCACCTCTGGAAGTGAAAATTTTTAAGAGGAAACTTTCCCAAGGAAAACAGAAGTTATCATAAAATCACAGCATCACAGAATGGTTTGGGTTGGAAGGGAACTCAAAGCCCATCCAGTTCCAACCCCTGCCATGGGCAGGGACACCTCCCACTGGGTCAGGGGACTCCAAGCCCCATCCAACCTGGCCTTGAACACCTCCAGGGATGGGGCAGCCACCACTGCTCTGGGAAACCTGGGCCAGGGCCTCCCCACCCTCACAGAAAGACATTTCTCCCTAAGATCTCATCACAATCTCCCCTCTTTCAGTTGAAAACCCTTCCCCCTCATCCTGTCCCTGCACTCCCTGATCCAGAGCCCCTCCCCAGCTTTCCTGGAGCCCCTTTCAGTCCTGGGAGGGTGCTCTGAGGTCTCCCTGGAGCCTTCTCTCCTCCACGTTGAACAACTCCAACTCAAGAAGAGGCTCAGTGCTCTTGTAGTTCCCTGCTTGTCTTTAACAAGATGATTTGGTTTTGATGACTTTCCAGCTTTCACAGGCAAATCCTGTGCTGGGCTTTTGCCCCACTTTGTCTTCATAGAAAAGATCTGTATTTCTCATCTATAACTCTTCTACCTTCAAGGCAGGTCATGGAGAATACACATTTTTAACCATTTAATAGGAATTTGAGATGCAAATTCTTCATTTCCAGTTGCTAATCAAAATATTTGTTTCTTTTTTTCCCCTGATGTAGATGTTTGTTCTGAGAGATTTCATTTCAATCCCAGCATGGACTCTGTGGGGATTTGTTCTTTAGGGATATATCTCAAATAAAACTCAGCCATCTGAACCAGACCGAACGCCCTTAACCCTGCGGAGAGGAACCGCCGCTGTTGTTCCCAGGATTTACGCCTGGTAATTTATTCCCAGAATGTACTTAACACCATCATTTTCTTTGGAGATGAGTGATCTCAGGAGTGAAACTGAGAAGCAGAGGGGGTGACATATTCTTCGTTTGCCGCCTCCAGCTCCCCCACTGCGAGCCAAGCTGCCCGGCTTTCTGCTCAGAGCTCAAATGAGCTGGAAAACAGCTCAATCTGGTCAAGTGAGGCTTCGCCGACGCGGAAGAGCTCTCAGTGGGTACTGAGCTGGTGTCGCTGGTCCCTCTGGCATCTCGCTTTCAGACAGAGTGAGGAGGGTCAAGTCAAATTTGAGGTCGAACCCAGTGGCAGGCTGGGCTCTGAACCTGCTCTGCTGGCACCAGGCTGCTGGCAGCAGCTCTGCCAGCCCAGCGGGGGCCTGGGGTCACAGAACTCAGACACTTGGGACTAAATTCAAAGCCAGGTGATGTCTGGGTCAGTAAAGCTGCCTTGTGCTCAGCATACCTGGGGTGTGCAGGCGGCTGACGTGTTAATTTTACCCCTTCATTTTACTACTTGATAGGCTGCGTGGGCTGTACTAAAAATAGAGCAGCAGAGCTTCTCTGGAGCAGCCAGTCTGGTCGTAGGGGGATTCAGACCTGGTGCAGAGACACCACTCTGCCAGCGTGGGGGGAAAGGAAGAGCAAGAGCTCTGTGTTCAAACTGCGGCGCCTCTCTCCGTCCTGCACAGCTCTGCACGTGCCGAGGAGAGGTGGGAGGGTGAAGGGCCAGGGTGGGCAGGCAGCACCTCCTGTGCACAGAGGAAAGGGGGGCAGGCAGAGGGGGGATCTGAAAGGGTATCCACGGAACACAAACTGGGTGGAACAGGAGCTCTGGAGGTGTGGGTCCAGCTGCCTGCTCAGAGCAGGGTCACCTTGGAGCAGGTTGGATAGAATTAGGAGGGTTAGGGCAATATTTAATAGATATTCATTTATGTCTCTGTTTATACGATGTCCCATGGCCTTGGCTGTGTCTGAAAGCCATGGGCATTGCTTTCAGGCATTGTTTCTGGGCAATGAGAGGAGAGATGTCCTTCCCTTCTCACCTTTGGCAACACCTGCTCCCTGCCACACCGATTCATTCTCTCCTGTTCCTCCAGTGCCATCGTTCATCCCTGTGACTGCGGAGCCTGGGAGCTTTCTGTGCACAGTGAGCCCACGCCAGGCACTGTGTGAACACGGGCAGGTGACCTCAGCCTCAAATAGCCCTCGGGGAGCAAACAGGTCATTTCCATCTCTCCTGGCACGAAGGTCAGCGAGGGGCCAAGGCATTGCCTGTGATACGGAGAAGTCAGATGTACTCAAGGGATGCTTGGCCAGCTCAGGACACTGCCCCAAAACAGTGAAGTTCAGTGTTCATTTCTCAAAGGATCCCAATTCTGAAAGGGTCTAAGAATTTTTACAGGAAAGTTTTGGATTTATTAGCAAGGAATTGTTTGATTGGAAAAGACCTTTGAGATCAAGTCCAACTGTCCCTGTCCACTACTAAACCAGATCCCTGAGCACCTCATCTACCTGTCTTTTAAACCCCTCCAGGGATGGGGACTCCACCCCCTCCCTGGCAGCCTCTGGCAGGGCCTCAGAACCCTTTTGGTGAAGAAATTTTTCCTGATGTCCAATCTAAACTTTCCCTGGTGGAACATGAGGCCATTGCTATAAATAGCATGCACATACCCCTCTGATCAGTGCCGTACACCTCAGCTTACCCACCACAGGAGGCCTCTTGCTGTAGAACGTGTGATAAGATGCAGCCACACAGCACACTGTCCTCAAAGCTGTGGCCCTCAGGATGGCTCCAGCCAGCTTGCAGGGCTCCCTGCTCCTGCCTGCTCCTCCCTGCCTGCCTGCTTTCTGTGCCTGCCACCTCTGCCTGGATTCTGGCTCAGCTGCTTCTGCTCAGCGCTGCTCTACACACAAAGCTTTCAGCAGCCCTTGGCTCAGCCAGCACAACCCCCTCTCAATGTCTAAGGCAAAGGCACCAGGCTCACAGGAACCGTTACCTTTAGCAAGGTGGAAGGTGTAAGAAATAGATATCTACCTGTAAACAGAGCAGAACCACGCTTGTCCATCCAATGCCAGAGGCTCTGTTTCTACACAGATGTCCACGGGGATTCATTCCAACCTGGTTTCACCCAGCACATCACTGGCATTGATTTCTCTGCCCATGTCCCCAAGATCCCCCTCTGCCGCTGCTCCACGTGCTCTGCCCACTCTTGCTCTTTGTATGGGGATGTTATGGACCATTTCACCAGCTGCACACACAGCCTTCCCCAGAAAGGGTTTCCATGCCATGTGCTGGCTCTACCCAGCTGACAGCAGGTTTGGGGAGCTCAGAGCCTGTCACAGCCAACCCATTGCCCTGCCAAGCTGGTGGCCCACGGCTCCAGGAAAACCAGTGCAGCATCTGACAGACCCTGCCACCAGGAAACCTGATGGACATTTCTGCGTGGCCTCCTTCAGGCAGCCACCATTGGCAGCAGCCAGGTTGTGAATTAGCACCTTCAACGTGTGAGAAGAGTATTTGAGCCTCACTGCAAGGCTCCAGGGCACGAGTACCAAATCAGATAATGGGGCCAAGGAGGAAAGCAGCTCAGAGACAGCTGAGAACAACTGGGGAGATGGTGGGAGTGTGGAGGAGATGGCGTCTGTGCTCCTGCAGGACGGAGGGTCTGGGAAGAGGATGGAGGCACTGCCTGCTCCGTTCTCCTCCTGGAGCAGCTGGTTACACATTGTAGGTGGGGTGGGAAAAGATGCTCTCATGATTTTTCTTCATCTTTGAGGCTTTTCAGTGACTGTAGAACAATTTTTCATTTGGCATGAGTGGGATTCCATCCTCCAGTCTCACCAGAGATGTTAAGGGTGGTGAGTGGAGGCAGCTCCCTGCAGCATCCATGGTGGATCCTTTCACAGGCCTCATCTGAACTCTTCTTTGCTGACAACATGGGGAAAGGGCTCTGGGAAGAGCAGGGGTGGAGTGAGGGTGTCTCAGGAGCCCCACACTGCGTAGCCTGGGCAGAAATGAGTGCAGTGTTTATTCATTTCTGAAACAAATATTTCATCGCAAGCAACACACGATATGAGTTTAAAACTGCTGGGAGCTGTAAGCCCACATCCTTCTTGATTCCTCCACCCTCGAGCGTTAGAGTTGTGCCAAGTGCATTGCGAGGAATTACCTTTTATTCACATGAACAAGTGAAAAACAGTCTCATTTCTTCATAGAGGAATTCCCAGCATTGCTGCACCACAGTACCCAGCAATCAACAGATGATAAAGACAAAACAAAGCCCCCAGCAATAATTAGCAATCTCAGAGCACTCTTATCCAAGGTGTATAAATACACCAATATTAAGAAATAGAGTAGATAAAATGTTACATTTGTGTGTTGAGCACACAGGAAAAGAAATGAGAAGTCCTGGGTTTGAGGGGCCAGAGAAGGTGCTCAGACAATGAGTCTCTCAGCTGGAGACTTGGTGGGACCCAGATTTTCCCTCCAGATTGGAGGTCCTGGTCACCCATCTGAGGGTTCCCAGTGGTGCTGGAAGCTGCATCCTGGGAGGGACTGACCTTGCTGGATCTTTGTGCTGCTCTGCTTGGTGGGATCTGGCAGAGGTTTGAAACTCTGATGCCCCCAGTCCGGAAATGCTTGCTCTGAGCGTGTCACCACCACGTGGCACTGAAGGCACCTTTTGCTCAAGCACAACTCTGGGTATATTTATTATTTCAGCCTCTCAGGCTTCAGCTTTGCTCCTCTCAATGCTCACCACTCATTTACTGCTCTCTCAGGAATCAGCACCTGAAAAGTCTGGTAGATGAAAGAAGCGTCCTCATTATGAGCGAGATCCATGGAGAAGAAGGCAGAGAAGCAGGCAGAGGGAAGAGCTTTTGTTCAGCACTCAGGATGGCTCATTTTCAATATGCTGTTAGGCTGCTGCAGCACAGCCCTGACAGGATATACGAGAGGCTTTCAGACACCCGTGGATGGGCTCCTTTCTGAAAAAGTTCAACCACAGAATGTGCAGATGTAGCCAGAGTGAAAATTCAGAGAGGAAAGAAACCACATTTCATCACAAGGACCTTTACCTGTCCAGTACCATGGTCCGAATGACTCCCTCTCTTAATATCCCTGAGGGGTGTCCTGGAGGGACTGGGGTCTCAAGTTGTGCCAGGGGAGGTTTAGATTGGATATTAGTGAAAATTTCTTCACTGACAGAGTGGTGAAGCCCTGACAGAGGCTGCCCAGGGCAGTGGGGGAGTCTCCATCCCTGGAGGGGTTCAAAAAGTCTGTAACCATGGCACCTGGGGACAGGGTTCAGCAGGCACGGTGGGGTTGGGCTGGTGGTTGGACTGGATGAGCTGAGAGGGCTTTTCCACCATTAATGGTTCCACGGTTCTGATTCTACAAGAAAGGGGCTGCACGTGCACAGCAAGATATTCACTGAGCCCCATTCCCTGACTGAGTGAAGAGGGGTCTTGTTTTCCCCACCCTCCACCCCCTGCACTGCTGCTATCAGGTTTGCCCAGTTTCCTTCGACGAGGAATTCACCTCAGCAGACCTGGGTGAGCAGAACCATGTTCTGCATCGCTGCTGATGGGTTGGTTCAGAGCTGCAGATGTGGTGGGGATTGCTGCAAGGCTGCTCCTCCCTACAGAACACCTGCTTGAAGGGTCTGATTAATAATTCAGAACACATCCCTCAACAGCGTGTCATTCCCTCAACCATTTCTTGGTAGAATATTTTCCAGCACTTACGGATCATTTTGTTGCCTTTTAAGTCTAATGTGTTTGTAACCGCGCGCTGGCCGCCTTCCCTGCAGGCTGAGACACAAACTGATCCAGGAAACTGGGGAAAACAAGGACGAATGCTCCAGGAGAAATAGCTTTGAGATTACTCCAGGTGAACCATTTCTGTTCAAGTGCCTTGCTTCAACCCAGGGAAATGGAAATGCAAAGTTGGAACAGGTCTATGAAATTTTATGGCTGAGAACAGAGTTGAGACCTCATGTGAATGGTCACCTCCTCTCCCACTCCAGCACAATCCAGATTTATATTTCCAGATATGACCATTAACTGAAAAACTGTTATGATGGAGTTTATAACCTTTACAAGATGAAAAATATTGATGTTGTTTGTGGGCTGTTCTTTTTGATTTATTTAGGTATCAGCTGAGCATATGACAAAACTATTAAAGAGGAAAAATAATATCCTGGTTTATTTTCACGAGGCTGCCTCTTTTTAGTAGTGCTTTGAAAATCACTGTTAAAGTAGGTACAAAACTTAGACTTCATAGATTTTCATTTCACTTCTTCCCCTCCCCTCCCAGAGGCAGGAAAATTAAATAGTTCATTCCATTACTGTACTCAGCAAATACATGAAGTTTTATATCTAATATATATTAAACATTAATGCTTTATAGAAAAACTCAAGGAATGGATTATTTTTTCATGTACTAAACCTTGTCAACCAATCACAGTTTTGTGTTCAGCCAACACCTTTGTGTACTTCCCTCACACGGTGCAATCACTGGTAACATTTTAGAGACCCCCACCAGTAATAAAGCAAATTTTGCTCCTGACCTCTATCAAATCTGCCTAAAAAGGCAGAGATCTGCAAATCCTTTCTGTGTGTGTCCCTTCCTTGCCACAACTCCTACTGGAATCTGGTTTTTGGTACTGGTTATGCAGCATTGCCCATGGGTTTGTGTGGCTGAGCTCAAACGCAGCTTCTTTGCCGTGGCAGCTGAACTCTCTTCCTCTGTAGAATCTTCCTGTTGTCCTTGGACTTTGGCAAGACATCCTGATGGGAAGACATCCTGATGCACTGGTCGTTCTTAGGTGAGGCCACTTTGCCTTCCCAACAGGTCAAGGGATGAGATTCTCCCCCTCTACTCCACTTTGGTGAGACCCCACCTGGAGCCCCGTGTCCAGTTCTGGAATCACCAACATAAGAAGGAGATGGGATTGTTGGAGCGGGTCCAGAGGAGGCCATGGAGATGATCTGATGATCTGGAGGCCCTCTGCAATGAGGACAGGCTGAGAGAGTTGGGGTTGTTCAGTCTGGAGAAGAGAAGGCTCTGGGGAGACCTTAGAGCAGCCTCCCAGGACTGAAAGGGGCTCCAGGAAAGCTGGGGAGGGGCTCTCGATCAGGGAGTGCAGGGACAGGATGAGGGGGAAGGGTTTTCAGCTGAAAGAGGGGAGACTGAGATGAGATCTTAGGAATCTTTTCCTGTGAGGGTGGGGAGGCCCTGGCCCAGGTTTCCCAGAGCAGTGGTGGCTGCCCCATCCCTGGAGGTGTCCAAGACCAGGTTGGATGGGGCTTGGAGCCCCCTGATCCAGTGGGAGGTGACCCTGCCCATGGCAGGGGGCTGGAACTGGATGGGCTTTGAGGTCCCTTCCAATCCAAACCATTCCATGATTCTTGCCTGTGAATACAAGGAGAGAGCACAAGTGCAGGGTGAAGATGCTCTTTGACAAGCAGGTCACCTGCTTTCACAGGCAAAGGCTGTGGGCACACGATGGCTTTTGTGCAAGGACAAGGGCAGTGTCTGGAGCACCTGCAGGTCAGAGCATCGCCCTCCTCCCACAGCCCCCAGCGCCTGCAGCTGGCAGAGCCGGGCTCTGCCCCACGGCCAGAGCCTGCCTGGGCAGGGCTGCGCCTGCTGGGATTGCAGCTGAGCTCTCAGTCACGTCATCTCATTCAGCACTGGTTGAATTAACATAATTTAGATGTCAAAACCCTTTTGTCAGGGACAGCAAATGTCCTTGTGCACAGGAACAAAGCTGTGCAGGGCTGGAAGGGACTGGTGGGCTCCTGACTCCAGAGCTTTGGGGTGGCAGAAATTTGTTCCTTGTGAGACACGGTGTGCACCCACTGCTCTACTTGGAAGGCTGTTCATGAGCCTGCAAGATTTAATGTTTAGGAGCTTTCTTCTGATGGCACCACCACAGTTTTCAAGAATGTATTTATTCACGGCCAGTTCATCACCATTTGTTCTTATGCCAAAATTATTTTTCGAATAAATGGCTTTTTATCTCTCCCTGATGTTTTTGCCTTGATTTGTTTGCAGAGACCAACCACCTCCTTTCTCAGCCTTCCCTCATTTTGGCAAAAGCAGGCAGCCTCAGTGGGTGGCTTGGTAGTGGGAGGTGTCCCTGCCCATGCAGGGGGTGGAACTGGGTCCCTCCCACTCCAAACCATTCCATAGTTCTGTGATAACCAGGATTTCCACCAGGCTTTCACCATTAATTTAATTCCCAGTTGCCCTTCTCCTTTTCTTCCCCACACAGTATTTTACCTCTTTCCCTTCCACTTTGATTAATGTTCATGTTTTCCATCCTTGGCTCTTCCAGGCATCTCCTCCCTTTTCAGTTCTGCACCTTCCAGCCACTCCTGTGCTGATGTCCTGCATTCACTGCCCTTTGTCCTTTCTTCATCCTCTTCTCAGGTTCCCATTAGACCTCAGCCATCATCACCAGCACAAGGTCAACAGTGTTTGTATCTTCTATAACTTCATGGGGCATCATTACATTATATGAACTTCCACCTCTGCTCTGGTGTCTGCTCTACAGGCTTTGTAAATATTTCCTCTCACCATCAACTTAAAACCAGTAAATATTCAACTCATGAGCACTGGCAGTGGAATGAGTGTGAGACCTGGGTACAAAAAGTCACTCAGGTAAATAATGAACCTCCCTGCTCCTCCCTGTGCAGAAGTTCTCCTGTTCCTGCCATAATCCTGCTTCTCTGCGCTGTGGTTTTCAAAGTTCTGCTCTCTGTGCCTTTTGTCAAATCCAGATTTTACACGTAACAGAATCTCACATCTCTAAATCCTTTGTGAACACAGAGATCCTGTTTCATCACCTGCAAGACTGATCCTGCCTCTGGCTGCCAGGTAGAAGGTGCCCACAGACTGGTTTTCACTGGATGTTCCACTCTCACTTGCAGTGATGCACCCAACCGTGGCCAGCGGGGACAGAGCTCCTGCAGCTCACTCTGCTCTGGCAGTGCCTGTGCTCAGGGGCATTTTTAAATATCTAAAACTACACCAGAGACAGAAATTGTCCCTTTCTCCCTCACTGCCCTGTTCTTACCCACATTTCTGGAAGCTGGGGTTGTTTGACTGTCTCAGAAGCCAGGAAGGAGCCACAGAGTCAGCTTTGAACCAATTGTTTGCTGTCAAAACCAAAACTTGAGATCCTTTCTTGCAGAGCTTGGGTCACGTGAGAGGGGTGATGCCAGCCTTGGAGGAACTCACTCTCTCTTTTGTACTGCCAGGCTTTGTGCTGCTGTGCTTTGTGACCCTGAGCAATACCAAAGGGAATTAAAAAGTGCTCCATATTTTTCATCTGGGAGCTTTGCAGACACTTTTTTTTTACCTACAATAACACTGACCACAAGGGTCTTCTTTCCCTTGAAGTAAAGAAAAAGAACTGGAGGAATCTTTGATCTCAAAAGGAGATGGATATTATTAATTTTTCCAGCCAACTGCTGCCTTTCAATCGTCTTCAACCTTTACTGAACAATATTCTCCCCACCTCTCTTGGAGTTTCCTGTCATTTCAGTGCTGTGGTTGGGAGAAAATCCTCCATCTCCACCAGTCACAAGTTGATTTTTTTGTCAAATTGAATATATTTATTTAGAAATGGAAAGAAAGCCTAATATTGAGAAAAATGGGTCCCATTGCTCTAGTGCCTCTTCTTAAAAATGGCAATAACTGAATGTGAGACCAAGGAACAGACTTTGTGAAGGAGGTCAGGACTTCATATTCACCCCACCACCCACGGGGCTCTGAAGGCCAGGGTGTTTACAGGCATTATTGCCTGGACTGCCATGCATGGCTTCACGTAGGACTCTCCCAGGAATAAAGAACTTCTCAATAACCCCAGAAACTCATGCAGGAGCCACCTGGGAAACTGGAGCAATGCCAAAAAGCAGCAGGGAGCTCCCACAGCAGCATTCACATGTGGTGAGCAAACTCTGCCTCTGAGGACAGGGACAGATGTGGCCAATGTCGTATTTTTTCCTTTCAGGCTGATTTCAGTAACTCACACAAATCGATAAAGGTGCAGTTACCCTAAGGCTGAACTTATTAAGAGCACGGTGCCTCTCTTTATTCAACGTGACTTGACCTCACATGAACTGACAGAACATTTTGTGCCTTAGATTTTGTGCACCTTGTTCTATTGCTTATTGGATGCAGATGGGGTTTACCAAGGGTCAACAGGAGTCTGGGAGTGCAATGAGGTGGAGTGAAAACCATACGAACAACCAGGGTTGTGACTGCACCCAGTCCTGGGAAACCTACTTTAGGGGACCCAGCTGGAGCAGGGGGGTTGGCTGAGATGACATCCAGAGACGCCTCCAATCTCTGCTATTCCACGATTCCAGGAACGGAGTCTTAGTTTTGTGTAGTTCTGGTGGCTCAGACATTGACCAAAGCCTTTGCAGCCGACACGAGTACCTTGTTTCAAGGGCCCACAGTGAGGCTCCAGCCCTTACCTTTTAGTGGTTTGAGAAGAGTGCTGACAGCCACAACCACCCCCAGACTGGTGTCCTTCAGATGTGCTCCAAAACAGACTGCAAAGGCAATAGTGAATCCCAGAGTGGAAGTAAATCCAACTGCAAGGCAAGGCCATGAGTGGAGTGACTGCCTTAACCTGGTCCCTTGAGGGAATGTGACTTTTTTATCCTGCTTCGTTTACAGCTCTGTACGGGGACAGAGAGATCCAGGCTGACATCTGGTAGCCAAGAGGGCAACCATCTCCTGTGGGCATCCAGCACGGCATCGCCAGCCAGCAGAGGGAGGGGATTGTCCTGCTCTGCTCTGCACTGGGGAGGCCCCACCTGGAGCACTGGGGGCACTTTGGGCACCACAGGGTAAAAAGGACATCAAAGCACTGGAGAGTGTCCAGAGGAGGCCCCAAAGCTGGGGAAGGGTCTGGAGGGGAAGTGTGTGAGGAGAGGCTGAAGTGCCTTGGGCTGTTCAGCTGGAGAAGAGGAGCCTGAGAGGGGATCTCAGAGCTGTTTGTGCCTTCTCCCAAGGGAGGGAGGGGAAACAGGGGCTGAGCTCTGCTCTCTGGGGACCTGGGACAGGACTGGAGGCAATGGCAGGAAGATGTGCCAGGGCAGGGGGAGATTGGACATTGGGAAGAGGTTCTTCCCCCAGCGGGTGGTGGAGCACTGGAACAGCTCCCCAGGGAAGCAGTCAGGGCCCCTGCTCTGCCAGCATTCCAGAAGCATTTGGCCACTGCCCTCAGCCCCACGGGGTGAGTGTTGGGAGTGTCCTGGGCAGGGACAGCAGTTGGACTGGATGGTCCTTGTGGGTCCCTTCCAGCTCAGGTGGTTCTGTGATTCTTACATCTGCTCATAGAAAGCCAAAGTGAATCAGTTTTCTCTCCGTGGTGTCTGTTATGCAGTATTTGTGAAGAGCCTTTTCCCTCTCTCTTTGAACTCATCCATGTCACTGCTCACCCCACCCCTCCCTCAGATTATCTCTATTTTCTGGCTGCCACAGAACTCTCATATTGACCAAGGGAAACCTGACACAGAGGTGGTGCGATGCGAGCAGAGCAGGCAAAGTCAAGGTGTCATTGACCCAGCAGAGCGCTGTTGACTCCCACACTCTGCGTTGTTCAAAGGTGAGAGACAGTTTTATCTTTGGTTCTTGTGTGCAATTAATATGTGAAACCCACCCTGAAGCCACCAGAGTTCAGTGCGATCCCTGTCGCGTTAAAAATGGATTAGATGAGGCTTTCGGTAACGCAAACTGTGAAGAGAAGACCCTTGTCCCTCGTCACAAAGTTCATCTCCTGCTGTCACTTCCTGTGTTACATAAGGGTACAGGAGATTCTCTCTCTCATAGCTGACTGGATTCAATCTTTCAGAAGCTAAAACAGTCTCTGTTCTCCAGACCCCAAGGCCGTCGATTCTATATTCTCCTGTCAATACCTCACAGGGCACGGCAGCAATGTTTGAAAAATTAGTTCATGTTTCATCTTTCTATTTATTTTCTGCAGTAAAATATCTGAAATAATCACTTTGCTGAATGGGTAGAAAAGACAGAATTTTTGTTCAGATTGGGTTTGTCTGCACCTGAGCACCGAATGCTCCGCTCTTCGCTGCCTGGCTCACACAGAACAGAGATAAGAGTTGGAAAGACTTGGGGTCTCAGCATCCACCTGCGTTGCCTGGGCTCCAGCGTGGGTCAGCTCCTGAGGGAAAGGGTCTCCATGTTATGGACGTGTGGATTTCATTCACCATGACTGCACGGTCATCAGCATGATTTGAGCAGATAAGTGGACAAGAGTTTAATGTCATTGACATAGAAGCAGAACCATTACTCAGATGAACTCAGGTTGGCCTGGCACAGTGCAGACATGAGCCCAGGGCTTCCACTCTGACACAAAAGGAGCTTGGCCACCACACCAACTTTAAAGAGCTTCATCAGTGAAGAGTGCCGAGGCGGCTTTAGTGGCCCCACTTCATCAAGCATCCTAATTGTTGAAGGCAAATAAAGTCTTCCTTCAGACTTTAAAGCTTCTGCATGCATATTATTCATTGTTATTTCTGTCCTCATGGAGAAAACATTTCCAGGTGAACTATCAGAACAAGTTCTCAGCAGTCACACATATTTTTTTGCTTTCACTTGTGAGCAAGCTGCATTGAGCAATGGGAGGGGCTCACTCTCAGGTACAGCCCAACTTCTTGCAGTCTGTGCTTTAAACACAGGTGAAATTAGACATAGAATACTCGAGTGATTTCCCTTTTTATTCTTTCACTTTGTCCAACAACGGCAACATCGCAATTGCCAGGTATTTCCAAGGAGATGTGAGAGAGGCAGTTGAACTGCAATTCTGAAATGAAGTCTCTGAAGAAACCACTGAAAGAGGCATCAGCAGGATGCAACAAAGACTTTCAGAGTGAAGAGGAAAACCATTCCTCTTAGGAGCTGGGTGGGTTTAAGGAATGTATGAATATCTTCTATTCTAAAGGAATACAAATTCCATAACCAGATTTTTGGGGGATTTATATCTGAATCTAGAAAACAATGGCTTAATACAGCAAATGTGTGGGCTCAGCCCTGTTCAGGCATTCTGGAAGATTCTTCATCTGCTCATGAGGGAATGAAGCTATTACAGACAAGGTGCACCCAAGTCCCAAATGCAAAGGGGGAATTAGGAAAGAATCTATTCCTACAATGGCTTCAGATTTTCCAGGAGAGGATTTGTTGTTGCCTGCAAGGTAGGACACACCACGTGCCTTGGTTGTCAGGCTCCAACATGCACAAACACAAAGGCAAAACTTCCACAGCCATCATGTTTCTGGGTGCAAAAGTCTGATTTAAGCAAAGCAGGCTGTTCCCAGGGCACTTCTCTGTCAGACATCGCTGCTGCGTTATTAAACATCGCGGTGCTCAGGGGTGCGCTCGGGGCTGAAACCACGGCGCGCAGGCAGTGATCAGGCACAGAGCCATGAATGGTTTGGGGTGGGAGAGACCTCAAAGCCCATCCAGTTCCACCCCCTGCCGTGGGCAGGGACACCTCCCACTGGATCAGGGGGCTCCAAGCCCCATCCAACCTGGCCTTGAACACCTCCAGGGATGGGGCAGCCACCACTGCTCTGGGAAACCTGGGCCAGGGCCTCCCCACCCTCAGTATAAACCATTCCTTCCTTATATCCAGGCTGAATCTCCCCTCTTTCAGCTTAAATCCATCCGATTCAGGGGTGAGGTGCACATGGGCCCTGCTCAGCTTGTGCCTTGCTCGTGAGAGAAACCCATGTGTCGTGTGTGTGTGGGGTAAACTTAGAGCATCTTGACCTTGGCTGTGCAGAGGGTCCCACGTGAGCAGTCAGGATAGGGCTCGCCTTCTGAAAATTCTCAGGTGAATGAGGGAAAGATATTAATGAAGAAAAAAAATGTAAATTAAAGAATTTTACTGCTCAAGAAATATGACTGGTAAATATATTCAACTGGAAAACCAAACAGTGCTGGGAAGAAAATCTTGTGATCCAAGGTTTGCTTTTGTTCCAAAGGAAAGAGAAAGCCAATAGAAAAAATGTGGTAAACAGTATTTAAGAAATCAATTTAAAATGGCAAAACTGAGAATGTTAATTAAGAAAGAAACATTTTGGCATTTGAAATTCAACATTTAAATAAATGTTATTGTGAATGGAAATGTTTCTGTCTGATCCATCACTTTGAAATCAACATTGTCCTACTCAAAACACCTCATTTGAATTAACCCACACTTTTCCCTGGGGAGGAAAATTTGTCTTTGTTCTGCATCCATGTTTTGGTGCTTCCTCTGTGCATCCTCACAGAGAGTGGTGGGCACTTTGTCTCCCTTTAGCACCTCCTTCACAGCCCAGAGGAGACTCTCCAGCCTCTGGAGGGCTCCCAGTCCACAAACTGGGCAGCTGCAAGGAAAATCTGGTTTTCTCTCTCATCTGTGGGTTATTTTAGGGTGATGTTGATGGTAGCTGAAAGCAGGGCGTGCTGCATCCCCAGCCTAGTTGAGGTTCCCCATGTGTAAATAGATGTACATTTTCAACATTTTATACCTGCACGATTGAAGAGATGTTTCGGGGTCTTTCTTCCCTTTCTATGTCATTTATAAAGAAAGTGGATTCCATGGCACAACAGCATAACAGTTCCTTTCTTCTTACCCAGATGTTTAAAAGAAGATTTTCATTTCATAGTTGAATACACAGAGAATTACAAATGAGAAAACCACGTGTGAAACAGTAGAATTTGGAACAAAACCCTTATGATTTACTGGATTATGGAGAAATTGTCCCATTGCTATCGCAATGGGTGGAGGTGGGAAGCCCAGCTGGGAGGGACCTCCTGGGCCCTGAGGTGCAGTCCAGGCTGGTTGGACGATGGCGAAAAGTCCCTCTCATGGGGCCCACTCCCACTCCTGGGATAGGTTGGGCGGTCCTGGCTCTGCTCCCCCCTCTGCCCGCCCCCTGCCCCTTTGGAAACAGAAATGCCATGGGATTATCAGCAAGTTTGCAGATGATACCAATCTGGGAGGAAGGGTTGATCTGCTGGAGGGCAGGATGGCCCTGCAGAGGGACCTGGACAGATTGGAGAGCTGGGCTGATTCTAATGGGATGGTGTTTAATGAGTCCAAATGTCGGGTACTTCATTTTGGACACAACAATCCCATGCAGAGCTCCAGACTGGGGACAGAGTGCCTGGAGAGGAGTCAGGCAGAAAGGGACCTGGGAGTGCTGGTGGCCAGGAAGCTCACCATGAGCCAGCAGTGTGCCCAGGTGGCCAAGAAGGCCAATGGCATCCTGGCCTGCATCAGGAATAGTGTGGCCAGCAGGACCAGAGGAGTTATCGTCCCCCTGTACTCGGCACTGGTCAGGCCTCACCTTGAATACTGTGTCCAGTTCTGGGCCCCCCAGTTTGGGAAAGATGTCAGGATGCTGGAGAGTGTCCAGAGGAGGGCAACGAAGATGGTGAAGGGGCTGGAGCACAAGCCCTACGAGGAGAGACTGAGGGAGTTGGGGCTGTTTAGTCTGGAGAAGAGGAGGCTCAGGGGAGACCTCATTGCTCTCTACAACTCCCTAAAAGGAGGATGTAGTGGGGCAGGGGTTGGTCTCTTCTCTCAGGTGACCAGGGACAGAACTGGAGGGCAGGGACTCAAGCTTCATCAGGGAAAGGTTAGGCTTGATGTGAGGAAAAAGTTCTTCCCTGAAAGGGTGATTGGTCATTGGAATGGGCTGCCCAGGGGTGGAGGTGGTGGAGTCACCGACCCTGGAGGTGTTTAAGGGGAGACTGGATGAGGCACTGAGTGCCATGGTTTAGATGATGGGTTGGTGTTAGTGTTGGTGTTAGTATTGGTGTTAGTGTAGGGTTATAGGTTGGACTTGATGATCTCAGAGGTCCTTTCCAACCTTATGACACTGTGATACTGTGATTCCAGCGATGCTTTTCTTGGTGACTCTTCATTCAGAAGCCCAAATCTCCAGAAGTTTGTAAGTGTGTGCTTGTGCTGCACATTTTATTTGAGTAACCACGTGCGTTGCAGTTACCAGATTGATTTTCTTGGCATCTCCTTGGTTCCCTGCTCTCTGCACCCCTCAAGCTCTGAGCACACACAGCCACGCACACGGATATAGGATTTTTTTTTCCCAAGCCTGTGGCTGGAATTGAGGAGCTGGAACTCTTCAGGGAATGCATTTGGGTGGAGCAGCTTAATCTCCCACCTGACAAGAGCTGTTGCCATGGATTATGGGGAAAAGAAAAATCGCCTCCTTTGGTTTTGCCAGGGAATTCAAATGCTTTAAGATTTAGTGTAACACGGAATCTGGTTTAAGTGGTAATTGCTCTTTGTTTCAGACTACATCAATTTACAACTGGAACACTATGGCTGTCACCACAAATGCTTTGTAAATTTATTTACAGGCTGCAGGAGAGTGAAGAAGCACACAGGCTGCATTTTAAATACAAATTGCTTCAAGGTACAATTTGCTCAAATTGCTGTAATGTGCATTATGAATTTAATTTTAGTACATTTCTGCTATATAATAACCTGATTTGAGAGTATAAATGCAAATTAAATTTAAATAACCTATAATTTTTATGTGATGTGATGTTTCATAAATATTTACTACGAGCGTCTTATTATTAAATCAACCAGTCCTTAAACTGTGCAGATAGTAATAAAGGCAAGGTCATCTCTTACTTGGATGTATTAAACTTGAAATTGGCAGTATCTGTTTGTTCTTTAGCTCATCTGTCCTTAAAGAGATATCACGGCGGCGTTTGAGGGTCTCACAGTTTGAAATATTCATCTTCCTGCTTCTCTCCGAGCCAGGAAAGTGCTTTTATCACCGTTGTAGTCACTGGGCAGGGAGGCAGAGGCTGATGACATTTAAGAGCATTGAAGAGACCAAGGCTTGCACTGAAACATCTGTGGGGAGCTGCATCCAGGCACCCGAGCTCAGGTGGACAAGGAGGGGGATGCAACCAATGCCATTGATCCAGCAGTAGCCGAGGGCCTGGATGAGCCCAGACCCAATGCTTTGGCTGCCCTGGTGCTCCCAAAGCCTCTCTGGATGCTGGTCCTGACATCTCCTGAGCCTGTTCTGCACAGTGAGTGTGCATTTAAATTGGCTGTCAGATGGATATTTTCAAATGTGTTCAATGGTTTGAGTATAATCAATACAATTCAAGACAATTTAATAAAATATATAGAAAAACACAATATATCAATAACAAAATATTATAAAAATTATAACTTAATTACGTTTTAATTTAACCACTTTATTATTAAAATTTAATAAACCAATACCAAATTGATTAGCACAAAAACTAATTAGATTAATAATAAATTATATTAATACTAACAAATATTATTACTAACAAAAATTAATAGTAATTAATATTAGCACCTACAGCACCCTCCCTGACCCTCCTCACTTGCTCACAACCTCAGGCTTTTCCTGTTGTCTGGAGCTTCAGGGTGGTTTGGGTTGGAAGAGACCTCAAAGCCCACCCAGTTCCACCCCTGCCATGGGCAGGGACACCTCCCACTGGATCAGGGGGCTCCAAGCCCCATCCAACCTGGCCTTGAACACCTCCAGGGATGGGGCAGCCACCACTGCTCTGGGAAACCTGGACCAGGGCCTCACCACCCTCACATTTCTCCCCAAGATCTCATCTCAATCTCCCCTCTTTCAGCTGAAAAGTGGCTGCTGGGTGCTTCTCCCACCAAGGCAGCTCCCGCCTGGTGTCCTGGCGCGGTGCAGGAGCCATCTCCCAGCCGGACAGTGGATGTGGAGGAGAGCAAACATCAGCCCTCAGCCCAGATGCCGCTGCCTCCACCCGAGTCTGCAGCAGGATTTATGTCAAAAGCCATCCGCAGGTCTGAGAACCAAGCTGGGAAATCTGCCTCCCAGGTTCCCCTGCCCTGACAGCCGGGTGCTTCCCTTGGAGGAGCGGCACCGAGACCTTGGGTGACATTTGGGAGAGTTGGCTTTTCTGACTTATTTTTAAGCCGCTGCTGTTAAAAATAAATAAATAGTGAAGGGCAATTTTAGCAGCATGATTCTAATTTGTTTAATCAGATTATGTTGTTTTCTTCTTTGCTGCCTTCTAATTTAGATATATGAAAGTGAAATTAGTATTAAATTCTCATATTTACTTAGACTTAATGAGATGACGGGGGTGGCTTGTGAGAGCACTGCTCTGTTTTGAATGAGACTAAACGTTCCTTCCTGAAAGTTGTCTTTATAAGGACTTTATTGTTGTCTGAAGTTTAGGAAAATAACCCAGAAGATCACTTTCATTCCTACTCACTTCAGGATCACGGTGTCAGCAGGTAATAGTGACAAGTAATAAACCAGATTTAACTGGATTAAAGAGGAGTAGAAGGAGCAGAGATAAAAATAATAAAATTTCTGCTACATACAATAGAAAGGAAGGGAAAAGCCTTGCTTTAGCCAGAGCTTGACTGCTCAGGATTTGGGCTCAGTTCAGCCTGGCCTTGGATCCACTGCCCTGTCCTCTCCCAGCGCTTCCACACTCTGGGCTGCAGCATCTCAGAACAAGAGGGACACTGAGGGGCTGGAGCATCCAGAGAAGGGAACAGAGCTGGGGAAGGGGCTGGAGAGCAGGGGTTGTGGGAGCAGCTGAGGGAGCTGGGGCTGTTTATCCTGGAGAAGAGGAGGCTGAGGGGAGACCTCATCCCTGTCTCCAACTGCCTGAGAGGAGGTTGTGGGGAGGTGGGGGTTGGTCTCTTCTCCCCAGTGACAGGGGATGGGAGGAGAGGAAATGGCCTCAAGTTGTACCAGGGCAGGGTCAGATTGGACATCAGGAAACATTTCTTCATGGAAAGGGTTCTCAGGCCCTGTCAGAGGCTGCCAGGGAGGGGTGGAGTCCCCATACATGGAGGTGTTTAAAAAGATGGGTGAATGTGTTTCTCAGGGATGGTTCAGTAGTGGACAGGGACAGCTGGACTCGATGACCTCAGAGGTTTTCTCCAACCAGGCAGTTCTGTGGTTCTATGGTCTCCCTTGCCCCCACAGCTCCCTGCTGCAGCCTGGCCCTCCCAGGGCAGAGGAGAGGCCCCAGGCGGTGCCGCCTTGGGCTGGGACACACAGACAGGGAGCACTGCTCCAGGCACCTGCTGCCAGGCTGTGCCGTGGCGTGTCCATCCCTCCACCACAGGCAGCATCACCACAGGGCCACGGGTGTAGGGCTGGGGCTCTGGATGGGAACAGATCCCCCAGCTGTGATGGGAAAGCCCAGCCTCCCCTCCCAGCACCATTGCTGTGCAGTTACATGGAGCAGTCCTGGAGCTGGAGAGCGGATGGCACAGGACTCCTCCCCCACCGAGATGCAGAGCCTGGTGCTGCCGTGATCCCTCTTGACCCTTTACCCACGTGATGGACTTCCCTGAGACACCACGACCCAGTGTGGTGCAGCACATGGTCCTTGTCTCCATCAGCCCCTTTGGCAACCTGGCATGGGTCTGGAGCATTGACAGAGAGTATTTCAGTTCTCTGAAGTTATAATTATCTTGGAAATGTCTTTTGTGTTGAACACAAGAGTTTTCTATTTTATTTCTCCACACTGAAACCTGAGGACCTGGCAAGGCAAAGCCTTCAGGCAGCAGAAATTCTTGTTCCTGGATGCTGGACAAAACAGAGAGAAGGGGAAAGTCGTTAAAGCAGTTTGTGCATTGCAAAATTAAAGTGTACCTGCTGGTAACAACTGTGTTTGAATTTGGCCAACTGCTTTAGACGGAGCCATAACCAAATTACAGCTGTGGCAGGTTCTGCTGGTGGGGGTGGGCTGCAGCAGATTGGCTCCCAACCCACTCTGAGAGCATGGTTAGAAGGTCTGAGCTCTCCAGCACTGATCTCACCTCCCTGCGACGCAGCCCTGAAAGGGTGGGAGCAGTGCTGGGCTTTCTGCATGTTTGCATTCACTCTGCTGTCACATATTCTTCCCTCTTCTTCTGGCATGTTTGACACTGGCAAAATGCACTGGGAACAGCAGGTTTACGGCTGCAATCAAAGAGAAAAAACCATTCCAGCACTTCAAGAGCTGAGCTCTGTCCCCCCCGATATGGCCTGGGCTCAGTGCTTTTGGTGCACACCGGGCTGGCACATCCAGATTTGTGTGAAACAGCACACATGCTTCTCCAGCTCCAGCCCAAGCTCCTGGCACAGAACATCCAAAGCAGAAGGTGGTGGTGAGTGACAGCTTGAACCATCCCCACCAGGGGCTGTGCTGGGGTGTCACGCCGTGGTGATTATTTTGGGTATTCAACAGACTCTTTCTCATTGAAATTACTGAGCAGTGCTTTACCTGATTGTCTTCATTGTGAACCCAGCCTTGTCTATATGATAAGATTGCCCACTCAATCAACTCCTGCCTGTAACTTGTAATTATCTCTGGAAATGTTTTCCTAATGCACAACCCTTAACCTTTATTGTGTGTTGATCTATTGTCTCCCGGTCAGACCCTGATGTTCACTTTCCTGGCATTGTCATTAACATCCCCTGTGAGAGAAAATAATTCAACTGAAATTTCACGGCAAGATGAATCAAAACACGATGATATTTACATGAGGCCTTTTAATAATTTCAAACATAGAGAGGTTTTTATGTAAAATTACAGTAATTTTATTTCAATTGTCCTTGGTATTATCCTCAACATAATTAGGAATATCCACATAATTAACTGGCTGGCAGCTCCTTTAATGAGCAATAAATAGCTAAGATATAAAAAAATACCAAATGCCATCTCAGCTACCAAGTTTTCACCAGGAATTTGGATCAATGTCATTTGATTTTCGTTCAGAGGTGCGAGGATATGCGAAGGAGCGGGGTATTGGTGTCGCTTGGCCCACAGCTACGTGTGGGACACCTGCACACACCTGCATCACCCCCAGGCTGGAGGCTTTCAACCTCTATTCAGGTTGCTCCTCTGCATTAAGAAAGATTTATAACACAATGAAACCCAACAGGGGAACGTGGTTCGGCGTGCCAATGCTCACACACCTGAAATATGCAACAGGAAGGAGGTGTTGAGGGTCTGAAGGCACCAAAGGGCCTTTGCTGGTCCTAATCCATCTCCTCTGGGACCTCAAACCCTTCTTCTGTGCCCTGGAGAAGGGTATTTTCCTGGCCTTATCCGAAAGATCCTTCTTGCCAGTAGTAACTGTGCTATCTGTGATATTGAAATCTGATTTTTTTTTCCATTCAATTGCCTTCTCAAAGCAGTGTTCTTTGCCCATCAGCTCTGTTCCCTGATGAGGTTTATCAGGTCAGGATCTATCTCTCCATTCATCTGTCTCCTGGGTCTGCTGTGCATTTAGAGCCTGAGTGCTGCTCTGTGCGCAGCCAATGCAAACCCAGCTGGTAGGGCTTCATAAAAAGCGAAACACGCTTGGCTCATCCAAATCTCCCTCAACTTCCATCAGTGCCACTCCAGAGAGCTAAAACGGAGCCGGCGTGGGGCCCAGTATCTATCACAGCAGATTTGGACGGATGGCCCTCATTCTATCATCTACAAATCTAATAACAAAAGGAAGTTGTTACACTTCAATGCATTATCTGTCATCATAATGAAGTTTTATTTACCATTCCCAAGAACATTTTCACTTTTAGAGATGTTATCAGAACAAGGAGATCAGCTGAATCTCTGGTGCTCAAAGAAAGCCACCAGTCAGCAAAGAAAAGTGTCCAGTGTATACGTTTGTGTGCTGGGACACATTATTTCTCCAGATATGAAGAATGAATTGAGAGCAGCCCTGGGTTCTGGTGGATGAGAAGCTCCACATGAGCTGGCAATGCGTGCTCGAGGCCCAGAAACCACCCATGTCCTGGGCTGCATCCAAAGCTGTGGGACCAGCAAGGCGAGGGAGGGGATTCTGCCCCTCTGTTCCGCTCTGGTGAGAATCCACCTGGAGTCCTGTGTCCAGTTCTGTAGTCCTGAGCACAGGAAGGACCTGGAGCTGTTGGAGCGAGTCCAGAGGAGGGCATGGAGCTGACCTGAGTGCTGGAGTGTAATAGCTTTAAACAGAAAGAGGATAGATTTAGATTGGCTACAAGGATGAAATTCTTCATGATGAGCGTGGGGAGGCCCTGGCCCAGGTTTCCCAGAGCAGTGGTGGCTGCCCCATCCCTGGAGGTGTTCAAGGCCAGGTTCGGTGGGGCTTGGAGCCCCCTGATCCAGTGGGAGGTGTCCCTGCCCATGGCAGGGGGTGGGACTGATGTGCTTTAAGGTCCCTTCCAATACAAAGCATTCTGTCATTCTTCAATTCTATCCGTTTTGCTGTGGGTTTGTTGGTTTATTTATTTTCTGGCATGTAGCAGAACCTGCTGAAGGTTCAGAGAGGTGGTTGAAAGCTGTCCTCATGCACCTTGTGCATGTTCTTCTCTACCTCCAGCAGTTCCTCAGGACAATGCCCTCTCCATCACCCATACCTGACATCCTGATCCCCAAGTCATGGACAGGCTTTCCACCTTGCCCTGGTGAGATCTTCTCCCTCTCCAAACCCATCTTACGGGGCAGCAGCAGCAGGAGCACATTTGGCAGCTTAAATAACTGGGGCTGCTGCGTTCCAGTGAGACTTCTTTAAAAGCCGTGTGGATGTGGTGTTTAGGGACTTGGTTTGGTGGTGGACTTGGAAGTGCTGGATCCGATGATCTTAAAGGTCTTTCCTAACCTAAACAATTCTGTGATTCCTACCAGGGCCTGTACACTCCCCAGCTGGTTGACTGCCTCTCCGTCCATCCCATACCTTTGCTTTCCTGCTGTCCTTTTCCTCACCTCCACTACCAGTTCCCACTCTTATTCTGCTTAGGATATCTAGTGGTTCATCCACCAAGTTCTCCTCAGATCTGCCTTCTGCCCTCTAGGATGTGTTTTCTGTATCGTTATCTCCCTTCCTCCCCTAGTATGTCTGTACTTTTTTCCCACTTCGAGCCTCCTACTTGGCTTACTCCATCTCCTTTTAAAGTCACCCACCCAAGTTTGTGTTTAGAAGGCGCTACACGTAATGAACCATCCCCTGGACAACCTCCAGATGGTACTGCAAGGCAAGTATATGGTCATAACCCGTTAGACCCCTCATGGTTACAATGCTACTTGACAATTTATCCTACAACACAATTTGCTCCTCTCCTTCTCCCCACGAATCTGCTGATGCACTGATCCATAAAACTTAGGAGAAATATTTATAAAGGTGACAGCCCTGACACTGAGAATTAAATCACAATACAAGAATGTACCAATTTAGTAGCTTATGAAGTTCTAGCAAAAAAAAAATCCCTACAAAAACAGATGAATTGTCACAGCTGAGAAAAACAAGCATTTGAGGAAGCCTTAGAGCTACAGATTTCCTAGGTGTGACAAAGACAGAGAGAGGCTAAATCTGTGTGAGGTGACAGGTAGGCAAGGAGCGAGCGGAGAGCACCGTGTTGTAATATCTTATACATGAGCAATCCTTACTGCAACAGCTGGCGTTTAGGAAAGGGGAAGTTCTTCTCTCATAGCACAGAAATAAATGATGAAGCAGCAAAAACAACACAGCAGAGGCAGATCTTTTTTTTTTTTCTTTTTGGCAGAGGAGAATGTAAGGATTTGTTTGCTGGGAAAAGGCAGGCACAGCAAAGTGCTCGTCTCGCGCTCGTGACGGGGCTGCGCTCTCCTACCACCTTCAACTGCGCAGACCTTCTGCTGCCGTGAACACGATTCATTCTGGTTGTGCCACAGCAGAACAGCTTTCACACAGAGATTTTTACCACAACAGACAGGAGTACGATAGAATTAAACCCAATGTTCCCTGGTAGCAGGAAGATTCATGTGGCCTTCAGCATTTCTTTGATCCCTACTCTTCCCCTTCCTTCTGTAGCTCAGATACTCGCTCAGGCTTTAAAGTGGTTTCAGAGTTGTGCATAAACAGAGCAGAGAGTCCAGAGCATGCTGTAACTCACATGGAAATAAACAGAAAGGACTGATAGCAGTTTTGAGAGCACGTGTTTCACTGAGGGGCTTCCCACCAGTCACCCCTACTGCGAGGTAGCAGGGAACAAATGTCTCTCTGGTTTAATGCACTGTTTGCTTGTGATGGTGCAGATAAAAGGGCCGTGAGTACTTCAGAAGTGGAAAAGTGTTTATCACAATATCAAGGCAGTCAGAAGAAGGTGGGGGTATTTCTACTATGCATTATGGTTTCTTTTTTAAGGAAAAAAATGTAATTAAGTGATTACATCATGCCAGAGCTCACAGCCCTCCCTGTGCTGTTCAGCAACAGCCTCCCTGCCCTCCTTCCCCAACATGTGTTTGTGACTCAGGGACCAAATTATTGCCCATGGTGAGACCTGATTTAACATCCCTTGGACAGGATGCTCCAAGCAAACAGCAGAGCCTGCATTCTCGGCTGCAGTTTTCCCATGGATGGTGAAGCACCAGGCAAACTCCTGCTGGAGTGGTCCACCTCGTCCTGCGAGGCAAGGCAGGAGATCAATGTTCAGTGCCACGCTTGTAGGGCCCAAATGTGACAGAAACAAACAGGGGGAAGAGGGGGTGGAAAATGGAGGGAAGAGGGGACAAGCAACGAAGAGAAAAAGTGACAGAAAAGAGAGGGAAGAGAGGAGAGGAAGTGGCAGGGAGAGGGGAAAGGAAATGGAAGGGAGAGGGGACAAAAATGGAGTCAAGATTTGACAAAAAAGGGGGAAGAGGTGGAGAAAAATGGAGGGAAGAGGGTGCAGAAAAGAGAGGTGAGGGTGACAGAAAACGGAGGGGAATAAGGGGGTAGAAAATGGAGAGAAAATATGACAGGAAAAGGGAGAAGTGACAGAAAAATATAAGTGACTATGGGAGGTGTCCCTGCCCATGGTGGAAGGTGGGAGGTGGAACTATAAGATCTTTAAGGTCCATTCCAACCCAAACCTGTGATCTGGAGGTCCATCACCTTGTACAACAGCCATCCCACCCTACAGCCCTCCCAGTAAGGGATCATTTCTGGGATCCCTGGGAAGGAAGAGTGACCTGCTGCAGGATGGGCCATCCCTGTGCCATGGGTCAGTGCGAGAGCAGTGGGAGGCAGAGGAGCACTTGTCTCTCTGACTCTCTTCTTGTCCATCCTGGTGGAGATGGATTAGTGCAGAGCAAAGGAACTGATAGCACTTGCTTTTTGTGAGACACCGACTAGCCAGCCCTGCTCTGCAGGTTTCTCCTGCTTCTGAGCACTACAGGCTGTGATCGTGCAGGCAGGTGTGTTCAGCTAGGAAGCCCAGGAAAGCCCCATGAATGCACTCATGGAGTCCCTATAAAATGCAGCTGGAAATAAATGGGGTTTTTCTGTAACAGAGGAGCTGCCTCCACATCGGCTCCGCTCCTCCAGCTGGTGTGGATGTAGTCAGTGGTAAATTGCACAGAGGATTTAGGGAGACATTTACAATATCTGTCCAGGAATGCAATGTGAGCCTGGTGTGTGTTACCTGCCAGCCTCAACTGCTCATCTGTGGAAGCACAATTAACTGGAATGAAGGGCATCCTCCCAGACTGCTGATCCATTAACCACTGAGTGATGAAAAACACAAAAAGTGAACGAGCAGAGGGAAAAGCCTGATTCCCTTGTGAACAGGGGTTGTTAAGAGGTGTCAGCTGATTCCCCCAGCAGGGCGTTGACCAACACACCAATTCTGTATCACAGATACTGTGTTTCATGGGGTGAAGAGATGCAGCACAGACATCAGATGTGTTTTCTTTGCTTACTGTTGCAACCCCTTGGAGAATTACAGACTAATTAGATTGCCAACAAAAGGTTGTGTTTTAAAAGAGAAATGCAAGTTCTGGATCATTCTGCAAGCTTTTATTTGTATTATTGATTTGCACAAAGATAGCATTATTCATGAGTTGCTAATTGGGGTCTTTCATTCCCAAACACACCTTGTACCACATTGCAGTCCAGGCAGGATGCTCAGGGAAGGTTTAGTCCAGCTTCAGCAGTACCATGAGCTCCTGCACCAGCTCAGCACCCCCAAAGCTGTGCAGGTCGTGGTGCCACCGCAACACTCTGAGCCCAATTCGTAGTGTGCAGCACTGGCCTCAGCTTCTGGCACGAGTGCAGCAGTAAATTGATTTAAATACATGCTTGAACACCCCATGTAACCCCAAACTAAATCACCTTGTGCACTATATTAGTTCTAACTGCAAGATTTTCACCACAGAATAGAGGTTCTGCACTGAAATAGAAAGGTTGCAAATTGAAAAACACCGGAGTACTTGACATGTGGGCACTGCTTCGGTTTATAAAAGTCTCTTTCAGTCTCTTTCAGCAGGATGCTGTTAAAGAGGTGGGTGCCACCTCCCCGTGTCAGCAGTCCCTTTTCCCTGCTCAGCCCCCAGACCTGCTCATGTCAGCAGTGCCTCTGCGTGAACAAGAAGGGGGTGACAGGGAGCTGGTGCTCGGTGCCCTCCACCAGAGGGCAAATGGGTCCAAAGGTAACTTTTACTGGAGTCTAAGACTGGAAACTCTACTTCTACACTAACATTCTTATGTTTGGTTTTTTTTTTAAAAAAAAATCCAAAATGAAAATCTAAATGTACTGAAAGTTGCTTGATGATTCTATGCGATAGAAATGTGGTTGTTAGGGCTGATTTTGTCACTATAAGAAAAAGTGTGAACTAACTGTGAACACATTTGATGGTTATACAGGAAGGTTTGTAACTATCAGGGTTTCTGATAGCTGTGTTTCTAGAAAAGTTTTTCACTGGAAACTTATTTGTGCATGAAATTACATTACTTCTTGGAATATACTTTCTGAGGGACTGAATTGAAATGTGACCTCAAAGGCTCCTAAATATTGTGCTTCAGGAGATAATCTTTCCGTTTCTCTCAGTGTCACACATGATGAACTGGTTTGTGCATTAAATCCTTTAATAATCACCGAGGAAAAGTAAGAAACTGGAAAAGGACAGAAGATTTAGAAGCTCTCTTACTGGTGCAGCAGTGCTCTGCTTGGTACCCTGCCATAATTTGATCTAAATAATTGTGCACCCATACTTGTGTTTGACAGCACTTCTTCCCCAGAGCTGCACATGAATAACTACACAAATGTTAATACTCATCCCTAAGGGATGATTTTATCTCTTATTTCCCCTCAGAGTATTTGCAGGTCTAAGGCAGCAGCTGCCCAGTCACATTCTCAGTTTCCAGCATCTCTGTCAGCATCCAAAGCTCTCAGGAAGCACAACAGCTCCTTCCCTGCACCACCCAGCTCCTTCCCTGCACCAGGCAACTCTTCCCCTACTCCAGGCAGCTCCTTTCCTACTCCAGGCAGCTCCTTCCCTACACCAACCACCTCCTTCCCCGCACCACCCAGCTCCTTCTTTTCACCACCCAGCTCCTTCCTTACACCACCCAGCTCCTTCCTTACACCAGGCAGCTCCTTCCCTCCACCACTCAGCTCCTGGCTTCCCTGGGAAGGGAGATTCCAGCTCTCTCCTGGTGCTGGGCAATAATGTCTATCTGGGAGCTTTAGGCTGCACTGAGGCTGTCACTCAGAAACATCACAAGCCTTTACCTTGCTCACACTCAAAGAAGAAGGGTTTGGCCCTTGAGGTCACACCAGGATGTGCTGGTGCTGCAGAGCCAGCAGCCAGCAGAATGAGCATCTTCTTTTCACTGCTGGGCCATGGTCTGTATCTGCTCCCATCCTCAAGTAATGATGCCCATCCATGATGTGCTATGACTCCGGTTCACCAGGATCTCTGTGAGCCTGGGAGCACACTGCTGGAGCCTGCACATGTGTGACATCTGGTTGCCACCTCAGGGCAGATGGATTCATCATCTGCAAGGATTAATCCATTAATTAACAGCTGTGAATGGCAAACAGAAATAGGAGGAAGGGAAGTCTTGCAATGATTTTATTTTCAGCTTCTGGCCGGGGCAGTCTCAGTGCCCTTGTGGGCTGGCTTCTGATGTCACTGTGCATCTGTCCCTGCTCCGTGGGTGAACAGAGACTCTTCTGCCAAGTGCCATCAAGCTGTGGGCCTCTGGGCTGTCCCTGAGCCCCCAACCCTTACACACCCTGCCCAGGTGCTAAAATCCCCCCTCCCTGCAGAGGGGCATGATCCACCGCCCCTGGACACCCCTTAGGAATCATCCAGCTTGACACCAAGAAAGGAGCAAGAGACAGCTTTGGTGCTTTAATTTACTACAGTGAGTGAAATCCAGTTCCAACATTGTAGTGTTGACTTAATATTTGAGAAAAAACCCACTGTTTATTGAGGCATCTTTATGCTGAAAGAACAAATGATACTCATGGCAGGAGTAAAATTCCCAAAAACTACTCTAAGAAGTGATTATCTTGAAAAAAAAGTGACAAGAACAAGAGAAAGACTCCTGAAAAGGAAGGAGTTTGGTGTTTTAAGCTATAAAGGATGCAAATTGATGTTGTAGGGAGAGAAGCTTCAAGGGCACAGGGAAGCACAAGATGCAGTACAGTTTAGGGCAAAAGATGTTTCAAGGAACAGCAGATGTGTCCCTTCAGTGATAATGATGGAAGAATAATCAAAAAGAAAAGCAAAATTCTGAACAAGAGAAAAATCAGTGAGAACAAGAGAGATCATTAAAAAGACACTGGAAATAGTGATACCATGAATAAGCACAGTAATTTGTTTTGCAAGGAGCAGGGAGCTGGACAGAGGGAAAATTTGGGTTAGACGTTAGGAAGAAATTCTTCATGATGAGGGTGGGGAGGCCCTGGCCCAGGCTGCCCAGAGCAGTGGTGGCTGCCCCATCCCTGGAGGTGTTCAAGGCCAGGTTGGATGGGGCTTGGAGCCCCCTGATCCAGTGGGAGGTGTCCCTGCCCTTGGCAGGGGGTGGAACTGGATGGGCTTTGAGGTTTCTTCCAACCCAAACCACTCCATGTTTCTATGACGTAGAAAGACACAGCAGCAGCAGCCCTGACTGTAGTTTGCAGACAAACCAACAGACCCTGTGCAGCACAAAAAGCCAATTTGCAAGTGCATCTTTTGCACCAGAAAAGGAACAGGCAAGAACGAACTCGACTTCAGATCAGTTTATAAAGCATTCAGAGGTTTACTGTCAGAAGCACAGTAACTGCTGCTGATGGGCTGTTGTCGCTAAGACAATAAGACATGCATTCACCAAAGTAAAATCACCTAACAGATATCTTCACTGAACTCTCCAGTGAATTATATCCAGTCCTGTTGGATGTTTTAACTACAGCTGATCCAGACCAGAGCTTGCAGGAGAGGAAGGGAGAAGATGTGTTCTGAGCAGTACAGCTTGGTGGCACAACATTCCTGAAGGGTTAAATAACCAGATTCCCAAGGATATAAACGTTCCTCAGACCCCAAGAAAGGGCTGCCACGTGAAGTTTGCTGCATCAGTGCCGTTACGTGCGATTGCTGCCAGATGCTGCAGTCGAGATGTGTTGTTGAGACGGATTTGCTCCTGGCCTCTCCTGTTCGCAACATCCACTGCTCTGGAGCCCTTCAACCACCCTGACCTACTCCACGCTTGGTGTTTCTGAGTTTAGAACCTCATAAGGATTTGTAAAATAAGGGCCAAAGCTGAGAGTTGCATGTGAAACGAGTAACCACATCCTTAGGGATGCAGCTGCGGGCATCGATGCGGAATGCTGGGGGCCTGGGGGAATGGTGCTCCTGAGCAGCTGACATGCAGAGTAGCTCTGTCTGTTATGTTTATACCCTATAGACATGAAACACATCAGAAGCTCCACAGTATTTTCCACTGATGGCTCCTTGACGTGTGTTTTTTAAATATTTTAATCCAATTTCTAGACAATTAGAATTGAAAATTTCCAATGATATTAATTTCAATTTGAATTCTGTCACCTGCCACTTAGAAAGAAAGAGAAAAAAACCCTGTTGATTTCTTCCCTACCTATTCAATCTGTCTGCTAAGAGCTAATAATCTTGATATGTAGACACTTATTAGAAGTAAAATTCTTGTGATTACCAAAATAATGCGGGGATATTAACAAAGAGCATCATGTTTCATCCAGGCACCCACTGGTTTCAGAGCTGCGTGTTACCTGATTTTTATGATAAAAATCTTTCTAGTCAAAACAAGTGGGGAAAAGTAAATGAGGTTTAAAGCATTATTCCATTCTCTATTCATCTTGCATGATGAGTGTTCTGGGAAGAAAATTGAACTATCAGATCTTTACAATTTCAGAGAAAGTGGGGTATTGTGTGCGAATGTGGAAAACCTGAATAGGAGTTAAATTGACTGTTTACACCAGCTTTGTGCTCCCGCTGAATCCTGAATGCTTTGCTCCTTTCCAGTGTGAATGGAACTTCCTCAGCCACGTTTCAAATTACATATGCATCTTATTTTGCAAGTAATCCATATAGAAATTGTGGTTCAGAAGAAAAATGGGAACATGAGATACAATTTAACATTGATGCATAATGAAATAAGGCTCTACCGTGTTTTTAACGGCTCCTGATTCACTGAGTGCAGATTTAGGAATTACATTGCACTTTGATCCCAAAGCTGCTTGGAAATTGCTTAAATCCAGAAAAGATTTGCCAAGTAACTCGGAAGAAATATGGACTTCTGCATTAGCATTATTCCTATTTGACTGTTACAATACAGCTGCGACTCCCACATTGAGCTCTGAGCAACTGTTCAGTGAGCATATGGCTCAAAATTCATTTAATCTGAGTCCATTTAAAAAGATCCTGGGAAATGGACTCCAGGGAACAGGTTTTGCATTGGCAAGGAGATATGTTGCATGACCTAATACATCTTTCTACTTCTAATTCCCCTGCTCCTTTTGTATAAAGTGACTTGTTGAAGTGATGCAGTCGTTAAAAACAGAATTGGAACTGGATATGAATTAGAAACTCATGCTGAGTCTGTCTGGGATGGAGTTAATTTTCTCCATCAACGCTTGCATGGGGCTGTGTTTTAGATCTGTGACCAAACCAATGCTGGTAACAGACTGGGCTGAGGGCAAAAGGGAGAAACAGTCACTGGCATTCATCAGCAAAGAGGACTGGTGGATGATGATGAATTGCCAGGTAATGAGCAGTAGTCAAAGCACAACAGCTCAAAGTGTTCAGAGAGTAAGAGCATTGGGGTAAAATTGGGGCTTTTGGCAAGCAAACTTTCATTGTGTGAATAGAGAAAGAGTCCCAGACAACCACAAGACCAAAGAGTTAAACATAAAGTTGAATTCCTGATCTCAGCATTGCAGGGGTAAATCTGAGGTGTTGTAGCATTGTGCAAAGGGGTGGAGCCCCTCTGCTGTGAGGACAGGCTGAGAGAGTTGGGGTTGTTCAGCCTGGAGAAGAGAAGGCTCTGGGGAGACCTTAGAGCAGCCTCCCAGGGCTGAAAGGGGCTCCAGGAAAGCTGGGGAGGGGCTCTGGATCAGGGAGCTCAGGGATAGGACAAGGGGGAATGGTTTTGAGCTGAAAGAGGGGAGACTGAGATGAGATCTTAGGGGGGAATCTTTTCCTGTGAGGGTGGGGAGGCCCTGGCCCAGGTTGCCCAGAGCAGTGGTGGCTGCCCCATCCCTGGGGGTGTTCAAGGCCAGGTTGGATGGGGCTTGGAGCCCCCTGATCCAGTGGGAGGTGTCCCTGCCCATGGCAGGGGGTGGGACTGGATGGGCTTTGAGATCCCTTCTGACCCAAACCATTCCATGACTCTGTGGTCATTGCTAACAACTTATTGCTGGTGCCCAGCTGCTCTGTGCTGCTCTTCTGACAGTGGGAGGACACGATGCTGTTTAACTGGTCGGCCTGTCTGCTGGAGTGGAGCACAGCAGCACCACCCCCTGCTCCATTGGCTCCTCCAAGTGCACTGACACAGAGCAGACCCCAAATCCTTTATTCATGATAAGCTGTGATTGAATTTTGCCAGAGGGATGCACGAGGACAGCAGCTGGTGGGGAGATAATGGCACGTGCTCTTGTGACTTGTGGGCACAGTTCTGGTGAAATAAGAATTTTTCCAACATGAACACAAAGAATAACCCCTTTTACAGCGCAGAACAAAATACGGCTTCAGTCCCAGGGACTGGAAATGCTCCCACCACCTCACAAATGAGAGGAGGCAGCTTTACTCTTAATGCTGTCAAAATTAAAGTGAAGGTCTACTGGAGCTCGCTGCTGTTCTCCTTGCCCTCCTCTGCACCCTGGTGTCTCAGAGGAGGAGTGGTTGTCCCAGCACCACGTGAGATGCACCCGTTGCATCACTTGGAGCGTTTCTGGAGAGCTCTGGCAGGGCAGTGATGGATGTGCTGTGCAAAGCTGCACGGTGCAGAGCAGAAAGCACTGTTGTTGCTTTATTTGGGGTGACACCTGTGTTGTGGCTGCACTCACAACCTCTGCAACCGGAGATTGAGCACCACCATAGAGAGGCAGATGAAAAAAAAGAGGTGAAGAGAATCACAGCAGAGTTGTACAACAGTGGCTGAGGTTTGAACCTGGTAACTAAGTCAATGTTATAAATACCACGTCAGAGCCGAGCAGGAGGAGGGTGATGGTCTGCACACAGCTGAAAAGCGTTTATGATCCCGTTACAAAGTGGAAGAGGTTTCAGACAGAGGCACAGAAAAGGTGTTACAGGGATGGGGAGGCGGCAAAAAAGTGCCGTGTCAGTGTATTGATGCCACCAGCTCTTAGGCTGAGTCAGCACAATTAGTGCTGTGGGGAGCCTGACCTCCTGCCACTTCTCCAGCAGGAAACAGGACCTGTGGAGGGGTCGTGCTCCATCAGGGCCTCCCATGTCTTCCTTGGCAGTAGAAGGGGTGTTTAGGGTCATGGATCCAGGCTGCAGTCTGTGCCACGGTACCGCACGGCGCCGACCGCAGCTCTTTTTGCTGAGCAGCGGCTGCTTTGCAGTGCTACCTGTTCTTTAAATCCTCTATCTGATTTTTGCACCACCTCTTGCACTGTTACTTTTTAAAATGTCATTTCTGGCACTCCGTGTTGGATGGAGAATGTTATTTAAATCCAAACACATTTCACATGCGCAGGGACATTTATTATCAGGCTGGAAGCAAAATATTTTCTTGGAAGCTTATACAAATTATGAATTTCCCGTTTGTATTTAACAGCTTTCTAGCATTGCATTGTGAGAAAACATTATAAATACAAGAAATAAAAAACATGTCTAAAGGCATCGTATAACCTTCTGGATTTATCATTCCCTATTTATTCCTCTGCTCTGAGGGTCTGTTAAGGTGGCAGCAATCTTGTCCAGAGGACAGCACGTCATTTGTTATATCTGCATTCTGCTGCCTTCCTTTAAATGGGCTCAGAAGATCCACAAATGGAAAAAAAAATGACACGAGACAAATCAAACCAGCAGAACAACAGCCCAGGGACAGCTGGTGATCTCAAAGGGATTTTTGTTTTCCCAGACTCCCCCCCCACTCAGGCACCGGTGATTCTCCTGCAGGAGCCTGCGCTGCCTCGCTGCTGTGTTTGGTGGGCACAGAGTCTGGGGGATGGTGAAAGCCCCTCCAGCATGGAGAGCAATTCCAGCCCATGGAGCAGGGCGTCAGGCCGGTGGGGGCTTCAGGGATTCTGCCTTGCACCTTTGGGAACACTGAAGAGAGCAGCATGGACGCAGTCTTTGAGCTTCCTCTTCTTCACGCCATGAGTACGAGCAGCATCTCTGACCTTCATCTCTTTTGCTTTCTCAGCAGTTTTGCCTCTTCCTCCCCTTTCTGTCCTTGCATCTGATTCTCAGGTGGCTACGTGATTCCTTCTGCACAAGTTATCAAAACCAGAACGACACTAACGTGGATTTTGGAAATTCTAACTCTATTCTACCTCCCTTGTATCCAATGAGCACCTTGGAGCCATCTTCAGAGCACTGTTGAGCTTCAGGCTTAATGATTTGTGACTGATTAATGAGATTTTAGTTTGAGGTAGCATAAGATATCAAAGCTTTATATAAACAAATCAAAGATCCTTCAGCATGTCTTATTATGGGATAGGAATGTGTCCAACTCCAGTTTGTGCCTGGTGCTATTAATTTCACTTTCTGTAAATCGTGATTCATTCAGTTACAGAAGACACAGAACTTCCTCCTCTCCTTCCCGTAAGCGGCTGCTCCCTGCTACATGTGCTCTGATCCTGATTAGCAGCATCCTTTGGATCAATAACACAGGTCACAGCATGTAAAGCACAGCAAACTTTTCCTGCCACGTTGAACAGAGCCACTCACCACTGTTACTGGTGCCAGAGCCCGGGCAAGGGCAGCAATGGCCCTGCAGAGCCTCTGCTGCTGCCAGGGCACCTGTGTGCCCATTACCTGCCCCATCATTTCGGTACTGTTTTGTCAGAGCTGCATTCAGAGTTTGATTTATTCCCTGTTCGTTTAGTAACAAATGATTATGTGTCTCCTCCCTGTGATTTTCAACGATGGATCACTTTCTCCCTGAAAACTCTCGCTCGGTGTGTGCCGCCCTCCGCATTTATAAATCTGAGATGTTATTCTGTGCTTGGCAGGGCAGCTTCAGACTGTCAGTCCTGGCTGTGGCCGCCAGAAAAACTAGCTAGAGGATGTGTAAACGATGCTGCTTTTCTAATCAGGGAGTCTGGCAGAGGACCTGAGGTGACCAGGAGAATCAGCATCAGCATCGTGATGACTGATCCACGCTGGAAGACACACTTTGCATGCAGAAACCTCTGATGTTCTCAAACTCTTCACAGCAGGGCATTCGCCACCCCTCGCTCTCCTTTGGACCAGGCAGCACAGAGACCCTCTCTGCACATCCAATCCCAGAAACGTTGCTCTCATCTTGTTTAGAGCAGGATCTCTCAGAAACATCACACAGGTGTTGCTTGGAATCAGCACTCAGAGGTGTCCCAGAGGAACCTCTCTTTGCCCAACCCTATAAAGAAGTCTAGAGCAGTTCATAGAGTCACAGGATGGTTTGAATTGGGACCTCAAAGCCCATCCAGTTCCACCCCCTGCGAGGGGCAGGGACACCTCCCGCTGGATCAGGGGGCTTAAAGCCCCATCCAGCCTGGCCTTGAACACCTCCAGGGATGGGGCAGCCACCACTGCTCTGGGAAACCTGGGCCAGGAACTCCCCATTCTCACATCAAAACATTTCTCCCTAAGATCTCATCTCAATCTCCCCTCTTTCAGCTTAAGGATGAAAATTTCCTGCACTCGGACCCAAAACTTGAACAAGGAGAATGTGACAGTTCCCCTGCAGTTCTAAATACTGAGGGACGGATCCAGGTGCCTGTTCAGGCACCTCGTTCTGCTTTGGAGATCTCAAGGCTTCATCTCAGGCACAGGACGAGGCGGATCCCATTGCCAGCAGAGCCTGGCTGCCCTCCATCCCCTGCCCACACCTCGCCATCCCACCGGGCTGCTGAGGATGGGAAGCAGAAAGTAATGTGACGTGTGGATTCCCAGCTCGAGGGAGGGAGTGGTGCCAGGTTCATTTCCCCCCGTCAGCACACCAGCCCTGGGAGCGAAGCCTCCACGTGGGAGCACAGCCAAGGAGCCTGGAGCAGCGCTCACCCATCCTCCTGCGAGGTTTGGGGGGACAGACCCTTGGCAAAGCTGGCTGACTGACTGCAGCAAGGTCAAAAGTGATAAACTGGGGGCTGGTCTTTCTTTCCTCCTGTCTGCTGTGAATTTTCTCACAGCTGTGCCGTTCAGATGCTCACGGGGAGAGGGAAAGTGGCACAGAAATGCCCAGAGAATGGGTAATGCACCCAACTCACAGATTTATACACAAATCAGAAATGAACCTCCTCACCCTAAGGTTTTGGACCCTCTCTAAGACTGATGAGGGATTAATTACATTAGACGTGATCATTTCCTCATACAAAAGTGGCTCTCTGCACAGGGATGGGCCCTCACCAGGCAATGGTGGGCACCCACGAGGGCTTCTGAGAGAGAAGAAAGGGGAGGAGAGATCCCCAATCCCTTCCCCAGGGTACAGAGGGGCAGCAGGAGCCAGAAGAGTGGGCTCTGACCCCCCTGCACCAGGCTGGTGCTCCCAGCACATACACGATGGGTATCCCCAAGCACTCTGGATTGGCAGGGGCTGAGTGCAGGGGCTGGATATTCCATGTGGATCTGCCACCAGAAGCACAAGATGTTGTCAGCCCAGGGTGAGATGCTGCGTTGTGGCTTTGATGGGAGAGTGATGGGGCAGCTCTCAAGTGGGCTTTGCTGATGCACGTTCTCCCCAACAACCCTGAAATGAGGCTGGTTCAGATACCAGCTGACCCTGGCGTTTCAGCACAGGGACCAAAGGGTTTGATTACATCAGTGCAGCCTTTATTTCCAGTACCCTTCTTCTGCACTTGCCTGGGCTGCATCTTCTGCTTGCATGGACCTGTTACAGAGGATTTCTCACCTGCATTGTCTCCGTATAAGAATATGACAGCTCTCACAGCTAATACAGCTGGAGACATCTGTGTTTCAGGAAGTCTGGCCCTGCCGGGAGAAGAGCAGTGACAGCAAACCCAGTGCTGCCCAGGCCAGGCCCCTGTGGGCATTGCCACCCCTGCAGGGGTGTCTGAGGCACAGAATCACAGAATGACCTGAGCTGGAAGGGACCCACATGGCCCATCCAGTCCAACTGCTGTCCCTGCACAGGACACTCCCAGCACTCACCCCGTGGGACTGAGGGCAGTGGCCAAATGCTTCTGGAATGCTGGCAGAGCAGGGGCCCTGACTGCTTCCCTGGGGAGCTGTTCCAGTGCTCCACCACCCGCTGGGGGAAGAACCTCTTCCCAATGTCCAATCTCCCCCTGCCCTGGCACATCTTCCTGCCATTGCCTCCAGTCCTGTCATTGGTCACAACAGAGAAGAGCTCAGTGCCTGCTCCTCCTCATCCACTTGTGAGGAAGCTGTAAACAGCTCTGAGATTCCTCCTTCAACCTCCTCTTCTCCAGGCTGAACAGACCCAGTGACTCCAGCTACTCCTCACAGGACTTCCCCTCTAGCCAGAGCCACCCCCAGGGTGCTGTGCCAAGGTTTCCTGGGCACACCTTTGCCCCCACAAGCCGGGCTGTGCAGAGCAAAGCTCTCCCTGCTGGCAGCCCCGTGGTGCCCTGGCAGAGCTGCAAACCCAGCCTTCCCTCTGCACAAGGCACACGAGCACTGGTGCACTCCTCAAGCGCAGGCTGCATCAGCTTTATTCCAGCTGATAAATAAAGGCACAGTTGTTAGAGATTCAAGTTCCTTTTTTTTTTTTTCTCCTGGCTTGAAGCTTTAGAAGAGCATTTGAGGAGTGTGTTTAATCCACCCAGCACCGAGTCTCGAGAGAATCAAGGCTTCGGCTTTAATTCTGCACTGACGCTTGCCTGAGCCTGTAAAGCACCACGAATTCTGAAGCAGCCCAGAGACAGGAGCTTTGATGTTTGGGGAGTGTTTGCAGTGTGAACTGGGGATGAAATGATTAACCGGTGCCACCCACCCAAGGCAGAACAAGACTTGCCATGTTCCAGGGTGCCCCTTGCTGCCCACCAAGCTGAGATATCGACACCCAAGCCCTGCCAGCACATTGCTGGGGAGACAGGCTCCGGGCTGATGGTGCTGCCACCTGAGCCCTGGTTCCCCCACAGCTCCCCTGTATGATCACAGAATTGCCTGAGTTGGAAGGGAGCCACAAGGATAGAATCATAGAATCTTCTGGTTGGAAAAGACCTTTGAGATCATTGAGTCCAGCCGCACCCATCATCTGCTGAACCATGTCCCTCAAAAACTCATCTTTCCTTCTTTTAAATACCTCCAGGGATGGTGACTCCACCCCCTCCCTGGGCAGCTGTTCCAGTCCCTGACCACTCCCCTCAGCCTCCTCTTCTCCAAACTAAACAACCCCAGCTCCCTCAGCCACTCCTCGAAGGACTTGTTCTCCAGACCCTTCCCCAGCTCCGTTCCCTCCTCTGGACACTCTCCAGTGCTTCGATGTCCTTTTTATCCTGTGGTGCCCAAAGTGCCCCCAATGCAGTGGGGCGTCCCCAGTGGGACAATCCCCTCCCTCTCCCGGCTGGCGATGCCCTGCTGGGTGCCCCCCAGGACACGGTTGCCCACTTGGCTGCCAGGGCACTGCTGGCTCATGGCCAACTTGCCATGGCCCAGAGCCCCCAGGTCCCTCTCCCCAGGGCTGCTCTCCAGCCTCTCGCTCCCCGGTCTGTCCATGTGTCCAGGGTTGCTGTGTCCCAGGGGCAGAACCTGGCCCTTGCCTTTGTTAAATTTTATGCAGTTGGTGATTTCCCAGCTCTCCAATCTGTCCAGATCCCTCTGCAGGGCCTCTCCACCCCTAGGAGGGTCAATTCCCCCCCTGGTTTTGTGTCGTCAGCAAACTTTGATGCCATGATCCTGTGAAGTTGCTCTCTGAATGCCATCAAGCCTTTCATCTTGGGAAAACACAAACATCTGGGGAATAGTTAATTACTGGCCCTGGTAATTAATTAGCTCTACGTATTGCTTTTCATTTTGGGTGGAACTCGGATGATAAATGGTATGTTTGAACCTAAAAATCCATTACAACTAATAGAATTGTAAAAGCTTTTTCTCCCCAGCTATTATTCTGCACCGAACAGCCTCCTCACGCACAACCCATAAATGTAATTTATTTCCACCAGGGTGGCAACTTTTACTATTGCCACAGTCGTGAGTGCCCAGGCTTCTCATTACAGCACCCGGGTTTATTTACATTCACATTTGTTTGTAAGCTGGTTACTATGCTCACTGTGATCTCTGCTATCCTAAATCACATTTTATTTGAAGGGTTTTAGCAGCTGTTTTAATTAGAAGATCTTGGTGACAATTTCCATAGGCCAGTGGTCCTTGCATCACCTGTTTGCCAGGTACTGTCACCAGTGAGAAGGGACAGGTTCAGGTATCATAGAATCATGGATTGGGTTGGGTTGGAAAAGATCTCAAAGCTCATCCAGTTCCACCCCCTCCTGCCATGGACAGGGACACCTCCCACTGGATCAGGGGGCTCAAAGTCCCATCCAACCTGGCCTTGAACACCTCCAGGGATGGGACTGTGAAGGTAGACCTGGACTGTGCTCAAAATTAACCAGAACCTCGTGGGATGCCAGAGGGGGTAACTCAGATAAGAGAAATGTGATTTGGATGGGAAAATACAGTAGTGGTGTAGGGAGAAACCAGGGTTATAGCAAAGAGCCAACACTGAAGAAGGAGACATCTGGAACACTTAGGCTGTAGGTCCTTGGGACATGAGACTCGGCCAACTTCTGGGCACCAGGAAAGGCTCTGAGACTTAAATCCATTTATTGTGGAGTCAAACACTTCTTTTATATGGGCCTGTTCTCCAGCCCATTATAAAAATCCTCTTATCATGGGCGATTTGCCCTGACAGCTTTCCCTACAACTTCCCAGAAAAGCCCACAGCAAAGTTCCACTCCCTCTTCCGTGTAAACTGGATCTGTTGTGTTTATTACCCAAGTCACACTGGATTAATTACTTGTCACATCTCATTAGAAATTCATCTTTAAACAAGGTTTGTTATTTCCCCTGACTCACTTTCAGTGTTCTGGATTTACACAAGGCTGTTCCTACTTCATTTTTGTTTCCAGGCTAAGAGGACTCACACACTTAAATATGATTTGCTAATTCCACAGAATTCATAAATATTGATGAAAAACAGTGAATAGCTTTTTCTGGGTTGGTTTGCGAACACTTTAGTGCTGCCTAACACATCCTTGGCTGCTGTGGTTCCTGCTTGTGGCTCTCTAAGAGGCTGAAATGAATTCTCTCCAGTCTCTGCTCTTGCAGCACATCCTGGGCTGACGACCACACCACCTCCCAGGGCCCAGCACCAACAGAGGGGCAAAACCCACAGGCAGAACAGTTCCTGAAAAATGAGAAAGACAGAGCACGATGGATAAAAATACCGAAAATAATTGGTTTGTTATGATGGTGATGGCACTTCAGAAGGAAAAATGAAATTGAGAGCTGAGGAGATGCATGTTCTGGGACAAAAGACAAGCGCTGCAGCGCGGTGGCTGCGACCATTGACATTCAAAGCAGGCTCCGTGCTCTGCTCCGGATCCGAGGGCACAGGCTGAGCCCTGCCAGCAGCACAATGCCAGCCTCCTCCCTCTTCTAGGGAAATGCCACTCACAATTGGAATTCAGAGGGAAGACAACACGTCGTCTGTTATTCCTCAGCATCCTGGAAATGTTTTGATGTCAAAGATGAAGAATTCCAGGGTAAAATTATTTTTTTAGATATATTGTTCTCCCTGAGGAATACATAGACCACAGGCTTTTAATGGGAACACATTTATAATGACAAAAACCATGCCTGCTGGGTTTTAACGTTGTAGCAGAGCAGGAAAGAAAGAGAAAAAAAAGCCCAAAACATTAAAAGAATGATGTGCAGATGGAGTTCTGGGTCTGAACCATAACTAGGGTCACACAAAAGAGAAGGCAGAATGGCTTGCTTTATTTATAGGAAGCCCTCTCTTTCAAGCTGATCCTGAGAATCCATTTTTGGGACATTACACCATCATTTTACTTCTATGGAGGTAAATGATCACAAGGTGATGGTTAATCCAGGTTCTGGCCTGACCTCAGAGCTGAAGTGGGGACAAGGTGACCAAGGTGAGCCCAGCAGGGGAGGGATGAGCTGTTGTGCCAGGGCTGCGGGAGAGGAAGACAGAACGCAGCAATCCAGGCTGGGAGGAGGAAATACACGGAGAAACCATCTTTTAACTGTTGCCTTGTTTTTCTGAGGAGCCTTTGTTCTGCCGATGCTAAATGGTTTTGATGCTGACACGGCTGTGCTTTGTCCTCTGTGACAGAGAGCTTTTCCTTCACATTTGTGCTCCCAGGAGATAAGAACACATCCGTCCCTGGGAGAGCACAGCTCCATCCTTGCCAGTGCCTCCGGGAGCAAAGGGAGCCCTGCTCCTCCTCCAACACCTCTGGAGGGCAGAGGGAGCCGTGCTCCTCCTCCAACACCCCTTCTCCTCTGGTCACCACTCCCCCTTGCAATGCTGTGCCCTTTCCTGCATTTAATTAACAGGTGCAGCCTCCAAATCATGCAAAATAGTAGTAAAGCTATTGAAGCAGGAAAAGAGGACTTCATTTCCTTGAAGATGTATCCTTGGAGGAGAAGGGAGTTCACTCAGCTCCTCAACCCATCACAGAATCATCTGGATGGAAAAGACCTCTGAGATCATTGAGTCCAATCATCCCTGTCCCTTTACTAAACCCTGTCCCTAAGAAACTCATCCACCCATTTTTAAACCCCTCCAGGGATGGGGACACCACCACCTGAGAACCCTTTCACTGAAGGAGTTTTTCCTGATGTCCAATCTGAACCTGCCCCTGTGCAACTTGAGGCCATTTCTGCTTGTCCCATCACCTGTCGCTTGGGAGAAGAGACCAATATCCTTGAAGCTTGTTTGAAAACACCCAGGCAGAAAGAATGGATTGAAAAGCAGCTCCCTCCTCCCTGGGTGGTGATACTGGTCCATCTTCAAGCTGAGAGGGGGTTTTGGCCAAACAGCTGGCAGGAGTGCAGGGGGTCTGGGGTGGAGGTTTTGGGGGGCGGCAGCTTCTGCAGAGGGAAGGAGCTCTGGGCACATTGGTTGTGACCCCGTGGTTTCCCATGTCCACTCCAGCCAGCAGCAAGTGAATAATGCTGAAAGTCTCCAGAATCACATGTGCTACTGGTGGAAGCCTCTTGCTTTCCACTGGCAAATTAAACACAAATTAGATCAGCCTCTTGGCAGCTCACAGAAGTGCACGCAGCTACCCAGGAAGCTCTGGAGTTTCATAGTTATTTCAATTTTTCCACACTCAGAAGTGAATTACATTCCTATGGCTTTTGAAGTGTGATGTCTCCTTTCCTTTCTTTTTCCAAGGTCAGTAAAAGAAATAACTCAAAAGATAGTCTTCACATTTTTTTCTTTATTTCCTCGTTTTTTTTTCTCAATTCAAAGAAATGAAAACTCAGACAATACCAGGAAATACCCGTGACTAGGTGAAAGGAAAAAAAAAAGAAAGAAAAAAAGAAGAATCTTCTTATTGGGCAGAAAAGTAAATCCCAATGGGAACAGACTAAAATAGGAAGAAATCAAAAGGAACATAGACTCTATATTTGTCTTTGGTTCGTTTTCACAAGTGGAAAAACAGTTTGGGTTGGAATTGCAGCCACGAGCCCCGAATCGTTCCCCAGCGAGTGCTTCTGTCCAAGCCCCAGGCTCCGATCCAGCGTTTCAGCAGAGGAGAAACCCAATGTCTGAAGCAAGGAGCTCCACCTCAGACCATTTCCAGGGCTCTGCGGGATGCAGAAGGACCACACTTGCCACTCCTTGGCCTTCATCCCATCTGTCGAAGCACTTCCCAGTTCCCAGCATCCCCACAGCCTCTTTGGCCGGCAGCAGGGCCATTCTGCTCACATAATGTCTTCTAGAAAGACCACTTATCTCCCTGGCCGTTGCCATGGGAACACGTGAACGCGCTGGAGCAACAGATTGCAGATCTCTACTCATCCTTCCTTCTGGGATGCACCAATGGGCAAATCCTGTCTCCATCAACAGGGGCTGTTGGATTAGAGCCTGTGTAGGGATGGGGGGTGAGAACCTGCATATCCGTGCCAGGCTCTGGGAGCTTCCCACCAGCAACCGTCTGTTTGAACATCCATCTGGGAATTCTGACCTGCCCAGTGGCTGAGCTTGGGCTCCCAAATAATGTCTCTCCTTGGTTCATGGCCTGTTTTATTGTTTCACTGTCATTTTTTTCAGAAGAGTAGAATTTTATTCAAGTTACCAAGTGAGGCTGTGGTCGCTAAACCCAGTTAGAACGGAGCAGGCACTTTGACTCAATGCAATCAATGCTTTTAAGCCTGTGTGTTTTTTTTTTTACTGGACTCCAGTGCTTTCTGACCTTTTCACTCCACCCATAAATGTTTTCTATAATATTTAGAGACCTACACATCAAAGGATGCTGCCTCCTACGAATAAGCACATGGGTACCTTTCCAGAAGTGCACAATCCATATCAGGCTGAGTCAAGAGTCATTTCAGGAAACTTGCACAGCAAACTCTGGACATGGTCTCCGTCTTTGCACTCACAAATCCAATGTCCTGGGACCATTCTCTGGTGTAAAACCTCTCTCCCTCCAACACAGAACTGCTGCATTCACATGGTCCATTGGGATTCTCCTTTGTCCTGATCCAAATTCCAAACCGTGGGGTTTCTGGGGCAGTGTTAACTGGCAGGTGTCAAACCCAGGGCAGGGACCTGCCCTTTGTCCTGATATTAAAAAGATGAGGATTAGTCTCCTATTCTGTGGTTTCATTTCCAAGAAGGAAATGGATATTTAAGAAGTTACCCTTGAACTGAACTGGAACTTTGGCTTAACAAGTGAGGAGAAAAGAAACAGCTGTGAGAGCAGACCAGGGTCTCTGCATCCCAGACTTCCCAGCAGTGCTTACCCCCCGTTGTCCCAGCACCACACAGGACACTGCTCAGCTGCTCTCAAGATTACTTCAGAGATGGGAGGGCTTGAACCTCCGCCAAGGTGGGGATGTTTGGTTCCTCTCCTAATGCAAAACCCAGGCACAGAGGGAGGGCAAGAGCTGTCCTTCCAGGCACAGAGTTTTGATTACAATGGACTTGTTCCTGCAGGATCTGCCACATCAATCCTGCATGCTGGGACTCTGGGAGCCTCGGCTGGGTACGGCAAACAGGACCCCAGGACTGGGATCATGCAGAGCTGCAACAACAGCCAGGAGTCTTGGGGCAATGGAGCTGCTCTTCTTCCCGGGGAGGGACATTCAGACCTGGTTTAAGCAAGTGATATTTTGCAAGTCTGAAACAATAAGTTGTTTTAACAGCAAACAGATTCTTTACTGAGGTTTTCCCAAGTGCTTTGAGTCCTGCACTTGGGACACAACAACCCCGAGCAGTGTCACAGCCCTGGGGAAGAGTGTCTGGAGAGCTGCCTGGAGGAGAAGGCCCTGGGGGTGTTGGTTGGCAGGGGCTGAACAGGAGCCAGCAGTGGCCCAGGGGGCCAAGAGGGCCAATGGCATCTTGGGCTGTGTCAGACACAGCGTGGGCAGCAGGAGCAGGGCAGGGATTGTGCCCCTGCACTGGGCACTGGTGAGGCCACCCCTCGAGTGCTGGGGTCAGTTCTGGGCCCCTCACTCCAAGAAGAACCTTGAGGGGCTGGAGAGCATCCAGAGAAGGGACCGGAGCTGGGGAAGGGGCTGCAGAACAGGGGTTGTGGGAGCGGCTGAGGGAGCTGGGGCTGTTTATCCTGGAGAAGAGGAGGCTGAGGGGAGACCTCATCCCTGTCTCCAACTGCCTGAGAGGAGGTTGTGGGGAGGTGGGGGTTGGTCTCTTCTCCCCAGTGACAGGGGATGGGAGGAGAGGAAATGGCCTCAAGTTGCACCAGGACAGGGTCAGATTGGACATCAGGAAACATTTCTTCATGGAAAGGGTTCTCAGGCCCTGTCAGAGGCTGCCAGGGAGAGGGTGGAGTCCCCATCCCTGGAGGGGTTTAAAAAATGGGTGGAGGAGTTTCTTACCGCCAGGGTTCAGTATTGGACAGGGACAGTTGCACTCAATCATCTCAGAGGTCTTTTCCAACCAGATGATCTGTGATTGTACGATGGAACGACTGGGGTGTGCACCAGTTTAAATCTCCTAACATTTGTGGAGAAGCCTCACATCCAGAAGCAGAGCAGTATTTGGTGCGTTATACGCAAGGGTCAGCTGTATAATTTAACCTCTATTTTGCCTGCATTGAAGCTGTGGTGGCCGTTTGAAGAAAGCTTATAAAATATTTGAAATTACTACTGTTGGGAAGTTAATTACACATTTTCCTACATCATTTCAGCAGCTGTAAGACTTCTGTTCTACATTTCACTGTCCAAAGTTGTTGCATTTAACAGTCAAAAACAGAGGCAGAACAGGTAATGTATGGATGGAGAAGATTGTATTAATATGATGTAGAGAAATAGTTTGAGAGAAAGGGAGTAAATTGTGAGACACAGAGCTTGTAATTCTGCAGCATAATTTTATTATTGCCTGCTGAAATTGGCTTCATCTTGGTTACTTTAGCCCTTAGAAGGTTTGAACAGATGGCATCTCTTGCTCTAACTCTATGTCTAATTCAGTTTGCATGACTTTTTGATTATGTATGTTCAAATTAATGGGCTTCTTTATGTTTGTTACATCATCAGGTTAATGGTGTTTAAAAGAAGGTCATATGTATCAATACTCGCTTGGTCAAGAGTAAAAAGTAAATAAAACTTACTATGAAAAATTGGTGCTGAACAGTACAATAGCTAAGAGGGATAAATAGATTTATTGATGCTAAATTAGGCACAGCTCGTTGCTGCCTGGCCTGCGTAGCAGGGGAAGTGAGTGGTGGCTGGAGCAGTGATTAATCAGAGCATCATACATGGCATTATTGCATCAGTCTGATGGGAAATCAATGTTCTTTCAATCTTCAGAAAAAAATATCTGAGGTCAGGTATTTATTTGCTTTTTAGATGTCACAGAAATGAGGAGACAACCTTCTTGTTTTTCTTTTGAATAGGAAATCCTTCAATAAATGGTCCTCTATGTGCAGAGAACTTCAGCTTGGCCTGGGAGAGTATCTTCTGGCAGAAATGGGTTTGAAAAGAGCAGACCATAAAACACTGGGATGATGTGTTGGAATAGAATCATGAAATCACGGAATGGCAAGCTGGACCAGGGCCCTCTCACCCTCATTGTGAAGAATTTTTTCCTCATGTCTCATCTAAATCTCCCCGCTTCCAATTTGAAGCCATTCCCCCTCATCCTATCACTCCAGGCCCTTGGATAAAAGCCCCTCCCCAGCTTTCCTGGAGCCCCTTTCAGTCCTGGGAGGCTGTTCTAAGGTCTCCCCAGAGCCTTCTCTTGTCCAGGCTGAACAACCCCAACTCTCTCAGCCTGTGTTCACAGCAGAGGGGCTCCAGCCCTTGGATCATCTCCATGGCTTCCTCTGGACCCGTTCCAACAGTCTCATATCCTTCTGAAGTTGGGGATTCCAGAACTGGACACAGGACTCCAGGGTCTCTCCAGAGCAGAACAGAGTAGGGAGAGTCCCCTTCCTCACCCTCCTGGCAATGCTTTTTCTGATGCAGCCCAGGACACATTGGCCTTCTGGGCCATGAGCACAGGTTGTGGGCTCGTGTTGAGCTTCTCATCAATCAGCACCCCAAGTCCTTCTCCCCAGGGCTTCTCCCAGTCTTGTCATTCCCCATCCTGTATTGAAACTGCAGATTGCCCCAGATTCTTGAAGTTCTCTCCACCTTCTCAAGGTCCAAATTATGATTAATTTCTAGAGCTGTTTGTGAACATCTGTGCCAGCCCAGACAGCTGTTTTCTCTGAGCCTGTCCACCTTTTGTCCTACGCAGTACTCACAAAACCCCATAAAACCAGGACTGCCTTCCCAGGAGTGTTTAAGAGTGGATTATTTATATGCAAATGCCCATCCATATCTGCATGCAAACAAGAAGGTTTGTGACTAATGAGTATTCCTTTGTGTTATTTCTGCTGTTCCTTAGAAGTGGGTTGAAGAAACCCAGTGTGTGTCTAAGCATCTGTCAGCAGCAGAGAGCTGTTAGAGTCACACCCAGCAGCTGTCATGAGCAAATTCCATTCAACTGCTTTATTTTTGTTGTTTTTTTCCTCATGGTTTTAAAGCTGTTTTATCTCTCTACATTTCTACACGTGTTCTAGAGAACTCCAATCAGTCATCTCACAATGGTTGTTCAGCAACACGTTAAAATGATGCCAGAAGTCTCTCTTCACAAGGTCCACGGGCTCAAAGCTTTCACAGCCTGGGACATCTGAGGAGGAATGTTGCTTAATCTAAGGAGCAAAAAATAACAAACCAGAAAGGTTTTGGCCAGCCTGGCACCACTCCCAGCTGTAGTTTCTCCAACTCTTACCCATTCCAGAGAACTGGAGACCTGGAGTCCAGCGACACCACAGCCCAGGAGATACATTTAAAGGTTAAAGGACTTAAGAAACCTTTCTATTACTGAAGTTTTCCCTCTTTATAGTAGAAAAATGGGCACTGGGTCTCGTGCCACCAAGAATTGCATCATGCACAGGGCTCCCAGTGCTCTCCACTCTGCTGCTTTCCCACGGGGCCACTGGGCAGTGCTTGTCACCTGCACAGAGGGAGTGCAGGGATAGGACAAAGGGGAACAGTTTTCAGCTGAAAGAGGGGAGATTGAGATGAGATCCTAGGCAGAAATGTTTTCCTGTGAGGGTGGGGAGGCCCTGGAGGTGTTCAATGCCAGGCTGGATGGGGCTTGGAGCCCCCTGATGGGGGAGGTGGGAGGTGGGAGGTGTCCCTGCCCATGGCAGGGGGGGTGGGACTGAATGGGCTTTGAGGCCCCTTCCAACCCAAATCATTCTGTGATTCTTTGATAAGATGTGGGTGAGCAGAGGGATCTTCAGGCTGGAGCTGGCGCCAGACAGAGCTGATATAAGTATGTAATAGGCAGCAGGTCTGTATCACCCTGTTCTGCAATTTCCACTCATATCACTCGAGCTACCTCTCATCCTGTGCTGCTCTTGACATGAGGACAGACTCGTACTTTGTACTTTTGCCCTTCATGCTTAGGGAAACCGCAAAGAGAGGGCATTTCTCTACTGTTCCAATTTTCTGTCTTGGATCTTCCATATGATAAGTCTGTTCATAGGTCTCCTGCACATAAATAGCAGACAGGTAAGAACATGGATGGATGGATGGATAATAGTAAAACAGCTGGGTTACACAGTCCTACTCTTTTGTGAACAAGGAACCAATACACATAAATTGTCACATCGCAGCCTGGTGACTTCAATCATTTTCCTTGCTGCTTCTATCAAACTATAGAAAAAGAAAGACTTCTTTTTCAGACAACATATGAAAAAGGCTCCATAACTACTTTCCCCAGGGAGTCACCAATTGCTGCAATTTTACCATGTTTTTACCTGTCTTCCTCATAGTGAGGGTTAAATTACCCCTCATTAATGTTAATGAACTTTTGGAGCAGTGTTTGGCATCCTTTGTTTTTTAGGAAGTTTGAAGTAATACAATCTGCATATGCACACAGGTGCCAGGGATAGGGTGGGCAGGTTACCCTTCTATTTTACCTCCTGTGTTTACAGGACCTCAGCATTCAGCAGTGAATCTTGATGCTGTCCTTGACAGATCTCAGTCCCAGCAGTTCCTGTCCCTTGTTTCTTCCTTCATTAGGTCTTGTGGTTTAATTCCTATCTTTACACCAGTTGAACACCCGAATAAAAATAAGCAGAGTACCCCAAGTCTTTCCTGCCTGGCCTGAAAGTGATGGAATAAAGCTCATGGTGAGCTTCTTTTGTGTCTCGGTGTTGAGCGGCTTCAACAGCCGTGGGTATCAGTCTCTCCCCATCCAGAAGCTGAGCACAGGCTGCGATGCTGCCGTGCAATGATTTTATTGGCTTGACCTTGAACCCTGTGGAGAAGATGCCCACAAGACAAAGCAGCTCCATCAATAATTCAGCAGAGTTGCTGTGTGAACTGTACGCATGAAAGACGCTGCCGCCGTGGGCGGGCGCAAGCAGGAGCAGAGCTTCCTGCAGGATGTGCCAGTCCTGCAGCCATAGAATCATAGAATCATCTGGTTGGAAAAGAACTTGAGATCATCGAGTCCAACCTCACCTGTCCACTACTAAACCAAATCCCTAAAGTCAGATCAAGGCTGCTTACTGGGCACTGTGGCTCTGTTTGCATCCATTCTGGCATCCCTGGTGGAGTGGTGCCAGAACTCACATCCTCAGAAATCCTGGTTAAAACAACAGGGCAGGGAGAGCACCTCCCCCCCATCCCCTTTGCATCCATCACCCATCGTCAGGCTGGTTGGCACCTGCAACAGCCCAGCGACGCTGCCCGATTTCTCTTGCCTTAAAGCCTTTCTGCAATTTGATGCTAATGAGTTATGAAACCTGTAATTAGTGTATATCATTCATCATCAAGGCTGTCATTTAGCCTTTAAAAGGAAAAGGCCTATTTGTTGTATTTGTTATTTGTGTAATGAGTATTTATCTTTATTTGATTATAATTATTCTATCTAGAAGGTGCCCCTCTGTTAAGGTACTTGGGAAACTGCGTGTGCAATTAGGAAGAGCATGAACTTGGAAATGCAAATCCTAGAAGCACAGCACAGAACAAGTAAATAACAGCAGAAGGGGGAAATTTGCTTCAGGAAAGATACTCACAATGCAGAAATAAGAAGAAAGGTGGTCAGTAGTTGTACAGTTGCTTTTGGAGCAGCGGGCTGGGATGGCAGCTTCCTGCTGGAGAACCTGGCTGTGGGGCCACAGCCACAGGCACAACCTGAGACCCAGGATTTATTTGCACTCCCTGTACAGCTGAAACCTGCTTTTGATTCCCTCTGCTGCACTAGATCTGTTCTACTGCCCAGAGCAGTGGTGGCTGCCCCCTCCCTGCAGGTGTTCAAGGCCAGGTTGGATGGGGCTTAGAGCCCCCTGGTCCAGTGGGAGGTGTCCCTGTCCAGTGGATGGGCTTTGAGACCCCTTCCAACCCAAACCATTCCATGATCCAATGATTCTATGATGCACCCAAAAAAAACCTCTTTGAAAGCATAAAATAAAAGACTGCTGTTAGTTTGTCTTGGAGGGGAACAAAAGTTTCTGTGTTCTGCGGGGCTCTGGTGTTTCTCCAGAGCTCTGGCAAGCTGTTCTGATCAAGGATGGGCAGGGAGAGCACAGACATTTGCCGGGTCTTGGTCAGGTGTCTGGGGTGCTTTGGGTGGAAACTGAACATCACAGGAGCTCGACAGCCTCTCTCCTGAAGTTATTGTGCTGAGTTTGTGCTGCTGGTGTCCCTTGGATTTTACAGCATCGTTTCTACCTGGTTTTGCTAGAGGCTGCTCTGCCTTGCAGTGATGCTCCTCCTGCCTGCTCCTCCAAAGTGTTAGATGGAAAGGGAAAAAAGCCCAACAACCCCAAACCCTTCAGTCCCAGGTCTTGAGCTGCGATGGGAGCAGCGTCACTCAACACTGGGAGCTTTGTCATGCAAGAAAGGCTGCAGAAACTGTCCTGCTGTCCCATAGGAGGGAGCTGTTATCTCAGCTGACGTGACCTTCGCTGTGTGACAGGGTATTTGGTTTCAGCACTCGCCCTGTATCGCACCTGACAGGTTGTGTTTAGCTCAAGCACATCATCTCAAAGGGAAATCAGTCTGGATTTTGTGATGCCATCGGGCAGATTCTCCTCCATTTCCACAGTACTTTGTTCTGCGTTCGATCAGCTTTGCTGTTCAAAATGTGCTTCTAACGTTGAAGCAGCTCTCCTGCTTTTTCCTCCTGGAACGAAATCCCCTAAACCTCTGGAAAAGTTTCTTTCTGAAAGCGTGGAGACACCGTTCCAGGGGTCTCAGTGGGTGCAGAGCTCAGTGTTCAAGAGGAGCCCTGGAACACCAGGCTCTTCTTGATCTTCCGAGGGCTGTAATCAAAAACCACTGGTTTTTTGAGAGACAGACATTATTGATGACCCGGTCACTTCTCCCTCCTGGGTAACGAGAAGGTGCTGCTTTCTTGAACAGAAACATCACCTTTCTTTCCTCCTTTTTTTTTTTAAATGAAAGCAGCTCAGCAAGTGAAAGGAGAAAAGTGAAATCCACTCTTGTGATTGCCATCTTCCAGGGATCTCCTTGCACGTACGCGCGTGGAGAAGCTCGGGTGCCCTTGCCTACTGCCAGCACAGAGCAGCTTGTGAGCACATTCCCCATGTACTCACAGCAGGATCATGAGCATGAATGGATGAGGCCAGGGTGGAAAGGAGCACCTTCAGCCACCGGTCCTGTCCCTGGTGATGCAGGTGCTTTGCATTGCCGAGGCTCTCGGCAGAGCTGCTGTGCCAGGCAGTGACCCCACAGATGATATGGAGGCACAGGTGACCAAACCTGGGCAAAAAAACCACTGTCAGAACAGCTGGAGAAGAGCCATCACAGGGGGATGTGAAACAACGGCGCGGAAGAAAGAAAATTGTACAGAAGGCTCCGGGGAGACCTTAGAGCAGCCTCCCAGGACTGAAAGGGACTCCAGGAAATCTGGGAAGGGGCTTTTTACAAGGACCTGGAGTGATGGGATGAGGGGGAATGGCTTTAAACTGGAAGGGGGGAGACTTAGATGAGACATTAGGAACAAATGCCTCTCTCCCAGGGTAGGGAGGCCCTGGCCCAGGTTTCCCAGAGAAGTGGTGGCTGCCACATCCCATCCCTGGAAGTGTTCAAGGCCAGGTTGGATGGGGCTTTGAGGTTAGGTGTAGGATTGGATGGGCTTTGAGGTCCCTTCCAACCCAAACCATTCCATTATTCCATAATTCTATAAAGAAAGGGGAATCCAAATGAAAACTGGGAATATATCGACCATTCAATTTCCAGTTGGAAAGGTAAGCAATTAAGTAGACAGCTGACATTGAGCACTTCCAGGAGAGGAGTTGAACCACACACAGAAATGAAAAATGCAAATCAACTAAAAAAAAAGAAGAAGAAAATAAATTAATTGCAGTTTTATTGTTATGCTCCTTGGAATATCTCAGGTAAAACTGCCTGGGTAGGCTTCTCTCTGTTATTAGCTACCTGCTGCTTGGAAAGGTGAGTCAGTGGCCCCCAGTGATGCAACCTGGAATTAAATGCAACACTGACACTGTTGGGTTTTTTCACTTTAGCAGATGTCTGACACCTCCACCCAGAAGAACATGAATAGCATCAGTGGCACAGGCAAAAAAATTGTGCACAAGTTATAGCCACTGGAAATGTCTCGATGTCAGGAGGTTCTGCTGGACATTGTGATGGGTCTGAAGGAGTGTCCTCTGCCTTTTTGGCTTTCTGGGCATGGCCAAAACTTCTGCTCAGGGCTGAGAGGCCTACAAGACACCAGCACTCTGGTGGCACCTGAAGGCTGCTGGAGTGACTGTTGGGCTGACGGCTCAACTTCATGGTCTTAGAGGTCTTTTCCTTAATGATTCTGTGATTTTGTGATTCCAGGGTCCTGGACTGCCTCGAGATGGCTATTTTGCACTTGACTTGCTCCTGGGACTCATGGAATCTACACCCAGCCAGCCTGAGGGGGTCGGTCTCGACAAAACTGATGATCATCCCTTCAAGAGTGACTGCCGACTCGACCCAAGGACAATGGGGTGGTCCCCACCCTGGGGTCCCTGCAAGGCAGCGCCAGCTGTGCTCGTGCAAGGGGAAGGGCAGAGGAGGTGCAGGCAGCAGGGGAGGGCTTGTGGCTGGGGGTCCCTCGGGCTCTCCTTGGGACCGTGGGTGCAGTGGGACCATGATACAGATGGAGACAGTGCCAGCACGGGTGAGGCTCCAGGGAGATGATGGACATGAGGCTGAAATTGCACCCTGAAAAGGTACACTGGCTGGTCAGAAACATCTGTTTGTCCATCTTCTGAGCATATGAATATACACAAACAGAAAGGGGGAAAGAAAACCAAATTTATTCACATTTCATGACATTACTTGGACTCCAGGTTTCAACCAAGCTGAACCACAGGTTACAGGAGCCTCAGCAGGAGCTGAGGTTTAAGGCACATCCCTCTCTACCATTCCCATCTAGGCAAACCCCAGCTTTTTCTCCTCTTTAATCACAGGTTTCTGTTGACTGCTGATCCCTGTCCTTGGGAGCTCCCACAGGGAGCATCCTCCCTGCAGCTGGGGCTGGGGCAATGCACGTGCCAGGGATTGGAGATCCAACATGACACGAGACACAGGTGTCACGAACATAGTGAGCAGAGCTGGCCACGCTGCCAAGGGCCATGTGGGCACCCTCAGTGCTTGGCAGCACTGCCATCCCCTTGCTCGTGGTGATAATGGGATGAAAAAGCCCAGAATCTCACTCATTTGAAGCTAAAAGAGGGAATTCTGGGAACCTGTGATGTTCTCCAGGAACAAATTCTCTATTCTTCAGTGTTAATTATGGGATCCCATGAACTGGAATAAATCTCTGGTGGTATTTAAGGTGATTTAAAATACTCTCCTGGTAGAAGAAATAAATTTGGGGTTTTGCCATTTAAGAATCTCAAATCATGGAGGCAGTGATACTAAACTCAAATCACCTGCTGTCCCTCAAAAGGAGTTTGCATTGGTGTAACGATCCTCAGAGAGGAGTTGTAAAAATAATTTCCACCTATTCCCAATGATTTACTGTGCATCACATGAATTAAGTAGCCCTATAAATTATTCTCATGTGTAAGTTCTTCAGAGTTTCCCTGTCCTATTAAAGCAGTTAATTCTGTGCTAAAAATAATTTAAACTCCATTAAATGTATTCAAAATATTTAAATCAATCTAAAGTTGACCAAAAAAACATTTTATATTCTTTAGTCTCCAGTGATAAATTATTCTAGATGTGTGTGACACGAAATCTCAGATCTCACATTTCAGTTGTTTGGTTCTCTGTGTTCCATTTGAAATGCCAGGCAGCAGGAAAGTGACGTTGAACTTGTTCAGTGCTGTGAGCTGGAGCAGGGATTAAGTTTTGCTGACTGCGAGCACGGCAGCCTCAGCTCTTGCAGTATCAACTGCACGTGGCTCAGCCTTTCAAGCATCCCATCACCTCCCCAGTGCCACAGCGATGGATAACGATTGCGGTCAATGCATGAGTTAGCGAAGAGCACTGCTGGGGGCAGTGCTGCTGCGCAGACCCCACCCCTACCAGGGATCAGGGCCAATCACACTGACCTGCACCAACTGCCTTCATGTGGCTGGACATCAGGTTGGGGCTTGGAGCCCCCTAATCCAGTGGGAGGTGTCCCTGCCCGTAGCAGCATTTTGGGACTGGATGGACTTTGAGGTCCCTTCCAACCCAAGCCATTCCTTGATTCTCTGATTTGTCCAGATGCCCTTCGGTGTGAGAAACCATAATCAATGATTCACTTACCCCTGCATTGAGATTCCTTCCTTTTTTTTTCCCCAGAGTTAATTAACCCATTTTTTTCCCCAGTTTCCAGGCATTCTTTGCTCCCCCAGCTGTGAAAGTGCTCTACAGGTAACTTTAGCAGAGGAATCTTTACATGCAAGACTGGATTAGGATACAGGCACTGCCACTCATTGTAACCTGCTGCTGCCAAGTCATTGAGCCATCCCCAAATGAAATAAAACAGCTGTCATCATTGCAAATTCAAAATAAGGGTCCCAACAGACAGCTTGAGTCACATTCATGGGCTCATCGTTCAAACACAACACAGTAAATCGAGAAGAAATTCTCCTGCCTCCAAGGAGAACGGTTTAGACTCTGCCAAGGTGATGGCTTTAAAAAGTTGGTCAGAGCAGAGAGGAGCTGGGTTCTGCCCTGCAACGGCCTCGGTGCAAATGCAAAGTGATGCGAAAGCAGAATGAAAGCCTCACAAACCCGACTACACGGCTGTGGGAATGAGGATGACAAACAAAATCAGACATTCCCACCCCTCGTGATTCCCACAGACACTTGCACTTAGGGTGTTAAACACCTGCATTTCCAGCAGACAGCCCAGAGCTGCCTTTCTGGCAGAGGACTCCAGAGACTGAGCCTCACGCCAGCCTCCGTGAAAGAGGGAGGGGTTCCCCTTTGGAAAATGCAGCCAGTGCTCTGTGTTCACAGGAGGCTCTTTTTGCAGATAATCCTACTGCACAGCTGATCTTAAACTGCCAGATTCATACTCATTATCACATCTACAGACGCACTAATCCTCAGCCCTGTGTCTTCCCCTTGACTGCAACAGTGCCAGTTATTTTTTGCTCTAATTTTCATGGCATTGCCTTTTTATCCTTTTCATGAGAAGAACAGACCCTTAGTTCCTTTTTGCCTTAGAACTTCATCATCGTAATGGGAAAAATTGTCAGAAATATTGAAGGAAAAGAAGTGGCGAAATGTCACACAAATGGAAGAAGGCTTTCAGCCGGCGAGTTTGTCAGAAGCTGCTGTTTGACACAAAACTGCTTCCTTTAAGGGCTGTCAGATAATAAAGCAGCATTTTCCCCAGCAGAACAATCGGCGTGACCGATGCCACAAGCACAGGCCACTCAGCAGAGGCTTTCTGGGAGCTGGTAATACCTTGGCTGGAGAAACCTTGTCATTTAAGAAAAGGTTAGAGAAGAGAGTGATGGGAAATAATTATGGATAAGGAGAAAGCTGATTAAGTCTTACTGGAGTCTGGTCTGGCTGCTCTGTGGAGCTGGTGATGGTGCAGCCAGCGAGCTGCGTCACAGCAGCCACCTCCACCCCAAGTGAAAGGGGGTCAGGTGCTTCCACGTGGGAGATGAAGTGGGATGATGGAAACAGGAGACCCCAAAGGGCTGACCTTGAAGAGGGAGGATTCAAATCACTGTGGGTCAAATTCAACTTGCTACTGAGACATCAGCAGGTGTTGCACAACATGAGGGGTTCTGAGTGCTCTGTGATGTGTTGGCACAGGGAACCTGGCTATTTATATATATAAACATGTATGTTTTTTACTGAAAAGGCCAGGTTTATATATATATATAAATATATATAAAAATATATGAAATACAAAAATATATAAAACATATATATGTAAAAGCCCAGAATCTCATTCATTTGACCCATCCTTGGGAACCTGTGATGTTCCCCAGGAATGAATTCTATATTCTACAGTGTTAATTATGGGATTCCATTAACTGGAATAAATCTCTGGCAGTATTTGAGGTGATTTAAAATACTCTCCTGGTAGAAGAAATAAATTTGGGGTTTTGCCATTTAAGAACCTTAAATCAAGGAGGCAGTGATACAAACTAAGCTCAAATCACCTGCTGTCCCTCAAAAGGAGTTTGCATTGGTGTAACGATCCTCAAAGAGAGGAGTTGTAAAAATAATTTCCACCCATTCCCAACGATTTACTGTGCATCACAGCATTAAGCAACCCTATAAATTATTCCTGTATTTCAGTTCTTCAAAGTTTTCCTGCCTTATTAGAGCAGTTAAGAATGTGCTAAAAATGATACATGTATATATGTTATTATATATAACATATTTTACACATATATTTATATATGTAAACTATATATCTAATATATTATATATAACATATTTTACATATATATTTATATATAATTTTTATATATGTATATATAAAACCCTGGCCTTTTTCAGTAAAATCCTCTGGTTTACTCAAGTGTGTGGGCACAGCAGAGGTGGGTGGGGTGATGGAGGGACATGCAGACTTAACAGCCTGTGGACTGTCTCCCATCCATCTGCTCTTCCACATCTGCTGATGAGTAATTGGAAGAACCTGATTGACTTCCATGCATTATTTAACCACATCTATCAGACACGTTGCACTTTCAGCAGAAAGCAAGCAGCAGCTCGGCGTTCCCAGCCCGACCGGCTCCCGCCGCTCTCTCCGTTCGCCCTAGAGGAGAGCTTTCAACGACTCACTTGGGGTTCCCTGGGCATTCTGCTGGCCCTTCTCTCTCGGACATTGATTCCTACTTCAGGGAATGGAAAGAGTTGCAGAAAGATGTGCAGACAAGCAAAGGTCTTAGGGGTGGTAGAAGCGGAGCAGGAAATTGCCCACAGGTAAATGTTGCCATCCATCTCCACAGGGCGCTGCTGCCCGGGGAGGGTGTTTGACAATTAAACGTCTGCTTCAGCTCTTCAGCTGCTGCCTCTCATTTTCTTGCTAAAAGTACATGGAAATGCATGGCTTGGCAGAGCACGCGATGCAGAGAGAGCTTCCCCGCTCCCAGCCCCTGCGCTGTCACCTGTCTGTGCTTGGAGCCCCCTGATCCAGTGGGAGGTGTCCCCCCATGGAAGGGGGTGGGACTGGATGGGCTTTGGCATCCCTTCCAACCCAACCCATTCTATAATTCTATGGTCTTTTTCCCCCCTTTTTTCCAGACAACAAGTCACCCCGGGCTGCACAGGGCTGTCTATACGGCCCCAAGAAGAGCTCAGACTGCTGTCTGCACACGGGAGGAGACAGCAGTGATGCTCAGGGAGATATTCTGGAATGCTGGCCTGGTTTGGCACAGTTTTATGATTTCTATGTTTGATCATCTGGAAGAAACAGTAAGAAATTTTCAGTCAGTCATTCTCCTGATGGGCCGGGACTCAAGACTGCGCTGCAACTTTTATCTCCTGCAAGACCTGGTGCAGCCAAACACTAACAAATTGCTGCCTTTTAAAGTCTGGCCTGTGTTCAGCACAAGTGTTTGTTTGGGAGGGGGTGCTCCCTGAAAATCCCAGAGCAGGATGAAACCCGAGTGTGGTGTTACGGATGTGACACTGGGCACCGCTCCGTGCTGTCACCAGCTGAGCACCAGCACACAGCAGGTGTCTGATTACAAGTCCTTCATCAGGAAGACAAGCCAGAAATATGATGTTCTAAAAATTAGCTTTAATTTTTAACAGAACAATCTCCAGACTCATCTTTCCACTTAGAACATATTAACAGGATTATGAACGGAAAAAGAAGAAACAGAAAAATAGTCTCAGAAACATCTGCTTTAGCTCATAAAAACATGGACTAGTGCTTCATGTTTCAGCTGACATTCTCCCAGTGAAGAGGTCCATCCCCAGTTACAAACAATTAGGCTTTATCAAAAGATAAGCCAATTCTTCTCCTCCTCTTCATTTTCAGAGTTGCTCTGATATCAACACCTTTTCATTTGCACCTTGCAAATTCACTCATGGTCACATTGCACTGATCTGGTTTTAATCACAGAATGGTTTGGGTTGAAAGGGACCTCAAAGCCCATCCATTTCCAAGACCCTGCCATGGGCAGGGACACCTCCCACTGGATCAGGGGACTCCAAGCCCCATCCAACTCGGCCTTGAACACCTCCAGGGATGGGGCAGCCACCACTGCTCTGGGCAACCTGGACCAGGGCCTCCCCACCCTCGTCATTAAGAATTTCTTCCTGATGTCCAGTTCTAAATCTCCCCACTTCCAATTTAAAGCTGTTCTCCCTTGTCCTATCACTCCAGGCTCTTGTAAAGAGCCCCTCCCCAGCTTTCCTGGAGTGCCTTTCAGTCCTGGGAGGCTGCTCTAAGGTCTTCCCAGAGCCTTCTCTTCTCCAGGCTGAACAACCCCAACTCTCTCAGCCTGTCCTCACAGCAGAGGGGCTCCAGCCCTTGGATCATCTTCATAGCCCTCCTCTGGATCTGCTCCAACAGTTCCATCTCCTTATATTGGGGATTCCAGAACTGGAGACAATACTCCAGATGGTATCTCACAAGAGCTGAATTTTAGCACAAGACCATCCCTTAATTTAATTAATTCAGCTCCCTCTTTAATGCTTTTTCCACTCATGTGTTTATAGAGAGGAAATATATCTTCTCCTTGCTTTTATTTCTCATTGGTAAACCACCTACCTGTCCCAGGGTACCTGACCATGCTTCCAGGAGTCACCATAACCTGCAGGACTGTGGCCCCTCAGTGGCTTGTGGTGGTACGAGCACCCCCGTTATCGCCTCTCAAAAAGGAAACATTTATCAGTGCAGTTGGATGCAGGTTGCTCACTTCTGGACGTTTCCTGGACTGATCAGCATCAGGCTGTGCTGCAGAGCCTTCCTCTGTGAGAGAAGGGCAGCCTGGGGGCAGCTGCAGAGGCAAAGCTTCACAGCAGGGTGAGCTTGTGCTCATCAAGACCGGCTTGCACTTCCCTTCTTATTATCTCCTCTCTTCTGTCATACTTTCCTCCATCACCACAGCTCCCTTCCCTTGGAAAGAAGGTAAACTTTTTTTTTCCAGGGATTTGAGCTCTTCATGGTGAGCTCCAGGACAGGAGTCTCTGGCACCTTGTGCTTCGGGTCTGCCTGGGGAGCAAAAAGCAAAGCCCAGCCCAGCCCTGGGTGTGAAAGCAGAGGCCAGGAAGGAACTGCTGCCTCTTCAGGGGCGCCCAAAACACATAAACATGGGCAGAGAGGCTCCACATTGCTCTTTCCCAAGACCACACACTTTTAATTTATGCCTTGTGCTGTATTCCTAATGTGCTAAGAGGAGCATGTTTTTTTAATGTGTGTGTGAAAAATGGAGTGACAAGGCTGTGCTGTGTGGTGCTGCAGGAAGGGCTGAGCATCCAGCCTAGCTCTGCACTTCAGAAATGTAGGGCCATCAGTTTGAGTTTGTAAACAGTGCATGATTGCTGTGACTTCATTTTAACCACTGAGCATCCATAAGGCTGGTTAGAAGACATGAGATACCTCAGACAAGCTATTATTTTGGTCCAGTTTTGGTGAGACCAGAAAATGCAAACACTCTGTCCAGCTTCAATGACCTCACTGGCTTCAGTAACACGGGGAGTGAATAAAGAGAGGTCTGTGTAGAAAACAAATTGTTAGGACTGATTCAGTGTGCAATCCTGTAACATAATGAAAATAAAGAAACTCGATACAATCTTCAGCAAAGCGATCGCCCCCTCCATGAACGACCAGTGCTTGGGGATGAGCATCCATCAGCAGTGCAGGAAGTTAACTGAACATGCAGCTGAGGAGAAAATAATTCCTTTGGTTAATACACAAAAATATTTACTGCAAATGGAAGAGATTTTTTTTCCTGCATTACAGTGTGTGAAGTAACCACTGCATGTGGAAAAGAGAATTAAGGAAACAATTCCTCTAGGTTAATCAGGTAAACATCTCCAGCTCAAACCACTGGTATTATCTTGTTCCATTAACTTTTCCTAGCTTTTAGCTTTACCCTTCCCCACTTCTTAGGAAGAGAAAGTGCATCTAAAATTTGGGCTTTTTCCCAGTTCTACAACCCAATCTAGTTACAGACTGGATCTCTCCTTACCAACCATTCCAGGCTGTAGCTGAGGAGCTACGAGCACTGAGATCCTTCACATCCTCACACCAACCCCTCAACACCTGCTTATGCTCTCAGCCTCTCCTGATTACCTTTTCCCCTCTCTTTTAACCTTCCCTAAGGAGCATTCACATCCAGACATGTTCGGTCTCACACACTGCACTCCCCCGAGCGGCTCAGGACCCTGAATCCCCTCCTGGTGACACCACTCTGTCTCCTCCTCCCAGCACCCTCCAGTGCTGGAGCACAGACAGGCTCTGCCTCCTCTGACCCAAGCCTGGTGTCGGTGTCTGTCAAAGCTTCAAGAGACAGCAATAACCCAAGAGGAATCGATCTGGGTGGCTCTGGGCACGGTGACAAGAGCCAGGCAGATACAGCCAGGTCTGCGCAACGATTTGCAGATTGCTCTGCAGGCCAGAGCCTCCCTGCACACATCAGGGGAAAATACACACATTTTATCTTTCAAAATCAGATTGTTTGACCTGCTCACAGACTGCAGATTTATTAAGGGGGTCAGTTAGATCAAGTGTCCTAAAAGAAGGCTTCTGAGTTCCAATTATGCCCTCTATGGAAGAAGTGGTGGGCGTTGAGAAGTGCTAGAGCATCATTAAACAGATCAGCACTGCTGCAGCAGCCAAGGACCCTGTCTCCCAGTGAGCAGAACACAATGCAAACCAACAGCACATCAAGAAGAAACTACTGATGACTCACTTGACTCCCTTGCCATCTCAGTACCTGAACTGTGAAGGGCCCTGGCTGTGCAAACACAAAAATCACAGGAGCTGTGTCTGCATTAGTACAGAACTCGGCACTTCCCTGCTGACAACAGTTGACACATGAATTTGATTTCTCATCAAGATCTACAGCAGGAAACTTATCAAAAGGAATGGCCACGTACACATTAACAAGATTTCATCCAGCCTTCTCATTATTATTAGACATATATTCCCATTTCAAGAAAACGGAAGGGTTTCTATCTCAAAAATATTACATCATCTGTCAGAGATGTGATAAATGTTGATTGCAAATACAGAAAACACCAGAATGCAATATTGAGGTTGTGTTAAAACACTTACAATGACTAAAAAATTCATTACAATTACCAGAGTTTCTGCTTCCCACCTGATCAGTCCTGGCTCACATTCAGCATCAATAGATTCTGCAACCAGTTCCTGTATAAACCTGCAGAATTTTGATGAGTGCCCTCTCCGAGATGCCTGCAGTGATTTGTGTCCTCAGAACCAGGCACAAAACATCTCCCTGTCTCTCACCTTAAGCTCAGAGCGGGTCTCACCGACAGCTCTTGGCGAATGCCTTGCATTTGTATATTAAAACAAAAAGCCAAAAGCCAATCTGGTTTGATTTTTGCTCCTGCCTGAATGATGAAGCAAAAGCTATGAAAATGATAAAACTACTGAACTGCTCCACAAAATACTTCTGGCTGGATTCTGGAACCCTTCAGGTTCTCATGTACCAAATGTGTGGTGGCTTTATAATAAGTAACAGCACTTGTTGGTGTTTTATCATGGCAACTTTTTGAACTGAGATGATTAAAAGAACAAAAAGCAATTTGAATTGTTAAAGATGAAAAAAATGGCCTAAATTTTTATTAAAGCTTGATTTTTTTCTCATGTGCTTGTAATTTTTCCCTGGCTTACAAAGAAGCATTAACACCAAAATAATTAAATGATCGCTTTGATAGTTGTTCCAATTAAAATTACAATATAAAGACAATCAAACCCTGCTTATGTGACCTTGCTGATACTCTTACTTGCATTTGGGCAGCAAGGACAGACATTCAGGCCATTCAGGGGACTTCACGCCCAGCCCTGAGCACGGCCCCACGGAGGAGCAGAGCCACAAGACCGTGGGACCGCGGCAGCACCACCAGCCCAGGGCCACTGGCCCAGCCATGCTTGAGCTGCTCCTCTTGTGCCGATGCCCTCTCTGCTGCTCTTCCAGTCTCAGACAAACCGTGCTAATTTTAATTTAAGCCTAGACCTGGAGATCTGGCCTGGGAAATCAGATTGTAGCTGTGATGCAGCTCCAGACCAACTCTCCATGCCTTGAGTCCTGTAGCTCTTGTCATGTGAGGAGGAGCAACAACAGAGAGAGGCAGGGGCAAGGGCAGGGGCAGTGCAAGGACAGTGCAGGTGCAGGGCAGGTTGCTGGTGTTGGGTGTGAGAGAATTGCACTCAACTGGCTGGGAAGAGCACACAGCAACAGCAGCTGCACCTCACAGTGCACCCACGGACTCAGACACGGGTGAGGGACGTGGCTGCCTGTGTGGGGACAAGGACAGACACACGCGTGAAGACAGACCTTGCTGAGCACCTCTGCTTCCAAGAACTGCAGCCTTATTTCCTTTTCTTCATGTAAATGATCAGATTTCTTTGAAAACTTCCACGTCTTCAAGGGAAGAGAAAGTTATTTGCACAGTTGGGTTGCTCTGCTCCTTGCTGCACCCTCGGTTGTTACGAAGTGTTATGGTTTGAGTTAATTGGGGAGCTTCTGACTCTGCTTGGCCTTAGTCTAAAGTAACTGCATTTTCTGAAAGCCACCTGCATGTGTTTCAGACAGGCTCTCTCTAGCAGTGAGAACACGGAACTCTGGGATGCAGAGAGGTCAGTGTTTATCCTTATTCCTCTGGTAACTGAGGCCATCCTCGAGCTGGTGAAAAATGACTGCACCTGTGGGGGGGTGTGGGCAGACAGGACACGTGACCCCAGACTGACCAACAGATGGTTCATACATGTCATACCCAGTACAAAACTGAGAGATCATGAGGGTCCTCTCTTCTGTGATGGTCGATGTCCAGCGAGGACCTCATCTGTCCCTGACCTTGGATCTACACATCTTTGGATCCAGGTCCTGAGTTCAGCACCCTCCTGGATGTGGACCCATCCCCCTGTGTCTGCTCTACAGGATGTGTGGTGCCCAATGGTCATTGAGGGGTGGGGTGGGGGTGAAATCTCAGATATCTGTACATATTTTCATTACTTTCTGGTTATTTTAATCATTATTAATACGTTTATTATGCTTTCATTACAACTGTAGCTTTGGTTTCCAATCCGCAAGCCCCTTTCCTCTCATTTTCCTCTCCCTTTCCTTGGGGGTGGGGGATTGGAATCTGGGAGCCCAACTGTGTGAGTTTAGCTGGAAATTTAGCCAGGACAAGGCTAAACAAAGGTGTCTGGTGAGAGAGCTGTGCCTGTGTTTCTCTTGTGGAGCACACCCTGCTCCTTAGAGAGAGCTACAGAAATAAACACCAGTGCAAGAGTTCTGCCTTGTTACCTTAAGTAAAACATCTTCAGCCAATGCCACACGCAGCTTCCATTTGATAAGCAACCCCATGAGTGAGAGGTTCTTGGGACAGTGGAGTAATTGATGACATCTGGAGGCTGCTCAACCTTTCTCCACATCTGTGTCCACATTCTCTGGCAGCGCTGTCTCACACTGATCCAGGTCTGCAGGAAATACCTCCACTGGGAAAGCAGAAAAGGGCAGCATGAAATACACCTCCAGTGCTGGAACCTCCCAGGCTACTGGCTGCCAGCAGAGAATTTCAGGCCATGCTCCGATGGGTAATTTTAGGACATCCACTGACTCGGTTGGACAATTAATTAGTTTTTCTTTCTCCATTGCCAAATACAGCATCTGGACGGTGGGTGGATTCCCCTCTTGGCTGGCTGTGATGCCCAGGTTGCTTCCCCCTCGCTGCACAGAGCTCCAGCCTTGGCAAGGCAGCACAAGCAGCTACCACAATTCACAACATGTGCTCCGAGAAAGTGAACACCCTTGAAAGTGCTAAATATTGGCTTAGATTATGCTGTTACCAGGATTAAACAAACAAAAAGCCACCACAACAATAACAAAAATCACAAAAACCCCAAAGAAACCAAAAAAATAATAAACTTGATCCCTGCAGTTCTGACCGAGGGACATTCCTTCCTCACAATAACAGAGAGAGATCTGCAAGGTGTACGAAACCAATGCAAGAGAACCTGTGACAAATTAAAACATCCACGTCAACCACGAATGGAACAGAGTGAGGCAGCCCGTGGTGCCACTCTTGGGGAGTGCTCTGTCACTGCTAAAGCACCAGCACAGCATCAGTCCCAGAAAGACTACAAAAAGGAGCCCCAGGTTTTGCATTTCACTCTCATCTCACAAAGCACGAGGTTGCGTTGCTGCTGTAAAAGAAGGCTTGGTAGGGCCTCTCCCTGGTGCTGCAGCCACCAGGTTCATCTCTGCTTTCTAAAGCACATGAGCACTAAATACCATTCAGTGCCCTTCTCGTTCTCCTGATCACTTTGAACTCCAGTAACATTCCTCAAGTTCAGAGAGGGAGCTGCTTTCTTCTCCTCCTCACATTTGAGTCAGGGCAGCTGACTGGTGCATGAGCTATTGCAGAAGCACTTCAGATGAAATGATGCTGCAAAGGCCGTAGTAGACGATCAGGGCTGTAGTTCTGAGATTACTCTTAATCATGTGTTTTCACCACTTTATGTAGGAAGAAGATAAAAAGGAAAACCCACTAAATCTCCTTTCTTCCTCACAGCACTCACACTTCTGGCATTTTCTAGTTTATCAGTCACTTCCAAAGCTAAGGCTGAGTTTAGCTAAGCCCTCCAAGGCTGAAATGCTGCCTAAACCTTGCCCAGACTGTCCTGCACCAGAGCATACAAAACTGAACTTGAAATCTCATGAGAACAAACGTTGGGCAAGATTTTCCTCATGTTAGTTACCTCTTGTATCAATTTGGGTATGAAAATAGGTCATTTTGGAAGGGCTGAACTTCAGCACAGGCTCGCACGATGACTTCCAGTGCCTTTAGCTCTCCTGTAGTGAATGATACAGTGGAATACTAAACTCACCCTATAATAAGAGGGCTCAAACCCAGCCTGGAGCTCCCAAGAGCCGGGGGCAGTTGGAGAGCCAACCCTCCCCCAGCTGCAGGCAGGGACGTTGCGCGGGATGCTGGGCAGCAAACGCCAGTCTGGCAGCTGGAATTGGGAAAGGCAGAGGAGGACCTGCTCTCCACACCCATCAGCACCACGGGTGCTCATGACAGGATGAAGAGGAGCAGTTCGGGACTCGCAGAAACAGAAAGGAGCTTGCTGGAAACAGGAGGTTTAATTCCTCTTCAGTGCCAAGGGTCTTCCTCTCTGAAGAAAGGGTTAATGGCTGTTGGTTTAATTAGTGCAACATGAATGAACAACATTTTTTGTGAGCTTGAGGGTAAATTAAGACAACGTTTAGTTCTGCTTCTTATTAGCTCTGCATAAATTCTCCCAGGAGTCTAATTAGCTCTGTCACAGCAAACATCTCCTCTGTTTACAGGAGGGAATGTGCTCCATTCTAGAGATTGTGCCCTCGTAATAAACCATATCAGCCAGTAACATGCTCTCCTTCTTTCCCTGCTGGTTCTCAGTGGTGGAGCACGGGGTCCTGTTCCTCCACCCACCAACCTCACAGCAACTCCACTGCAGGCAGCTTCCTGTACCCAGTAGGCTCCGTATCTGTTTTCCCCAGAGCTCATCCTCTGGTAGATGACTTAGAATTGTGGAATAGTTTGGGTTGGAAGGGACCTCCAGTTCCACCCCATGCCATGGGCAGGGACACCTCCCACTGGATCAGGGGGCTCAAGCCCCATCCAACCTGGCCTTGGACACTTCCAGGGATGGAGCAGCCACCACTTCTCTGGGAATCCTGGGCCAGGGCCTCTCCATCCTCATCGTAAAGAATTTCTTCCTCATGTCTCATCTAGATCTTGTCCCTTCCAATTTAAAGCCATTCTCCCTTGTCTTATCACTCCAGGCCCTTGCAAAAAGCTCCTCTCCAGTTTTCCTGGAGCCTCTTTGAACACTGGGAGGCTGCTCCAAGGTCTCCACGGAGCTTCCTCTTCTCCAGGCTGAACAACCTCAACTCTCTCAGCCTGTGAGGTTCCCCAGACACCCCACACCCACAGCCCCTTGGGGACCAGAAGGTTTCCAGTCAAGAAGCTCCTCACAGAGTAAAACCAGAACAAGCTGATAAACTTCATTGCCACAGCTACCAAAGCAAACACGTTAGCTTTGCTGAGTCAAACTTGTATTCCCTCCAGCAGTCTTAAAAATAAAGAATCTATAAAAACCCCAACACAACAGCACCAGAGAACCCTATCTTCTCCATGGATATGAGACTTTTTCATTTGGAAATAAAGGAATTGGCTGATTTCAAGTATTATCTTCAGATCCGAGCACTGTCCTCAGGTAAAATCATTGCAGTTTGTAGCTTATCTCTTGGGCTTCTGTCGGGCCTGAAGTGGGTGAAATTACTTCTCATATCAATATTTGCCACCCAGCAAATCTGTGCCAACTCCTGCAGCGCTGAAAAGAGAGCAAACTGCAACTGCTGTTAAACCTGGCTGTGGCAGCAAAGGCTGTGCTTGCTCAGCCCTTTTCAGGTGCAGGATGGCCTGATTCCACTCTGAAAGTGTGTACACCAAGCAGAGATGGCCACATCTGCCCTTGCCAAGCAAGTTTCTTACTGAACATTAACCCTCCCTCATCCTTTTTTTCCTTTTTCTCCTCCTTTTTTAGGAAAAAGGAAAACTACCTTGCTCTATAAAACATGAAGTTGTTTGGGTTGGAAGGGACCCCAAAGCCCAGCCAGTCCCACACCCCTGCCATGGGCAGGGACACCTCCCACTGGATCAGAGGGCTCCAAGCCCCATCCAGCCTGGCCTTGAACACCTCCAGGGATGGGGCAGCCACCACTGCTCTGGGAAACCTGGGCCACGGCCTCCCCACCCTCACACCAAAACATTTCTCCGCAAGATCTCATCTCAATTTCTCCTCTTGCAGCTGAAAACTATTCCCCCTTCATCCTGTCCCTGCTCTCCATGATCAAGAGCCCCTTCCCAGCTTTCCTGGAGCCCCTTTCAGTCCTGGGAGGCTGCTCTAAGGTCTCCCTGGAGCCTTCCCTTCTCCAGGCTGAACAACCCCAACTCTCCCAGCCTGTCCTCGCAGCAGAGTTGCTCCAGCCCTCGGATCATCTCCGTGGCCTCCTCTGGACTCGCTCCAACAAATCCATGTCCTTCCTGTGCTCAGGACTCCAGAACAGAAGGCAGGGCTCCAGATGGGATTTCACCAGAGCAGAAGAGAGGTGCAGAATCCCCTCCCTCACCCTGCTGGTTACATAAAATTACCGGGATGTAAGCAGAACTTGGGTACCAAAATGGTTATAACGTCATACTCACAGGCAGCACTTGATCCACCATGGGCCAGGTTGCTTCCTCAGCCGTAACCCAGGGACCATCCCATCCCACCGCTTTCAGCTGCCCAACACCAGCTTGGGTTCTTTCCTCCAGTCCCTCAATTTGCTTTGGGCCTGATAATAAATTCACACCACATTAGCAACATCCATGCAAACCACAAGTTGTTCATTTACTTGATCGTAGCCCACTTTTCTTTAAGGACAAGAGCTTGTCCCTGCCTGGGCTTTGACCCAACCACTGCTGCTCCTTGTTCTCTCTTGCAGAGGCAGAGCAGGGACCGGCATTGCTGGTGCTGAGCATCATCTATCAGCATGCCTTTCTCCTGAGCATTAGCCAGCACTTTTTTGTAACCATTCCAGGGATTTCAAGCACCTTCTGCTGAGCCACTTTCCGCCCTCGGTTCCCCAGCACCTCATTGTAAGAGAGAAGATGCAACTTATCTTGTCCTTTTGGTACTGAAGTGGTATTTTTTTAGTTTAAATACTTCATTCCACACAAAAAGGTATATTTTATGTTCTTTGTGAGAAGAGACATTCTGGCCACGATGACCTCTCATGATTCCTGGAATTTTCCAAGTAAATGGCAGCCTCTCCCCCCCCAGCACCAGCAGTTCTTTAAAGCAACCAGAATCAGGCAGGAGTTTTATAATGCAGAACTTCCCTTAGCAAACGTAACAGCCGCGCATCTTGAAGGGATAATCACAAGTAAAAAAATTGTCTCTGAACATTAATTATCTTTAGAGATTTGTTCTAAAATGCAAGTAGTAATTTCTGTGTGGTGGCAGTTATAGTTCTGGGGGAAGAACATCATCATGCAGAAGGACCCTGAAGCAGACAGCTCTTCCTTTAAATTTTTAGGCAGAGCTTCCAGGACTTTTACTCTGATGGAAAAAAAGTTAAATACATAGAGTCTGAAATGAGAGCACTTCAGCTCACAGTGAGCCATGCTCCGATGGAGGGGTGACCACCCTCATCTCCATGCTGGGTGCCTTTGGTCCCTCCTACAGCTCCCGTCCCCTCACTGTGGTTTCAGCATGCCCAGGAACAGCCCTACCCCCACTACAGCCACCCCTCCTCCTGATTTTGGTCCAAAACATAAAGAATTGAACCCCAAGAGACACTGCTCATAACCCTGGGTTTCATACTGCTGGGAAGGCTTTTGAGCCCCAAAGCTCTTGCAGTTTCCCACCTCCCTGCAGCCACCTACCCCGTGTGCAGCTCGGTGGGGCTTTGGGGATGGTGTGGGAGACCAAGGCAAAAGCTCTGCCAAAGGCTGGTTAAAAAACATTGGGTGCTCTCCCTTCACTGGCAAGCTTAAATTGTTAAAGTGATTGGGATCACATAGTACAAAGATTTATTGACTGAAAAATGGCAAAGGCACCTCTCAAGTATTTTTTTATCACCAATTATAGCAAATTATCAGAGACTTCTGCCATTCCAGTGTTCAGCATTACAAGGGGGTATTTAACATCACACCTAGAGTGTGGATCACAAAAAATACATGGGAGAAGTCTTTGTAATTTGGCTTGTTTGCAATTGCAATTTTAATGCCTTTCACTTCCAGAAATATTGTGGTTGAGGTGTTCTCTACTGAACTCCAGGCAACATCCCCTCGGTGGAGAATTGAAGAGATTAAGTTATCTGGAGGTGCAGGGCTACCAAGGAAATTGCTTCCTCTCAGGCTGAGCAAGATGCAGAGGATTAAGGGGCTGCTGAGCACGACCCAGGGACACTGGGTGTCGTGCAGGGGATTGTGGGCAGCTCAGAAGCTGCAGCTCCTGCACTCTCCCCTCGGCCAAGGGCACCACCAGGCACAAGGCTGAGCAGGTCCCGGCGTCAGGGCTTGGCTTTCCCAGCAGCGCTGTCTCGGCGCAGCTCGGTGACCTCGGTTCTGGCCGGGCTCCAGCGAGACAGAGCCACTGAGATAATTGCTCCCAGCTCTGCTGTGGCAGCAGATGTGATCCCTGGTGGCAGCAAACACAGATGGTCACACGCTGTGACGGCATGGCGAGGGTAATCGCACGGCAGTGCTGGGAGAGCACATCCTCCCCTCTCTGCCAGCGTGCAAGCGGAGTGAGCATTTGTCACTAGCTCAGAGCAGGAAAGCTCCCAGGAACCTGGCACTCACGTTCTCTGAAGAGGCCCTGTCCTAGAGTGCTCTCCTAGCCACATTTCTCTGGAGTCTGATTAAACTCATCATTTGCCACTGAAAATATCATAAAATATTTATGACTTGGGTGATATTTAATGATCACTGTAGAAAACTTCTAATAACTGATGTCACTCAGTGGAAGCTTCCTAAATTGGTGCAAGCAGAAGAAGGAATTAAGGGAGCAGAGCAACTCTCCAACAAGTCCACTAATTAGTTATCCACAGTTCCTGAGGTAAATATCACATCCATCTCGGTGTTGCACGCTGGGACACTCACACGGCAGCTGCAGGTGCACCAGCTGCTGCAGCTGTGGGGCAAACCCTGTCTGGGATGGTGCAGAGCAGTGGATGCTCTGGCTCAGGGAGCTGGGACACAGGAGGACTGAGCACCCATCTGAAGGTCTGTAATGCAGCTGGGTGCACGTGTCTGCGCTGGTACAGATGGGAGCAGAGGGGGGCTCAGAGACAACAGTGACAGTGCCCTCTGCACCCTGGGAAGGTGCCTGCTGAGAGCATCTTCCTCAGCTCCGGGCCCATTGGGGCTTTGTCTTTTCCTGGTGTGCCCCAAGCAGCGCAGGCTGAAGGGAGGGGCTGGTGAGACCCCTGAAGGTGCTGCCACTTACCCTCCCGAGGGCCTTCAGGAGAAACAGTTGAGAACAGACACCCTTCCAACCTTGGCTCATCCAAAGATTGGGATTTTTCCCCTCATTTGGAAGTTCTGCCTAAACCATTAGTATCACAGTATCACAGTATTACAAGGTTGGAAAGGACCTCTGAGATCATCAAGTCCAACCTATAACCCTACACTAACACCAACCCATCATCTAAACCATGGCACTCAGTGCCTCATCCAGTCTCCCCTTAAACACCTCCAGGGTCGGTGACTCCACCCCCTCCCTGGGCAGCCCATTCCAATGGCCAATCACCCTTTCAGTGAAGAAAGTTTATATCAGCTGACAGTAGAATTACTCCATGATGTTGCCTGATATAATTCACAGCCCTTTAGAGTTTCAACCTCCTGAAGTAATAAAGGACTATGAGGAAAGTTTTCTCCTTCTAGTTTTAGATGTCCTGTCAGATGCCAACACAACTCCTACTGTGAGGAATAAGGGATGGCCACCTCCACCTTCTGGCAAAACCCAACAAAATTCCTTCTCAGCCTTCTCTGCCCTTACCCTGAGCTGAAGAACTTCTCTCTACCTACACGTGGTTGATCAACTTAAAATAAAATCCCAAGAACATCATTGCTAAAGCTCTTGTCTCTGCTACTGCTTTCCATGGATACAATTATCCAGCAAATATTTAACAGCTGATTAACGAGCTGGAGATTGTTTCCCCACACCCTGGGTGTGTTGGAGGGGAGTTACCTCAGTGCCAAGGAAGTCAGGCCCCGGGATTCAGGGGAAAACCCCAAACTTACATTAATCTCTGCATTGGTTCAAGCATCTCCCACGCTCGCTCTGCAAACACAAAAGGGTGGTTGAACAGCAGGCAGTGAATTCTGCAGCCTCTGCTGGCACAGATCTGCTCTTTGGGAAGTTTCGTTGGCTCAGTCCTGGTGAAGAGAACATCTGAAAATTTTGCAACTGGAAAGGTTTTCTGAAAACCATTTAAAAATAAACCCCCCAAACTGGATTTGCTTGCAGTGTGTTAAGTCCTGGAGGACACCGCTCCCTGTCCACTTTTTCAAACAGATGAAAACTGTGCATTTCTCATTTTGGCTTTAGAACATTCTTCAGTTCTGGGTTCAAACGTGATACATAAAGCTTTTTCCTCAGCTTGGAGTTACAGAAATTGTTACATCACCACTGATAAAGCAGATGTTCACAGCTACTTCGGATAAAGTGGCATTTTAATAGCCCGCATCATTAACTACAGACATTTTGAAACTATAGAAGAGAGCTGTAATAGTAATAAATTGTTCAAGAAAAAAAAGGCAATTGATATAACTGCTTCCCAAGTAGTGAGGCAAAAGAAAATAGGCTTTCAGAGATGAATGAGTCACAGCACATCATCTACAGCCCCAGAAAAACACCAGATTTAGTCACTGGTGGGTAACACATGGTTATAAAAGGGGAAGACAAAAGGATTCCCTGCCACCCACCCGAGGGCTTTAATAACCAGAGGCAGTGCCGTGGTTGTCCCTTCTGCCTTACACAGCCCCTGGGGCTCTGAATTCTGCTTCCCTCCCATGGAAAGGGCTCTTACAGACAAAGCAGAATTAACCCCACACTGCACCATGCCCCAAACCAGCCCTAACCCCACACCCGTGCCCTGCTAACCTAGAGAGGGAAGCTCCACGGCCGAGTGCTCGCACTGCGAGATGCCTCCCCTGGATTTGTTTGGCCTCAGACGAAGTCACCGAATGCCCTCATACCTTTATCTGTTTCCCCAAAGATCCATCTGATACCAGATTACCACGTAAATACCTATAGACAAGAAACCTCAACCCGTTCTGGTTACAGAAAGGCTTGTGGAGTTCATGGCTTTTTACACGGTCTGTTATAAGGTCTTCCCTCATTCTTGGCCTCCACGTACAAACACCTGGCTGCTGGGTGTGGGCATTGTTCCAGTGCTGGGCACCCACAGCCGCTGTGGCTTTCACCAGGCGTCCCTCAGCTCACATACACTCAAGTCACACATTTAATCACAATTTCACACTCACATTCAGGTTGTAGATGTAGGAAAATTCAGTTTGTACGAGACTCAGAGGTCTCCAGCTGAGCATCGAACTCCCAGGGATAACAAAATTAACTGTTTCTGCCTCTCACCTTTCCACAGTGCACCCTGGGAAGCCCCTGGATCCACCTCCTCCATGGGCTGCTTGAGGGAGCTGAAGGCCACTGAAAGGTCCTCCCCTCTTCTGCAGGCTGTGCAAACTCACTGCTCAGCCTCTCCTCCCACCTGCCCAGGTTCCAGCTGCAGCTTCATTTTGCTGAGGTTTGGTCTTTTTGGAAGGAGGGGTGAGGAGGTCCAGAACACGACTGAATTTTCCCATCTTCTTTCAGGGAAATTCATTGTATCTTCTCCCCTCCCCCATACACTAGGAAAAAGGCAAAGATTAATCTGCTCTGCTATCAAAACACGGGAGACAGCTGCACAAATAGCTCAATAGGAATATCTCTGCTGAGCAGACAGCCCATTAAACCCTCTGTCTGTGGATTGGTCCATTGTAGATCAAGAAGATACTTATCAGCCAGCATTGTTCAGCAGCAGAGAAGTCATTTGTCTTCGATATGAACACAATGCTCCTATTGTTGCGCATCACCCTGCGACCAGCTCAGATATTGTGGTATTGATTAGCTGGTTTGGAGAGGGCAGAGGAAGGGCTGAGTTTTAACTACAATTGAAAATCAGGTAAGGGGCTGGCGAGCAGGGAACATACATCACAGGAACAGCCTGATAAAAGGAATTGTCTAGGATGTTTTCATATCCAAAATACCAGTTCCATCACTCTCCACAGACAAACCCTGAACTTTCTCCACAGATGCGATGCAAATCCCTGTAAAGGCAAAGGCTGAGTTCTTCAGGCTGATCCCTGCCTCTTCATACACCCCAGTGACTGGCTCAGTGTCAAAGCTCCTCCTGATGAAGGAGAGAGCCCACCAGCAAGAGCTGTTTGGTGTTTACGCAGCAGAGGCTAAGTTGGTCTGATGTGTCCCACCACTCACCTGAGAGTGTGACATCAGATGTGGGTCCTGCTGATCCCCCAGCTCCTGTGGGGGTCACAGACCTCCTTAAGCAGCGAGACTGCAGGACTCTCTCAAGGCAATGCTTTTCCAGATCCTGTTGGAATGGCACCAGGAACCTGTGAATAAAACAGCTTCTTCCAATGATCTTGCTCATTGTACATCCAAATATAAGTTGGAAGTGCTGCTTTTGTTTCCTCTTTCCTTCAGAAAAGGTGAAAAACCCACAAAGTGACAGAGAACCCTGATTCATGGTCTCACTCAACCTCCTAATTTGTTGTTTAGCAGAAGATCAATGCTGTTGATCTGTGTCAAAATTATAGATGTGCTGCTATTTGCAGATCAGTTCAGTGCTTTTGCAACCTCAGGAGAGGTCTCGATGCCAAATTTACTCATTTGCTCACGAACGCTGACAACGTAGAAACTCTTCTCCAGTATCTGCTGCTTAGGCTAACGACACCAGTGAAGTTCTGCATCCAGAAAAAGTAGTATTTAGCCACGATGAACAGTCACACCAGAGCTTAACGTGTTTTGCTTCACTGAAGGGAAGCAGCCTCGTGGCAGCTGACGTTAGGCTGGGCAGTACAGGGGGGATCACGAATGTGCAGGACACACAAGAAACCCCTCGAACCTTTTGCTTCCAAAACGTGGTGCAGCCTTGGCCTAATTCATGTTTGTTATTGTGATGTCTCAGTCCAAAGAAATAAGATGCCAATAAATCACCCAACTCCCAGCACTACAGCAGCAACAGCCCAGGCCCACCCCCTGCTCAGGAACCTTCCTCCAGATAGCTGCTGTCCCTCAGAGCCAGAGGGATGCCTCTGACATTATCTACAGCAAGTGGAGACTAACACAGGCTGCCCCGAAACCAGAAGAACCTGGAAACAAGAGATATTGCCAGACTTCTCCTTTTCATTGCAAAGCTTGTCAGAGTCCAGCCTTACTGCCCACCTTCATCTGCATAAAACCATCATTTCATGCACATGTGGACACAACCAGGCTGGATGGGGTTCTGAGCCCCCTGATCCAGTGAGGGGTGTCCCTGCCTATGCAAGGGGTGGGACTGGTGGGGTTTAAGGTCCCTTCCAGCTCAAACCGTTCCACAATCACCCTTTGGGCAGCTGAATTCCAGAATATTTGTCATCACAGTTCTTTTGCCACAATGCAACCTGTGCTTAATGATGGGAAATCTCATGATTTCTGACTGCTGCAGACTGTGGAAATGTTTTTGCAAAGAACTGATGCCCTCTCCCCCTCACATGCCCTTCCCCTCGTTTCCAGGCACGATCTACAAACAGCAGCAAGATATTAAACTAGGGGAGGGTAAAACAGATGTTCAACAGAAACCCTCCTTTATCAGCTTGGCTCTGTGGCTTTCAGCTCATTTTCTTCACTGTCTGAACTACTCTGAGGCTGAGCAAACTGGAAAAAGGGCTTCCTTGCAGAAGGAGAAGTCTTTCAAAAAGACATCAGCTCATTTCTTGTTCCTTCTAGACCATTGAATCCCTGTTCTTTAAGCCTGGACCTCTTCCACACTAAGACATGAGGAGTCTGAATATATTCTTACCTGCAAGAGCCACACCTGAGAGTGCAGATCCTGTTCTGAGCACCCCAAGGCATTGAATGTTTGTAACCAGCTACATCTCAACCACATCAGCAGGTACAGGAGGAGCTCAGGGCACAACAGAAGGGTTTGTGGAGCACGAGGAAGAGTGTGCTTACCATGAAGCAGCTGCAACCTCAAAGGCTGCAGAAGTACAGCAGAAAAAGGCAAATACCAGGGGTTGTGCTGATGGGCCATCTCCCAGTGCTCCAGTGTGGAGGGACTGCGTTGTATATTGGCTAAAAGCATATAAATCCTCCCTGCTGTGTTGCAGACACACCATGACTCAGTTACATATGGCAGTTCATCTGTCTCACTCTCAGATGTATTTTTATCATTCAGATTCCAATGTTGTACAACTCGGGTTCTCATCTGGGGCCCTGTGTGTGGCGCAGCCCAAGAGCCACCAGGCTACACAGGTGACAATTTGAACCACGGAATGTTCAGCCCGAGGAGGAGGCCAGAGCTGGGTGCAGAGAGCAGCTCTACGGATGGGGATGCAGGTAACCAGTTACTGGGAAAGGTGAAACCAGTCACAGCATTCCATTTGCTAAGAATTCAGTGAATCCACAAGTCCAGGACCAGTCTCTTTGATTTTAAATAAATGTTTATTAAAATCCTACAGCTGCAACTGATGATAAACAGCACAGTCCTCCTGAAGGCTCCTCAAAACCTCCCTCTTTGCTGCTCAGTTATACCCCACGCTGATGCCTGCTGACAGGCAGAGCTACTTCAGAGTCACGAGAGCTACGTAAGCCATATATTTACATCACACAGGTGAGCACTGCCTTCCACGGTGATGTATAAACCAGCAACAGAAGCCTCTTCTCTGCAAGAAGCACAAAGCAAAACAGTCAACGAAACACATGCTGTAAGCTTTATCCTCCTGTTGCACAGCTCAGTTCAGTTACAAACAGCCCAAAATAGCTTTACATAAATGAACATGACATCTGTATTGCTTTGATTAGAGGAACACTTGATTTTTGACACACACACAAGACTTACATTGAAAGCTACAGCTACACAAGAGTGAACATTAACTCTGCAGAGCAAATTATCTGCCTAGCTTTAAAAATCTTAACATCCTCCAACCCAAGGGCAAAAAACTGCACACCCCATTGATCCAAACACACGCCACAGAAGGCACCAAGTTCTCTGCAGGGCAGAAACTCAAGCCTAGCTCAAAACAAGTTTTAAAAAAGGTTATTCCAAGAAATCTTGTTATTATTGTCATTTTCCTTAAATCTGGGCTGGAAACACCTTTGCTTCAGTTTCCAGGCACTGGATGCTGTAGCTGTTTGATCAGTCCCCGTGTGAAGCCTCCTCCCTTCCTCTCCCCAGGCTGCCTGAGGGATGGTCCAGCTCACCCCCACCACACAGCAGGTTCCCAGCCCTCAGGTGGGTTCCACACAGCATTCTCCCTCCGGTCAACAACTTTCCTGAAATGCAGGAACAGAAACAATTTTCCCACAACAGAGGTCTCCAAAATTCTTTACAGGAATTTCAATTCCAGGTTGAGGAGTGAAAGCCTTCAAGGTATGGTTGGAGTTTTACTGCCTTCCCCCATGCCAAGGAAGAGCCCTGCTGCTTCTCCATCACATTCCAGGTTGTTCCTGCCCCCTGCAGTAAAACTACACTTGTGGTGAAGAACTGCAGCCCAGGTTTGGGAAGCTGAGGAAGGGCTGTCTCGCAGTGGAGGGACCACACGCTGGAATAGGGGAAGAGCTGGAGGAAGCAGGAGCAGCTCACCTTGTACCCACCAGAAGAAACAACACAGAACCTTTCAGCTTTCCTGGAGACCAGTGGAAGGTGACCCACCCTTCACACCTCTCCTCTGAGGCCACCTGAGGAGTGTTATGGCCCTCCTCTGGATCTGGGGAAGAGGGAGCCCAGAGCGAGTGAACCAGGCCAGCTGCAGCCTTTTTAGCAGAATAAAAGTGTTAAATCACGTTTCCTGCAGGAAATCCAATCTTGCCTCCCCTTTTATCTTGTACAGAGGAATTTCACTCAGCCAGAAGTGGTTTTGTTGCTTTCTAGGTGCAGAATGCTTAATTTTGTATTGAAAGGTAATAGGGAGAAACAGAATTGTTTTTAAACAGAAAATATTTGCAATATGCACTTTATGCACTTTAGAAAAGTGAGTGAAATGTGTATGAGCTGGGAGGGTGAAGAGAAGTTGTCACGGCCGCATCAGAGAAAACAAACACTGCTTCAGTTTTGTGGAAAAAAAATAGATAAAAATACAATACAAGCACTATAATAATATAATTTATCAGTGTGCTGGTGTAAGAGTTAACGGGCAGTTTAAAAATCAAGCAGCAAACGTAACTTTGATCCTGGGGACCTTTTGTGCTGCCACCAGCACCAGCAGTCGAATCCAAATAAGCACCCAGGCAAATGCTGCTGGAAGAGCCTTGGCAGGTTCTAATAAGGTGATGAAAACCTGTTTGTAACTCGGAAAGTTGACAGGAGTCACTGGCAGAAGTCAGGCTCTTGTCATCATGGTGAAGCAGGAGGTGTTTGAAGGGCCTGAGAAAGGGATGGGAGCTGGTAAAGATCATCTGTAACCGCAGCCACCGCCCCTGCCAGCAGCCAGGTCACCCAGCACCCCCACTGGGTGAAAAATGAGTGATTTCTACCATTTATGGGAAAGCTTTGGGTGAGGATGCCAAGTGCTGCCAGCCCAGCTACGACCCCGAGAGGTGGAAAGCTCTGGGGCAGTGGGGATGCAACCACAGCACTGCCTGCAGAGCCCACGTTACCCTGTGGGGTAAGGGCAAGACACAGAGGGTCATGTTAGGAAAAAGTTCTTCACTGAAAGGGTGATTGGCCATGGGAATGAGCACCCAGGGAGGGGGTGGAGTCACCGACCCTTGAGGTGTTTAAGGGGAGACTGGATGAGTCACTGAATGCCATGGTTTAGATGATGGTTGGTGTTAGTGTTGGTGTTGGGTTATAGGTTGGACTCGATGATCTCAGAGGTCCTTTCCAACCTTATGATACTGTGATACTGTGATATTGTGATCTTGTACTCTCTCCTGTATCGTGGCCACGGAGGCACAGCTTGATTTGACTAATATGTAGGAATTTAAAACATTTACATTTAAATTTGCTTAAAAAAGGAAACAAAAAAAACCACAACAAAAAAAACCCACCCCCCCATTACCTTCATTACCTGGTGAGATGTACGTCAGGTTTTTATGTTTCCTTACACATGGAGAACATTTTCTCGATCAAATCCTGAATGCCCTCATCCAAGAGTGAATGTGTTGGAAGGATAAACACCTTTTTGGAGCACTGGGAGTGTTACCTGAGAGTCCTGCTGCTCGCCCAGGAGAACTGAGCTGGCAAACCCCTCTGCAGGCATTTGGACAAGTGACAACAGAGCCAGGGAGAATTAAACTGAGGAAATGAGTGATAACAAGGCAGCACGAAAGAAAGAAGCTTTCTCTAAATATGACAAACCTATTAGAAGGAGCCAGTTCATTTCATTACAGTAAAACATAATTGGCATAAAACAAATTCTCTCCTAATTTATGACTTTTCCGTTTTAGAACATGTTTTAGAATGTTTAGAATAAATGTTTTAGAACATTTACAATGTTCTAAAAGTAAAGATTTAGTTCTACAGCTCTCATTGAACTTCCTTTTTTGCTCCACGTGATTAAAATCTTTTATTTCTGCCCTCAAAATGAAAACCAAGCAGAGAGGGGAACGGCCTGGCCGAGGCTGCTGCTCATGCCCTGCAGGGCTGGGCTTTGGGTGCTGGGAGCAGAATGAGGGGTTTACCCAGGGCTGCCTGGGGGCATAGTGGGACACAGAGTGCACAGTGGTTCAGCAAAGGGGCCTGGAGAGCAGCAGCATCTGACCCACAGAGCCTCACTCCCAGGATCCCCGCGAGGGATGACCTCCTCAGGACAAGCCCTGGGCTGCTGCTTGCCTGGGGCAGTGCTGAGGACTCCCCTTTCGTCACCATCTCACCCATCCCCTCCCATATTGGCACTGAAGCTGTAGGGTTGGACACTGTGTTTAACTGGATAGAACACCCTAAATACCCTTATTTATATCCTAAACAATCCACCCATTTCAGGTGGGTTGTGCCCGTGGCAGCAGGCTCAGCAGAGAGAGCAGATGAAACCTCTGGCTCTCTCACACAGAGTTCAATCACCACACAGAAGCCTATGATAATAAATAGAGAGAGCAACCCATTGCAAACCATCACTGCCAAGGAAATGTTTCCAGTTTTCTAAGCAATTCTGTTTCCATCACCTGCTCTCCAGAACTTTATTATTCCTGGTTCTGCCATCAGTATATTTGGGGATTTATTGATGATGATATTTTCATAGAATCGTGGAATAGTTTGGGTTGGAAGGGACCTCAAAACCCACCCAGTTCCAATCCCCCCTGCCATGGGCAGGGACACCTCCCACTGGATCAGGGGGCTCAAAGCCCCATCCAACCTGGCCTTGAACACCTCCAGGGATGGGGCAGCCACCACTGCTCTGGGAAACCTGGGCCAGGGCCTCCCCACTCTCGTTGTGAATTTATTCCTAAGATCTCATCTAAATCTCCCCCCTTCCAATTTAAAGCTCTTCCTCCTCATCCTATCACTATGGACTCTTGTAAAAAACCCCTCCCCAGCTTTCCTGAAGCCCCTTTCAGTCCTGGGAGGCTGCTCTAAGGTCTCCCCAGAGCCTTCTCTTCTCCAGACTGAACAACCCCAACTCTCTCAACCTGTCCTCATCGCAGAGGGCCTCCAGCCCTTGGATCATCTCTGTGGCCTCCTCTGGACCCACTCCAACAGTTCCATATTCTTCCTAAGTTTGACCTATTATTATACAGCAGTCTCTTGACTTTCTCACATCTCCAGACTAGGATGGCTCCTTCTGCTTTGAGTTATTCCTTTCCAATTCGTTTGTGAAACCTTTTGCTCAGAGTCCCACCCCATGAGCAATCTTGTACTCAGACAAACACCAACTCCTTGGACTTCCTGCCACCTGTGGGCTTTCATCCTTGGCTTTCTCCACTCACAAGAGCTTTTGCAGCTTTTGGGGTTATCTAAGGCCCTGTGATGTTTCTGGAAGGACTCTGCTTGCCTTCCTGGTGAAAGCCCTAAGGCAGTGGTCCCTTACAGCCCATACCTTCATTACAATGCATTATTCCTTTTTCCTAATTTTGATCAGAACAATTCCATCTGGAAGGGACCCGCAGTGATCATCCAGACCAACTGCCTGACCACATGAGGGCTGACCAGCTTTTAAAGCACGTTGTTAACAGCATTGTCTAAATGCCTCTTCAACACTGACAGGCCTGGGGCATCGACTGCCTCTCCAGGAAGCCTCTTCCAGGGTTTGGTCACCTCACTCACCCATTTGCTCTCCACTTATCTGCAAAAATAAATATTTTACAGAGCAAACAAATATGTTGTGAAAAATCAGCTGCACTTTTAGGCTGGGCACAGGAGAAGGAAACGCTGTGTTTTGCCTCAGTTTGCATGGACCTGTCTCCCAGGTGTTTTGTTTTCTCTGCCTTTTAGTATTTCCATCATGAAATGCTTTAAAATGCATTCCTGGCTTGAATTCATGCCCTCAGAAAAGACAGCCCTGTGCTTATTTTGAAGTCTCCTCCTGCCTGCTGCAGCAGTCTGGCAGGTACGGCGCTGCCTTCCCAGGGTGCCAGGTGTGCTGGTCAGTAACTGTAATAATTGGTGATATATTGAAATGTCTTGTAAACCAATTTGCAGCAGGTGAATGATTGCTGTGCTTGAAAGACTTCAATTTTCATTTCTTATTTTTTCAAAGCAGATAATTATTATAATACAGGTTATTAAACATCAAAGGTTTACCTTGTCTTGAGACAATTTAGCTTCTTTTAGAGGCTCATAAATGCTTTATTGTGCATGGTTCTGAATAAATATTTGATTCCATATGAGATCAGTATTCACCCACTGGAAATTATAGAGCTGCTGAGAGCCTGCCAGACTCAGAGCCTGCATGATCTTTGATGGAGCTGTCACCTGCCTCTTCTCACCTCTTGTCACGTAAGGGCCATCTTCCAAAGCATCCTGTTCATCTCAACTGTGTGTCGAGTGCTAAACCAGCTCACGGTGGTGTGAGGTAAGAAATGGAGATGCCTCCAGGCATCCTGTCCCAGGGGTTCTTCGAACAAAGCTCGGATGCCCTCGATGCCTGGGGATGCTCAGGCTGCTGGGGTCAAGGCACTGAGCCTGGCTGCGGGCCCTGGAGGTGTTTAAACATGAACATCAACAGAAAGAGCCCGTAAGCACTACGGAGCCTCTGCACCCTCCCGGCTGGTTCGGTGCTTTCTCACGGGCTGCAGGCCCAGCTGTTGGCAAGGAAGCAAAGATGAAGGGTAATTGGGTATTCTCTACTGAAGAAACTCCCAGCATCTCATGATGACTCTTGTTTTCCAGTTTCTCCTTCGAAGTCTTGTGCTGGGATGAATCGGGGGGAAGGGCTGAATGTGGCTCATCATGCAGAGCTACAAAGGGAGCAAATTCTCCTCTCAGACAATAATTAAGGTAAGGGTGAATCAAGAGATTCACTTTTTCTTAATTAATGATTTTCAAATTGATTTTATATAGGTCTGATTTTCAAATGGATTTTTTAATAACTGAACTGGTTGCAATCTTCAGAAGAGACAGATATTAAAGTCCCTGGAAAAACGCCATTGGTTGTACTTCATGGAGTCATGGTCCTGGGAAGAACTGAGGGAGCAGCTGGCAAGAGCCATTTCTTGTTTGCATAGGGGAATCTGTCTGCCTTCCAGCTGACCACGTCCATTTTCCCAGAGAAATTCCATTTATTTAGCGAAAAATAAATTCTCTTGACAGCATTTATGACGCAAAAAGGCATCAGGGGGACGCTGCCTGCTTTATGTTGCCTTCTTTCCCTTGCTGTCTCCAGCAAGGATACTGTGTAAAATAAAATACCTGGGAGAGACAGAGACCAGGTGGAGGGGAGAGGGGAAACCCAGCAGTGATAACAATGTGATCTGGGGATGAATGAGAACAGGGGCAGCCCAGTGCGTTCCATTGCCTCCGTGTTGTGAGTCAACATTTAAAAGGGAGTGGGATTTCATCAGATATGGGGAATAGTTTGTCCAAGATATTAATTCCATTTGGCAATTTTTAGGTACAGTAAATATGGTAACCGTGGTGTTGGGGTGCTGAGCCAGCTGGCAGAGGTCACAGCAGTGATGTCACTGTTTGTTCTCTCCGAAAGGCCAAGGAGGTTTGGGGCGAAGGGTGCCCTTTAGGAAAAATCAAAGGAGGAATCCAGGGAGCAGGCAGGTCACAAGCCCGAGATGTTTCCTGGGAGCAACCAGGTCCCTTACTGGGAGACACCTCTTGCCAACAAATGTCAGGGTGGGTTGCCCTTGCTGTCTGCTTAATGTGTAGCACAATTATAGTGTAAAATATAGAAGCATAATTACAGCATCATAAATACAGCATACTATATAGAAGATCAGTAAGAAAACCAAGGTGTCACAGATGCTAGAAAGTGTTTTCTGAGGAGGCCTTGGTTTGCCCCACAATATGCTGACACGCAGACCTCGGGTAGGGATGTAGAGTGCTTGGTCTCTGCTGAAGCCAGAGAAACATTGTTGAATGTCCTGGCTGGACAATAAACCAGGCTCAGGATGGGAGGATGGGACAGAAAATGTTACAGGTGATGAATGAGTTGTTCCTGCATGCTTGTGGGTAAAGAAAAAGGTGCAGTTTAGTGTCGAAATGCAGAATCAGCCAAGCTCATGGTCTCCCAGAAAGCTTTCCCATGCATCAGCACTGAGATCCTCAGCTGTACCTGGCTGGAAGAACAAGGTTTAAGGCTGTGGTGCTCCTTGCCCCTCTGTGTGCTCAGCCATGGACAGACAGACACATCTGTACCACATGGGCAGCACCCAGCTGCCTGCTCCACCTGCACCGCTCCCAGTCCCTACCTGAGTGACCTGTGCTCCTCAGCAAGGGCCTCAGCAGCTGCTCTGTCCCCCACAGCTCTCACCAATGTGGGTCTTGTGAAAACAGGTGGCTTTGCTCTCTTCTTGATGCGAGAAGCTCAGACTGAAAAGCAGGGGAGGAAACCTGACAAGTGCTGGTCAGAGACCTCACATTTTGTTCTTCTACAAAGATCTGTAACTGTGAGGGCAGCAGAGTCTCCCCTGCATGCCCAGGGTCCCCTCCCACTTTCACTGTCACCTTCAGCATTAGCCAAGTTTGGGGAGTAATTCTGTTCCAAACCCACCCTCACTGTTATTTAGACAGTTTATGCCCTGGTGTTTCCGAGGACTGCAATAACAAGAGTGGGCAATGAGAAACCATTCTTACAATAATGGTTGAAGTGGGAGTGTGTGGGATTGCAGCCCCCTCTGGCTCACACTCACCTGGCACCAGCTGCTCAAACCAGTTCTGAAACAGGAAGGAAATTCACCCTCAAGGTGTTTTTCTTAGGAATACTCTGGGTAATTTCCCTCATTTAAGGAAAAGTGCAACACACACACGTGCTATCACCCCTCCCTGCAAGGAGAAAGATTCTTATTAATTAATCTGGTAGCCTTGATTGCTCTTGGAAGAAGAAATCACATCTGAAAAGGGAATTTAGTTCAAGAGAGGCTGGGTCCAGTGAGTTGTCAACCAGCTGGAACTGAGAAAGCTGGAGAGGTCTTGCCAGCATCACACTGATCATAGACTCACAGAATCACCCGAGTTGGAAGGGGCCCACAAGGACCATCCAGTCCAACTGCTCTCCCTGCACAGGACACTCCCAACACTCACCCCGTGGGACTGAGGGCAGTGGCCAAATGCTTCTGGAATGCTGGCAGAGCAGGGGCCCTGACTGCTTCCCTGGGGAGCTGTTCCAGTGCTCCACCACCCGCTGGGGGAAGAACCTCTTCCCAATGTCCAATCTCCCCCTGCCCTGGCACATCTTCCTGCCATTGCCTCCAGTCCTGTCCCAGGTCCCCAGAGAGCAGAGCTCAGCCCCTGTTTCCCCTCCCTCCCTTGTTAACCATCACCAGCTGGGAGGCTCAGGATGGGAGGTGGTGCCCTAAGAGGGGGTTCTGTTTGGGACCCCTCCTGCCCGTGGGGTGGGGGGGGATGAGGGGTTCCTTGTCCTGGATGGAAACACTTCTCAGCAGGGTTTGTCATCCCCCTGCTCTGGCTCCACAGCCCCAAGAACCAGGGAGCCACACACTGGAGCCTCGCACTGTGGAGGCCGCAGGGGTTGAAAAACTCAAAACCACAAGGAAGATGATTATAAGTTAATAGTAAGAACAATTATTAATTTTAAAAGTTCAGTGCAGTCTCCATGAGTGTTTATTTTCCATGCCTATCTGCAACCAGAGTGATTGTGAGAATTGAAGTCCCCTGTGGTGCCAGGCAGGGGGAAATTGCCGTGTCATTTTCCACTCCGGAAAAGGTAATGCAGGTCTTCAGGAAACGCTGTCACCACGTCCCTTTTATTTTCTGGGTTTCAAAACACAAAAGTGAAATGTGTACCTTTCAGCTATCTGTGTGGCTCATTTGCTCCCCAGGGAACCCCATAAACATGTCACAACATTCACCACGCTCCTCTGCAATTTCCTACAAATGCTTTTTCCCAGCTCCCGGACTCCTCATGGGCTGGAGGAGAGCAAAGCCTCCAGGGCTCGCTCGCTGCTGTGACTGCCAAGCGCTCACCCCTCCAGCCTGAGCCTGGGGTTTGCTCTGCCCATGGGGGACAACAAACACAAACCACGGTTTCTTTTGCCAATAGCATTTATCATAGAATCACAGGACGGTTTGTGTTGAAAGGGACCTCAAAGCCCATCCAGTTCCACCTCCTGCCATAGGCAGGGACACCTCCCACTGGATACAAAGCCCCATCCAACCTGGCCTTGAACACCTCCAGGGATGGGGCAGCCACCACTTGTCTGGGCAACCTGGGCCAGGACCTCCCCACCCTCATTGTGAAGAATTTCTTCCTCATGTCTAATCTAAATCTCCCCCTTCCAATTTAAAGCCATTACCCCTCGTCCTGTCACTCCAGACCCTTGTAAGAAGACCCTCTCCAGCTTTCCTGGAGCCCCTTTCAGTCCTGGGAGGCTGCTCTAAGGTCTCCCCAGAGCCTTCTCCTCTCCAGGCTGAATAATCCCAACTCTCTCAGCCTGTCCTCATCGCAGAGGGGCTCCAGCCCTTGGGTCAACTTTGTAGCCTCTTCTGGACCCACTCCAGCAGTTCCATCTATTTCTTATGTTGGGGATTCCAGAACTGGACACAATACTCCAGGTGAGGTCTCACCAGAGCTGAATGGAGGGGAAGAATCACCTCCCTTGACCTGCTGGCAGTGCTTCCTTTGATGCAGACCAGGATGGACATCAATAAAAGCCAAAGCCCTCACTTAGGCCCCAGGTGCTGCAGAAAAAAACGACGAGAGGAAGGTTTGCTCCCTCCAAACCCCTCAGCCCGACCCCACGGGGCTGGGCCAAGGCTTTCCCCTGCCCCATTCCTCATGGAACACCAAGCCTTCCCCAGCCCTGAGCTCTGTGCAGTGGCCGAGGGCTCCGGTTCCAGCTGGAGCCATCAGCACCTGCCTCTGTCAAAGATGAGTTCTTATGACAATATAGTAATTCTGTGTATGGATCTGTTACTTTCAATAGAAATCATTCTTAAAGGGTGACATCCTCCGGTGATTAACTGTGGAATATCCGTTACTGGAGCAGGAAGAAGAAAATGTGATGAATTCTTTGAATGAGAGAATCTCGATAAATCTCAATCCCTGCAATTTAGTGTAATATTCACCTGGGGATTCCACCCCAGCACCTGGAATGGTTTGCTGCTCTCGTTTGATTCTTGTGCTGTACATTGACCTTTCGGGTACCTGTGCAGACGCCGCAGCCGTGCCGCCGACCCCAGGCTGGGGCTCTGGCCAGGGCTGGTGCCCAGGGTCTCCGATAGCTGGTGGTTCCTGTAAATGCACCAAGGAGGTGCAGGGGCAGGGCAAGCACCCCAGTGCCCCGACTTTACCCCCCTTGTCCTGTCCTGATGCATTGCTTCAACGTGAGAAAAAGATTTCTCTACTATGTCAACAATAAGAATTAAAACAAATCGTCAAAATATTGGGAATCTGCCTCCAAACTCACCACGGGCCCCAGACAGCCACTCTCATACACCCTTGGAGAGATGAAACAGAGCTGTACAAGGAACAGAATATTTCATATGTGTTGTCTGATTTATTGCTGTCACATTTCTGCCTCAAATTCCCCTGAAATAACACGTATTCAAACTCCTTTCCTAAGGAAATGTATCAGATTTTACCTGCTGGGGAATTATAAAGGATGAATACTCAATACATATAAAAACCATAATAAAAATCTTTCATCATAGCTGTATTTTAGTCAATCTGTCACATAGTAAAAAGGAGGCCACAGGAAGGAAGGCCTCGTTGTGCTCAGTGCTGTTCAGAACAGGGCATTTTGCCAGCCCCAGTAACTCATCGGAAGTGTTTTAATTAGCAGCAGGGTCATCACAGGTCGCTGTGGGCATCGTCCAGCAGAGCGCTGAGTGTCTGACACCAACCCTGTGTGCCTGCAACGGGCATCAGTGTTGGGAGGGTCAGACAGGCCGAGTGCAAATCAAAAGCAAATGGAGAACAGGAATTTCAGTCTCTGTGGCGAGGGCTCACTGGCTGGAGCACAGGCAGCACTTCCCTCCCCGTGGGGAGCAGGAGAGGCAGCTGTGCCCGGCTCACACGGTGCCTGAGAGGCACCTGGTACCCCATGCCCAAGTGCCTGCTCACTCCTCTCTCTGCGCTTCCCGATCCCACTGCAGCTTCCCAATCTATCCCACAGGAAATTTGCTCACTCCCTGTCTTTTTCCTCCCTGTATTTCCACAAGTGGCACTCCCATCCTATCCTATCCTATCCTACCCTATCCCATCCTATCCCATCCTATCCTATCCTATCCTATCCTATCCTATCCTATCCTATCCTATCCTATCCTATCCTATCCTATCCTATCCTATCCTATCCTATCCTATCCTATCCTCACCTCCTTGTCAGTCAAGTGTTCATCCCAAGCAGAATCCAAGCCTCCATTTTCCACCTGCAGACCCTCATGAGCTGCGCGTGGGTGCTGCGCCAGTTGCTGTCGGGGTTGATGCTCCTGCTGCTGCTCAGCTCCCATGGGGCAGCATCCCGGGTGGTCCCCACTGTGCCTCCTGCTGCTCTGCTCCCGGGATCTGTTTGTGGATCTGAACTGCTGCTGGGAAGAGAAAAAGGAAAATGTAAGAATCCCCTTGCAGCCCCCAGTCTATCCCACAGAAGCTTTGCTCACTCCCTGTCTTTTTTTTGCGTTTCCTTACTGGTGGTGTTTGCATTTCTCCTCTGGCACCAGCTTTCTGCTCACTTCTCTCCAGGAGGATCAACACAGCTGAAGAAGGGCAGGTTATTTACTCTGACAGCCACAAATTCAAAAGAGCTCAGCTTAAAAAAATTCCCTGTGTCAGGTTCTACAACCCCCCACTCCTCACATCTCCATCCGACCAGGCTCCTCTGCAGGTCAGAAAGGTTTTAAGGTGCAGACCCCCAGTGCCACGTGCACACCCCAGGCCAGCCTGGCAGCACATGGACAGAGCATCTCCAGTCACTCCCAGTAAGCCCTGACTCTGCAGACACATCCTGAGCTCTCAGCAGTTAAGAAGTTCCTGTGATTCCATGGGGAAAGGGTCATTTCAGAGAGACAAGTCCCCATTTCAATGTCACTGTGAGCAGGTTGCTGCACTGCGAAATGGTTGAGTTTACACAAGGAGGCCATTGGCTTTTCAAGTACCGGAAAACTGGGTTGAAGTTTCTCTTAACGATCATTAATATTTCTTACTGTGTTGGGTGCAATATGAGCTCAGACATCGGTCTATGCTGCTTTTGTGCAGCTGCCAAATTAAGAACTCTTTAATAATTCAAATTTATTAGCTATGGTTCCCCTTGACCAAACAGGAATGATTCTTTAAGCAAGTAATTGGCTGTGAAGTCTGACTTATCTGTATTTGCCTTTCTTTAATTACACCGACGTGTTTAAAAGTTCTGTTCTGTGTTCTCAATTCCGCTCAGTTTGGGTCTGTACCATCTCAAACATCTGTTCCCATAACAATGGGGTGTGATTTTACACAAGCTCACACCCTTCTCAGGGCAATGAGATCTATTCTTGTCTTTCAAACTCATTGCTGTGCTCTCTTTTTTTTTGAATGAATACCTTTGATACGTATTTATTCACATATTTTCATGCCATATGAATGATCAGTGTTATTTTTATTTCAGATACTTAGTTTTTAATGACCGTAATAGGAAGGACGTGCAGCTTTACACAAATACCCACAGAACCCCAATGTGCTGTAAAGGAAACGTATTCCAGAAATGGCTGCTGACAGCAGTGAGCCACCTCCTTCAGCTTTCATAAGAGAGAAATTACTTTACTTCATGTTTCAGTCTCAGCTCAGAGTTCACTTGATGATGGTGCTGGTCCTGCCATGAGAGGCAGGAGGCTTCGTGTGGCTGGTGGGGAGCCCAGGGCTGGTGGAGATCCTGTGGCTGGTGGGGATCCCATGGCTGGTGAGGAGCCCAGGGCTGGTGGGGAGCCCATGGAGAGCAAGGTGTGGTGTGGAAAAGTGGCAGGGCATGAGGAGGCACCAACCTGCGGCAGCCGATGAGCTCGACAGGGCAGCACTTCCTCAGCTGGGCATATCCTAGAGACGTGAGGGCAGAAGCACCTGGAGCTCCTGAAGAGGTCACCCCTCGGGTCTGAGGGGGCTGAACATCCCCTGTCTGTGTGCATGAGGGGTTAGAGATGGAACTATTGCTCTTCCTGCAGCACCTGTGAGCCCACTGGGACTGACAGCGGATGGGACCCAGGTCAGGGAACCCAAAGAAAAGACAGCACCAGGGAGATGCTCTGCTCTTTACTGAATTCCTGATTTCCTTCGGTTTCACAAAAGACCCAGTGTAAAGCTCTGCACAATCAGCTCCTTCTATTGCATTATTTATTATTCATCACCTCTCCAGGGGACTGAAGATGTTAAATGTGTCAGGCTGGCACTTTGTAGGACACAAGAAGCATTTTGTCACTGAAGATATTCTCACTCTCTTCCCCTTGAAGCTGATCACACTTAGAGGAAAAATTCCAGTAGCAGCAGGATGTGACCAGGATCATCTCAAGCAACACAGGACACATCTCTACAAACACATTCCCTGCAAAAAATAATTCCGTTCCTTATTTACTGCCCTTGAAAGAACAAAACTTTAAATTTACATTAAAATGCCCTTGGTAGGTTTTTTTGCAGTATTCCCTCTCCCCATTCCATGCAATTCCTTTGAGCCTGTGCATTTCACACCAGGTGGATCACACATGGGCAATTCTACAGCACTTCCTGTCAAACCTGATGGGATCTCATGGCAGTGCAAGACCTCCCCATGCTCATGTGTGCCCTACTTGCTGGGCAGCCAGCACTCCCAGGCTGTGGAGCAACCCAGGGCCTGGCTGGGATAGTTCAGGTCCTGCCCCACCACCTCCTGCAGTGTCCAACCCAAGGAGCTGCATTCAGTGTGTGGGCGATTGCTTGGCTCACTGACTTCGTTCAGAGCAATGGGAACCACAAAACCTGACACTTCTCCTTATAAAAGTCATCAGATGGGAGGTACAGAAATACCTGATGGTATTCCTGGTGCTTGCACCACCAGTGCTAGTTAAACCAGTTGTTGATGGTGGAATTCTTAAATACCACAGTTTGGTGGCACCCAATGTGCTTTCTGGAGGGCAAGACCTTGTTTTACCAAATCTACAGAAGTTCTTTGAGAAAGCAACAACTAAACATGACCTGTTTGATCCTGGATTTTCGCAGTTTAGTTGATGAGGCTCCACACAGAAAGCTTTTGTGGATCCCAGACAAACTCCAGCCGAAATGGGAGGCACCTGCTGGCTGAGCAGGCAGCGAGTGTCGGCAGCGATGAGTGGCTCCGGGGGAGCTGTGCCATGCCCGAGGCTCACATCTTCTGTCAATGAAACTGAAAAACTGGGAAGCTACAGAAAAGACTTGAAAAAATAATGTGGAGCTGACTGAAATGCTTGCCAGTATAAATCTGAAGAACTCAATGTATCGAAAGTGTCAGAAAGATGCCATGGTGAGACTTGATCACTGTGGGTTGGCAACAAAGGCAGAAAACCCTGTTTGCTGAGCCTCCCCTTAATCCAAGAACCACACAGTGTTTGAAAAATCCCTTCAGGAGAGTTCAGGAGGAGCTGAACCAAGCTCACCAAGCCCATAAGCTCTTGTGGGGATGGTTCCCCTGCCATTGCTCACCCAGCGGGGCACCGAGAGATGTGCAGGGGGGTGGTGGCGCCTGCAGGGCTTCTGGGCAGGGGTCTTGGCAAATACACCCGAGAAATGGAGAGGAGAAAGCAGGGGGACCCTGCTTGTGTTACCTGCCTGTTGATGCAATGCCTCACTACTACTTAGACAGTTAATGTCATCTCAAACCCCAGGTGATCACCTAACCCATGCTGCTGGTTGCTTCCTTCCCTCCTCGCGTTGCGGGGAATCCTTATTTAAATGATGTCTCAGTCCTAGCCCAGGGGAATGAGCGACAGCGCAGTGCAAACCCCCCCTGCTGCGGGCTTGCTGGAGCCCCCCGTGTGTCAGAAACACCACTGCTCCCCGAATCCCCGCTCGGGTGAGGCAGCTGCAGTGGGTACCCACGGAGCACTGCCTGGAGAGTCCAGCGGAGCTGAGCACCAGCACAGCGCTCCCACCCCGGGAGGGGTCCGGACAGACGGACACCTCCGCTGCCGTGGCTGTGCTAAACCGGCATTTGCGGTGTTTTCATCACAATCTGGAACACAGTCTTTTCCTTTCTCCTCCAACCCCCCTTTAGAAGAAAGCCTGTTGATTTGTTTTCTCTTCGGAGTTGATTGTTTTAATTTCTGCATTTTTCATCAAAATAGGAAGATTTTTGGAAGAATTTTTTTCGCTGAGGGTGGTGAAACCCTGGCCCAGGTTGGCCCAGAGGGGTGGTGGCTGCCTGGAAACATTCAAGGCCAGGTTGGACGAGGCTCTGAGCAACCCCATCAGGTTAAGGATGTCCCTGTTCCTGCAGGGGCGGTTGGACTGGATGACCTTCATGGTCCATTCCAACCCAAACTGTTCCATGATTCTATGATATTCCAAAATTTTATAGTTTCCTTTTTTTTTCAGAAAATGGTAACTACTCTTCAGAGAGTTTTTGCTTATACTTTTAAGGCATTTAATGCCGATTTTCTATGTGAATGAAAGACAGATAAGGATGAGAGTGACAGATGTAGTTTTAATATATTTCCCCTTAGTTGCTCAACCACATCCATACCCGGATTTAGACCGCAACAAAATCTGACTGAGCTTGACTTACTGCTGTGAAATTATGTTTTATTTGTGAGGGAGAAAGGCAAAGCACAGGATCTCTGAACTACTTCCAGGGAAAACACCTCGGCTGTTGTACTGATGTAGCGTCTTTTAGTGGCTCCAGAAAACTCAAGACGCTTCAGACTCTTGCACCAAAGGTTATGGCAGGATTCCAGGACAGCACCGGGACCCCGGGGGCCCTGTCAGTCTTTGATCCCCTGAGACAAAGGATGGATGAAAGGGAGAGGACGCGCCCTGAGGGGGTGCTTGGCAGCCAGAGATAAAGGACAAAGGGCAGAGGCACATTGGGTATCATTTATCTGGCGTTAAAGAGCCACTAAATGATACCTTTGGAGATGGAGAAGCCTTGCAGCTGTAAAAGCAGAAAGTTAGAGACCAGCAATGGGGAAAAGGTGAGATCTTATTGCCGTCTGCAGACCCTGGTTGTGGTGGGGTAGGTGCTGGTCTCTTCTACCAAGTGACGAGTGATAGGATGAGAGGAAACGGCTTCAAGTTGCACCAGGGTTTAGAGGTTTAGATTGGACATCAGGAAACATTTCTTCACTGAAAGAGCGGTGAAACGCGGGCAGAGGCTGCCCAGGGCAGTGGGGGAGTCTCCATCCCTGGAGGGGTTCAAAAATCGTGTAAAGGTGGCACTTGGGGAACATGGTTTGGTCAGCAGGGTGGGGTTGGGCTGATGTTTGGATTGGACGAGTCTTTTCCAGCCTTAATGATTCTACGAAAAACTTGAGGCAGGGCGTTCCTACAGCCTGCCCCCCTGTCAGCTGGATCAGCGCTGGAACCAGGACTGCTGATCTTTTCCTCTCTTCTCCCACACGCGGTCACAGCGCTGGGTTTGGTGCTGCGTATTTTACACACATTTCGTAGTGTTGTAGCTGTATCTTAAGCCTTGTATCTTGCCCGTGCGATTAAGCAGAGTGGGCACTTATCAGCAATAAATTGTTCTGTGTTTATGGACCTTCGCGGTTTCCTCCACATTTCTAACCAGGGGAATTAACAGATGTTTGACTCCTCTCCCCTTGTGGGATGAGACTGTTGCTTTCTCTCTGTTTCAGAAATACACAAGGGGAACTAGAAACAGAATTGTTTAATCTAGTGCCTGAGAGGCTGTGGGTGTCAGAGGGAAAGCACAAAACCAACTTGCTGAAGGATTTTGTGAATAGGGTCTCTTTCCCCATCAGCAAGACTTGACATGGAGTTTTATGACACCTCTTGGCCTGCACTTGGAATTGGACGATGGTGACAAAGCAGCTCTGAAGCTCTTCCAGCATTTGATGAGGTTCGGGCAAGAGCCAAAAGCTGGCGTAAACCAAACCTTTGCTGAAACATCTTGGGGCAGCGGCTGCTGTGCACAGTGGGACAGCAAAGTTAACTCGGAGAAATGTTGTTTCTACCTGACACCCTCTCACATCTGCAGCTGCTGTTGCTCAGGATGGGGGCCGGGGACCCTGGCCTCGCCACACCCTCTCATCCCACGCCACAGCTGCTGCAGGCTCCCTCCTGCACCGTGCTCTGCCCACCCCTTAAAGGCTTCTCCAGCGGTGACATCTGGTCACCGTTAGACCTTTTTATCACACGAATGTGTCCAGCTCTTCTGTGGTGGGGAGTTGTACTCAGGCATCTCCAGCAGCACAGGGCAGTTCCTTGTCTCCACACCAAGGAACTGCCACCCTGACCTGTGCCAGGAACCGGTTTTATCCAACCAGACAAAACCATTTTACCAGAAGCAAAATGGTGCAGAAATGCAGATCTACAACGCTTCCCCAGCAGAGCCAGGGTGATGCTCCATGAAGCCCACTCCTCTGAGAAGGGACCTGTACCAGACACCTCTGAGGAAACAGCAGTTTGCTGTTGGCAATGGGCAAATACAGAATAATCCCAGTCAAGCAAGTCTTTAGCCCTTGCCCAAGAGGGATGTTATTTGCAGAGGTTCATGGTTTGATTAAGAAAGGCTTAAAAGATTGTGGTCACTGGGGGCTGTACGGAACCTGTCATTAATTGGTTTTCCTGTTAATTGTCTGGTTTTCATGTTGCTTGTTTTGTCTTTGAACCCCTTTCTGCACACCTTTGGTTTAACTCAATAAGCAACCTTCTTACCTTTGCAGAATACGTTGCTGTCTCTTTTCTTCCCCATCTCCTCCTCCCCCTGTACTGCACCAGCTGCTTTCAGGTCCTGGAGACTCAACCGTGGCCTCCAGCACGGCCACTGCCCTTGGCCAAGGGTCAGCACTGAGGCCTGTTCTCAGAGACCACTTTGCTCACAGCCCGAGTTTGCTTTGCACCCTAAACAATTGTCTTTTAGCAGTGCTGGCTGGACCTGGCCAAAGACTTTATGTGATCTCAACTAACTGCTGAGGTGTTCCCTTTCCTTGGACTCCACTGAAATACTCAGGCATTTCAAACAGGCTGATTGCAGCCCATGGACATCAGGGAACATTTCTTCACTGAAAGAGTTCTCAGGCCCTGGCAGAGGCTGCCAGGGAGGTGGTGGAGTCCCCATCCCTGGAGGGGTTTAAAAGATGGGCAGATGAGTTTCTGAGGGACAGGATTCAGTAGTGGACAGGTAGGGTTGGACTTGATGAGCTCAGAGGTCTTTTCCAACCAGATGATTCTGTGATTCTGTGAGTCTCACAGTCAGATATAAATTCCATAAGTTGCTATGTTGAAAATGCAGAGCTAGAACCTGGAAATACTTGAAGTAAATTATGTCACTATCGTATGCCTGTGCTTCTTTAAAGCTATTCTTAAGGAGATGCCTTGTTAGTTTAAATATACAAAACCAGACAATGCTAGCTGATTTACCCTACCCTAAACAATGCCAATAAGCTGAAAGCTTTGCTAAATAAAGTTATTTCAACCTTAGTAACAAAGCCAGGATTTTGGAGCTTATCAATTAAGGCAGTAATAGGCATCCATAGCAGTACGGAAAATAAAACATTTTAAGTAGAAGGAGACATTAAAGTCATTTCAGCCTCATTTGCTGTGTTCTACAAAGACTGCATGCAGAAGAGAGAGAACAAGATAAAAACCAGAGAAATGCTCTCAAAAGCAGTGTAAAGTTGCAGAAAACACGGGAAAAATGGGGAAAAAATGATTGAAGTTCCTCTGTAATTTTTAAACAAAACAATCCCAAACAAAGGCACCTTTTCCTGCAAGGCCAGGGAAGGACTTGAATGGACAGGTTCCCATCTCCACACAGGGTCGGAGTACTGGCTCAGGTGTGGCAGCAGGACCAGCAGTGTCACCACCCTGAGAGCCCTTTCTGTCCTTCATGGCAGTGCCATGTCCCTGTTTCCTCACTGGCTGGATGCTCCTCTCTTTGGGAAGCAGCATCTGAACAAAGAATAGAGAAACCCAGCACCGTTATGTTACAAACAGGGCTCAGGAGCTGCCGTTTCCCTTTGTCCAGCTCCGAAGGTGCAAACCCCGCTGGCCCTGGCAGCACCCGCTCCACGCGGGGGGCAAAGGCAGAGAGGCAGCAAACACCACCTGAGTGCTGATGTCTGAGCCACAGCACTGCCCTCCCAGCCCCCTGGCCGGCTGCTTTCCTGGAGCACACGGGGGCAGCCGCTGGCCCACAGCCCAATGCCAGCAGCCTTTAGCACCAAGGAAGAGTTCTACAGGAGGCAGCGATCCCATGGAGGTCCAGGAGAACATCCCCCATGGGTGAATTCTGACACAAATGTACCGTTTCAACCCAAGTGAAAATATCCTCACAGCATTACTGCAGTCCTTGCAAGCCTTTGAAAACTGAATATGGATCAATGGACAACAATATCACTATCATAAGGTTGGAAAGGACCTCCAAGATCATTGAGTCCAATCTATAACCCAACACTAACACCAGCACTAACACCAACCATCATCTAAACCATGGCACTCAGTGCCTCATCCAGTCTCCCCTTAAACACCTCCAGGGTCTGTGACTCCACCCCCTCCCTGGGCAGCCCATTCCAATGGCCAATCACCTTTTCAGTGAAGAACTTTTTCCTAACATCAAGTCTAAAATTTCCCTGAACAACCAAACCTCATTTGGCCATGCTCCCAAACCATTCAGGTGAATCAGCAGTTGTCCCAGCATTGGAAGTGTCCTGGGAAAGCTGGATCTGGCAGGACGGGCTCTGCAGCTACATGTGGCTGTGACCCTGGGCAGCCTGCTCTGCCACCCACCACCATACCCCACCTCAGGCCTTCCTGTGGCTGATGGATGTCCAGGTCTTGCTGCCTGCCAGCCCAGAACCCCTTTGAGTTGGGCTCTGCAGGGAAGAGACTTTTCAATGGTGAATTGGCTGCGCATTGGCATTGCTTGTCAGTAACCGGCTCTCCCTGAGCACAGCGGAGCTGCACTGACACACTGCTCTGCATTAATTACTCTTATTTAAGGCTTCTCACAAGAAAACACCAGAACAAGTTTTCTCTGGTATCTTCATCCCACTGTGAATCAGTGATTTGTGAAATAGCCTTAATGCTATTCTCAACGGCTTCATAAGAGGAAAGGGAAAGAAAAGGGTTCTGGAATCAGACGCAAACATCTGTGGTGTTTCCTTCATTTGTCCAATCTTCAAGAGAGAAACAGAAACACGTGTGAAGTCAGCAAGCAGGAATTTGCCAGGCACTACGCCTTCCCCAGCTCACATAGGGCAGCTGAACTGGAGCACTGAGGTTCAGCCCAGCCTCACAGCACGAATCACAGCCGAGTCGGTGACCGCGGGCTGGATGAGCCAGGGTTGTTGTGTCCATTGCACTCTCAGCCGGGAGAGGTTGTGAGGGCCTGTTTATGGGGAGGCAGAAATCCAAGCGAAGCTAAACCCATGTAATTGATTTCACTACCAAACTACCTCCTAACAAACACAGCTGCTGCAAACATTTGCCTGTTATGGTGGGTACCCAAACAGCTCGGAGTGCAGGTGTCAGTTGGTGGGGCGATGTTCTGCAGCACAGCCTTGCGTGTCGTACAGCCTTGTTAAAAGAGGCTTTATGAATTGTAAACACATTCAATTGGCTTTATGGACTGGATTTGGGCAGCAGAGTGATGTAGTAATGTGTAGAACCTCTCTGCCTTCGCTACAGCCATTCTGTCAAAATCTGAACGGCGGGATGTTGAGCACACGGTCAAATGTTCCTCCAATTGTCCCCTTGTTTAAAAGCCTTTGATAATGTACAAGGTGAGGATTTTGTTTGTTTCTTTCTTTTCTGCTGTTTCACTTTGTCTGGTTGGTTTCAGAAGCACCACTGCTCTCACCTCAGCGGCACAGTCCCAGCTGCAGCCAGAAGAGCTCTTTCCAACCACTGGTTTAGGATTAAGGTGTTCTGACGCTGCAACCAGCCCTGATGCAAGAGCTTCCAGTCCCAGCTGTTCTCACTGACAGCAATGTAATGATCCATCTAAGTGCAGTTCTGAGTGCTGCCTTGGCACTGGGGTCTGGAAGCACTGTCTCCTCAGCCCCTGGAGTGATGCAATCCAGTCCTTGGCTGTGCTCTTCCAGGCATCATTTCCATTTCTGATCCCAAACCTTAGCAAGAAGGTTTATTTCTCTTTCCCAAGTACCTTTAGCAAACACCAGACAATGATGCTCACATCAATCTCTCTCACAAGCACTGACAGAGACCTGGAGTTTGTCCCTAAATTTAGGAATTCGATTGCTGCTTGCAACTCCGAACCCTTTTAGCAGGCAGAATGCAGCCACACTCCGAGGTGAGATGCTTGATCCTGAGCAAAGCCTGGAGCACTTTCTGTGTGATTTCCCCTGTAGGGTGTCCTGCCTTTGCTGCCTCTGCTCTGAGGTACCACACAGTGAGTGGGAGGAGATCCATAAAGACAGCACTAGCTCAGTGCTTACACAGCCCTTTGTCCATTTCGGTTCTAAAGCAGCACAGAGGAACAGAAGTCTTGATTTTGTAAATGGCCTGTAAAAAAATTCCTCTCTATTTATTTCAGCATTCATGTGTCTGCTCTCCTTTGTGCTTTTACATGAGGATTTACTGCTGCATCCCCATTGGACATCAGGCCTGTTGGTTTCTTGGAGCAGCTTTATGCCAGCTGGCTGAGCCACACTGGCACCAGACCAGCTGGTGGATCAGGGCACTCGAATGGCTGAGAGACACCAAATGCCTTTGAAAAATTAAAATTTGTAGTTTGATTGTATTTCAGTATCAAGGAAATTAAAAGGTGCTTATGCAGCGGTCTCGCTTCAGCCCCGTGCCCAGAGGAAGACTCTGAATGTCATTTTAAAAAGTGAAAGTGTGAAAAAAAGAAGAGAGAGAGAAAATAAAGAGGAAAGAGATGGCAAGGGCAGGCAGGAATAAGCTGGGTAGAAGTAGGGCTCTGTTTGTGTGTTTTATGGGTCCTATCAGGCCTCTCCAATGGTTTTGAACATGCAATAAAAAGTGGTTTTCCCATTTTCTTCCCTGGTCTCCCTATAGACTATGGAATCCTTTGGGTGGAAAAGACCTTTGAACTCATCCAGTCCAACCATACCTGTCCAAGGGATGCACCACTCCAAACAAATTTTGATCAGAATTAAAACAAGCCGTAGGGGAAATAAATTAAAGGAAGTGTTCAGCCTTCTGAGATCCTGGTTTTTTCTTTTGAGCCTGTTTTATTTGCAAGAGAGAACTAGAATGACCGTGTACCAGACAACACCCCTGGACCCTCCTGACTCTTCTCTAGTCCATGAGTTTGCTGGCAAACTCTATGAAACTGTGATTCCAGCCTAACCAGTTACAAAGCTGGTCTGAGAGGAGAAAAGGTTTGGTGCCAGAGAATGGGGCAGGGGAAAGAAGGATGGAAAAGCATGGATAAAATAATGTGGGAGGCTGAAACATAGTCTGGCAGTCTAGATTCTTATTTATTGCAAGTAGTATTTTTACCAAATTCAAGTCACTTCTCACTGGAGGTGCCATGGCTTTGGGATATCACAAAAAATTTCTTATTTTGCAACCCCTGAAGGAACCGTGCAGGGATGTGAATGAGAAATGATGCAGCCACAAAGAGCCAGCAGAAGTTTAGCTGCGCCTCTGCACTGGGCTCAGTTGTGTTAGGGTCTAGGAGGGCTCTGAACAGGTTCATGATAGTAGAAAAAGCACAGAGCAGGAGGAATTGTTTGTTTATAGCCAGCAGAACAGTCACATAAAGCCACTGAGTTCTGTTTCATACAGAGAGTTGCAACAGCAGGCTTTGAAAATAGGCATTCTCCAAAATCTCAAAAGCCCCCAAGACTCTGTTCACAAATCCAGAGACGTTCCAGAGAGGTACTTTGTCTTTCATCCTGATTTTTATCAAACACATAAACTTACAGACTCAAAACAATAAAATAAACCCTTAAAAATACCCCCGACCGACCTAAATCTCCAAGGGAATCTCAAAGAGAAATCTCCAAGAGAAATGTTTTGTGAAGTGCAGTTTTCAAAAGCAGTTACGACTATGCTTAAAATCTAAGACAATTAAGGAATTTAAAAGCTCTGTCTTTCAGCTCAAAGCTGTGCCCTGAAACAAGTTCCAACCGCTCTGGTGTTCTGGGCTCCAGGAGGAGAGGTTTGGGCTGGATGGCGAGGAAAACACTGCAAAGGCAGCCAAACCACCTGAGGACATTCCTGGGTGTCGCTGTCACCAGAGCCCTGAGGGGCAGTGACACAGCCTGGATGCTGCCTTCAGTCCAATGAACTGCAGGACCTTCTTCCAAAACACCCTGTTTGGTTTTGATTTTCAAACTGGAATCAGGACTTTTTACAGGAAGGTGGTACCTGAATGGGAAAAGCTGCTACAGGGTGAGAAACCACTTGTGAGTTTGTGCTGGAATCAGAGAACAACTCTAGCAAAACTAGAGAGTAAGGTCTTGGAGAGCACAAGTGCAGCAGACAGGGAGAGAGAGCAGGAAGGAGAGCACTGAGACATTTGTGTGATGATAAAACATCTCTGGTGTTTCCTTCAGCCTTTTCTTTTTGCCCTCCCAAAGGATTTAAAGCATTAAGATGAGTTTGCTCACATTTTACTTGAATTGTGTGTCATGGCTTGACCTGATTCACGCAGACTCTGTGGACTGAGAAAAACTAATTGATAAATAATGGGCTTTTTTTGTTAGCAGAAAAAATAATTAACATTATACTGATAAAAATAGCTCTCTTTTCTCTTTCTCTTTCTCTTTCTCTTTCTCTTTCTCTTTCTCTTTCTCTTTCTCTTTCTCTTTCTCTTTCTCTTTCTCTTTCTCTTTCTCTTTCTCTTTCTCTTTCTCTTTCTCTTTCTCTTTCTCTTTCTCTTCTTTCTCTTTCTCTTTCTTTCTCTTCTCTCTTTCTCTTTTTCTCTTCCTCTTTCTTTCTCCCTTTCCCTTTCCCTTTCCCTTTCCCTTTCCCTTTCCCTTTCCCTTTCCCTTTCCCTTTCCCTTTCCCTTTCCCTTTCCCTTTCCCTTTCCCTTTCCCTTTCCCTTTCCCTTTCCCTTTCCCTTTCCCTTTCCCTTCTCTCTCTCTCTTTCTCTCTTTCTCTCTCTCTTTTTCTCTCTCTTTCTTTCGCTCTCTCTCTTCCTCTTTCTCTCTCTCTTCCTCTCTTCCTCTCTCTCCCTCTCTCTCTTTCATTTGCCTACAGAACCCCAAGTCACGGTCTCGCTGACCCGCACCCTCCAAGTAGCCAGAGCCTGGGATGAGGTGCGGGGAGCTCCAGAGCTCCCCCAGCCCACGTTCGCTGCCCGTCCCGCTGCCCTTGGGGCAGGAGCTGTACCTGCTTTGTTTTCCACCCCTGCACCACGCTGCCACGAGGGCACCTCCCTTCTGCCTCCCCACCCGCAGCCAGAGAGAGGAGCGAGCGGCTCGGATGCAGCGGGACCCGCAGCGCTCCGGGGCGGGAGGCGCTGTGCGGGCCGCCCGGAGGCTGCCCCGGGAGCGGCTGCGGGAGAGCGCGTTCGGTGTGCGGAGATTAAGGCAAACACAAACAAGGGGTTTCATGAGTGTAATTAAAATGATAACTCGATTTTATCAGACAAATACAACAATTCGATTGCAGTCATTTCCCTGAGCGAACCACGTTGCATTACTGAGCAATTAAAAGGCAATAAATCACTCTGGTAAATGCAGACAGGTAACCTTCCTCTGCAGGGTGTTCCTATTCTCTTTTTTTAAAAAAATATTTTTCTGCAACGTTTCTCATTAAGTAACATCCTTACAGCCACAACAACAGGAAAATCCACACCTTTCCTGGGTGGAATACAGCAGAGATCCCTCCTTGCAGCCCCTCCTCACTCAGTGCTGTGCAAGCACAAGTCCTGGCCCAGGGTTCTCAGCTTCCCTGCTCAGCTGTGGGCAGGGATCCCAGTGGGCTCCCAGGCAGTGGGTGCAGGATCCTGCCCTGCAAACCCCAGGGAATGGCTGTGGGAGAGACACAGCAGAGACCAGCTCGGGATGCTCTTTGGCCAGGAACATCACTGACCACCACAAAGAATCCCTCCTTATTTTTATATGTTTGAAAATTCTATGTTTTGAAAACTGAACTTACAGCAAGAAAAAGAACAAAACCCACTGAGCCAGTGCTTTGGTGCTGATCCCCTTCAGCAGACCAAGCAACAAACTTCTGACATTCTTAAACCTCCTGTGAGAAAAGTAAGCACTTGAGCAAAGTTGTTGTGACCCAGTAATACTGGTGTTTTCAAGGTCAGGTTTCAAAACAAATCTTTTATTCTTCATTATCAAGTGCTTTCTTAGAAAACCTGGGGCAGGGTGAGCTCCAGGGAAGAAGATTGCTTTGCAGGGATTTCATAGAAACAGAATCATGAATGGTTTGGGTTGGAAGGGACCTTAAAGCCCATCCAGTTCCACCCCTGCCATGGGCAGGTACACCTCCCACTGGATCAGGGGGCTCCAAGCCCCATCCAGCCTGGCCTTGAACATCTCCAGGGATGGGGCAGCAACAGCTTTCTGGGCAACCTGGGCCAGGGCCTCCCCACCCTCATCATGAAGAATTCCTTTCAAATGCCTAATATAAATCTCCCCTCTTCCAGTTTAAAGCCATTCCCCCTCATCCCATCACTCCAGGCCCTTGGAAAAAGTCCCTCATAGCAGAGGTGCTCCAGCCTTCGGATCATCTCCATGGCTTCCTCTGGACCTGTTCCAACAGTTCCATATTATTCTTAAGTTGGGGATTCCAGAACTGCACACAGGACTGCAGGTGGGGTCAGGATTTCAAGCAGTCCAGCGAGAACACGTGTTTCACCAGCGAGTGCTTTCCGTAAGCCAGAGGAGACTGCTTTTCCCTTGTGACTATTGTAGAGCCATGCAGGTGTGAAAAGAGAGGCTCTGGCCATGCCATCAGGTCAACGCTCCTGCCCGTGAGTCAGGGGCTGCCTCTGCCATGAGGGTGTCCTGCAAAGACACCTTGCTCTGAGGGAAGATTGTGAGGATGGGTGCGAAGCAGTGTGGATGGTGGAATAGGGGTCTTGGAGGGGGAGAGGCTGAACATAGTTTCCAAGAACATGGGAACACTGAAATGAGATTAAAAGAGAAAGCTCATGACCAGCAAAGAGTTTGGTTTCAAATCACATCTGCATTTTTTGATACACTCACTTGCCTTGCACAGTGGAAGTGCTGAACACTTCATCCTCATAACAGCCTGAATGGTTAGAAAAGCTTGGCAGTTAAATGGCCACAAAACTTAAACTGTATTGAACAATGATATTTTGGCATAAAGTATTTTCCAGCTTTTATAATTTCTCTAAAGTCACAATAACTTCTGAGATTTGAAATTGTTCACTCGTGGGAGTGCAGAGAGAGAGGCAGTGATTGGGGAGCTGGGAGGACGACTGGTTTGGGACTGAGGGCCTGGGAAATATCTGAAGGAAAGCAATGGCTGGGGTAGAGGGGCTGCTCAGCCCGTGAGCTGTCATCTGGGAGAATGAATGTGGAACAAGCAGGGTTTAACAAGGCTGAATGATCATCCCTGCTGGGGCAGCCCAGCAGCTGAGGACTGGGCCCACCATCCCAGTCCAGCCCAGCTGGGTTAGTAGAGGCTTACCCCTAGTGAGAACTAATTTGGAATCACAGCAGCTGAAAGCAGGTACTTTGATTTAAGTTGCTCCACAGGCTTTTCCTGCTGGCTTGTTTCCACAGGTTTGCTAGAAAGAAAACGAAAAGCCATTGTTTGTACCAGGCTGCCTTGGCATCTCTTACCTCTGCTCCTTCCTCAACCTTCTCTGCAGCATTTGAGCTTCTGGAAGAGGACACTGGGGCATCTTGGGGCTGAGGATGTGGCCAGGTGAGTCCTGAGACTCACACCAGAGAGGACAGGCAAGAGGGCTCTGGGATTCATCACCAGGAACCTGTGCCATGGGGTGACCAGGTCGCTGTCTCTTCACATGTGCCAATGCGTGCCAGACAGGGCAGGTGGTCCTGGCTGTTGAGGTTCCACGCCGTGGGCGGCTCAGCCAACCCAGCCCCTGGTTCATGCACCCCTGAGGGATGGGGAGAGAACCAGGAGAGTAAATGTGCAACAACTCGTGGGTTGAGATAAAGACAGTTTAACAGGGAAAGTGAAAGCTGTGTGTGCAGGCAAAGCCAAACAAGGGATCCATCCCCTGCTCCCACGGGCAGGTGTCCAGCCACCCCCAGCACAGCAGGGCAGGGTGAGGAGCACAAAAGCCCTTGATGCTGTGCAAGTGCTGCTCAGCAGTAACTGAAACATCCTTTTGTTTCCAGAACTGTGTTCAGCCCAGATCCCAAACACAGCCCCAAACAGGCTCCTGTAAAGAACAGTGGCTCCCTCCCAACACCACCAAAACAGCACCCTCCTGCAAGATATTATTGAGCACCCATCTGTGCAAGTCCTTGACCAAGCACGGTGGACCTAGAGGGTTTTGGTAGCTGCCCTCAGAGCTGCACCATTTCTGTGCCAGATGTCACCTACGTGAGAGCACGAAGAGTCTTCTTTATAGAGGATCCACAGACAACGTGGCCATGGCCGTGCCTGTAACAGCAACATGAGGTTATTTTTCCTCAATCCAACAATGATTTGCTGTAGTTTAAGCCCTTTTAAACATTGATAGATCTAAGCAAACTGATTCTTCAGGGCACCTCAGGTGAGCAGCTGAAGCAGCACTCAGCAAGGACTTTCTCAGCAGTTTTGCCAGGGCTGCAATTTAGCTCAGCTTTGGCACAAGAGAACATAAGCGAAAGCGCTTTTCTGAAGAGCTGTAGGCAAAATCCTTCAGACTGTATCAGGGACAACACTTTGATGGCACCCAGATCAACAAAAGCATCCTCCCTGTCACAGGTGTGTTTGGATTTAGGTCTCTCCCCAGGCCCAGCAGACCATCCCTCACCTACATCGTCCTCCAAAATGTCTCAATTTTCTCAAAAGCTGTTTTTCTTTGCATGTCTTACGTTATGTCTTTCGTGAGAAGCTCTGTGTTCATTTTATGTACTGTGTCTTGGGCAAGGTTCAAGGTATGTGAGTGATTCCCAGGCCCTGGAGATTCATTCCTGCAGTCTTGCCTGCACGACAAGAGAAGACCAGGACCCACGTTACCTGAATGGGAACAGACTCTAAAAGTTAAGTGAGCAATTTCAGCCCACCCAGGGCCCACTGCCTTTAGCCCCACATTTTGCAGCTGGACCATCCTGAGGTGCTTACAAACCTCATCCTCTCTCATTATACAGTGTGGAGAAGAGAAGCAGCTTTTCTCAGTGCCCTTTGAAATCCCCACACATTTTAGCAGCACGTCTGGAGGTTGTGAGCTCCCATCACAGGAGCAAAAGTGTCTGTTCACATTAAGGTGCACACAGTCTGGCACAGATCCCTGCTGGCATTTACAAGCAAGGACTGTTCCTCTCCTCTGAAAAGAACTTTTCTGGACCTGAAGAGGGAACACCCATCATTTTCCAAGTGACAGTTTGTTTCTCAGCCTTCCTGCCTAATGTTGCATCTTTCAGAGATGATGGGGAAAGGAACTGCATGTTAAATGGGAGATAGTGCTTGGATTAAAAATAGATTACCTGTTTCATCTTCCTTTTAGCCACTCAAAGGATTCCTGTGTTTCAGCTGCACAAGAGCAACCCAGAGCGTGTTGCCTGCTCTCCTTGAGGCTCTCTGTGTTACACAGCTGTTCAATTTTGCAGTGACTTCATTAAAGATAACAGAGCAAAGCCTGTGCCAGTGAAAGAAGCCGACCATCATATCCTTAATTTATGCCCATCACATATCTCGTAGGAAAGCAACAATCCCGTGACAACAAATTTTGGAGGCATGTTTATGACAGCACCATAAATAAGGGGCTGCCAATGCCATTTACCTGCTGGGAGATAACACAGGAGTTACAACGCCTGCCTCGGTGTTGCTATTTAAATGCAAAAGGTGGCATTTGTAACCTGATCATTATTTTTAATTTCTCTGGCAGACAGCAGTTACTGAGCGCACGTTCGGTTACAGTTTGACATCTCAGTAATAGTATTGTTCCAGTGCTTGTGGGCTGCTCTCCCAAAGCAGTGCAGTTAGAGTGTGAGGCCATAGATATTTATTAAGTTTGAGATGGTATCTAGGGACTCAGAGCAAACACAATTTACATTTTTATGTGGAAACACTTGGAAAAAGACAAAACCCCCACTAGTATTAATATATCCATCACTCACTGGAAAGAGCGTTTTGCTCTGAGTGTCATAGTTAGCTCTGCTGTCACGGAGAAATGGGCTTGATCCCAGGCTCCTCAGATTTGGTATCTCTGTAGGTTATTTGATTTTTATTTCCATCCATAGAGAGGAGAAACCTGTAGGAGCTGTCAGGGTTCCCCAGGAAATCCTGTGCAGAGTTTGAGTGAGGGTGTTCCTCGCTGTGAAACCTTCCTGGCCGTGGATCTTCACCGTTAAAAGTCTGATGTGAAAAACAAAAGCAAAACAGGTGCTTGAGAGGAAACACCACTGGAAGTTAAGCATGTCCTTGTTCCTATGAAGCAGCGTGAGCAGTGTGGGTGCAGGGGGCTCAGAGTCCCCTCAGCAGCCACTCAGAGCCCACCACGGTGCCTCGGGAGCCCTTGGGCAGTGGTGACTCCTGAGCACTTCAGACTTAAGAGCTCACACTTCAGGTTTAAGAGCTCTCCTGAACCAGAGCCTGGGGTCATCAACATCTCTGCCCTGGTGCCTTTTTGTCCATATTCCCAAAGTTTTTCTGCCTTTGCCTCCCCACAAAGTCACCTTTGGTCCTGCAAAGGGGAGACCTCATCCCTCTCTACAGCTGTCTGAAAGGAGGTTGTGGTGAGGTGGGGGTTGGTCTCTTCTCCCAAGTGACAGGTGATGGGACAAGAGGAAATGGCCAGGTTCAGGTTGGACATCAGGAAACATTTCTTCACAGAAAGGGTTCTCAGGCCCTGTCAGAGGCTGCCAGGGAGGGGGTGGAGTCCCCATCCTGGAGGGGTTTAAAGGATGGGTGTATGAAGAGCTCAGGTATCTGGTTTAGTAGTGGACAGGGGTGGCTGGACTTGATGAACTCAGAGGTCTTTTCCAACTAGATGATTCTAGGATTCTGTGAAAAGCAGCAATGCTACTTAAGCCTCTCCTCAAGCACTGCTGGAGCACAGCCAGGCCTGGTACTTCACCCTGCTACAGAAATCTCTATTAAACGAATTAACCCATGAAAAACACTGCATTTCCTGATATTGCAGGTGATGCTTGAATCTTGCATTGCTTTGGTGAACATGGAACTGCTCAGAAGAAAGGCCTGAGGGGCATCTGTGCACTCATGTGTGTTCCTGGTCACATATCAGTGGGAAAGCAGCATCCCAGTTTGGGGCTGCAGTTGCTGTGACACCCAGGACAGATGCTCTCACTCCATAATTCCTCCAGCTACGCCGTGACTTCTCCCTGAACTGCTGTGTAATTATTACAAGTGTAGCCAGGCAGAGACTGTAAAATTGAACATACTTGTCATTTAGTCTCACATTAACACAGAGTCCTCTTTTCTCAGTCTTCACATGTTTATTTCTAGCCTTAACAAAGGCTCTGATCTTGGAGCTGCTGGGTTTCACACCCGCTGTGCTGGCGGCTCTGGGCAGCTGTCCTGGAGAGGCTGGAGATGCAGCACCCATTCCTGATCCACTCCTGATCCACAGTCAGTCAGTAAATCAGGATTTGGTTGATTGGTAAAGCAGTGTTAGCCCTTTGCTGCCCCTTGTTAGGGAAGCACATGGGGAATTGCCAGGGCAGGTGACCAGCCATGGTGTGTCCTGGTCTTGCCACACCCCATCACCTCCAGCACAGCATTTCCACCAGCTCTGCCATGGGTGGGACGATGCTGGGGAGTCCTGCACCCTGCGTGCCCCTGGCCTGGCCCCGCTCACCCATGGGACCCCCCTCCTCTGCAGGGAGCTCCAGTGACTGTGGAGCATGCGGTACCCACAGCCCCTGCTCTCAGTTAAGAGGTTGAAACACCCTGTGAGGTAGAAACTTGTTTCTGCCCATGAAGTGCCCACAGAGGCAGATGGAGACATTATTTTCAAACCTATTTTTCTTGGGTTTTTGCTCGCTCCTCCTCACAGGTGAGGTCAATTAATTTTTTAGTGTATTTGACGTGGAAAGCTCTCTGTAAACACGCTTTGAGTATCTGCAGTATGAATAGGCAGCAATTTTTGGCTTTGCTTTAGGGAGCCGTGCGAATACATTTTTAATTGATGGCTCTTTTGGCAGCATGGAGAGTACGATTTGCTGGGGTGGAAGGCACGGTTTGAAAAGGTCAGCAGTTACCAGATGTTGCCCTCAGCAGCAGTTCTGAGGCTCCTTGCACAGCTGGGGCCATGTTTTGCAGCCAGCAGGCTTTTCTTTCCTTCTCCCTCCTTGCCAGCTGCACAATTTCAGAGCCCGGCTGCTGAGTTTGTGCTCTCCTGCTGCTGCACAAGGGATGTTGTGAGCACCCAGTGCTGGCTGTGGGACCTCCATGTTCAAGTGGCTGCTGCTGTGTTCCGATGGCCTTGAGATGCTTCTGAGAGTGTTAACGAGAGCCTGGCATGGAAAAGCCTAGAACTGTGCAGGAAATGACTCAGGAGCAAGATGGTCTGGAGCCTGGGAGCAGGGAGTAAATCATAGAATCATAGAATGGTTTGGGTTGGAAGGAACCTCAAATCCCATCCAGTCCCACCCCTCTAGCATGGGCAGGGACACCTCCCACTGGATCAGGGGGCTCAAAGCCCCATCCAGCCTGGCCTTGAACACCTCCAGGGATGGGGCAGCCACCACTGCTCTGAGCAACCTGGGCCAGGGCCTCCCCACACTCACAGCAAAACATTTCTCCCCAATATTTCATCACAATCTCCCCTCTTTCAGTTTCAAACCTTTCCCTGTCATCCTGTCCCTTCACTCCCTGATCAGGAGCCCCTCTCCAGCTTTCCTGGAGCCCCTTTCAGTACTGGGAGACCACTGTAAGTCAGACACATTTCATATTTACCGGCTCAGGCATTTCTGCCATGACAAATTTAGTGGCTACATCTTTGGATTTTTGGGTTTGGGTTTTTATTTTGTGATGAGCTCTGCTCTGGCAGAAATGTAGCAAAACACGGATGGGGTTTGGCCTGTAGGATGCTGCGCATTCCTGCAGCTGTGGCTGGAAAAATGCCAGTGGAAGTTGCCTGGGTCTGCAGAGCAGATGCTGAGCCCGAGTGAGGAGCCAAGGCTGTGGAGCAGCACAGGTGGTGCTGGCACCCTGCCCTCACCAGGGGTTCCTCAGACGTTCGTCCTGGGCCAGCTCTTTGCTGGTCACTCAGGTTGAAAGCTACCAGAGGTTGCAAGACCACAGGGAGAGCCCCGAGGTTCTCCCTCCCAGCTTGTCTCCATGAGGAGGAGAGGAGGATTCCCAGATGTGGTAGGACATACTCGAGAAACACAGCTCAAAAGGCACTCGGGGCTGCAGGGGACAGTGCCTTTTGGTGCTCCATGTAGAGAGTGAGAGGTGCAAGAAATCCCTGGAACGCACCTACTAAACAGCTTAGAAATTCAGGTCTGACAGAAAGCTCATTAGAAAAAAAGCTGCCACCTGTTTGTCCTTTCTCAGAGGTGTTATTCTTCCTTCAGTGATATTCCAGCTGGGTCGATCCCATCCTGGCAGTGCAGGGACACCTGAGCTTATGTGATAATGGATGTCTCCATTTTCCCACGGATTAGGAAACCAGACTGCTTCTAAAGAGGAGAAAAGGATTCCTGAGGAGTGAAAGGGGAAGAAATGGCACTGTGCTGCTTTACGACTGCCAAACACCACCAAAGGTTGGCTGTTAGCTCACATGCCAGGAACAGCAGCGCAGGTGGTGGGGGAGGCCTCGGCACGCGGCGCCGCGGCAGCGCCCACTGCACAGGGTCTGAGCCATCCACGCGCCCCTCCCCACGCTCCTTGGGTTTCAGTCGCCTGGAATTCACGCGCGGGAGCCGAAGAGCCTGGAGATGAGCAGGGTGGGTATTCTGTGACAAATTGCCTGTGTGTACACACAGCGAAGAGCTGTTTTAGTGCCACAACACCCTCCTTCACTGCGGAGTTGCCCTGGAGATACGGCGTAAGCACAAGCTTCTTTCATGACCAGAAGATATTCCATATGGAAATGTGCATTAAAATCGCTTCTCTTACGATTTAAAGGGGGAGTTGAGACTCCTTTTGCCGTTATCGCGGCAGCGCCTGCTCTTGGTGCTCATTGCACCACAGCCAGCACAGCCCCCCTGTCCCTCTCACTTTGCACCAGGCTCAGCACATCATGGGGTGGGCGTGAAGGTGGGGAATCCACATCCCACCTGCTTCTTCCCTGCTCTGACTGTGGATGAGACTGCGACTGAGCAGAGCAACTCCTGCAGCTCATGATGGAAGATGGAGCTCTTTTCCTCAGCTGCCACCAAGTCCCTGTGTGGGGTTATCCTCCCCTACCCTTTGGCAGGAGGTGGCACAGGTGTTTGGCCTTCCCATGGCACAGCTGGGACAGCCACTCACCAGCTGTCCCCAGGAGTGCACGGTGTGGATGCTACCAAGGGTGCACATATCTGCTGCAGGACCCTGAGCCTCAGGAAGGTTGGCTCTTCAGAAACATCCTCTATGAGCAGCTTGGAAATGCCTGGATCACCTTGGGCAGGTTCTCCCTTGATGTCTGCACCTTCCTTGGAATAGGAGGTGGTGCCAGAAGCCTGGGAACGGCCAGCCAGGAGCTGGGGTGATGTCCCTTCCATACCCTGCAGTGACACTTTCCCTGCCCTCAGCTGCAGAAGAGGTTTCTCTGTGTTTGTCTTGTCTGCTTCCCTTATTTTCTGCGATGATGGCATTAAGAACACTTCTGCCTTCATGGAAATAATTGCATAGACATTTTTTTTGCCCTTTGAACACTCCACAACTGGAGTAAGATGGAAAGTGAATTGGGAAGCGAAGACTGTATGGGCTAAACAGATGCCAAAAGCTGGAGAGGATCAGAGGAGTGCAGGATCTGAGCAAGTGGAGAGGAGGACATTGATGTGCTCTCCCTTCCCTTGCAAGTATGGAGAAAAGGAGAAGGTTCTCATCTGCTGCTTTCACGACGCTGTAGTCAAAGCAGGTGACTTTGTTCCTGAGGGAGTTTCTTGCCTTTGGCTGAGGGGAAGGTGATGTGCCTGCATATCTAGGATAGCGTGAGCAGAGAGGCACCATGGCAGCCCGTTCAGTCAGAAATAATTGCTGGAGATGAGGATGTCTGTCACCAGCAACTCCTCATCCTCGCGCTCAGGGCTGGGGAGAGGAAAACTCCTCTTGCTCAGGCAGAGGTTTCTCTTCAGCAAAAGCACAGCCAGAAAAAGGATCATTTTTCTCTCAATGGGTCCCTGCGCATTTTGTTTTTCCATCACAGATCACTGGCCCTGCTTTCAGATCTGAAATTGGGCAGCCTAATAGGTCATTTATCCCTTTAGCTTGTGATTTTTCTCCTGAGAGGACGGCACAAACTCTTTGCTGTTCTATAAAGAACTGCTTGAGTGGCTCTGGACACAGCAATTCCTGCGGCTCAGCCGCCAGTTTCTTGGCATCGCTTTGCCAGTGTCGAGACGAGGCAAGAGGGGATGGTGTGCAGGCTGTCATGCTGGTTTCACTTGTGGCTTCTTTGCACAGCTGGCATCTCACCTGGGCAGTCAACGGGCTCAGGTTGCTGGACCAGCACCACAGCACCGCGCTCTTCCCGCGCTGCAGCCGTGTCCTGGAGAACTCCCGTGGCCTCTTCAGCTGTGCTTTGTCATTGCTCTCCTGCCCAGCATCAGGAAACACCTCATCTCCAACCCAGGATAAACAAAACAATAATGCAACGGGGAGCAGAATATCAAAGAGAGCACAGGCACAAGGATCTGTTAGGGAGAGCCATGTCCTCACTTGTAGTACCAACATGAAAATAACTTTTAGGCAACTCAAAGCACAACAGGTTTTATCTGACCTCAAGCTGTACAATATTTTAGGTTAGTGAACTGTAGTTTTAGTAACTTGTTCTTGGAAGTGGCATTAACCCTGCTCAGGACCAAACACTCTATTTACTTTAAAGGCTGAGCTTTACACCCCCACAAATAAGATTTGCCAACTGGTTTTGCTCGAACACAGGCATTTTCTTCCACAGAAGAAACAGCAAATAATTAAACATGAATATTCAAGGCTCCTCCCATCTGCAATTCTCCTTTTACCTTCAGCTGGGAATGCAGTAGCTGGAAATCTGGTCTTATAAATGTCAAACCGGCAGTAATCCCCCTGAGAAACTCTACTAAGTGTATAATTCCCTCAAAACCTCTGGTTATTTCTGATGTTTGCATATTATTATTCGGTGAAAGACTATCTAAGAAAACCTTTCTTAAGTGTAATAAATAGAAGATTTCTGCATTTTATACTGTTCCTGTGTTCATAGGAAAGATCCTGATGCAATTTGTTTCTTAAAATATTTACTACTGAAATAAATGAATGTTTTATACTGATATTTTTATCTCCCATTGAGGACAAACTCTCTAGGATATTACTTATTCAGGAACATGACTGAGATCCTTTTACCTGGAACAAAAATAGCAGATGTCATGTTTAGGTGCAAACAAATTTGAAACAGTCTCTCTTTTTTATTTTCTTCTTCAGCTCAAATTCATGTAGTGAAAACTTATACGTGGAGTGCTTTTTCAGAGCTGTGTTGGTGCTGTGGTGCTCCCTGGCAGCCGCTTTGCTGCCCACGGCTGGGCACAGTGCAGACCCCGCTGGCTGGGCCACTTTTACATCTCCTCTTATCCAGTTTGTTCTTGAGCTCTCACCCCCTGACTTTTAGAAATCATCCTTCCAGTTAGAGCATTTGGGTGGCTCTGGGGAATGGCCACGTGGTCCTGCAGGCTGAGCACGTTGGCCGTGCTGCGCGTGAGGGTTGTCCCACCTGAAATGCGGGGATAGCGGTGACGAAGGCCCAACCAGCAGCATAACCACTCCTGGCAAGGTCACCTTTTCCCCCGGTTTCAATGAATGATCTGTTGCTTAAGGAGGATTTCATCCTTCTGAGGAGATTTATGGATGGTCTTGGGTAGAGCGAGGGCTTGGACCAGTGTTCTGTTCCACAGGAGGGGGGAGCTGGTGCTGTCATTCCAATGCACTGGAGTTTATGGACCTCACTGCTTCCCACCCTGCATCGCAGCACCCAAAGCTTTCCATGTTCTGCTACTGAAAATTCACCTCCTCCTTATTTCCCACAAGGACAATGTCCACTGGGAGCGACAAATTTATCCCCTTAATAACTGGAGATGTTTTATCTTATCGCGGCATCCTTCATTATAGCTGAGGCTTTAGCTAGAGGAAAAGGTCATGTTTTGGTGTAATACTACTGTTAATGTAGAAAAAGCAAAAGTAAAATAAAAAACCCAACCTATAGACTTATTCCATGTCATTACAGTAACACAAATTCACTGGAAGAGCCATGAAGAAACTTCAATATTACTCTGAAAAGATAACACAAATGCATGATGGTATTTAGTGCATTTGGATGTGAAGAGTTTCCTGTAAGCAAACTTCATTTGCTGTAAGCAAAGTTCATTAAAAAAATCTTTTGGGAATTCATTTTTCTTAGTTAAGAGCAGAAAGACCCTGATATGTATGATTATTCTAAAAAGACCCACATCTCAAAGTTGGCAAGATGAAGAATTAGAATAAAATGTGTAATTAGAATGTTGCAGAACTTGAAATGTTTATTCCTTGTGAAATTTAAGTTGCTTCAAAATAGTTTTTGTTCTAAATCAGAAATAATTGTTGCAAATATGAATTCCTTTTGGCTAAAACTGGCAACTTTATAATTTGTGGTAAGATCTGCATTTGTGCCGTGACATAAAGTTTTTACAGAATATTTTGCCTTGTCAGAAAATGAACATTGTCAGAAATAGTTGACAGAAAATGTGCGAACAGCTCTGTAAATAACTGCCCTTCGTCACCACCCTGATCTTGACATCTAACATAGGAGTTGTGTTAATTAGTGTCACCTGGATGGGAAGCCCAGCCCCCAGGTAACCTGCTGGGAGACACAAATGGCAGAGGTGGGATCTCCTCAGGGACCGTGGTCCTGGGGGGGGTTGTGCTGGCTCCCGCACCCCAAACATCTGCAGGGCTCCCCAGATGTGCCACCTCTGCAGGGCGAGGACTTGGTGGGGTGGGGTGGTGGCACAGGCAGGACCATCGGACCCCACAGAGGGTTCCTGCAGGGTCCATCAGTGTCAGAACACCGTGCGTGGTGAGGGACGAGGTGCTCTGAGGCTCATCTCCTCGCCCACTGTTCATGACTCGGTCCCTCTGCCGCCGCCCCGCTCGTCGTGGTGTGGTTATAGGAGGGGTCAGAGTCAAAGGGGGTCAGGAAACTCTGAGTGTTCAGGGAAACTCTGAAGAGAAGCCTTACTAGAGAGCCCTTAACGTAATGGCTGCGCACGTCAGCGCTCTGTGAAGCTGCGTTAAAGAGAATGTCCAGAGGGAAAGAGTTCAGCAGGGGAGACTGGAAACCAGAGCCTCCTGCAGGAGGGACGCTCGATGGAGTCAACCCAAACTACTGCAACACCTTGTACCATCAATTTTATCACCTGAAGAGGTTGTACCAGGTGATCCTTGAGGTCCCTTCCAGTCTGGCCTTCTGTGATCCTCTCATTCTGGCTACCTCAGCACAGGCAGCCTCATGTTAATACTTCATTATCGTCCTTTTCTGTGAATATGTGCAGGGGGGAATGATAATATGAAGTCTCATGAAACTGCATAGTTTCATTAATTCCAGCCTCTCGGGGCTCCACACACCCTCTGAGGCACTGGCCTCGTGTGTTTTTGTATTGATCAGCATCCGAGAAATTGGATCTCACAGGCACATTTCTTATTAATGATGGTGCAGTCCCTGGGCACTGAGAATCCATCCATCCCTCTCTCATCTGTGCAAGTTCATCTCTTTTTAAAAGCCGAGGATCATTAGGGTCACAGGTGAAATTGTGGGTAAATTTTGAGATGGATGTATTACACACAAACACAAACATGCAAATATAAATGTTTGAATATACACAATAACTCTTTATTTATTTTTATACCTTTGAGTGACTGTAAATAGGAGTTGGTCAACCTTACTGATCTGTGTAATTGCAGAACGAAACCCACAATTATCAATGCTCTGCCTGGGGATCACAAATGCACTTCACTGCTCAGCTGAGTGCTGACCCCAGCAACCTGGACCGTGCTGACAGCCCCCTCGAGGCAGAGTCGCCCTTAGCTGGCTGCTTCTGCTACAAACGTGGTCCTGGAAGGTTCTGCAGTGTCAGCGACTCATTAACTCCTTCATCTTGTTCTGGTTTGTGTTGCTCTCCAGCACACGGCTTGTCCTGACGCTTGAGCATTGCAACATCAAACCCCTTACATTTACAACTACTCACTCAACATCCACCTGAGATGGATTTCTGGGGCACGATGGGCTGAGAATTCCTCTCCTGCACCCTCCACAGTACCATCTCTGGACCACTGTTGGCATCTCCTCTGGCACCAGCTGAGCCAGTGCCATCCAGCTAAAGATGATGACATTTTTGCCCCACTTGATCTTTGGGTATCTTGCCTCTCTACCAAACACAGTGTCACAGGGCCGTGTGGCACTGCCACACCCATCGGTGACCTAAGCAATTGTTGTCACCCTTTTGGTATAATCTGGAACCTACAGGGCTTATTTGGGAAATCTCAGCCACTGAGAAGTAACAGAAATTAATGGGCATTCTTAGCATGGATACAGAAATTGTACAAAGGTCTTGTGAAGAAGGTTTTGGGCAGTTCCACAGCTTCCCCTGAACTACCTGAGCACTCTGAGCACCCCTCCCTCGATGGGACCTGTTTATCCCTCCACATGGCAACGTGAACACTTCATCTGGGCGTAGATGATCAAAAGAGTGATAAGAACTAAACAAATCAGCTCTAAGAGGTGTAAAAAATACCATATCCACAGCAGCATGGATTGGAAGCCCTCTATAAGAGCAAACCGGGGCTCCCTTGTCTACAACCCCTTCCTTACTCGGTCCCTGCTGTCTGTCCCATGCCCAGAGAACTCACTCTGGTCTCACATTATCCCACACCAGCACATCATCCCTGCAGCAAGCTCCTTTTCTTCTTGGAAAAGGTGCAGGGATGCTTCTGCAGGACTAGGGGAAGCAGTACCAAACCACTTTTCTCTCTATCATGTGAGTTTTTCTTCAGGTGGAAATGGGGCACTTCAGAGCTGTGCTGGGATGGGTGAAATTTATTGCTGAAATATCAGGTATTATCTTGTGGAAAAATCATAGTCCTTGTGTGGCAGGCGGAATTTCCACCAGCTTTTACACTCTGAAATCTTCGTTGCTCCTTCAATCAGTATTTCACCTTTTCTGGAAGTGGATTTTCCTCCCATGCAGGTATTTGTGAAAGGGAAATTGTTAGTTTCTCCCAAGTCTCCCATCTCGAGATGGGCTTTTGGCAAGGACCAGCAATTTCAAATAAAAGCAACAACTGTTCCACTTCAAAATGTTCTAATGGCTTGGAGAAGAAAAAACAAGCAGAAAAGCCTCCTTCCAGCAGTGCACTCAAAGCTATTCGGAGAAATCGCTAAACAATGATTTTCCAGCTACTGAAAGTCATAAAATCATATATTTTTTCATCTACTTTAAAAGAACTCCACAAACACATAATAATAACTCAGGGCTGGGAGCGGACAAAGCTCTGGTGGCCTTCAGCAGTGGAGGTGGGCGCCGGATCACCTTCCATCGTGCAGCTTCCAGAGCCGCCAGTGCTGCTGAGGTGTCCACAGCACAGAGTTCCTAAAGGAACCTGGCAGAGGAGCTCAGGAAATGTCTAAAGCAGTAAACCTGGCTGCTGTGGAGTGAGAGTTGGGGGGGGGGGGGGGCAGTAGAGCTGTGCTTCTCCACCTCGCCACGGCCACTGCAGCTGGAGCTCGGGCAGCTCCGGAAGGCTGCTCACCTGTACCACGTCAGATGATGACACTTTGGACCTTGCTGCACTTACTGCCATGACAGATCATGTGTAAAGAGTCTTCGGTCCCCCTTTGTTGGCAATGCACTTTGGGAGGTTGCGATGCCGCACCAGCAGCCAGCCCAAGGACAAGGCTGAAGGCATCACAGAATCATAGAACCATGGAAAGGTTTGGGTCGGAAGGGCCCTTAAATATCATCCAGTTCCAACCCTACACTTGGCCTTGTTGAACCTCATGAGGTTTCCACAGCCCCACTTCTCCAGCCTGTCACCCTATCCCCAGCTGCACTGCCTCACCCTCACAAGCACTGCAGGACTGTGATGGGAGGGGTTTGTTAGGAAGCTGGGAGCACTGGGGTGTCCACAAGGGTGGCCAGGCCAGCCTTGGAGCATCCCCAGCATGGCAGCCCTGTGGCACCGGAGCAGGGACAGAGGCAGGGACGGGGACAGGCTCCATCACCTCCTGGCCAGGTTTGCTACCAGGCCAGGTCCACAGCCCAAAGCACATCTCCTCATTTCCTAACTACCACAGTTACCATGAACAAGCTGAAAAACAAAGGCAGCCTTCCAAACAGAGACAGTCCTCACCTGGCACAGACCTAGCAAGAGTGCATTCACATCTGTGTGCTCTCCCTGGATGGAGAAGGCTTGCCTAAGAGTCAAGGCAGGGATCAATCCAGCTGCCAGGAAACATGTGGCACGCACAGAGTCACCATCTGAAGGAGGAACTCCCAAAAACCTCCCAAAACCAACAACAGAGAAAGCTGTGAGCCCTGTGAGCACAAAGCTCTGCTGCTCATGGAGGTGCCCACTGTTTTAACGTTAGCATTTCATGTCTTTGGATACCTCCATTACTAATTTGAAATGCATTCTTCCGGTTAAGTTTCCCCCTTGGAAGCTCATCTCCAAAAACTTGTTCAGAAATGAGAGACACAAGGACTATACATGAGGTGGTGGAGAAATCCCTTTTAAACTTCCCAAGGAAACAGTTTGCAGAGGCCCCATCCCCGGCACTTGCCCCAAACCGTTTCAAATTCAGCAGCTCTGCAGCACATCCAAAGTAAACACTGGAAGGGAAAAAAAAAGATGAAACAACTCAGAAATTTGCCTTTCAAAATGTGCAAAACTGTTGCGAAGATCTTCCTAGCCCATACAAAAATATTTCATATCACTGCTCTGACTCATCAGAAATGCTGGCAGAAAATTGGCCAAGAGCATCCAATTTAACCTGTCAGAAAGTGCTGTTTCATCAAAAAAACACATCTGCTGGGAATCTGTCAATATAGGCAAAGCTATTTAGGGAAAAACACGTGAAACAAACTATTACTGTGAAAAAGGGCTGATGACGATGGATAAACGCTCTGCAGGATCACAGCAGCGAAAATCTAACTTCGTCGACAGTGGGGTTTATTGGTACAGTTCTTTTGATCAATAAAACACAATTATGTCACATTTTTGTCTGCACGCATACAAAAAAATCTATAGATGTATGAATTTAGTGAAAATTTCAAATATATATGGTTTAATTCTGATTCAGAAAGAAAAAAATGTCCTGAATATAGGAATTTTCTGTAGAAAAACCACTGAAATACTGAAAGCTTTCATTCTGCAGACCCAAGCTCAGATTTTTATGACACGTATTTTCTATCTCTAAATGTCACTGTTAAGGTGATCTTGCTGCACATTTAATGACTTTCACGTCAACTTGTTTGTGAGCACAGAACCTGCAACGAACCGGCAGGGTAATGAACACACGGGCTGACGTTGCACATTTGTATGTGGAATATTTCCTCTTGGAGCAAGAATAACAGGGTCTTTTTATTTTTCATTTGAAGATATTTCTGGTAGGCAAGCGTCTGATTAAAGACAGAAATCCCACCTGAGAGCCTCCAGTGGGCGCAGAGCAGGATGCGCCTCAGCCGAGGCGGCTGCTCTTCCCCCAGTTACATCCAGAGGGATGTGGGAGAGGCTTGAGCCTTTCCCAGGGTGGGACCTGGGGGGCAAATCCAGCTCCAGGCTGCTGGATAAGAGCCAGTTGTTGTATGGATGTCCCATCCCTGGAGGTGTTCAAGGCCAGGCTGGATGGGGCTTTGAGCCCCCTGATCCAGTGGGAGGTGCCCCTGCCCATGGCTGGGGGGTTGAAACTGGATGGGTTTTGAGGTCCCTTCCAACCCAAACCATTCCATAGTTCTATATCTACAGAGTCAAAAGAACTCCAAAAAATCCCCCTCTCCTCTCTTTCACATCAGGTTTCTCTCCATGCCCAATGTCTTTCCTAAACTCAGGCATGGTGGCTCTCGCCCTGTCCCCATGACGAGGCGTCGCGAGGAGTCTACACAGGGTAACAGAACACAGAAACCAGTCCCACGTATTTAAAAGGTTCTAATTGCCATATTTCATCCAACCTTGATAACAGGAGCAGATGGCAAGTTTTGTGTAACAACATATTGAAAAATAAGTCTTGGAAATAACTAGTGTCATAAAAAATCCCTGTGCTTTGAGGCTCTGGGTTTGATCAGATAAAAGTCTGCATGGAAATGATTGCCACAAAAATGAAAGAACAAAACTTTCCCCTTCTAGCAGTAAATGCCAACTGTATGGCCAGCACTGTATCCCCAAATTGGGTTTTGTCACCTCTCGGGTGCAGGAATCCCAGAGCACTGATGGCACAGCCAGTATGGCCGAGCCTCTGCCGTGCCGGGCTGGGGCAGCCCTGGGCCCAGCCTTGGGGGACTGGCACCATTCAGGGATGTTCTCACCCTCTCAGGAGATGCTTTAGGAGCACTTGGCAGAGTCCTGAGGAAGAGCGGGAGCACAGCTCAGCTGCCCTTGCCTGCCCTAAAGAGGGGTTTGTAATTACTTTGGGGTGACTTGAAGACTTTGGGGCAGGAACGAGCAAGGATGGGACTAACAGATGGGCTCTGGGTGTGTTGATTACGTTGTGTACCCATGCACAGCTGAAGATCATAACAGTTTCCTTTGTAGTCCCTGAGTTTCCTTTTAATCCCACATCTCCAGCCTGTGTAACAGGAATTACCGATCTGCTTGGCTTTGCCAAGTGCAAGGTTGGATTATTCTGCCTAGAAATTCCAATGCATTCATGGGTTTGGGGTGCAGCTGCAGGGCCAGGACAAAGATTCACTTTGGATTCATCTTTACCATAACCCAGCCAGAATTAAATCAGCACAGCCTTCTCTGTGCAGTAGATGTGTAAAAGGGTATTGAGCTCAGTGATACCTGGGCGAGAGAGATGATTAAACCCAAAGGAATGAAGGTAATTTGTGGTTGAAGTGGTGCTGTGACCGGGGCCACTGCTCGCCCTGGACCCCAGAACCTCTTGAGTTTGCTGGCACTGTTTCATCTTTCTCTGAAGTGGTTTCCCTTGCACAGCTGACATCAAAGACATAAATCTCCTTTTCCTTTATTTCTTAAAAGGTCACAGAAGCAGATGGCGAACAGTCCTCAATAGCACCAATTTACTCCCAAAATCCCCTCTGACATGGAAGGGGGATAATTTCCTCTTCAGCACATCTGAGGTCACTTTGTGCTCTCCTGGCAGCGAGGTGCTGGGTAGGAGAGGGGACGTGAGTGACCTTTGTCAGAGCTCATCCTTAGAGTCAGGCTTGCAGAAGGCATCATCCCACTGGGCACCTACCAGGGGTGTAGGTCTTTGTTTGCAAGTGTTCCAGGGACGTCACAAACAGAGGTTGTTGTTTCTAGTTCCACCTTTCCTTTAGAACAGGAGCAGAACAGGATAAATACATGTAAAGCACAGAAAAAAAGACCAGTGAAATACAGACTTTTGTGTGTGTGTGAAAGCACTGAGTTTCTGGAATTTAAAAATCTGCATGACTTGACTGTTCCTCTTGGGGAGCCTTCACATGAAGCAGAACATGACCAGTGGCTGCTCTCCTTAAAATCAGAGGATCATGGAATCATCTGGTTGGAAAGACCTCTGAGATCACCAGGTCCAACCACACCTCTCCACTACTGAACCCTGTCTCTGAGAAAATCATCTATGATTCTGTGATCTACGCATCTCTTAAACCCCTCCAGGGACTGGAACTCCACCTCCCTGGCAGCCTCTGCCTGGGCCTGAGAAAACCTTTCAGGGAAGAAATTTTTCCTGATGTCCAATCTGAACCTGTCCTGGTGCCACTTGAGGCCATTTCCTCTCATCCCATCCCCTGTCACTGGGAGAAGAGACCAACCCCCACCTCACCACAGCCTCCTCTCAGGCAGTTGGAGACAATTCCTCCACACCCAGCATTTGCTGGGTTCAAGATCCCCTTTCCTTCTTGAAAACAGTCTGGTTTTATGGCTGCAGTTTGCTCCTCTGCAGTTTAACCCTAATTCCACAGAATATGGCTTATTTATATCACTGTAATACAATACAAAAGAATTTATGCTGAGTGCATGGATCTGAACAAAAAGGGCTTCCACTTACTGCACAGAAAATTATGCTTCAAGTACAGTCAGAAATGCCATTTACTCCCCTGTTTGTACCTTAATGGTTTTAAAGCTTTAGCTGCTGCTACACAAATGTGTACCTGTAACGACCTGAGGCAGCAGCAGACAGGGCAGTGCTCTCACTGCAAACCTCCTCCCAGTACCAACCTCCGTGGTTATGGATCATGGGCTGTGCTCTTGTTGCTTTCCTCACACACTTTCATAGACAGAAAGTTATTAAGCAAAACACACACAAGTGACAGTCAGAAGTACAGAATGATCTGGCAGTCCAATACAGTGACTGCTGCTCCTGCCCGGCGCTGCCAGAGCTGTTCTGATATGTGGACACAGCAGAAAAAAAGAAATCAGCATAGAAAATTGATGAAAAAAATGCAAAACATTTCTCATCACAGGTGGTTGCTCTGGATTATTTATCACAACAAGATTCCAGAGGGTCTCCTGGGGACCTGCCATCCTCAGACGCTCGCAAACCAGTATTAATTCCAAACATTATTAAGACACATTTAAAGCCATTATTAAATGCAATCAAGTCTGATTTGGAAAGACTGGGAAGGTAAACACGATTAAAATGAATGCACTGCCTGGAATATAAATTCTTTTTCATCCAACGTTTTAGAGTCATATTGTGAGAAAATTAATAACCTTTGGTGGTGTTTTTTGTGGCCCACTGAGAAAATCAAAGGTTTGGTTACCCTTGTTAAAAACTTTTAGATTCTTTTGAAGGGGGATCCTGAATGGTAAATATGGATTTTCTAACACCCTGTTTCCTTCCCAGGGTGCTGGAGCCCTGAGCGCACTTGGGTGAAAAGCTTTAGGGTGTCTTTAGTTGAAAAAGATTCACCAGGAAAGGAGAAGAGAGAGAGATGGGAAAAGCTGAGTCGCACTGCATCCCCTTCCCACAGCTGTGTTGAGGCTGCACAAACCAGCCCACACCACCTCGTAGGCGTTTGTGTTGTGGTGATGGTTGGACTGGATGATCTTAGAGGCCTTTTTCAACCTTAACAATGATTCTATGATGATGATTTCAAACGATTTTGAAGACAGTGGAGGACAGAGAGGGCTGGTGTGAAGAGCAGCCCCAGTTAGAGTTATCCAGCGCCTCTTCTCCAGACTTGGCTTTGGCTGGGGTGGGATGATCTCAGCAGCAGGAGGAGCTGCTCCCCTGAAGGGCTGGGGAAGGGATGGCAGGGCCAGCAGGGAGCAGGGGCTGGTCTGCACTGCCCACAGCTCCAGGGTCTGATTCTGACAGCCCAAGATGCCTCCTGGCTCCATCCTCACATCAGTAACCCCGCGGTCACTGCTCTGCACGGCAGAGATAGAGATTCCATAGAGCCCGTAGAGATTCCATAGAATCATAGAGTCGTGGAATGGTTTGGTTTGGAAGGGACCTTGATGATCCAGTTTCAACTCATTGCCATGGGCAGGGGCACCTCCCACTAGACCAGGCTGCAGAATCAAATTGCAAAGCTGAGGCTTCTCAAGCCCAGGGAGAAGTAACGGGTGGTGGCAGCTCTTGGACCATCAGCCCCTCTCACATCCAGGCTGGAATAGTGAGTTTCACCATCATGTTTTTTTTCTAAGTGATTTGTATTATTGTTTTAGTCCTTTTGTTTATAAAACAGGCAGGAGTTGGCAGGTGGCAGTGAAGGCAAACAAATCTACTTCCCCGGGAAGGCAAGTTAATTTCTTGCCTTTTTTATTTTTTGTAAAGTTATTTTCTTGAGAGCTGTTAGGTACCAGGCAGTAATCCCTGCTTAATCCCTCCTAATGCCATTTGTTCAAAGTCCTGTTTTCACTGCTAATTGCGATTCTGGAGCTGAACCTTGACGCTTCCCATCAGCCGGATTGTCCAGGGAGCACAACGAGCCCAGGGTTAATCTTCCAAAGCTGGTTTAATGTCCTCTCTCTGCTGGGCTGGATTTGCCCCTGGAGCAGAGCTGCTCCTGGTGAGCACCAAGTGCTTGGAGAAAAGGGGAAGGGGAATGGGGAAGGGAAGGGAAGGGAAGGGAAGGGAAGGGAAGGGAAGGGAAGGGAAGGGAAGGGAAGGGAAGGGAAGGGAAGGGAAGGGAAGGGAAGGGAAGGGAAGGGAAGGGAAGGGAAGGGAAGGGAAGGGAAGGGAAGGGAAGGGAAGGGAAGGGAAGGGAAGGGAAGGGAAGGGAAGGGAAGGGAAGGGAAGGAAAGGAAAGGAAAGGAAAGGAAAGGAAAGGAAAGGAAAGGAAAGGAAAGGAAAGGAAAGGAAAGGAAAGGAAAGGAAAGGAAAGGAAAGGAAAGGAAAGGAAAGGAAAGGAAAGGAAAGGAAAGGAAAGGAAAGGAAAGGAAAGGAAAGGAAAGGAAAGGAAAGGAAAGGAAAGGAAAGGAAAGGAAAGGAAAGGAAAGGAAAGGAAAGGAAAGGAAAGGAAAGGAAAGGAAAGGAAAGGAAAGGAAAGGAAAGGAAAGGAAAGGAAAGGAAAGGAAAGGAAAGGAAAGGAAAGGAAAGGAAAGGAAAGGAAAGGAAAGGAAAGGAAAGGAAAGGAAAGAAGTTCTGACCATCAGTGAAAGCTGGCTTGCTAACATGTGGACAAAGAGCTGTGCTCTGCATTGTGTTCCTTCTTTAGAAAAAGCCTTTAACGCCAACAACTCTGTCAAAGGGAAGCACCAGGAAAAGTGAGTGAAAGAGTGCAGATGATCCCACTATTTCTGCGTATTTAATCAGGAGCTTAGGATTTGCATTTGTAAATATCAACTTAAGCTCCCCTTCAGGAATCCCGGAACACAGCATCCTCCTGTGTAACTGTCCTGCTGCCTGTAAATGCTCCTTTTATGCCTTAAAATCTACTTTTTTATCACACTTCCCCCAGTACCACACTGCTGCCTGTTCCCTTCGTGCTGATGCAGACAATGAAGAGCCTCTCTGTGAGGTTGCTCTGCCTCCAGTCTCAGAGCTCAGTGAGAGCACCCGGGATCCCTGCGCCCAAGCACTGTTCTTGACATGACACTGAGACACCATTTGCAGATGAGACACCTCGATGCACTGAATATGCACATCATAGTGTGCAGGATTTACTGCAGCATTCTCAGAGACATGTCTGTGTTCTTCCACACTTTTGTTTTCTCCTCTCTGTATTCATTTTCTCCTGTCATTTCTATCCATCTTGTGCTTAAATGAGGGGTTCACAATAGAAAGAAAAAACAAGCCAAGAAACAGAATTTCCCATCAAAACAGTAAACAACAGTTTGTCCTGGAGTATTTGTATTAAAAAGAAATCACTAAGTTCTTGTGACAATCTCTTTCAGATTTTATTATGACACATTACGGCCACTTTTGCCCATCTGTCTCATCCAGTTTCTAATGCCTCCTGAAGTCCTAGTGGGACATCTACTGCCATCACATCCCCAGCTAAGCATGACAACAAGGAACAATTCCACAGCACTAACACACAGCGTGCCTGGAGAGAGAACTTCTGAATTAGGAACCAGGCTGCCTCTGGGGCTGTTCCAAGTGTGACCAGTTTCAGTAATGGCCCTGCAGAGCAGAGCTCTGACTGACAGACAGGTGCCCGACAGGCGATGCAGCACTGGACTTTATCACCCCAGACTTACTCAAGGTCAGCAGAATGGGTTTCATTGCTGGCTTTGCAAAGTCATCTCACAGTTCATGAATTTGGTTGCATTCCAGAAGACTGGGAAGGGAGAACATAAATCAGTGTATTCAAACCAGGAGATCAATCCCAATTCTTTATGGAAAAATAGAATTTTTATTACAGCCAGTTTTAGAGTAATGTTATGGGCAGCTGCAGTGGGCATCCATCCCCAAGTAAGAGACAGCGAGCCTAAAGTCTGTACAGGCTGAAGCACAATCTGCAGTCAGAATGATTTTTGATTCTTAAAGGAAAATTACTCAGAGCAAAAGGAATTTACCTTATAGAGATTGCAGATACCTCTGGCTCAGGGTGTGATTAGCCCATGTGTCACTACAGTGTGGGTGCCACAGGGCTTCGCAGAGTGTTACCTCAGGTATAAAATCAAATCAGTGCCTTTATGCCAGTTCTGACCAGGGCTGCTTCATTGGGAGACAGATCAAAAATGGGCAACAAAGCTTGTGGTGACCTGCGTCTCCTCACAGGCACCCGGCACAGTGCTCAGATGGTTTGAGCAGTCATTACTCTGCCAGCCCTGCAAATCATTTCTCAAGTGAGTATTTTTCTTCATCAATATCGGTCAAAGTTGCATTGATTCTTTTGTGATCTTTTTTTTTTTTTCACAAAAGCTGAATGCAGAGCAGAATTACAGAGGATGTGGCTGGAGCTGCCTTTGCTTGGTGGAAATTTTCCCTTTCATCCACAAAACATGGGTTTTGCTTTGGATGTGTTTGATTGCCCTCATCACTTCAGGAGGCAGGGTCAAGAGAAAGGCAGTTTCACCAAAGTGCTCACTGTGATTAAGCACCTACAAGGCAGAACATGGGGCAAATTAACCCATTGATAATGGTGTTCCAGGAAAGCTACAATGATTTAAATTAGTGACCCGTGCTATGGATTAGTGTGACTTTGGTGTAGCTTCATGGTCTCTATAAAAAGGAGCAATATTTCTGTAATTTAGAAGATGGGATTGCAAGTGCAGCACTGAGAACTACACAGAGTAAGGTGCACCATGGTGTTGAGTTGGTACATGTCCAACCCAAGCTCACATTCATAGAAACATAGAATGGTTTGGGTTGGAAGGGACCTTAAAGAACATCCAATCCCACCCCCCTTGCAGCTGATGCATGAGATTGCAGGCGTGGTCAGTACCACAATACCACCATCACCACAGAGAGCTGCAGCCCTGGTTCCATCTCTCACTGTTTGCAGCACACAGACATCCTCCGTGCACTGACACAATTATGGATATTGGTGGATCTTCTGACTCTGTGTTGTAAAGGAAGTTGAGATATCTGAAAAAGATTCCAATCTCAATCTGCTTAAAATACTTCAAGAAGTTTTTAAAATTAACATCTCAAGGAAACACAACTCTGATGATTCAGAGGATTTTATCCTGACTAATCAACATCCAAACGTGGCCTGCTTCAGTTTTAATATGTAGTATAGGAGAATTAATCTTCACTGTGAAACAGTGCTTTAAACTGGAGAAGTGAATTGTACTGTTTTCTTGTCAGGTACTTTTAACTTCTTGGAGGCCAATGTATTAAAAGCCCCCCCCAGCCAGGAATCCCGTGCCCCTCGTGCTGTGCCCTCAGTCTGTAGGGCCAGGCTGCAGCTCATCCAAAGGAAACCCCAAGAGAGGAATCCCGGTGCCCCCCAGCTGCACCCGCTGCCCACAAGCATGGTCAGAGCCCTGCAGAACCCTGAGCTGCTCCTGGAACAGAGAGCTCTTCCAAATCAGCCTCCTATGAGTCTGAGCAACCGGCTCATTGAGGAGCCCGTTGGTTTGTGGTCCCGTTTTATAAAGGCACTGTTTACTCTGGTGTGGGAGGGGCTCTGTTATTGTGTCCTTGCCTGCTCCACAGAGCGCAGCAGCTCGTGGCTTCAGAAAGTTCTCAATGTTTGTGTCTCCAGTCGCCTGTGCTTAGGACTCTGCATGCGGTTGTTTGCACGTGTTTCATGATGAAAGCCAATCACAGCCTTCTGCCAGGCAGTGTCCCCTGTCCAAGGGACATCAGCAGAGTGCCAGGAGCTGCCAACGGAAGACACGTTTCCAGTCCGCGCAGCGCTCACCTCTGCCGAGTCCGTCTTGCGGCTCAGGTTCACATCTTTGACCAAGCTGTGCACTCGGAGCAGTACCGTGTCCTGCTCCACGAGTTTCTGTAACGCCCATCTGCCCATCATCATAAGTTGAAGATTTTACTTCAGTTTACTCTTTGCAAAGCTGTGGGTAACTGCTGTAGTGACGGGGAACCCAAGCCACATAAAACCACCCAGGAGCCTTCAAAATGTGCTCAAGAGTTCAGCCCGTGCCAAGGTGTTCTCACACTCGTTTATGCTGTTCATACATAGGTCAAAGACTCTGCTGTACTTCAGTATCTCCTGAACATCACCAAGCTTGCTTGTTTTGCACATGGAATGCACATACAATGTAATTTAAAAAAAAAAAAACACAAGAAACCACCAGGAAAACCTCCTCCAGGAAATTTTTGTAAAGCGGTTTCTGTTTTTTAACAATATGTCTTCACATTCCCAGAATACAGCTGTTACACCACTTTTCTTCATATTCTACACCTGTTGGCCCTTCTTCCTCTCTTCATTACTTTTGTTGTTCCATCCAGATCAAACTCCTGATGTCCCTGCAGTCCCTGAGATTTGCTGCCTGAGTAGGAGCAGACCCCTGCTGCCCTCCCACCACCCCACGTGCTGGGACAGGAAACAGCCCAAGGGGGGTGCTGGGGGGCACATGGGCTCCTGGCTGGGGCAGGGGGAGGATCAGGTGAGCGGGAGGTGATTCCCACACTGCTGGGATGGGGTGTAAGAGGCCAGAACAGCATCTTATGTAAGGCTCCTTGAGACGCTTCTTCATCCCCTCCCTGGACTCTGTTTGCAGTCGTATCACAGCTTTTGGAGAAAATCTGTGTCAGAAAAGGAAGAAGAAAGGAGAAATTGCAGCAGTTCTTGTCCTTGCTGTCCCTTGTGATTTAAGATTCAGTACTCCAGGAGCAAAACCAAGGGTCAACTTTTGTTGTGGAAGTAATCCCCAATGACCAAACATTCCCTTATAGAGAAAACAAGCAACTTTAGTCCTGTAAGGACAGCAAAAAGTCATTCCTGAGCCTTCTGTTGGAAAAAAATCATTCCTGCAAGCTATTCTCCCAGCATCCACATGCAAAAATAGAAATAGGGATAGAAAATAAAATTAAATAAAAACACTCAGTGAAATTAAGTCCATTGCACTAAATTGTGGTTCTGAAAACTAAACCAAAAAGCCCTACAATGTCAAGAACGGTGTGGCTGCTGGTGAGACACCCACTGTCACAGTTCTGGACAAAAGTGCTGCAATGTTTTTGTATTCGAATCAGTTTTTGATTAATTTTAAAATATTGTAGAATACTGCGGGTGCTAAAAATGTTAACTCATAAAATATTTATGAGCAAGAAGCTATTTTTAATGGAAAATAACATCTTTGTGGGATTTGTTATAGTTTAATTCTCCAGGTTTTATTATTAGTTGAAATGTATGGATTATTTGGGCAGTAAAATATTTAATATTTATATTTCTAACCACCCCTGTAGCTGGGAGCTGTGTCCCTTACTGTGCTCATTTGTTCTGTTGGGGTTTTACCTTGGTTTTTACTGCTGACTTGAACCAATACATAGGTGTCACAAAAATAATGTGACATACAGGGGTTTTAGAAATTCCCTTCTCCAAGCAGGGTAAAACATCTCTCTTCACGCTGCCACAGGGGAAAAAAGCCCCTTGCCTTTTTGCACAACACACGCCAAGAAAAGGTTTCTATCATTTCTTTCAATTTTTACCCCCATTTCTAAGCAGAGGTGACTTCAGCTCTTTATTGCTTCTCTTATTTCAAGGGACACCTTTGGTGGCCTCGCTCCTGGGGGCTCCTTGTACCCACATTGATTTGCCATTATTTGGCTTGAAGAGGTCCTTATTTTCTGAGGTCAGTGCTGAGTTTTGCCTAAAAACAGCTGTTGCCTCTTCCTGGGTTATGTCTGGTTCCATCTGTGGTTTTGGAAGCATTTCTCCCTTACTCTTTCTTTTTTCTCTGTTACTTTTACTTTGTTTTCTATGTTGTTTTTTTTTCTTGTTTGTTTTTTTCTTGTTTGTTTTTTCTTTTGTTTTCCTTTGCTTTCTTGTTCTTTCTGTATTTCCACCTCTGATGTTCTTTTCCTATCTTTTCCTTCTTTTCCTTTTTTTCTCCCATTTTCCTGCCTGCTCTTCCTTTCTGCCTTCTGAAATGTAAAGGTGAGCATGCAGTTTGTTCTCCCACTTAAAAAAACCGACAGAACTTCTCTGGAGATCATGAGATCATGGAATGGTTTGAGTTGGAAGAGACCTCCAAGCCCATCCAGTCCCACCTCCTGCCATGGGCAGTGACACCTCCCACTGGATCAGGGGGCTCAAAGCCCCATCCAACCTGGCCTTGAGCACCTCCAGGGATGGGGCAGCCACCACTGCTCTGGGCAACCTGGGCCAGGGCCTCCTCACCCTCATTGTGAAGAATTTCTTCCTAATGTCTAATCTAAATCTCCCCCTTCCAATTTAAAACCATTACCCCTTGTCCTGTCCCTCCAGACCCTTGTAAGAAGCCCCTCCCCAGCTTTCCTGGAGCCCCTTTCAGCCCTGGGAGGCTGCTCTAAGGTTCCCACTCAGCCTTCTCCAGGCTGAACAAGCCCAACTCTCTCAGCCTGTCCTCACCACAGAGGGGCTCCAGTCCTCGGATTATCTTCATGGCCTCCTCTGGGCTTGCTCAAGCAGGTCCTTGCCTTTCTTATGCAGTTACTCAGTTAGAATTAAGCCTGTATTTGGTTTAGACTTCGTTTCTACTTTCTGCACCTACTTCACATATTCAGGCTTGCGATCTCTTGGAAAGCTTAACAGCTTAACAGCACGTCTGAATCACCTCATTTTCACGAGGCTCCAGAATAGCTTTTGCAGCAATTAAACTTGGATTGAACCTGGCACTTTTCTTTTGCCTATGGCAAAAGCTAAACCACAGATGCCAAACAAATTTGCATTAATGAGTTATTTTCTTGTCAGGAAGAAAATACCACCTCTTTTGGTGGTTGCTATGCACATGTGTGTTTTGAGAAAGCAACAGCTTACATTGCCTAATTATGCCAAAATAATACAGTGAGGAGGGGCACATGGCAATTAACCTTATTTAATGCCAGTCATCAATGCAGTGCAGAAGGGCTGGTGCTGCAGATAGGTTTGTGTGCCATGAGATGCCTCTGGCCACAGCTCCAAGGGGGGAGAAGCCCTCAGCCACCCACCCACCAGCTGCACCCAGCACAGCCCTTATGGCCAGTGCTTAGCAGGGCCTGGGCCACCCTTGAGAAATTAAAAATGGATTTGTAGGTGTAACGTAACAGGGCCCTGAACCCAAAGATCCCATTAGCAGCCTAATTAGCTGCTACGTGTCTTCCAAATGAAAAAAATGTAGACAATTACACTCACACTCATTTGATTTCACAATAAGAAAGCATCTTTGAAATGCAATTACATTTTAATGAGTTAAGGCTATAAACACAGAATGTGAAAATTCTCAGGTAAGAGGGTTTCACCTGTTCCCACCAGAGAGAGCAGCTTGCTGAGCTCCTGAGCTGCCAACACCAGCTCAGGAGTGATTTCCACTGCCACTGTCATAATACCACAGGTGTAATTAAATGCAAGCAAACCAGGCACAGCTGAGCTGAAGAAAGATCTTCCAAAAGCTTGAGGATAACCCTGAATTCTCTCCATATTTCTCTTTGCATTTTCTTCCCAGATAAACAGTTCTCGTGGCCAATTGCTCCCCATCACCAGCTGTCTCTGTGAGCGGTGAATGTTGAAGCCCTGTCACTCGTCCTTACAGTGTCTTTTCCTGCAAATATCAAACCTCCTCACTACCAGATATTTTTAATAATGAAATTGATGACTTATTTTTGTTGTCATTTCTGTGTTTGAAAGGAAAATAAACAGAAAAAATCCTATTAAAATGTCTCGCTGTAGGGTAGTCCATCAGCAGACAGGATTTTTCTGTACTTTTTATCCTCTCATTACATTTTTAACAGCCTTCAAAAACAGTCACAGCCACAACATCGCTCCTCCTCACTGATCTCCCCATACATGCAATGATAAAATAGCCCTTTTTGTGCCTGAGGTTCCCAGCTTCACCACCCTCGTGCTCACGACACAAACCCCTGTTCTGCACACACTGTTTGTGTTCCCAACCCCTGACTCTGTGAGTTTCCCTGTGCGTTTATTAGAATGAAACGAGATGACAATATGCCCTAAAATGAGGATGTATTGCCCCATCCTGCATCCAGGAATCACAGAACTATAGCATCATTAAAGCTGAAAAAGATCTCTCAGATCACCCAGTCCATCCAGTAACATAACCTATGATCAGGTTAGAAGTGAATTTTGAAGCCACTACAAATTTCTGATGAGCAATGAACTTCCACCTATCCTAATGGGGTCTACAAGGTGGGGTCTCTCCTGAACCAAGCTGTGCCAAGCCAAGCTGAGCCAAATTGGATTGGGCAAGCTGGGCCAACACATGCCAGGCTGTGCCAAACTGAGCTGTGCTGGGTTGAACTGGGCTGTGCCGACCCGTGCTCCAAGCCCCATACAGCTTGGCCTTGAACACCTCCAGGGATGGGGCAGCCACATCTTCTCTGGGCAACCTGGGCCAGGGCATCCCCACCCTCACAGCAAAACATTTCTCCCTAAGATCTCATCTCACTTGCCCCTCTTTCAGCTTCAAACGATTCCCCCTTTTCCTGTCCCTGCACTCTCTGATCAAGAGCCCCTCCCCAGCTTTCCTGGAGCCCCTTTTTCTGACTACAACCAAAAAAAAGGCCCTCTATATTGGAGAACTCAGAGGGGGAAGTTTCCCTGTGGCCTCAGCAAACTCCTGTTGGGGCCTTGTACAGCTCCTGACAGGACAAAGCGAAATGGCCTCAAGATGCACCAGGGGAGATTTAGTTTGGATATTAGGAGGAATTTCTTTACTGAAAGGGTTCTCAGGCACTGGCTGAGGCTGCCCAGGGAGGTGATTGAGTTCCCATCCCTGAGGGGTTTAAAAGATGGGCAGATGTTATACTTGGGGACATGGTCTTGTGCTGACTTGGCTGGGCTGGACTGATGATTGGGGTCTATGATCTTAAACATCTTTTCCAACCAAAACCCTTCTATGATTCTATGATTGTTCTAAATAAAGCTGATGTATGTAAACCATTACCAAGCCCAAGAGCCAATGTGTTAATGGAGATGGGCCCCTTCTGGACTTAAAATAGCAAATAAATAGGCTCATGGACGCCGCAATCTATGGCTTTGTACTGCCTGTTCTCTGTATGACTCTGTGCTTCACGTGATTTCTTGGGTCATCAGCCTTCCCAGCTGGCATTTTACCTCCAGCTTGGTTGAAATGTCAGGAGTTGATGACAAAAGGCTGCAGAGTCATTGACCTGGCAGAGGGGCCTGAAAGCTCTGCCAGACTCTCTTCCTGATGCTTCTAGGGAACAGTGATTTAGAACATCAGAGAAAAAGTGAAAAGAAGTAAAAAGAAAATGTATGAGATGTTGGATCCTTGTGGACACAACTGGGACCCAGTTCTAAAGAGAACTTGGAATAGTTTTGCTGTTGAGCGGGAAAATTGAGACATGAAATAGGAATCAAGCTTCTTTGCTAACCTTATCAAGCTGTGTATTTCTACCGGGGCGATCTAAGGTCAGGAACAATTGTTTCAGAATCAGTGACATATCTATCAGCTTCTGCCAGCACCTCCTGCCCAAGACATCAGGAGTGAACGAGAACATCTTGCCTTTGCAGCTCTGAGCTTGGATGGGGCAAAGGGCAGGACCAGGAAAGAGAAGGGGCACAGGGCTGCCTTTGAAAGGTAAATACAGAACCAGAGTGTGGACTCAGCTGGGAGAGAACCAGCTTCCTGAGAGGACTCCTGCACAGAGCCTGGTGAGGACCAGGCTAGAGCCAGAAGACAGCCCCATGGTGCAGCTCTCTACAGACCTGGCTGCACGCAGTGAAAGCTGTAAATTCAGGAGTCACAGCAAATGCAAATAGCTCTGATGTCAGCACTGGGTATCTTGTAGTTAGAAGATGTTGAGTTATGGTTATGTCAGGTGGCACTGGTAGTTCTGCTCATTCTGAGACCCTCCCCTCCATCTGGTGCAGGGTGGATGCCTTCAACAGAGATTCAGGCCCAAGCAGTTCCTGTGCCGTGGGGATGTGTTTGCAACAGCTGATGAGGTGGGATGAGACAAACCGAAGTCTGCCCTGTGTTCAGCCACAGTTATTCCAGTCTGAAGAGAAAAATCAGTGCTGGGCTGAAATACCAGCTGCCAGCTCTGTACCCAGCAGCTGCTGCAGGAAAGAGGCAGAGGGGGTGGTGTCGGCCACTTCCAGAGGCTCCTCCAGGATCCCACAGGGCAGAGGCAGTTTCTTGCACAGAGCACAAAAATGGGGGAATACTTTGATTATTTTTCTTAGGTGCCTTACTGCCTTTTTCATACAGCATAGAAGTAGAGCTGTAACATCCATCAAATAACTCCCTGTCAGATGAACTAGTGGCAATCCCCAGACTACTCCTCCTCAACGTGTCAAATGATTTGAAGTCCTCTAAATATCAATGGAACAAACCTCTTTGTCCAGTGTTAATCCGAGCTGCCCCCAGCACGAGTTCATTTTTCTCAAGGAAAAGCAGAAAAATAAAATAAAAAGGGGGCAGGTTCATAACAAGGTTTACAACTCTCCAGGACTCCCTGATAGTTAAGACATCTTCTCTCTCTGCCTGCAAAGATGTCTGAGTGATTCATTGACCTAATCTTTAATTTGTCCTTTGGCTCATTTAGGAACACGGATGGAGAGGAGCCAGAGGCAATTTGCACTGTTATTCATTACACAGAAATGTTAAATACAATATTTGCACAAAACAGTAGAACACGATGTAAAGCACATATGTGTGACTTGTGTGAGTATGAAGTTCAAATTCACCCAGGGACAGTTAAGAGCAGATGTATTTATCCATAAATATCCCAACTGGAGAACCCTTGCACATAAGTTAAGACTACATTAGAACCACATATTTCCAGAAGTAAGTGGGAACTTTCCCTGGCCCCTGGTGTAGCTGCAGGAGTATTTAACCCAGACAGCATCACAGGCTGCAGGTTTGTCTGTTTTGGAGGTGGAAAAGCATGACAACCCTCTGGACACCAGCCCACCCTACCACTTCTGAGTCCTGGCCACCACAATGGTCCTTCACGCTCTGGAGAGGAGGTCCAGTCCAAGCCCTCCCTAGGTCCTGACTTTGCAGGCATTAGGAGAGGGTCTGACCCACCCAGGTGCAGTTTTGCCTGAAGCTCATGCCAGGTCCTCAGGCCCAGTGCACCATCAGAGCAGGCTGAGCTCTACCTGCACCTCTTGGACGTGAGAGAACAGACGTCTCCTGTCCCTCTTTGGTGCTCTCGTTGCTGTGACAGCTCTCTCCAAAGATACCTTGTGCCTCTGCCTGATGCACCATGCAGTCACAGTGGACATTCCCATACCTGTGCCACGTCCCTGCCACCCACTGCTGGTGAGGAGAGCCAAGTGGTGCAAACGTCCCACCCACCAGAGCCACTGCAGCCTACAGTGGCCTGGTTTGTGCTGATCCCACTGACATGGAGAACAAGCAGATAAATAGAGTTACTCAAACACAGAAGAGCAACACAAGTGAGATAAAAGACTTTCACTGATCTCACCATCTCCCCCCACTCCTTCTGTAACTTCTCACCACCACTGGCTGCTCTGCCAGACCTGCAGGAAGGGGACCTGCACTGGGCAGAGCTTACGGACAGAGGAGAGGGAACGTGAGTGCTTGGAGGTGAAACAAGGCAGGAAAAAAGAGTAAAGATAAGCTACCTCAGAGAGAAGTGCAATGTGCTCTTAAGTAAGGTAAGGTCAGCTCTGGTCTTTCCACCACACTTTTGGTTTCACGCAGGATGCTCTTTGCTAGTGGCTGCCTGAATTCCCTGAATTCCTGATGGAGGAGAATGTTGTGCTTCAGAAACCTCCACTGCTAACTCCAGACACTCTGGTTTGTCCTAAAATCGCACCGGTGTCTTGGCCTGAACAATTCAATGTGGCAGCACATTCCCCCAGCAAACTGCGGACTGTGCAATACAGAGTTTGCATTTCATGGATGCTCTTTTGGCTTCTGACCTATCTCTTCAAGCCCCACATGTTTTAGTCACTTCTATCCCTCTTCCTCTCGTCTCCTCTTTCAGGAACCACAGTTCAGTCTCTGCTCATAGGGAAAATATTTTGATTTTGCATCTTGTTTTCATTTTTGCTGTTGTTTTGGAGCTCTACCTTGTTGTCATGAGCCACATTCAGGTTCTGCCAAGGTCTTCAAGACCTGCAGACATGAAATGGAGAAGCAGCCACAAGCAGCACACAGGGCTTGCACTGGCTTTTAGCTGATGGTTGGATGGAAGGCAAGTGTTACATGCAGGGAGGAGGGGTGAATGTTTTGGTGGGGTTAAATCAGCAAAGTCACCATGAAAGCAGAAATATTGAGTGATGGGGATGTGTAGCCTGCTCAGGGCAACACTCTGGTTTTTCAAGGACGCATCATCCTCCACAGTGTCCAAGGAGAGGAGGATCTGTTGCACTTGGAGCTGTTTCACAAGCAGCTGTATTGACCTGCACACCTGGTGATTGCCAACACCTCCAGATGCCTGTGGGATGGAGAGCAGGCACTGCTGAAACCACAACAGGAAACCTGTGCCTGAGGACTCCTTCCCTCAGCCGAGCGTCCTTGGGTCCCATGAAACCCCTGCCATCTGTGCTCAGCAACAGACTCAAGTCAGCACTTTCTCCACTGTGCTGCTCGGTAATTTTCTTGATCCTGCCTATATTTAACTTTTCCCCTTGGACTAAAGTGTCGTTGCAAAAAATTTCTGTCAGCTGGAAAAAAGGAACAATGCCTGGCTCGGAGCCTGTGCTCAGCAGTGAAGAGTCTGCAATTACAGAACAAAAAAAAAACCAAAATCCCCAAAACACCAGGAACAAAACCAAAGCTAAAACCTTGTTCCAATTTCTCTGGCATTCTTCCCTGCAGTTATTTTTCTCACAGGGATAAGTAATGTAACAGGGAAAGAGACCTCAGAATAGAGAGCAATAAAGTATAAAACAAATAAAACAAAACCCCTGACGTTTGTCTTGCCCGCCAGAATATCCACTGCTCAACAGAATTTCAGAGCAGCAGCAGTGCCCATGGTGCAGAAAAGTGCTCTGAAGGAGGTTGGTTCTTGTTTGGAGAGGGCCATTAAAATCATCTGTCACACTAAGGCCCCCACCTGCCAGCCTGGCTGCGTGTGACAGCCAAGCAAGGTGTCCTGGGGTGTCCACACAAGTGGGAACAACCTGGAACATCCCTGTCCTGTGCTGGGCAGGCTCCACACTCCCCACCAGCTCCTGCACTGGGATGGGCTCAGGGTGCCTGGGAAACACCTCTGCTCTAACAGCCATTCTGTTGGCATCATTGCACCTGCATTGTTGCACCTGCATCATTGCACCTGCATCCCTGCCCTGGGAATGCTCAGCATGGGCAGCACGCTGGCACACGGGAAAATGTATTTCCCTTCTCCCACTTTAGGTCTGTCTCATCTGCTCCTCCTGGATCTTGGGGTGGGCACTGGGAGGCATCTTGGGAAAGGCACCACATGGCATCCTCTGCTTGTTATTGCCACAGAGAAATAACGAGCCACGGGCTGGTGCTGCAGATGGGGGAACTGCAGGAAATGTGTTTTCATCAGATATAAATGGATAAGTAGAAAGGAGGCCACAGTTTTCACATGACTCCTTATGGAATCACAGGGAATTCTGTAGGAGTGACCTTGAATGTAATCTCATCTGTGTCCTCATTCCAGGGCACCATTGGCTGTACCTAAAGTATTCCTGTGGATTTGTTTCTGCTCCCTCCAGCCATCTCTAAAGAAAGCCACACACTCTGGGACAAAGCCTGCAAAACTCCAAGGTAGACAATGAATCCCTGAGGAACGGGAGCTGTCCTGTCCTGAGCATCACCCCTTTTGGTCCCTCAAGCAGCACCACACCAGAGTGTTTCCTCATGAAATCCCTTCTCCCTCCTGTTTCCTGAGAGGTTTCCAGTGCTGTTCTCCAGACTCTGCCACCAGAGGCTGGTGGGGGCCCAGGGGTCCACCTTCAGGTCCTCCTTGGCAGCCTGGCTCACACAGGTTCCTGCACTGACCACCCTGCACTCCTTCCCATCAGCTACCAGGTCCCTTTCTCTGGGCTTTCCTAGGAAAAGCAAACTGTTACAAGCCTGGAGGACTGGGGTGCACATTCACTTGGAAAAGCAGGACCTGATTTCCCTTCTGCAGACAGCAGCTGGGCCCTCTGACTCAGGAATGCCTGAAGGTTTTGCTAAGCAAATATCAAGGTTTTTACCTCCCATTTGAATTTCTCATCCACCTCTCTCTTTCACAAGGGTTCTGAGGAGCAGCTGAGGGACCTGGGGCTGCTTAGCCTGGAGAAAAAGAGGCTGAGGGGAGACCTCATCACTCTCTGCAACTCCCAGAAAGGAGATTGTTATGAGACGGACATTGGTCTCTTCTCCCAAGCAACAAGTGAGAGGAAATGGCCTCAAGTTGCGCCAGGGGAGTTTTAGATTGGATATTAGGAAACATTTCTCCTCAGAAAGGGTGGTCAGACACTGGCAGAGGCTGCCCAGGATAGTGGGGGGTTTCCATCCCTGGAGGGGTTCAAAAAGCATGTGGTCACGGCCTTTTGGGGCACAGTTTAGGCAGGCACAGTGGGGTTGAGCTGAGGGTTGGACTGGATGAGCTTGGGGGTCTTTTCCAACCGTAATAATTCTGTGATTCTGATGTTTTAAACCAAATCTTTACAGGAGTTATGAGGTGGTCTGGTCAATGCTGCACAGGTTTTTAGTCTCTGTCTCTTCTCTTTTAAAGTCTGATTGAATTGATTATTTATGTTTTGTAAACTGAGATATTGATCCCATGAATTGTTAACGTGTGTGGGAAGGAGGAGAGGATGTTTAATAAGAGCAAAGCTAAGATGAAGGGGCCCTGCCCCTTCCCTTCACGGGGGGCTTTGCAGAGCACTTTCCTTAATCCCTTGTAGCTACAAACCCTTCCAATCTGATTTTTAAAAAAGTGAAAGGGGAAACCAAACAGAATGCAGTCAGTTGACTCCCAGCTGGCTTCAACATGCAAGCCCAGCAGCTCGTCAGAAATATATTAATCCCAGCTGAAGGACTGGAGACTTGAAGCCTGATTCCCTATCCTGGAAGAGGGTCATGGATAGATGAACTCCTGATGTTTTTACCCCCTGTAAAACTGAGTCAATGACAGAGAGGCCAGAGTGTGCAGGAGAGAAAGAAAAGCATGTTAATTATATGCTTTTATTTAGCAAAGCATTGCCTTTGTTAGAGTAGAAATTCTGCAACAGAATAAGCAAGTATTTTAATTACGAAGAATGAGATCAATAATTAAGACACAAATGCTTTTAGGTACCATTACACTGAAGATCCAAAGCAAACCAGCAGCAGGAGAGGCAGTAAAACAAATTCCAATTATTTCACAGCCAGCACTGCTCAGTGTTCACTGGACAGACCCGCGCCCTTGGCAGTCCCAGCATGGACGTGTGTTGGAATCTGCCACACACAGAGGTGGCACAGTCCTTTCTCCTGTGCTGGCCACATCCTTGGCACTGCTGGAGGTGAGAAGGCAGCAGGAGCACAGCCAGGGCTGATTCAGGGTCATCCAGGTGTGGAGCACGCTGCTTCCTCCCAGCTTCTTGGCACCGCTGAATCCCTTTCCCCACATTCCTTCAGCAATGGTCATGAAAAGCCCTTTGGTCTTCTCCCTCTGACCCTGATATCCCCAGCATCTCCTGGCCTTCAGCACGAGCAAGGTCTGCACCCTGTGGCCCACCTGCTCACAGGGCCATCTGTGCTCACCCTCCACCCTGCTGTAGGGACCCTCGTCTGGGTTAGGTTGGGTTGGGGGGAGGTGGTTGGTTTCTTTTTATATCTGCACAGCTTTCCTGCACAAAGCTAAGTTATCGCCCCCACTATAACTGGTATTTCAGTTCTGTTATTAGTTATAAGTATTAGCTCGAATCACACTCATTAGCTGAATGAGCAATAATGCACATTAAGTCTCTATCTGTTGATAATATTCTCCCATGGATTGAGTATGTGTCATTTGACACTGATAAACTAGGCAATATTATGAGCTGAATGTCTTAAATGCCTCACAGATGGGAATATATTAATTTAAGAAAATGTTATTAAGTGTTTAAGGAGTGTAATTATGAGCAGCCTTCTCATTTGACACCTGTGTGCAGTCTTTCCTTGTGAGATAAGGAGAGAAGGATGAGAACTGGAAACCAGCCTTCAAACCTCTCTATTTTATTCTTTTTTTAGCTTCCTGCCAAATTAATTATTTTCAAGACACAAACTAGTATTGTAAAGAAATCTGGACTGAAAACAATAGCCCTGTGCAGCCCAGAGAAATATTCATTTAATGCTGCATTTATTTGGCAACACAAGGCACATCCTGAGAAAGGCCCCAGCTTTGCAGAATTTGACCCAACCAAGCTGCCTGGGAGTGGGCAAAGCCTGGAGCTGCATCAGGCACTGCGGGGGCACCCTGGCAGCCAATGCTCAGCACCAACCCTCTGCAGAATTCCCAGGAATTTTGGGGAGATGGGGAGAGGAGGGACACCCTTATTTCATTGCAGACATTTGAAAGCAAGCTGTTCAATCCCAGATCACTCATCTGGCTCACACTGTGCTTGATGGAGCGAGGCAGGCGGTCCCTGAGGGTGTTCTCACAGTGGAAAACAAGTGTCGAAGGCAACTGGGATGAATCTGCCTCAATGACCAGGGATGGAGCCCAGCTGATTGGTTAAGGCTCAGGCAGCTGATTCCTCGTGTGCAAAGGAAAATGATGAGAGTCCTGCCCAGAGCATCTCCCAGGTCTCGCCTGAAGGAAGCGGCTGTTGTGCACAATCCTGGCTCCTCCAAGACCTCCTACAATTTTCCGCTGCACGGGCCACAGGGGGAATGGGAAGACCTTGCTGCAGATACCTCTGTAAAAATTAACTAAGGATGCCTGCAGCACTGTCCCACCCCCTGAGCCCCAAAACAAGCTTTTGGGATTACTAAAGGCATCGTAGCTACCTGGTAGGAAAGGTACCGGCCACAGGCAACACAGGAAAGCAGATCCTGAGGAGCTGTTGCGTGCCTGGAGGTGGAAAGTGCCTGAAGCTGCTGTCATTCAGCACTGTGAACGTGCAGCAGAGCATCATAAAACTGGGGCGGGGTGGAAGGACTCTGAACTGCAACACACATTTCATGGAAGGCTGCTCCTGTAGAAACACTTAGTTCCACGGCCAGCTTGTCAGGGTCTGCTGATCTAAAATACATTTGTACCAAGTGCTGCTCACCAGGTAGCCCTGCTGGGTTCCTGCGCAGCTTAAGAGAGGATTCCTCTTGGCAGGGAAGTCATCTCTAAATAGAAAAGGCATTTACTGCACAGGGGTTACTGATAGCCAGGACATGTTCCCCCTGCAATTCTGCTGCTCAGGTCACTGGAGAAACTGCACCTGGAATAATGTATGGACCTGCACAGGGGAGAAAATCGGGTGGAAACTGATGTCAGCCAGGTACCAGCTGACAAGAAGTATTGAAAGCGTGTTTTACAAAGGGCAACAAAAAGCTTTTGACTTGTTTAGCACAGCAAAAAGTGGTTGAACTAAGGATATGATTGACATCTGTGAAGATATCAGGAGTAATCATAGAATCAGAATGACCTGAGTTGGAATGGATCCACAAGGACCATCGAGTCCAGCTCCTGCCCCTGCACAGGACACTCCCAACACTCACCCCGTGGGGCTGAGGGCAGTGGCCAAATGCTTCCGGAATGCTGGCAGAGCAGGGGCCCTGACTGCTTCCCTGGGGAGCTGTTCCAGTGCTCCACCACCCGCTGGGGGAAGAATCTCTTCCCAATGTCCAGTCTCCCCCTGCCCTGGCACATCTTCCTGCCATTGCCTCCAGTCCTGTCCCAGGTCCCCAGAGAGCAGAGCTCAGCCCCTGTTTCCCCTCCCTCCCTTGGGAGAAGGCACAAACAGCTCTGAGATCCCCTCTCAGCCTCCTCTTCTCCAGCTGAACAGACCAAGGCACTTCAGCTGCTCCTCATACTCTTCCCCTGCAGACCCCTCCCCAGCTTTGTGGCCTCCTCTGGACGTTCTCCAGTAGTTTAAGGAGAAGGACAAAACTATTGGAACAGAAAGGGCAATTGGCAGGGAAAAAATCTTAAGAGATACAGGCAAAGATTCATACTGGAATGCTTTGGAAACTGGATTGTTTTAGCCAACACAGTGTCCCACTCTGCAGTTAGGACCGGGACTGGGTCTCTCGGTGGTTTCTCTCACAAGGCTTGGTTCACAGCCTTGTCTAAAGCAGACTCCATTCCAAAGACAAGGCAAACAAAACCTAACCAGCTCTAGTAACAAGCTCTGTCTGCTAACGAGAGTTCAGACCCTGGCACCAGGTCAGACCCAATCCCAGGGATGTCCCTTCCCTGCGGGAGCCTGGGGCTGAGCACCAGCATCTTCAGCCCCATGCTGGGCTAATGGACACTTCTGCTTGACCTAAGCATGTGCCTGAGGTGCAGACTTTTTCATTTACAGGAACCTGGGCTAAAACCAGTTGATTTTGCAAGTCATTTATAGCCTTCTATGGAAAAACTCTACCCTTGCCACATTGCTTTTGAATGCAATGTTCTCTTTGGTGTTGAGATTCATACATATCAATGTAACACTTATATTTGTGGATTTCCTCATTGTAAAATAAGAAATTGTATATTTAATACCACTGAATTATCACTATAAATGTCTCTTATCCCCTTTATTGGCTGTTTTGGAGCTCTGTGTTCGCTTGCCCTGGTTTGAAAGCAGCCAGAGATGTTCAGAGGCCACAGCCCAGTGCTGGTGGCTCTGCTCTGCTCAGCCCTTGCAGCAGGAGGCTTCCAGCAGCACAAACTGCAGCAGTTCAGCTCAATTCAGTCGATTTCACACACAGGAGAATCTTCTTGTGTTAGTATAAACACTAGCCCCCCAGGTTCTCTTCCAGCATGCCATTTTATTTATAGTGCATCCAAAAAGTCAATAAAATAGAGTTTGGTGTTTCATTTTACTGGAACAGCTGAAATATGAGAAATATGTAGTTCATTTATAGGCCTGAATTTGCAGTGCTGAGCCTTGCCATTATTATCTCTTTCTTGGCGAATGATGATGGACAAGCAGAGGGATCACAAAGATATTTTAACCACAGATTTTCCAGCACCTGGTGTTCAAAGCAGTGTTTTGTTTGTTTTTTCAAATGTATTTATGTTTCAAACACATTTGCTACTAAATAAACCACAAAAGAGTCAATGTTTCATCCTCCTCCTCTTCAAGGTGTTAATGCAAAGCTGAAACACTTGGGATGCACTTATCAGTTGGAACTGGGAAGGCATATTTGTCAAGATACTTTATGTCAAGAACATCATTAAAGATGTGCATAGAGAAGGTTTCAATATTTCAACACTGGTTCCTTTTTGTGATTTTAAGAACGCAAGTCAAAAACATTTCCATCAGGAAATTTGGATGAGAGGATATTGGTAGCATGAAAAATGTGCATTTTCTAAAAAATACATCATAGATAAAATTGCAGCATTTAAAGAAAACCACTGTGAGAAATAGCTTTCCTCAGCCCCTACAAAACCTTTCCTGAAAAACAGAAACAGAGTAAAATAATTCTTAAAGTGGTGCTTTTCAAACCCTACTGGACACAAGAGCCCTTTCCCCACCAACTCATCTCTTTATGAACGGTGGCAAAAGACCAGGACTTGGTGGCACCGCTCCCCTTGGATCCTCAGAAACTGCTGCAGTGCCAGTGCCACCAGGTGAGACCAAAGCACCTGTAAACAGGCTCTGAGCGTGCAGACTCTGGGGCTCTCTGGCAGCCCTTCTGCTCACATCCCCCTGCTCCTGCTCTGCAGAGCAATTCCTGATAAAGGCAGTTCTGAGGATGAACTGGTCATTGTTAGTCTGGATCGATTTGTATTTCCTCTCAAGGAGCTGATAGCTGAAATACAAATTCTGGCTGAATAAAACATGAAAAGAAAATCTTTACGAACTGTGGCAGTGAAGCACAGAAACCTCTTTTCTTCCTGAATTATGCTGGCAATGTAATGAGGGCTGTGTACTGGCTCCCAGTTTGCACAGTCTCATCATGGAATGAATCATAGAATGGTTTGGGTTGGAAGGGACCTTAAAGATCATCCAGTTCCAAACCCCCTGCCGCGGGCAGGAACAAACTCTGCCTCATGTGGGCAAACCCTGCACGCCCAGCACGGAGCCACGGGTGGTGCCTGGCTGGCACCTTATGACCCATCCCTTGCCAATTGCTTACCCACACGGAGAGAGGGGCTGGGGAGGACGTGGCTCAGCAGCTTCCTGACTCCTTGGATCTGTTCACTAAGCTTCCTACATGCAGCTGACCACGGCTCTTGATCCACAGCAGAGGCAGGAGGACTCCGAAAGGTCACCAAACAGCCCTGCAACCACTCACAGAATTACAGCATCGTAGGATCACCTGGGTGGAAAAGACCTCTCAGACAATCAAGTCCAGCTGTACCTGTCCCCTTACTAAACCCTGTCCCTAAGAAACTCATCTGCCTGTCTTTTAAACACTTCCAGGGATGGGGACTCCACCACTTCCTGGGCAGCGATTCCAATGCCTGAGAACTCTTTCAGTGAAGAAATCTTTCCTGATGTCCAGTCTGACCCTGCCCTGGTGCCACTTGAGGCCATTTCCTCTCCTCCCATCCCCTGTCACTGGGGAGAAGAGACCAACCCCCACCTCACCACAACCTCCTCTCAGGCAGTTGCAGACAGGGATGAGGTCTCCCCTCAGCCTCCTCTTCTCCAGGATAAACAGGCCCAGCTCCCTCAGTTGCTCCTCACAGGTCTTGCTCTCCAGCCCCTTCACCAGCCTCGTTGCTCTTCTCTGTCCTGTGCACACACGAGGGACGTCAGTCCATGCGAGTATCCTCTCTGCAATTTGATAATTGTGTTTCATCTTCATACAGGGCTCACAAGAATAAGACAAGTGTGGACTGGTGGTGGTTGGAGCACAGATATTCAGTGTTCCTGATGAACAGACCCCAGCTTGTGCTGCATGGGGGCACAACAGGGCCGCGAGACGAGAACCCTAAAGGGAGAGGAGCAATTGCTGGAGTGTTCATGAATTAAAAATGAAAAAGCAGATGGAAAACAAACAAACAAACAATAAAACAAGGATAGAAATGCTCTGGGATTCTGGTGCAGGCTGTGATAATTTAGGACCCTTTCAGAGAGAGGCCTCCCTGTTTCCAAGGTTATTAAACTGCCACCCTGCTGCTGACCAATATTGGAACTGCCCCAAGCAGAACAAGCTCTCAGACTGAGAAAGAAGCAGAAAGACTCACAGGAATGAATTTAAGCTTGTTTCCGAGCAGGAGTCTGTGTAGCTCATAATGATTACCAGTAACAGATGCTGATGGAATAAGACTCACAGTATCACAGATCAGCACAGACCACATTGGAAGGTTGAGGGCATTTCTTCTTCTGCATCCTCAGCTCTGATGGACAACTGAGGACTGATGTCTCTGAGACCATGCCTGGCACGGGGGATGCCTGGGGGGATTGCTGGCAGCTGGGCACGCTCTCCGAACACCTCTGAAACCTGGCAGCTGGGACACAGGCAGCCCAGAGCAGCCCTGCGTGCTCGCAGACCCTCCAAAGGGAGACCATTGCTAAGTGGAACCTGGAGGCAGGCGCCACACAGCGTACACAGGGAACTGAAAGAAAGGCAACAGCACTGAAATAAATGGCAGACTCAATTGCTCTACTTTATTAGACTCTGACAAGTGAACATAAATCCCTATCTGCAAAAATCAGTTATGTGCATTTGGACAACTGAATAAGGAGGACTGAAATATTGTTCTATTTACTTTCAAGGCACAGAACCAAGACACTCTTTGTTACCTCATAAAATGCAGCATAGTGAAGTTAATACCTTTTTTGCCAGCAGCTTTCTGCACTCTCTTGCCAGAGACAGCCTCCCTTTCTGAGAATGCACCATCCATCCAGAAACCATAAGGACCCAGCTTTTTATATATGCACTTACCTGATCCAAGGCTGAAATAAATGTTTATTATCCTCATGCACCGCGCTCTCCTGCAGCAGGAGTTGCCCTACACCAGCATGACAAGGGTGCAAAAGTCACTTCAAATCACGCTTTCCTGGCTTTCTTTTTGTCACAGAACAGCACGAAGTACTGCTGGAAGGCTGGGATGATGGGGTGCTGGACACCCCTCCCGGGTGCAGGGGCAAGGGGCAGAGGAGTCTCAGGTGGGAGAAGTTCCCCTACATCGTGTCCTCGGGGCCTCACTTGTGCTCCCACCTTCACCTCCTGACAACAAGATGAGTGGCAAAGGTTGTAGTGCTGTGCATCGTGGATTTGGCCCCTGCCCATCTTCAGTTTTCAGCCCAATAAGTTATTTTTGCAAGCCCTTGGGACAGATTCAGACTGCAAAGCAAACACTGGAGTCACATAAATGCATCCCACTTGTCCCACCTGAAGAGCACTTCTATGTAACTCAGAATCAATGATTTACTTGGGATAAATGACTGATTTCATTCTGCTTCTTTAGCAGCCCAAATTAAAACTTTCTCTCTTCAGAGGCACTCGATTCTGTGGTGCTTTTTTTTTTTTTGTCAAACACAAATAATCAGAAAGTGCTGCTTGCTCACGAGACAGGCCCAGTCAGACAATGTCAGCTTCGTTCCACAGAAATCAAAGCAATCCAAGATGCCCAAATTTGTTTTCAGAGCATTTCACACAAGGCGATGTTCACTCAGATTCTCTTGGGGTGCAAATATTAAATAGCAGTCACTTGGCACATTAAAATATTTATGAAGGTCCAGCTCTGAAAGGGGAAGCGGGTGTGCCTTTTGCTGCATCTCGAGGAAAAACCCTCAAGCTTCTCCAGAAGTTCCACCTTTATGAGCTACAGGAGGAGGAACTGCCGGATCCAACCATTTCATCTGGCCACAAACAGTACTGTACTCCTTGTGCTGAAGTTCTGTGTCACTTCACTCCTCAGTTTGCATCGATTCCTGGAGGCAGAGGCACAGCCAGCACTTCCCAAACCTCCAAACTGTGATCTCATTAGCGGCTCAGCATGGTGCACCTTGTGCATACTAAATGAAGCAGGGTGCCTGTGCATCACCCTTCCTTGGCATAAAAACATGAAAAGAACAGTAATTTTTGAGATTGTTTTGCTCCATTACTGTCTGTCCCCTCTTGCTACAGTAGTTGGGTGATTAAAGGATGCTCATATACTCAATTTTTCCCTTCAGCTGAGTTCCAGCAGCGTCAGATCTTCAAGCACAACTCACAAAAGGAGAGAGACCACGGGAGGTGGCAGAGACAGAATCATAGAAAAAAACAAAATAATGGAATTTTCTTAATAAAAATAATAGTATTGAGACAAAACTCACGACCACTACAGGAATTAAATACTCAGGCCAAGTTTGCAACATTTAGGAGCTGTGCAAGGGCTCAGGGACAGACTGGCAGCATTTCCAAATATGCCTCCTTGTGCAAGGTGAGCCCGGCTCAGGTGGAGGGAAGTGGAGTCAACTCACTTCACCAGCACCAAGCCTTTCAAAGCCCAAAAACCTACGAAGTGTCCCCAGTTCTTTGGGCACCTGCATGATGCTGAAGACATACCATGCTTCTGGTCTCAATACTCACATTTATTGCTCACTGCTTGGGTTTCCCCTATGCTCAGACTAAACATTTGCAGGATTATAACCCTTTGCAGAGCTTTGCATCTGCACCCACTTTTTCCAGTGTAAGAAAGGTTTCCCCCTTTTTAGGTTGAACTGGAAAAGGACATGGTCTAACATATCTAGGCCACCTGTCTATGTAACAGAGTACAGAGCAAATTAGGAGTTGTCTTTTCCCTTCTCCCCTAAGACAAGCTGCTACTTTGCTATTGATAACTTTATCATCCCTTGTTTAGGGTCTCCTTTCTTGTGTGCTTAGAGGAGGAGAGACTGGGAGACTGCAGGAATGGAAGCCTCCATCCCTCAGCTCCATAGGCAGAGGCAAGCCCTTGTTGGCATGGAGGACAGGTATGGGAAGAGCAGTTTGGAAGCAGAAGCAGCTTCAGTACCCCTGAACAATTTGTATATTGTGGACTCAGTTCTGGGCTCTGTGGTTGGTGGCTGCTTGACCTCAAAACACATTTCACACCATTCATTTTAGTTCAGGTTGTGCTGGGTACAAGATGACCACGGTACGGAATGTCTGAAACTAATTTATTTACAGAATCATAGAATCATTGGAAAAGACCTTTAAGATCATCAAGGCCAACTCTTAACCCATCACTGTCCAGTCCCACTAAGCCATGGTGTTTCGTGGTCCAAAATTCAATCTTACTTTCTCATAGCCTCACTTTTTCAGCACGGTTAGGCTGAGATCTGTTTTCAGGCAAGTGCACTGAAGTTCCAGAGAGGATACAGTGTGGAGCACTGAGAGTGAGGGGAGAAGGGCTGGACAAAAAAGGGATTATTTTTTGGGGGGGAGCTCAGTGTCCAGCAGGCATTGACTCATAACCAGCAAACCACTAACAACCCCAGCTCTCCAGGCAGAGCCATTTGCTCCAGTTCCTATATTTCTCCCTGTGTTCCTCAGGAAAATACAAACCCCTCTATTAAAGCAGAAAAAATCATAGGAGCTACTGGAAAAGAGCATTTAATACACTAATATACAGCTGATCTGCTGGAATGCACCAGAGATGGTAGAACCCACACGTTGTGTAGAGGGGCTCCCATCGAGGACACCTCCCTGAGTATCCAACACCGTGTGCAGCCAGAGAGCAATCATATGGAAAGAGGTTCCACAGTGCTACAGATAAACATCCTCACCGTGACCATGAGGGGAAATCCTGAAGTATCTGGAAAACTAAAATTATATCCTTAGTGGAATATGAGCCTGGAACACCAGTAATGAATTGGTTACCACTCTCAAGCTCCAACAGAAGGTTAAATTACTTTATATAATTAGAAGTGTCATATTCAATAGCACTTTCTGATCCTTCTTTAAAAAAGGAGAATTAACAATCATTTGTTGTAATACACCTCCATGGATTCTTGTTTGGCACTATAGATCAGGTAATTAGAGATAATGAAAAGCAGAGAAGAGAGAAGGATGTAAGATTTCTAAATCTATCAAGAGGTCATCATCTATTGCGATGCTTGTATTGATTCACTTTATTGTACGGAAACCTTGAATTCTTAAGAGCAGCAATGATGGCACTTGAAGTGCTCCAAGGCTCTGTAAGCACAAGATGAAAAAGGCTGTGTAGGGCTAGTTTGGTTATGAAAGAGAAAGGCTGAGCGAGTGGAAGAGGTCAAGGAGGGGGACACGAGAAGAGGTGGATGACACCCTTCTGGGTCCTCTCAGCTGATGGGGGGATGGAGAAGAGCAGCCAGTGGGTCCTTCAGGGTTGTCCTTTTCTCTGCCTGCCTGCTGGCATCTGAAGTTGACTCATCTCAGTTCTCTTTCAACTCTGTTTCGCGGCTACTCTCGAGTTTGGCTTCTGAGCTGGGGGAGGAGAGAGGAGACGGCGAAGAGCAGCATCAGATCCCTCCTTCTTTCCCCCAGTGTTCTCTCACATCCTCCACCAGACAGATGGAAAGCGGCACCAGGACCCGCTCCCACTGTCAGATGTTGTCTCTGTTTCTGATACCAGAATCACAGAGCCAGCAGCTCCTCACTTCCTTTCTTTCTTTTTATAACTTTTTTTCTCCCCAAGACCTATAAAAGAAAGGGCTTTAATTCAAGAGTTTTTCATATACTGGCTCTTATGCTCAAGTGCTAAAATATCTCACTCCATAGGCTGGTCCTTCATAAATGCCTCCTGCAGTAGATGGAACAGAAACGATTCAGCAATAGCAAAGAGCTACACATCAGCTAGTGGAACATCACCCAAGAGTGCCCTGGCAGCCAAGAGGGCAACCGTGTCCTGGGGGGCACCAAGCACGGCATCACCAGCCGGGAGAGGGAGGGGATTGTCCTGCTCTGCTCTGCACTGGGGAGGCCCCACCTGGAGCACTGGGGGCACTTTGGGCACCACAGGGTAAAAAGGACATCAAAGCACTGGAGAGTGTCCAGAGGAGGCCCCAAAGCTGGGGAAGGGTCTGGAGGGGAAGTGTGTGAGGAGAGGCTGAAGTGCCTTGGTCTGTTCAGCTGGAGAAGAGGAGCCTGAGAGGGGATCTCAGAGCTGTTTGTGCCTTCTCCCAGGGGAGGGAGGGGAAACAGGGGCTGAACTCTGCTCTCTGGGGACCTGGGACAGGACTGGAGGCAATGGCAGGAAGATATGCCAGGGCAGGGGGAGATTGGACACTGGGAAGAGGTTCTTCCCCCAGCGGGTGGTGGAGCACTGGAACAGCTCCCCAGGGAAGCAGTCAGGGCCCCTGCTCTGCCAGCATTCCAGAAGCATTTGGCCACTGCCCTCAGTCCCACGGGGGGAGTGTTGGGAGTGTCCTGTGCAGGGACAGCAGTTGGACTCAATGATCCTTTTGGGTCCCTTCTGGCTTGGGTGATTCTGTGATTCTAAATCTCTCTGCTCTGCCGAGGGCATTTTCCAAGAGGGAAACAAATGATTCACGAGGCTCAGAGATGGGCTGGTTCCCTGCAGAAGCCAGGGACGTCCTGGTAGGACAGCGAGCTCTGAGAAAGCCCTGCACTGGCTCTTTGGGTACTTCATGCTTCAGGGCTTAAGGTACTTTTTCACCAGAAAGTACTAGGAGAAATTTTCCTCCAGGCAAGGTTTTCCACATTTGAGTCGTAAGCATTTCATGCACCTTCCTCTGCTGTGCACACTCGGCCCACCAGTACAGAACAGACATGGAACAAGACGTCTGCCTGTACAAATCCATCTGGCTGTTCCTGAACCTTAATCAGCCTTTACAAAGGAATTTTGGCTGCTATTAAAGCTCTTATCCAGTTAGAAACACTCTGTGTAGCTGCTCACCATGATCTCATACCCAATGGTTATGGTTCGTTCGTTAATGAAGGGGACTCTGTGGTGGGAACCTATCGGGCCATACTGGGCTGCTCTTCCCACGCTGCCAGAGCCCTGCCTTGAAGCACAGCCCACCAGGAGAGCTCCCTCTTTTACAGCAGCTCTTCAAAAGGCCTTGATGCCAGCAGTCCCAGGCATTTTAGGGGAGGTGAAAGAGTTTGCTTGTCTGAAGCAGGTCATGAAGCTCTAGTTTCTGGTAGGTGAGGGCTCATGATACTTATTTTCTCATCTATTGAATGGACATGAAAGAAGATGTGAACAGAAAAGGACCTTAATAAGTATGTTCTCCTTGCATAAATTCATAGGGAATTCCTTTGGAAACATTCCCGTTTTCTTGCATGGGAACTTAGTCTGTGTTCATCAATCACAAAACACCATGAAGTCTTCTAAGTAGTTTAAACATTCAGTGCTAGACTTCACATTGGGAATGCAGGATGTGTGAAACTGGCTTGAAATAGGACACACACACACACATACACAAAAGCTGTTCTGTTCCCCTGGGATCTGCCATCGTGTTTCCAGAGCCTGGAACTTTGCAGCATTTATAATATGGAACATTATAAATATTCATACAGACACTCATGGGCTAAAATTAAATGAGCTCGTTATAGTTATTTTTAGTCTAATGGATGTAGGCAATAAGAAAATCCCAAGCAAGTGAACAGATGTTATCGGGGTGATGGTGGTGCCTTTCCCCCCTATTTCAGGTGTGGAACCAGAGTTAAAAACACTTGTGGAAAGAAAGGTGTGTGAGGAGGCAGCAAACAGAGACTGAGGGTTCTCAGCAGAGCTGCTGGTTCAGTGGGAGCTGGGCCCAGAGCTGGAGATCATGGTCATAGTCTGGACAGATGAGGAGCTCCATGGTGAGCTGGCACAGTGTGTTGGGAAAAGAGGTTCCTCAGGTGGCAGCGAAAGGCAACACCGCGCGGTCGGAGCTGTGGGAGCCGCCCAGGCAACGGAACGAAACGCAGAATTCAGACAGGTGAAAATGACCTGGGGTGCATTGCTGCAGGAGGAAGTCCTGGTTACAAAAGTGAGGTGGAGGCCTCAAGCTCTCCATTACCTCGCCAGAAAAGGATCTTTGAGTTCCAGCTGGTTGATGGGTGAAAAACCCAGCTGTGGGCTCAGCAGTGACCTCAGAAGCTCATTGAGTGAGGTCTGGAAATGGAAACGTACAGGTTAAAAAAACAACAGGGAGATTTTTTGGTGCACACGTGGGTCCTGGATGGCTGCAAACGTTCCAAGCAGCGACTACAGGAGCCCAGGGGCGAGGAAGGCAGCAGGGGGGGGAAGGTCCCCAGGGAAGGGGATGCTCCAGCATGGAGTTGGTAGGAGCAGCTGCGAGGAAGAGTTTTCTTGTGGATGCTTCTTTTTACATTTTTACATTTTCTTTCTAAGAAAAAGGCCCTTCTGGCTGCTCTGGGTGCTGCGGGGTCAGCGGGACCTTTGCTGCAGTGCAGGCAGCAGCCACGCTTCCAAGGATTGAGCCAGAGATACTTTCTTTCCTTGCTTTACTGAATTAATTTTTAATCTGCAGTTTGTAGAAGCATCCTTAAAGACAGGAGCTCTTGGTATTTCCTTTAAAAGCCTCGCACACGGATCCCAGGGAGCTGCCACCTTCTGCAGGGGGCTGGGGGCACCGCCCTCATTAGCTGAAACCCGAGCTGGCGGCTCAAACAAGTTTTTGTAAGGTCGTACCGTACGAAGAGCTCCCGGAGAAGGGGAAATGTTCACCTTTTGCTCCTTTAACAAGACATGTTTAAACTCGCCTGGTGTATTAGCGCTTTTTACCCGGCTGGAGGTGCTCCAGGCATCCCCTCGGATGCAGAGCCGGGCGCACCGGGGCGCAACGCGGGCAGCAGCCGCACGCTTGGGGCACGGCGGGTCCCACCTCCCGCTCGCGGCTCTGCGAGCTCTGTTTTAGGGGTTCCCTAAAACCCCTCGAAAAGCCGGGGCCGGTGCAGGGGTCCCACGCCCCGGGCCGCCCGGTGCTCCCGGGGGCGCTCCAAAGGCGTTTCCCTGTACCCAGTTACCTCCAACCTGCTGGACTGAGAGCTTTATTCCTCTGTCAAAAGCCCAGGAGTGACTTTGCCGTTCAGTTTATGATTCAGATTCCTTTTTTTTTGACATAATGTGACATAATAGAATGTGCCAGAGGCAATTACGTGCAGTCGTATTGTTTGCTGAGGTGTCACCTAGGGCAATTATTTCTTTTTAATAGTAGTAATTGATACTCCGGGTTGCCAAAGATAACCAGATCCCCGCAGTAAGCAGAGTCATTTGTCATCCACGCAGTCTTGATAAACAATAATTGAATTGCCTGGCTGTATTGACAAACTGAGACACGGCTGGGCTGAGGGAAATGTTAAAAATCCAAAAAGAAACAGTGTTATTGGAGGAATGTCATTTACCCGTGAATAAATATGCCACACATTTCTCATTCTTTTTAATTCTGAGGAGCAGTTGCTTTTACTCAAAGAGCCAATGAAGTCAGATGGCAAGTTCTACGGGGGTTTAACCCATAAACCTTTATATTTATTCATAAATATGTAGCATTTCTTCTTATTCTTCATAGGCAGCCTCCTCAATCTTAAAAGGAAAAAAAAGCATTAAAAAAAAGTGAAATAGCCCAGTCTTTTAGTAAAACCAGGAAGAAACACAAAATTGTGTTTCAATTGGGCAACAGGTCTTCCTGTTAATTTTTACAGATCCAGCTGGAAGAGTTATTGACGCTTGGTCTGTGCAGTGCAGTTGAGTTCACTGGTGAAAGGGCATAAGATCTCACTTTTCATGTCCAAAAGATCAGCAAATAAACCCCTGCTATTCACCATGCAGAGGCAGCTGATTTTATAGTCAGATTTTTAATTCTGAGTAGTTCTGCAATAAGATTTTTTTCATATTAATGAATATCCATTAAAAAGGGACTTTTAGGAGAAAAGTCACTCCTAGCAATCTTGTTTGGATTATATTTGGGTTGTACCCTGTGATGATTAAAGTAAAGGTCATAATTGCTTAGTCAAGGTCTACTGAAGGGAACTAACACAGAGTCCAGAGACTTCTGTACTGCAAAGGTGCAGTGGCTGTCCCACAGCCCCCACACCCGCACGGTGTTTGCCCTCAGCCCTGCTACGAATGACAGAGCTGGATTATTTAATCAAGTGGAGCCCCAAGGCTGCAGTCATGGAAAGCCTCCTTGCTCAAATGCAGGTGCAATCTCAGCCCAGCTCGCTGGTGCCACCGCTGCGCCCAATGCCAGCGGGCACACGGAACTCCCAGTTATCCCAGTTTAATACAGACTCACAGAACCAATTAGGCTGCAAAAGGCTGTTAAGGTAATTGAGTCCAACTGCTAACCCAGCACTGCCAAGGCCACCACTAAAGCAAACACACACCCACGTGCACAATGCCTCTCCCACAGCCTGTTCCAGCTTCACAGAGGTGGGGTTGTAGTCGTGACGGTCATTCCTGGTGGCATTTCAGCCACAGTGAGGAAATGCCCTTCCTTGGGTCATCTGCCTTGCTCTGGGGGTACCTTGGTGGGGATTCTTGGCTGACACTCAAACTTGTGACTTCTCCTGTAACCCGAGAGTCTTGCTGGAGTCAAACATTTTTCCAGTTTGAAATCTACCATTTCATTCAAAAGCATTTCAAAACAAAACCAACAAATTCCATTGAGTTTGTCTTCTGGGGGTTCTTTTCCCCTTTTTCAATTTTTCCCCTTTTTTTACTGTTCATAGCCTTGTTGAAGCCACTTCTAGACCCAGCCCCCAAGACTCCACCAGGCTTCTCAGATGTGCAGATGGTGGCCTGAGCTTGCTGCTGCAGTGAGACCCTTGGTGCTCACCTGTTAGCAGAAAACAGCTTCTCTTTCACTGCATCCTGGCGCAAAGCAATGAGGAATAAATGCTTCTCCACCAACACAAGTCCCAGGAATCAAGAGCTCCTCTGACTGAGGCACTTCTTGAAAGGAACCACAGGAACTCCAGACTTTGTGATGGTTTGGGAGCCGTGAGCCAACTGATCTCAGCACAACCCCAGAGCTGGCTGAGCTGTTGAAAACCATCTCAGTTGGAGATTTGTGCCATTGATCTCTTGTGTTCCTTGGAGAGGAGGTGGGAGGCTCTCGACTTTACTTTTGAAGAACCTATTTTGGTGTCGCCCTGGTTGTGCCGCTGTCTGGGGAGCGCTGCAGGAACAGAGTTTGTCCTGGGAAGGTCCATCCTGCAAACGGGGAACTTGCACTGCACTTTGCTTCTCCAGCACAGAGCTGATAGCGGCACCGTGAGCTGCCTTCTACCCCTTAATGCCCACAAACCCACACTACATTTATCTGGTGTTTGTTATGAACCACTGCTTTTGGAGCCTCTGTACAACCACTGCTGAGAAAGCAATGACCACTCAATGCAGCTTTTTTTTTTTTTGTGATGCAAAGAGCACGATTATCAGGAAATAGCATTTTCATGATAAGCAATGGGATGGAACAAGCCCAAAGACAGCAGGCTCTGAACTCTGACTTGTTTATCTTGTCAGATAATGCTATGCCGAAGCCTTCCCTGGGTAGAAGCTATGCCAAATGAAGAAGAAAAACACAAATCTCCTTACTCAGACTAATAATTGGAAAATCAGAAAGGCAGAGGAGAAGGAGAGACGTGGTACTGCCCTTGCTTGCTGCAAGCACCTTGGTTTAAGCTTTCCTCTTCAGCTGCAGCACAGTTTCCAGCACCAAGACCCAAGGAAGCATCTTTTACCCCAGCTCTGGGGGGGTGGATGTGCCCCATCTCCCCGGATACTCCTCACTCAATCCCAGGACTGCAGGGCTCAGGGGAAATGGCAGTGAGGGGATTTCTGCCCCTGCCTGTCCTGCCTGTCCCTGCACCCCCCCAGCAGCATCTTGGGCTCTGTTGAATTGGCCTTGTTCAATATTTGCCAAGAAAGACAGGATCACCCCCAGAGGACTTCAAAGCCTTCTCCTCCCCACACCCTCCTCTTCCAGCAGCTCCTTGCATCTGTCAGCATGAGCTCACTCATTCCTAAATCATTTTCAGATTTTGTATTAATTTTTTAATCATCTGCATATGAATGATTAATAAATGTTCAACAGCTCATAAAATATTTATCATGTTTCCCTATGGTAGGCTCTCCATCTTCACTTGGTATCACTCACGGGTATGAAAAATGTCTATGAAGCTGCAGAGTGAAGGAGCAGCCTTGTATCTGCCTCAGCAAACACTACTCTTGGTTCTTCACAGAACATGCAAGTTTTAATGGAAAAACAGGTGAGGAATCCTGATTAACTCTGCAAAAGTTTCTGCTCTGGAATAACTCAGATGGCCTAAAGTGGTTCTGGCCAGGCATTTGGAAGTGATCCTTTTCAGAGAGTGAGCATAAGGAGACCAGGAATGTGCAGGAGCCACGTGTACCTGCTCCATATGAACAACCTTCTTCTGACATGGTCTTTTTTTTATCATTACCAGTGGGGCTTTTATTGCATTGAATTGTCTTAGGAAGCACCAGCTCTCAGACAGGTAAGTCATCGCCACCAAATTATGATAATTCCTCCCTGTATTTCTTTTCTCACCAGAGGTTCAGAGGCACTGAGGTTGTTTCTGCCTTTGGTTGCTCATGACACAACCTACCATGTTCCATCAATGCTTCAGAAATGCCCTCCAGGGCATCAGCATCATTGCCCTGGACCAGCTCAGAACCAGGTCAGTTCCTCCTAACCTGGCAGCCATCTCCCATCTGGGCTGCTCCAAACACCACAGATCTGTCCAGGAGTCCAAAGTCCTTCAGAAAGCAGCAAATCTTGGCCATCAGGTCTTGTCTGAGAGCCTCAAACCTGCCCTGCACTCTAAACAGAGAGCAGCAAGCATGGTTTGTCTCCAAAGCTCTCAGTCGATGGAGTGAGCTCAGTATAACTCAAGACTTAATGAATAAATGAATAAATAAATACATGGGGAAAGGCTTTGTGTGCAATAACTGTTCTTAAAATACCATCAGATGATCCTCCTTTATGATAAGTGGAGACAGGACCAAGTGTGTGGAAGAAACACGTGCAGCCAGTGGGGACTGGTTTGTGTTCCCAGCACGGGCTCTCTGCCCGTGGGTGGGATTAATGTCCTTCTCAGCCGCTTGCCAAAGCCAGGCTAAACCTATGCAGAAGAACTGTAAATGTAAACTGAAACATTTCACTGTCAAGGTGGTTCTGCTAAGGAGAGGAAGAAGGGATAAACCCTTACAGCATGTTACCTGCAGTATTGAGCACATTCCTGGGAGATGCTCAGCTGCCTGCACGTTGTGAAAGCCTCTGCTAGACCAGCCAGCCTGGTACCTCTGTCATGCTGGGGATATTCCACCTGTAAGCCATATTCATCAGCAAAACCAGAAGGGAACTGGTTTCAATAGTTCCCTTAGAAATAGCTGCTCAAATGAAAAGCAGGAAAACCTGCTTGTTATAACCCATGTTATAACCCATGGAGGGTTTCGTAGAGGCAGAAAGCTTTTTGCCTAAAACTAGGAGACAGCTTAAGAGGGCTTGAACAAATTTTAAGATTCCAGTTGGATTTTTTAACACTTAAAGCTAAATTAGAATGAAATTCCTTTGAAAATTCTTAAGAAACAAATTTAATTTTTCTCAGGACACAGATTTTACAGAAAAACTTCCAACAAATACTTCTGTTGCCTCAGAATATTTTAGCTGCTTTCCATTTCTCCCTGTTGCACTTGGAAGGGGAAGGAACTGTCCCAGTCTCCCCTTGTGATATTTCCAGTCTTATTGACACAAGAAAGAGAGAAAAGGGACAGAAATGCCGTGGATCAGGCTGAAATCTTTCCTGTTTCTTTGATTAAGTAATTGTTTCTCATTCTCACTTCACAGAACTGAATTGCAAGAAGTCCCGTGGAACAAACTGGACAATGGCATCACATTACGTGTAAAATGGAGCCAAACTGCAAACCCTCGAGGTTTTGATTACAATTATGAAAAAAACACATTATCTGTCCATTTCTGTGGGTCACAATGAAAATTTATTTTTCCCTAATCAGCATCTCCTTTCAAAATTTCTCCAATGTGAGATAGGAGCATCTACTACAGCAGCTTCACATTGTGCTGCTGGAAATTGAACAATAAATGGGTTTAATTGCATTTAAAATGATGGTAATAATTCAGGTATATACAACACATATGCAATATTATTGATTGCACAAAAGGTATTTCTAATATTGTATTTCCCTAGCTAATATTGGAATGGCAGTGCTGGCACTTAATGCTACTTGGATTTGGGATGGGAGCAATACAGACAAGAGAAGTTGTGTCTGTTAGAAAATGACACTGACCTTTTTCCTGGCTTGGTGCTTCCTCTGTCATGACAAATAGACTTAATTTTGGAGCTTTCTAGGAAATTGTATCAATATTTAAACTAGTTTCAAAAAGTTACTTTGAGAATGTGAATTCTCCCCCCCCCTCCAACATTGGTGATACATTCCCCACTGAACTTGAATAAACGACTCTGTAAACCTCAGGAAATATTAATGCTGTCAAAACCCCAGCAAATCCCCCATGGAGGTGTTGAAGGCCAGGTTGGATGGGGCCTTGAGCCCCCTGATGCAGTGGGAGGTGTCCCTGCCCATGGCAGGGGGGGTTGGAACTGGATGGCCTTTGAGGTCCCTTCCAATTCAAACCATTCTGTGATTCTGTGAAACTGAAATTACTGAAAAGAACATTCTTGAACTTCTCATCATCTTGAGAACACTGAAACCAGCAGGAAGGCCTCATTTCGAACAGAACCATCTAGTTTCTGAGATTACAAAGAATGAAATGTTATTTTTCATTGAATCATCCTGCCCTTGCCATCCTCATCCCAGAGCTTGACTTTGCAGATGTGAAGTCATCCTTGGATGATGTGACCTGTCTTTCCTTGTGTTTCCTGAGGTGGCTCCTTCATCTCCGGAGCACTGGCAGAAGCAAGGGGTGAGGGCAGCTGCCTCTCTCGAGCCTCCCATGGGGACCGTCTCCCCGGAACCCATCTGTGTGTCCTTCCAGCCAGAGGGACGGCCTGAATGTGATACTCTGCTCGGTGCCCCTGAACTCGCTCCTGTCCCCAGGTGAGCAGCACCTCATCCTGCTCTGGGACCAGGGTGTGGAGTGTTGAGGGACAGAGGCTGCTCACAATGGGAAGGGAAGCATGTGACAGGAGCTTCAGAAGGCAGACATCCCTGCAGGAACAGCAGCTTCTCTCTACATTGGAAGGGAAGTGGGATGCGATGGGTTCCAGCATCACTGCTTTTATTGCATCATCAGTGAAATGTGCCCAGGGGAACAACAGGGTAGAAAACGCAATCCCAGTTTAGGCTTTTGAGCCAAAGTTTAATTACGTCCCAGGATTTACTCTGCCCTTCACACGGGGCTGTAGATGGATCAAGATTAATTATGCTGTGGAGATCTTTCCCCTTCTGGCCTAAATTTCCCTATGAAACTGGTTGCTTGTGTATTTTGACTGGGCAATAAACTGTTTTCTGAGGACAGGAAAGCTACAAATCCTTTTTCCTATTAGCAGTAAGGGCTTTTCTGTACTAGAAAGGTTCATCAATTACACCAGCATAATTACCATATAAGTATACTACAGTAATTATTTCACTACATCTCTTCCTGTAGTGGCTGCTGTTAAATAAAAGCAGCTTTTCAATATACCTTAAATCCCTTCCCTAGCAACCTAAACTCACTCAAAACACGTCCTGCTACTCAGGAACAAATATTTTGTGTTGGGAATTCTGCTGGAAGAAGCAAAGCTGTTCAGTCATAACATTAAAAGAGGCTCATGATGGTAGAAAGGCGCCAGCTGGAATTCACAGCACGGCCCCCGCTGCTTCCCCACTTCCCTGTTGGCTGCTGGAGGAAAGAGGGAACCTCCTGGCCTCCAGAGATGCCTCCATAGGCCAGAGCCAGTATCTGGCCCAGGGTGACCATGACCCCAGGTCTGCATTTCCTTCCAGAGGAGACACGGTTTAGTACTGGACAGGTACAGTTGCACCTGATCATCTCAAAGGTCTTTTCTAACTAGATGATTCTATGGTCTAGGCACCGTTGTTGCTGTCATCAGAGCATCTCCTCCTCTTTAGACCACTCAGAAGAGAGAAGATGGCCCCAGGGGAGAGGTTCTGGCCCTGCCAGGGTGTGGGTCTGGTCCGCGTGCGACTGTCTCGAAGGGAATGAGCCATGCCCTGAGACTGGGACTGAGAGCTGGTCATGGACCACTGGGGCTGAGAAACACCAAGAGGGTCCATGGGTCTTGGGCCCTTCTTCTGGTGCTGGAGAAGAGTTGGGTTTTATTATGTTCATCTTCCTCTAAGGCAAACGGAACCAACAGGCATAACAGGGGGGAACTGGTGGACGTTTAATGATGATCTGTTTTGTGTAGGTGCTCATTGCTAATGGCCCACTCAAACGGGAGGACCACACAGGGGGAAAGCTCAGGGAAACTCACCTGCAGAACAGGGTGACCCTTCAAATAACAGGATGAACCACAGCACACATTTCTGCCAAGGCGTGGTTCAGAAGGAGCTGAGGTCTGCAAGGTTTCTCCCAGCTCCAGCTATTTCTCCTGGCATTTACAGTTGCCATTATCACAACACTAACTTGCAGTAAAATAAATGGCTTAAATCTCATTTCTTTTTGCAATTCATGTTACATAAACCAAAGGCAAGTAAAATAAATTGGTTTGAACAGAATAAATTTGTCTGAAGAGAAAAAAATTAACTGTGTATTTCAGGAAACGTGCACTCAGGTATTGCAAGTGTTTTATTGGTCGCAATACCCCACAGATGGCACTTTCGACTGCCAAACAGCAAACAGAACTAAGCACGTCTCAGAGGCATTTCTGAGTGCTTTGCAGCTCAGTGGATGTTGGTGGGTGCTGCAAGCTGGTGGACAGGAGGAGCTGGCTGTGGAGTGGCAGTGACCCACATCCTCTGAGCACACACTAGCTCTGCATTTCCACTCATTAAGTGTGGAGCATCCTCCCCAGCCTCGCCCCCACGGGGCTTTGCAGCTGCTCTCACCCACCCTGCCTGTGCCTTCACTCACACCTTGCTTTTTTTCTTCTGGCTGACACTGCAGCAAAGTGGGAGAAACAGGGTAAACATGAACCTACCTCTCTCCCTTGAGAGAAGAAAACAGAAGCAAATCTACATATAATTGTGAGCCACTTCGGCATTGCCATGGTCACTGTTCCACTCATCTCTGACTGCTCACCTGGCATGCCTGGCAGAGAAATGGGTGCCGAATGCATGGGTACTCCATGATAGCCCTGGCCTTGCAGAGTGCAGGCACCTCCCTGTGTGCTGCCCCATGCTTACCCCATGGCACATTATTGTGTTGGATCTACACCACGAGAGGATACTCCTCTCACAAATCAGCCCACTAATCAGATCTCCTGAACCATCCCTGGTTCATCGTGGCGATGCAGCTCTGCAATGATGAGTCCACTCACAGCACACAGCAGGGTCACAGGCAACATTTTTAGAGGGATAAAACCATTGGACTGGTTCTCCCCCCAATTGGTAAAAGTGAGAAAAGTCTGTCTGAAATCTGCTGTGGAATGGAAGGGATAAAAATCGTGCTTCCACTGTCCCAGACACAATAAGTGATTCACACTTTCAGACACATCTTGGCCCCTCAGGTTTTCCTCATGTTGTTCGCCTACTCACCATACTGTGTGCACGTGTGCACGTCACACACAGTGCTCCAAGCACTCCCAGGCCAAGCCCCAAACCATGCTCAATTTATAGTCAATTTTAAATTAAAAAAAGGATCACGGTGCACACATTCACAGTATCACAGTATCATAAGGTTGGAAAGAACCTCTGAGATCATTGAGCCCAACCTATAACCCAACACCAATACCAACCCATCATCTAAACCATGGCACTCAGTGCCTCATCCAGTCTCCCCTTAAACCCCTCCAGGGTCGGTGACTCCACCCCCTCCCTGGGCAGCCCATTCCAATGACCAATCACCCTTTCAGTGAAGAACTTTTTCCTCACATCAAGTCTAAACTTTCCCTGATGAAGCTTGAGTCCATGCCCTCTAGTTCTGTCCCTGGTCACCTGAGAGAAGAGACCAATCCCTGCCCGATTACAACCTCCTTTTAGGGAGTTGTAGAGAGCAATGAGGTCTCCCCTGAGCCTCCTCTTCTTCAGACTAAACAGCCCCAACTCCCTCAGTCGCTCCTCGTAGGGCTTGTGCTCCAGCCCCTTCCCCATCTTCGTTGCCCTCCTCTGGACACATTCCAGCATCCTGACATCTTTCCCAAACTGGGGGCCCAGAACTGGACACAGTATTCAAGGTGAGGCCTGACCAGTGCCGAGGACAGGGGGACAATAACTCCTCTGGTCCTGCTGGCCACACTATTCCTGATGCAGGCCAGGATGCCATTGGTCTTCTTGGCCACCTGGGCACACTGCTGGCTCATGTTGAGCTTCCTGTCCACCAGCACTCCCAGGTCCCTTTCTGCCTGACTCCTCTCCAGCCACTCTGTCCCCAGTCTGTAGCTCTGCATGGGATTGTTGTGTCCAAAATGAAGTACCCGACATTTGGACTTATTAAACACCATCCCATTAGAATCAGCCCAGCTCTCCAGTCTGTCCAGGTCCCTCTGTAGGGCCATCCTACCCTCCAGCAGATCAACCCTTCCTCCCAGCTTGGTATCATCTGCAAATTTGCTGATGATGGACTCAATCCCCTCATCCAGATCATCAATAAAGATATTAAACAGGTCTGGACCCAACACCGATCCCTGGGGGACACCACTGGTGACCAACTGGATGAGACAGCATTGACCACCACTATCTGGGCTCAGCCATCCAGCCAATTCCTGACCCAGTACAGAGTGCTCCCATCTAAGCCACGGGCTGCCAGCTTCCCTAGGAGTCTACTGTGGGAGACAGTGTCCAAGGCCTTGCTGAAGTCCAGGTACACCACATCCACAGCCTTCCATTCAGGTGACTTTATCCATCGTCCCACTCTTGGATGATGAGGTTGGGTCCATAGGTTGGTCCTGCTGGTGCTGGGTGTCTCCAGCAACCAGATAAACTATGTCTGGGTTTCCATCCTGACACAGTCTTCTGATGCAGCAAGGCCAAGGTCAATGGCACAAAAAATTAATAACCAGGGAACCATTTTTTGCAGTTCCCTCTATCATAAGAACGTGGGGTCACTGAACGAACCGTCTCACGGCAGGTTTAAAATAAAAACAGAGTTTAATTAGCAGAACTTTTCTTCTACATAATACATAATTAAACATGAATCTGGGAGCCACAGAAGCATTTGAAAATTAAAAATATAAATATCCTGAAAAATAATTACACATATTCAGGACAAAAAGATCCACAAACTAATTGTGTTTTATGCAGAAGGTGAGATTTTGTCTCAGATGAAGCCTATGTTCACATCCAATTTATTTTAATAAGGCTCAAATTTAGCACCTAGCAGGCAGTGCTGAAAACAGAGGTGTGTGTTAATAAAAGGGGACAAACTGATTTTTACATTCTGATATCTATTGGTATGTTACATCTTTGGTATTAATTACTGAAACCGTTTAAATTTATATACTACTCAATGAGAGATACTCTATGAGCCCAGATAGTCCTTAATTAAGTTTCACTCATATTCAGCTTTTTTTCATCACGTTCCACTTAGAGAACTGTCTCCTTTACTCAGCCCTGATGCATTGGCTCTCTAAGTCGAACTGGAACACAAGAAAAGCAACACACGCACATTTTTCCTGTGTCTATGAATGGAAAACAACTGCGCAGCCCCAAAAGGACCTAAGGTATTTCTTTATTTCTCTGTTCCCCTTCCTCAAAAAGGTCCTACAGTATTTTTCTATTTCTGTGTTTCTCTGTGTTCTCAGAGTCCCATATTCTCTCTCTCTGCTGCACTTCTCTGTCAACTATGACTATAACCAATACTTTGGGACCCAACCCCCAACCCCCCAACATTTAAGAGAGCAGAGGCCCCACTGGACTAAGCAATGCATCACTGCGTGTGTTTCACTCCCCTTTGAGAGCCGGTGGTGGTTTTGTCACAGAGAGCACATCAGGAAACAATAAGCTCGTGTTTCACTCCTTGGTTTTCCCCTCATGGCAAAGCAGTGGCAGCCAGGAAACACGACTTTGTTCCTCATGGAGGGTCAAACAGCTGATTTAGTTGTGGAAGGTTTGCTCTTTCCAAATGGTTCACCTTTTCCAGATCACTGTCTCCTTCTCCCGCTCGATAAGCGATCCGTGCGCACCGGGTGGTCCTGCACAGGTCACCAGGCACGGTGGTGACTGCACAGCAGAACAGTGCTCCAGCGAGGCTGCCTCTCACAGAGGACCTCGTGAGGCAACCAAAGGAGGTTTCCAGAGTTGGGGAGCGAAACACTGCCCGTGGCAGCACCAACACAGCATGGGTGGAGATGCCCAACTGCAACACCCTTGCAGTCACATCCCTCACCCTTTCTTAACAGCAAAGATGGATGGTTACGAGTGCTCAGGAGTTATAGAATAGCTGTTTCTAGGTGTTTCTTCTAACTTCCCTGGCAAAACTGTGCAAACAGCAGTTTCTGCCCCCGTTCCTTACCCAGAGCTACTCCTCCAAACACAGTCGAGGTCGTTGAAGGGCAGCCTTGTCCCCATCCCACCAAGCTCCCTAGTGGATGTTCCTCAACCGTTCACTGGGCACAGGGACCAGCAGCTGCCCCAGCCCCAGGCCTGTGGCTGCAGGAATTCTCCTGCAGAGAATTCTCTTTGGCAGAGCTGGAGCAGCCAAAAACTATTTAAAGATATGCAACAACCAATGCAATTTCCAGATATTTCCAGGATCAAAGAATCATGGAATGACCTGAGCTGGAAGGGACCCACAAGGACCATCCAGTCCAACTGCTGTCCCTGCACAGGGCACTCCCAACACTCACCCCGTGGGGCTGAGGGCAGTGGCCAAATTCTTCTGGAATGCTGGCAGAGCAGGGGCCCTGACTGCTTCCCTGGGGAGCTGTTCCAGTGCTCCACCACCCGCTGGGGGAAGAACCTCTTCCCAATGTCCAGTCTCCCCCTGCCCTGGCACATCTTCCTGCCATTGCCTCCAGTCCTGTCCCAGGTCCCCAGAGAGCAGAGCTCAGCCCCTGTTTCCCCTCCCTTCTTTGTAAGAAGACAGTGAACAGCTCTGAGATCCCCTCTCAGTCTCCTTCTCTCCAGGCTGATCAGACCAAGGGACTGAAAGATCAATAACCAGGTTTCTTTTTCTTTTGTTTCTTCAAGAAAAAAAAAAAAGCCTCTATTTGTTGGTTTGTTTTTTTTTTTTCCAAGCCTTTCCCATATTTTCTCCCTCCTGTTCCAGCAAAGCTGGGCTGGTGCTTGGGTTTTTATCTCTGGTGTGCTGAGCACCATCTGGGGACCTGCACTAGCACAGGTGTTTCATCAGCATCTCTCAGAAAGGGCTCGGGGAGGCTAATGGGTGACATCTGAGGCTTCCCTAATAGCTACAGCCACTGGTCCAGTGGGATGCAGAGGGGATATAAAGATACCAGCTGACAGGTACAGTTCCTGAGGAAGACAGCTCTGCTAAAGAATAAGTTACCAGGACAGCAGTCAAAAAAGGCAGGTAAACAAAAAGCATCTCACATGATGAAATTGGACTTAATTGCGTCAGTAAAAATTACCCTGGCTCTTTAAATACACCCTATCAAACCCCATATCCTGCATTTTTTTTCAGTGTTTGACTTCTAGAATTACCATTGCCTCTGCATTTGGAGGGAATTTGGTCAGACACACAGGGATAGATATGTGACAGCTATTTCCTCCCTGCGTTCAGGCAGGTTTTTTAAAGATATATGCGCATTTATGTTGTAGTTTATGTTGTATCTTAAAAAGGAAAATTAGAGAGATGTACACTCTTGAGAATAGCACTTGCTCTAGTTCAGTGAATACAGCACTTTCTTTCCGAGTACCTGCCGTGGAGTCTCTCAAGTACAAAAAAATACACTTGGTTCTTGGCCTAATTGCTTCATCTCAAGGGAGTGTGGGAGATGTTGAAAAAGCAATTGAAAAATCCTGCTGAATTGCAGCCTGAGATTGAATTCTGCAGGGAAGAAGCTGGTGTCCCTGCCTTGGATTTGCTCTCCAGGTGAGTTTGGTTCCCCTTAGAAAAGTTCCCCCCCCGCCAAAGCAGAGAGTTCAGCCAGGCCTCCTGAGAGGGGCTGGAGGAGCCTCATCACGCTCGAGGTGCCGGGTGTGAGCCCCTTCCCTTCCCAACAGCAACCAAACCTGTGGGCCAAGGGGGAAGGGACAGTGCATCCCAGCCTGAAGGGAGCGAGAGACAGATGGATGGATGGATGGATGGATGGATGGATGGATGGATGGATGGATGGATGGATGGATGGACACCGCAACCAGGAGTGTCTGCCCTAAGCACCAACCCAATCATTTCCGTTTTCTTCCCATGAATTTATGAGGCCAGAAAGAACATTTGTAGCCTAAACCAAAGCCTAATAAAATAGCATAGGAAATTCTCCCTTGGCTCAGTTGCCTGATATTATCTTCCTGTCATGCCAGGCTCCTGCTGCTCAGCCATCTCCACCCATCAGCTGCAGAGGGGTTAGCTGCAGAAGCATTAGCAATGTTTTTACTTAATTTTCTTGAGAATTACTTTGGTGTTTGGTAATTCTACTTATCCAAACAATGCTTAATCAGAAAATTGATAACATTTAATGGTCTGTGGCTCAAAATAAGGGATAGTTTTTTTAAAAGTGATGATGGCATCTTGAACGAAAAAGGGATTTTACTCTTTTCCTCCAGGGAGTTATTTAGCCCCGTTCAGATTATTTCTAGAATAAATGTGCAGGCCAGAGGCCACCAGCAAAGATTCAGCATGACTCCATCTGCGCAAATGTGGCCTGGAAGGACACGGCCAGCAAAAACTGTATTTTGCTGTGGTTTAAACCCCTGCTACTAGAATGAGGAAAAATATCTCTATGCATGGGTAAAAGCAAGCAAACGATCAGAATGCCCCGCAGTGCCAAACATATGGGCTGCAATACTGACCAGGAGTGAGGAATGTTATCCACAAGTCAGTGTCTACCAAGGAGGGAAATGAAAAAGTGATGGTCCTTTGTGCCCCCACGCAGCGATGTCCCCAAGCTCAAGGTGCACCTCCGTGCTCCAGCCACTGACAGGTCAATCTTCACTCTTCCCCAACCACACGAATCAATGCTTTGCGCTGAGTGGATAATTTGTACAGTTTTACTCAATGTTCCTGTAAGCAATATTGAATTTTTCATTCTAAGCTATTGTAAAAAACTGCTTCAGATTGGATAAGAATGATGAATTTTAAATATGTGTAATGCAATTCATCTTCTTCTTGTTGAGGTCACTGCAGTATTGGTTTACAAGCAACCACAGTGACACAAAAATCAGAATGAATAGAGAGAAAGCTGAAAATAATTAATTTTAAAATAATAGTGTTCTGCTCCAATTTTCATTTCTTCTTCACTTTTCATATTTAAATACCCTAGGAATCAGCTTTTCCTTACATGTGGGAGCACGAGCAGACCACAGGGACGTGAAGGATGTGCTGCATCTTCCTCATGTGAGAATACCAAAACCTGAGGAGCTTTTAAACTGAGAGACAAGGGTTCATTTGCAAAAGAATGTGCATCACCAACCAGCATGGGAAGGTGCAAATGCAAATCTAATCTAAAATTTGTAGATTAGATCTAAATATTTAAACATTCTTTACACAAGCAACGTGAATCTTTGTTCTGCTGAGGTAGAGGCATAGCGTAATCCATTATCCTACCTTACATTTTAGGTAACAAGTGAAACAAAGACAGCTCCCCAGTATGCACCAGATCTCTAACCTGGATATTAGGGAATGAGCAGACTCTAAAAACATCCCTGCATCCATCCACTTGCTCCCAGTGAAACAACACATTGGCATGAGCATCTTGGACTGAGCACCACAGGCAGATGCGGAGCGTGGTGCCACCAGCTCCAAGAAGAAATGTGATCCTCAGTTATTCCTGGCAGTACCTGAACAGAGATATTCAAGCTCTCTTCCCATCTGGGGCACTGTTTGGACTTGCACAGACAGGTAGGCTCTCTGAAGCAGAGTTTTGGGCACGGTGCTGCAGCTCTGACATCTCTTTAGTCAAGAACTGGGGAAGGCTGCGCCAGCATGACTGACAGCAGAGGCAGGAGATTTGATTCAGGAGCAGCCGTGTGTAACATTCCCTTGAAGCCAAATGTTTTAGGATCTCTTTCCACACATTCCAGTGCAATAGGAAGAGTAATTTGAACCCCAGTCCTTGGTGGAGGCTGAGCAGTAGCCATGGCTCACCAGTGGCTGCAGCCCTGGGTGGACACCCCTCACCTGCTCCTGGGTGATAAGGTGTGTGGATGTGACCCCCACACTGTGCCACCCAGGACACTTGATAGGAAAGGACACAAGGGGAGGAGGTGCTGGGTCGACAGAAAAAGGTGTGAGGGGTGGCAAAAGCCCAGGCAGTGCCATGAGGGGTGGCTGGTTCTAGAGCTGCTGGAGATGAGACACAAGGGACCACGAGTTTCTGGCTCTGAAGACCAAAATACCAATGATCTAAGCTAACAAACCCCCAAAACGTGAAGTTTTCAATTAGATCTGGAATCTTTAATGTTCTTTGTTATCAAAAAAACAAAGTTGTATTTGTGAGACAGAGAAAGCCAAAAGAGAGGAAAGTGCCTGTGTTTGTTTGTTTCTTTGTTGTGCAGATGATACAGAAGAATCAGAAGATCTGATTACCTCGACTGAAAATGAGCCCAGGGGTTAATTTGATCAGAGAAGACACACAGCGATGACGTGAGACTATGCCCACAAACCCGAGACCCTTCTTACATTCTCATATCTCAGCTGAGGGCAGGGCGGTTTCAATAGCACAGTGAGGGATTGGAAAGCTCAGTGTGGGCAGATATCGAGGATTATAATCACCTGGTGTTTCAGTTAATGCAATGTTTTCCCAGAAAAGTCCCTCCATCAAACACAGGACCCCAGGCTCCTGTGTGTCCAGGTGAATCCAAGGCAGGGGCTAAGGCTGGCGGCACCCACGCGTGAGGACAGGGTGTTTCTGCTCAACAGGCTCACAGGACAGCCCGGCAGGTTTCTCTGGTTTGTCCTCTCCATGGCTGGAGCTGCTTGGAAATTAGTTGCCTTATTTTTCCCCTTAGTTCAGAGCATATTAGGGAGCAGCAGCAGACAGAAAGCTGTCCCCAGGGTGACTGCAGAAGCAACCAGCTTTGGGCTTGACCCATGAGTGCATGTGGGAAATCAGGTCTCTTGTCCCCATCTGCCTGCACAGGCACCAGAAATGCTCACTGGCATCTGGAAAATGGTGTGGATAGAGGAGGATATGGACGCAGAGCTGTGTTTTAATTGAACACAATCACCGTGCAGGAGCCTCACATGTTCCTCTGCTATGGTTTGTTGCAACCTTGAAGTGAAAAGAACCCAAAACTCACAGCCTTTCCGAGGTTCAGAATTCACGGATCAGGTTGTAATATTGGGAGAGGAAAACCATGGCAGAAGTGTTTCCCCCAGCAACAGAAGGGGATTTCTGCCCCACAGGGTGAAGGACGTGGGGTGTGGAGTGGGACGAGCCCCCAGTCAGCACAGAGGTACAGGAGCGTCCCCCGTGCAGGAGGGGTTTGCAGGCAAAGGGAAGGTGTGGGCCTGCAGCTCCGTGTGCCACCTGCCAGTGTCAAGATACAAGAAAAATCCATCTCCTCTGCTCTTCTGCCTGTTCCAAAGTTGTATGAATTTTTTTACTATTCATAGTATGATTTTAATCATGAAAGTTGTGATTTGTAATTCTAATATTTACACAGAAAGCTCTTTTTCTTATGTCTTTCCTCATAAAGCAATATTCAAA